>OX439140.1:139652909-140852909 GCA_949318255.1 Pollenia labialis | reverse complement strand
TTAAATGTAGGAAGAATCGTATTTTATGTAAAATGCGTTTCGCCGCTGCTAGAGGTCGCTAAACTTGTCCTAATTTTTAATCAAATTTTCCAAGAAAAATTTAACTTAATTCATGTTCTAGGAAAAATATTATTAAAAATTTATTTTTAAGCTGTACCACAATTTGTAAGGTAGTATTTGGTAAAAAAGATTTTATTCATTGATATGAGCCCACACTTTATTTAAAGTATGTATAAAGCCCTTATGCCACTTAATTTTTTATTCATTAATTAATATAGAATTGATAGAAAGAAAAAGTAAATGCTAGAAAGAGCAAACTATACAAAATGTAAACAAAGTTTCTGAGTTGTTTTCCTTTTGTTATGGTTTTGTTTCAGAGATGGCGTTGAGAATTTTTAAAATTGTACCAAAAACCTTTAAAAATTGTACTTTTTTACCCTAAGTGTACTAAAAGATTTTTTTATTTAAAATAAATTTAATTTATGTTCTTAAAAAACACCACAAAAAGGTATTATAAATCTTAGTTTAAAAAGTATCAACAAAAAGGTACAATTGAAACAACTTAGCCATCCCTGTTCTGTTAATTTTATTAAATGTTGCCAACTTTTTGTTTATGAGAAACCTAAAAACAAAAAGCAGTAAGTCGCTGAATTTGCCCATAAACCGCTGATTCAGCAACACTTTTAGTATTACAAGCTTGAAATGTCAATTTTAATTTGAACAATTTTACATTTTTTTTTGACATAACTTCATTTTTTATCGATAATTTTAGTAAAATATTTGACAGTTTGCCATTTATCTTAATACAGCTGAACCCTTCGCTCTTGGTAAATTTTTCTATTACTTTATATTTGCACTGTTCACCAAAACTTGAACAATGCATTAAAAATGTAGTGTCATAAGGGCTTTAGGAATGCTCTGGAAGAATCTTAAAAAAATGTTGCCGTAACTAAAAAAAAAAGTAAAAAAAATTTTTTGATGGACAAATAAAAAAACTGAGTGAATACTTTTTCAATTTTCTCTGCCGTTCAATAAGCCAAGTGTCCGCCATTAAGAATTAAAAGAGAAACTTACCACATTTTAGTTCTAACTTTGAGATATATAATCCTTTTTAGAGGCCCAAAACGCATTTCTAATTTAGTACTTTAGATTAAAAGCTATAAGTATTTTTCTGTACGACCAAATAATCCTATTTTCTTTGTACTGTGTTTAAAAATTAACCTTCTAAAAAAAATGTGTACCGTTATTAGACATTATTATATAGCCGTAAAAAAATGCAGGTTGTTTTTGCTAAAAATATGAAAATCGTCAATATTTACTTTAAATTTAAAAACACTGAGTGCACCGTTTTTTCAGTTTTTTTAAAGAATATATGCTCCGTTGCCCTTACATTTGATGTAAAGAAATAAATTTACCACATTTTGATTTAAATGTCCAATTTTTTAAGTTAATTTTCATAAAAACTTTAATCGTAATTAAATACAGATTGATTTTTTGAGTTTAATTTGAAAAGTCTTATTTAATTTAGATAAAAGTAGGGTACTACTAAATACAAAAAAATATCATAAAAAAGTGTATTTATTTACAAGGTGGTCTGAAAACACAGCTGACTGTTAATGCTTTGCCTGTTGTTGTTGTATTGTTGTAATATTGAGGCCACCTTGCTAACTTATTACAATGGAAACTTAAGTTGAATTTAAATGTACCACATCGGTGAATTAAGTTTCATTTAAGTGTTTAGTGAAGAAGAGAATTTTGCATTTAAAATGATTTTAAACATAAATGTGTTTTAATATCAATCCTGAAAATTGGCCATTATGAAATATTTTAATTATGAAATATTTAAAAATACAAAAAATCCTTGCTAGAATTTATAAAAAATTAATTACATCAATTGTAATATTATGTTTAGATAGTTTTGGTAATTTTCAACAATTCAACATAAAAAGTGTTTCCGAATTAAATTTAAAAAAAAGGATATATGGGAGGTACATAAATCCTTTGACGGAATTTTTTCAAAACTTAAAATTTTGTTTATTATTATCATATATACCTCCATGCAAAATATTATTAGTCTGGGTCAACTCCTACTATTTTTGCACAATTTTGTTCTACATCAAAGTATTGTGCGCCGTATGACTGTTCGTTTGACAGACAACACTTTTTTCTTCTAGTTCAGTTGGCTTAAAAAGAAATAATGTTTCTTACCATTTTGAAACAATATGGCTACCCAGTACTGATTTGTTCGTCGTTCGCCGGCTTAAGAATTAGAATTAAATCTATTTAAAGTTTGAAACGTCCGGCGAATTTTCGTCGGCGCCCTGATTGTGTGCATTTTCATATACACAAATATTTTTTTATTTTGGCGACGAGTATTACAAATATCCTAAAATTTCTATTTCTAAACCAAATATTCTTCAAAATTTTATTATATGTTTTTTTCTTAAGCATTCTATTTCCTTAACTTTTTTTCTTATTAAGAACTGACTGAAATTTAATGAGGTAGAAACATACGGTTTTAAACTGTGGCATATTTGGTTTTCGATGTTGAGAATATGAATGATGGTTGGTTGAATGACGTTGACGAGTATAAAAATCATGATGATGATGTCGATGTGAAAGCATATAAAATTCCAAATTTAAATTTTTCCACATCAATTTCCATGTGGAAAAATTTAAATATTTATGCAGAAACACTTAAAAATAAAAAAAAAGAAATTTTTCTTAAAAACCCATTTTACCATGAAAATTACTAATTTAATTATGTTTTCTTGCTGTTACTTGTACAGAAAACAACGTCAAGGAAAGTCATTTATGTGTGTATATTGGAAGAATTTAAAATAAGTACGGTGGAAACATTATTGGGGGAAAACTGATATCAACTTGATATTACTACATACATTCTAACTAGCGGTTTCTATTCTAATACATTTTCCTCTAAACAAAACCACGGATTCCCTTTCTAGTCAATACAACGCAATTTTGAACGAAGCTACAACAAAAAGTAATAATAAATTAAATCAAGTAAAAAAGTATTGTCGGTCAAGTCCGTATCATATGGATACTCTACACCAAAGAATTTACAGATAAATTTTCGTGTGTATCCCATTTGAAACAAATGGACAATCATCTTGATCCCGCCAGAACAAAATTATCCGGCGTGTTCTGGAAATCGGAAACGCAAAAGGCATGAATTTGAAAGTTGTTTTTAATAAAATTTTAATCAAATTTTTATAATTTTTGTTATAAAATTATGTTTAATATTTGTCATAAAATTATTTCATTACAGAGATTTTTATTAATGTTTGAAATTTAATAATTAAATATGAATTTCTGTAGAAAACAACAACAAAAGATTGAAATATTTTTTATTTTGTTTTTGCTTTCAATGTAATTTTTGGCGTTGCGGTTGCGTTTTACTGAATTAGGGCTTAAAATTCTTAAAACTCTTGTCCCTTTTAAATAGCTTCGATATCATTGCAAATAAGACTTAAGTGTTGGTAATTCCCATTCGCTTTACAGTTTTATCCAAAGTCTTTGGAAAAAGGTTCCTCGATGATCTGGCCTAAGCAACTAGCGAAATGCGCAAAGGAAATAACATTGGGAATTTAGCACAACATGGTTAATAAATAAATAAATAAAGATTCGATAAACATTTTGTTTAATTTATTCAACATTTCCAACAATTTATTTGTATAAACTTCGCAAACATTTTGTTGAAAAAAATTAATTTGGGCAACTACTTTTTCTATTGACTCAATAAACTTGGTGGTTGACTAAAAATTCAAAAACTATACCTACAAACTTTTTCGTCAGCGCATAAATTTCCAAAAATTTTTTTAATCATATATCCGATTTTCGTATTCAAATACGAAAATAATTTTTTTCTGTGTGGTGTCTACGAAAATGCCGAAAAAAAAATGGTCGAATATAAACAAAGTCCAGGGAAAGTTTTTTATTAATCAGAGTTGCCCAATGCGAAAAAGAGCTTCATTTCTAAATAAACAGTAGGCATTAATAAATATTAATACTTTTTCTAATGAGATTGATGTTTAAAATTAAATCAATTGTCTACTTTATGTACATTTATAAAAAAAACAAGATATATTTTTAAATATAGTTAAAAAAAATAGTTAAAACATTAATAATAGTTTCCGCAATCAAGTAAACTTGGTAAAAAATTATTCTAAGGCGATTGGTATATGTACCTAAAGACGGGTCTATGACCAATATTAAAAGGTGTTACAAACATCAGCACAAACACATAATACCTACCCTCCCCACTTTTGTGGTGTCGGTATAAATAAAGGAAAAACAAATTAATGGAAAAGTGCAAAATTGTAAGAAAAACAAAATACTTAAAGAAACAACGACAACAAAAACAATAAGTACTATACTATTGATTGAAGTACTTAAGAATGTTAATTGATTTTTAGAACATCAGTGCCAGCCAGCTACCACCACCACTACCAACGTCCCAAACACTAACTAAAAAAAAAAACCAAGCTCTGTAATTGACATAACCCAAGAGAAGAGAGACTAACTTGAAGGGAGAAAAAAGGAACCTAAACAACCGTTATCGACAACGGTATTGAGTTACAATAGTTAAATTTCACTGATAAGAAAGTAAATTTACCATTAAAAAAAAAAAAAAAACGAAAAAAAAAACAACAATAAAATTTCTTTCTTCTGTTCAAGCGTAACATAAAACTTATAAAAAAATCGAATTAATTTTGAATTCTATTAGATGTTAAATGGTGAGAAAGAAAAAAATCTGATAAAAGAATTTCAATAATTTACTTTAAAAAAAAAAATCCCAAATTGTAGTTGACAGGGTCGATATTTAAATTTCTTTTCAATAATTTTATCATATTTTCTTAAAATTCTTTGTATTTGTATAGTAAATCATTGTAGTTTAAAAAGAAACATTTATCTTTGATAAAAAAGAAAAACAAATAAACTAAAAGAACCCTGATCCCGTAACCTACAACTGTCAGAAATAAACGCCCAATGTTTTTGTCCATATTAGAAAAATATCAACAAAATATTTATTAATGATATCAAGGGTATTCACTTGTAGTATAATAAAGAAAAATTCTATAAAAACTTATAAAATATAAAAACAATTAAAAAAGATGTTCCCAGTAAAAACTTCGCTTACTTTTTCAAAATGAATAGCTTCTTTCACTCATTATTTAGTTGCTTTCTTTTATAACTACTTCGATAACAACTTCTATAACTACTTTTTTCTGGATGTGTGTAGGTAAACAAATAATGACTTACTTTTAAATGCGTTCATTTTTGGACGTCCCTTGTAAAATTCATTGGTTCTTTCAGAAGAATTGTAAGAGTGCCTTTATGTTTTTTTGATTAGTAAACACATTATTTTGTAACCTAAATTTTTACTGGGCTATTTCATGTAAAAACTGCTCCAAAAAAACCCAGCAAATCTTTAAGACCAGGGGCCTAATTCTGGCTGTCGTGATCGAGTACTTTCTCGATTCAAAAGCAATTTTATTTCAGTCGGTACCGAACGAATCGAAATTATTTGTTCAGTATTGTGAAGCTCAAATTAATGCTTTACAACACTTAAAAAAAAAGTTCCGACTCGTTCAGTATTAACTGTAATACATATTTAGATATGAAATTGCTTTCGAATCGAGAAAGTACTCGATCCCGACTGCCAGAATCAGGCCCCATAATCGAATGAAACTAATTTTTAATACCAGCAATTAAATTGCGACAAATAAAAAATTCTGGCAGCCATCCACTAGAATGAAAGATACGTCAATGAAGGTATACAATGAAACTTCGATATACCAAATCTGAATGGGGATTGAAAAATCCTTTATTTAGTTAATTAATCGTTGTGCATAAGTATAACACTCTAAAACAAAAGTTTAAGAGACAATTTTTTTATAACTATATTTTTTTCATTTTGGCAAGAATTCAAACAAAACTGACAACAATTGTGACGCTTTTGATAACGGAACTACAATTTTGCTTAATATTTTTTTTACTTTATTTTGAATTCGTTATATAGAGACATCTTAATGAATTCGTTTCGATATTAAAACTTTATAGTTACATATCTCGGAATTTTGATAACAGGAGTTTACAATTTTGCTTAACTTTTAATTCTGTTCTACTCTGACTTCGATGTGTAGAGGGCTTTTAATGAAATCTTAACTATAAATATAGAGTATAAATCTCAGAATTTCTTTGTTATAGCTATAGAGCATAGTTGTGCGAAAAACTCAGCAAAAAATACGTTAAATTGAGTTTTTAGTTATAACGAAGATCTTTATATCGAAGTTTTACTGTATATGTTATATGAATCGGGTTTTTTGCTGATTAATGTCTTAAAAAAAAAACAATTATTGTCTTTTAAAATCGCTTGAGAAAGTTTACCCGAAATTAAATTCTCACGAAAATCTTAACCTAATAAATATTTTGCTTTCTTCTTAATTCCGATTCTTTAGGATATTATTTTTTCTATGAAACGGATATAAATTTAAGAAAAATATGCAATTTTTAATCCTTAAAGACTTCTATCCTTTCAAAACGTTATTTGTCTTTAAAATTAACAGCGGTTTCTTTAAAGTAACAAAATCATACGTTGTAAAAATATGTGCATTTTTTTGCAGCGAAATTATTTCAGAAAATGTCCTTTCTTTAAAAAAATTTTTCCAATGACAATTAAAAAAATATACTGTGTGGCCTAATTAATGCCTGTTTGCACATACATATACATTTATTTATGTTGTAGTGTATAATTGTTTTATTCTTTTTGCAGATTTAAACTAAATTCTTGGAAAATTATAATGAATGCATACAGTACACAACTAACAACGACTATCAAACGGCCATTCGTTATCCGCAAAAAGACACAAAAATTGATCCTTTCAATATTGTTTTGACGTCAGATGAAGAGCATTTCCATTTATGTGGTTATATCAAGAAGCAAAACTGTAGTAGATTGTGTGGCTCAGAAAATCCATGGGCCACACACCAGCAAAATGGTAGAAATTTGTCTGAAATCATATTTCAATACACAAGGCTTTTTTAAATTTCCATTAAATGTATTTAATATATAAAGAACAATCAATTAAAGCTAATGATTATTACAATAGTAAAGCTTCGTACAGACGGTGGTCAGATCTAATAATATTGTCAGTAAAATGTGCTAAAAATATCTTGCAACTGTCTGAACTGGCAATTTTTGTTTGACAACGTTGTCAGAAAAGGTATTGTCAGTCTATTGTTAAACAACAATATGGTTAGATATCTGTCAGACCATTTTCGATCGTTGGAAACTTATTTTCTATTGTCAGATGTGCGAAGTTTATGCCTCTGACAATGGCATTATAGTCAGAGATCTATTTCTATTGGCAACGCTGCAAAAACATATGAAGCAGGGATGGAAAATGGGGTTTCGGATTTTTTACCAACTTCAATAACAAATTTTATATTTTCTGGCTCATCTCTTGATATATGTATATATTTAGAAAAAAAAAGAGTTTTTATTAATTACGAAACAAAAAATTTTAAAGATAGCCAGCAATGTATCAAAAAAAAAGTACACTTGCACTATAGTTTCCATCCCTGATATGCATGAGTGAAAGACAAACCAAAAAAAGTTTAATTTCGCAAAATTTGAATTATTTTTAATGACAATCAATAAAACCTATTTTAAACAAAATAAAATAGTTGAAATTCTTGCTATTGCTTCTTCCCTTCAATAACAATATTTCCTCTTTCCAATTTATAAAATACACACAATTTTAATTTTCTGACAATGTCTAAAAACAAATCTGGTAGTTCTTGCCATGCAATTATTTTACAATCGTGTGAACTGACAATTTTCGTTGGCACATGAATTTGTTGTCAGACAGTTGTCTGCCAATGAACTTGTATGCTTTTCTTACAATCGTCTGAACTGACAATTTACTTTTGGTGGCAATTTTTCTTTGGCAGTATATTTTTAGCACATTGTCAGGCCATACATTGTTGTAAGATCTGACGCCCGTCTGACAAGTGAAAGGCAGACAGAAAAGTTTGTACCTACAAACTTCGTCTTTCTGTCTGTCTGTCTTTCACTTGCCACATTGTAAAAGGGGACAAAGCTTTATACTTCTTTCACATTGTTTGGTGTTATTTGAGTCACACTGCTGCTGTAAAAGGTTAAATATTTTAAAATATGATAGTGTTTACGTTTTCAAAATAGTTGTTGTACAAAAGAGTTTACTCTGTTTGATAACAGATGGTTGGTTGCATTGGTTTTTTTCTTCAACCACTATTTTGAAAACTTTAACACTATCAATATTTTAAAATATTTAACTATTAAATAAATAAAAGTAGTTAAAAAATAAATATGTATTAAAAAAAAAAACTTGAAAAACATGATTACGAAACCAAATACTTAAAATTGAAATTCTATCATGCACATGCGACAACAAAAAAAAAAATGTTTTCAAAATTAATTTCATTTTAAAAAACCCAGTATTAAAAGACACTCTCTGTAATTAGAAAAAGTACTCAATCATAAATTTTCTCCATTCATATACAAATAAAGATAAAAACACACTTGTAAATGTTTGTATGTATTAAATCAAATAAATAATATTTATCTTCAAATTTAATTAGTAGATGTATTTATTTTAACGAGTGTAGTACCATTTCTTTTTTTTTTTTGTTACTTTTTGGTTTTCAACATTAACAAATATTTTTTTTGTTTTGTGTATTTATTGCTTTCTATTCATTCATAATTTCAATGGGGTATGTCGGTCTATCTTGTCCACCTTTCAGTTATCTATTTGATTGTTTAATATTTTATTTATTTTATAAGTGTTGGAAGTTTTATGGTCAGTTGTTTTGCCCAGTTTTATACCCTCACACCAGAATAGTTGAGATGATATAATGTCTGTGCCGGTTCACACGCGTCAAGTTTGACTCGTCAAGTCTTGAGCATTTAGGAGAGAAGGGAAAAGAGAATGCCAATTCTTTTCCCCTCTCTCCTAAAAACTCAAGACTTGACGAGACAAACTTGACGTGTGTGAACCGGCACTCTTTGTGCTAATGTGTGCAACATATAGAAATATTGGTCCTAGACCAGCTTTAAGTATGCCCATCAACTCAGAATCTAACAACGTCCGTCCGTCCGGCTGGTTGTCTGTCCATGCAAACTTATGTGCAAAGTATAGATGGCAATTTTGAAGATAGTCAACCGTTAGATGAATACTTTTTCTATGAAAATGTTTCCCCTTTCCCTAAATTTGCATTCGTGAAAAGTTCCCGAGAATAATTGCATGCTGAAAAAAATCCCCTTTTTGTATGGGTTTACACTATGAAAGTTTTCTTTCAGAACGTCATAGTTTATTGATGAGAAGTAGGAATGCAAATCGGGACTGATTTTTAAAAATTTGGAACTGATTGCAACAACGCATCTAGTGGTATTTTCAAACATAAATTTTAGGCATTTCGAAAAAAAAAAAATGAAATCAAAATATTCTTTTTAGTAATTTTATGATATCGGAAACACGGCAAAACTGTATTTACATATTTTTAAAAATAAACAAAAGATTTCATAAAAGTAAAAAAAAAAAAAAAAATTATAAAGTTAATTTATTTACAGTGCACTCGCGATAATAAAAACACCCTAACATACAATTCTATATACATACATCTTTAAATATAAATTTTACGTGAAAAGTTCTTAAATATGAATTTAAAAAAACACGAGTTTTGAACTTTCAAAGGAAAAAATCTGAAATTTTAGAACATTAGATGTTTTTCGTAAATATGAACAATCTTGCAAAAGTGAACTGGCTTTGTTTAAATAAGTTCATATTATCGCGAGTGCACTGTACATCGTAGTCATGAGGAGAGTCTATAGATGGAATGATTTGAAAATAAAAGCTGTTGATGCCGATATTTTAAAAATTAACTTGCACTGTCTTGTGTAGCCATTTAAAAAAAAAATGTATGTGTTTTTGTAAAAGTTTAGTTGATGCCGATATTTTAAAAATTAACTTGCACTGTCTTGTGTAGCCATTTAAAAAAAAATGTATGTGTTTTTGTATTTCCCCTGATTTTCGAAATCAATACGTATACACTACTTGCATGTGGAAACGTAGGGTTAATTTCTAAAATTGGATCGTGAATAATTTTTATTTTTTATAATTTTTATTTGTTTATAGAACAATTATATCTTGATTTCTTATTTTGCATAAAAATAATCATTATTATTTTGGTATTATATCTTAAGCCAAAGAAAGCTTAACTTGCTTAATATAATTGTAAATAAGGCTTGAAATGTGAATCTGCAAACTTCGTTTCAACTTTAAATAACGGCTTTTATTAAGCAAAGTATTAAAATTCAATAAAAACGAACATTTTTGTACATAAAAGTTGATATATTTAAAATCCCAAAAAGTCCCGGGATTCATAAAAATATATCCCGGGATTCGGTATTTCCCGTTTGACAGATGTTCTCTTACCCTGTCGCCAATAAACTCCGACTTTCTAAAATAAAACTTCCGTAGTGTGAACCCAGACTTAGTAAATGTTTTTTCCCGAGATTTTTTTCACTTTTCCCTTTAAATTATTCACATTTTTTCACTGGGAAATAGAACAAAGCATGTTAGTAGTTCATCTTTAAATCAGAGTATTTAAGTTTACAAAATTTATTTTAATGCGTCTTTATATACTGTGGTGTAGGGTATAAAATGGACGGGATTTACTTTCTTACCCGTTTTTTATTTAAATTTATTATCTTTAACTCTTAAAGCCTTTTTTTAATTTCTTAATCATCGCCGCACAGTGCGACCTTTTTCAGTCTTAATAACTGAAATTTCGGAGTCGATATCAGGGAACTGTTTTCTTTTTACTTTTGGCCACCTAAAAGTAGAAAAAGTCAAACTGCGGGCTGCTATTTAACCCTGTCCACAACACTTACTGCTGTGTTTGACCCATTTTGCAATACAGAAGGTGAAAGAATTTGAATTTCTGTAATGTAAAAGGGAACTGTAAAAATGATTAAAATGCGAATTCATACAGGAGACCGCATCATGAGATAGAGTTATGCTAGCTTTCCCTTTATTTTTAAATACTATTTATTTTGTTTTGTAAAAAGTTAGAGGGTATGTCAAAATTATTTGTTAAAAATATAACAAGGGGAATTTTTTGTTTGTTTATAACATATACACAATTGCTTTAGAAGGTAAATCTTTTTCCTGGATTGGAAATGTTTTTTTGGCTACACTTATTCCTTACGCCTTTTTAAATCCTTGTTTTTATGTTCACTTTTTTTGTTTTATAAAGTTTAAATAAGTTTTTTTTCCAAGCAATTCGATTTTTTATTGAATTTAAAATTTTAACTTATTTCTTTACAAAATGTAAACAAAGCTTGACATTCAGTATACACATAAAAAAAATAAACAATAAACAGATGACTCGAAAATGTCACGTGTAAGAACTCGCCTTAAGTGCCGGTTCACACACGTTAAGTTTGACTCGTCAAGTCATGAGTTTTGTGGAGAGAGGGGAAAAGAAATTGCATTCTCTAAGTGATTATTAACAAGAAACAGCAAAAAAAAAAATGTAGTAAACAAATAGAACAGAGCTGCCAGATTATTTTTAAATAGAAAATTAGCATTTATAAAAATTAAAATAAAATTATTGTTAAACATTGGTTTAAAACTCAAAATTTATTGAATTTTGTTTGCATTTTAAAAATATTATTTTATTTTATAGCTGAATCTTTGATTACATTACATATTTATTAATTCCTCGTTGTAATTATTGATTTAAAAAGATTGTTGTTTTTTACAACAGACAAGAATAACCTTTTGAATTATTAGGCGTAATGCAACAGGCAATTTTTTCATCATTAAAAAAAACTTGCAATACGTTTAATGAATCTTCCTCCCCATGTGAACACTATTTCCCCAAAACCAGTTCCAGTAATTTATAATTTTATCCACGACCGTGACGATGGACGACAAGACTTTAACTTATCAAAGGGCGATTTATTACACTTAAAACAAACAATGTGGGGAAAACCAGAACTTTAATCACACATTTTTATATGTTTACTCTGCCAGCCTTGCTATTCCCTGTCTTTTTTTTTAATTTAAACAAAAAAGGGAAATCCTCCTGTCGTAAAATTAAATACATGGATTTTATCATTTTATGTTAAAAAGAAACATCGGTTTTGTGGGAATAAAAATTTATATTTTTAACCCCAATTAACAACAATTCAATTGTTATTTTTAAATGCCTTTTGATGTTACACTAGCGTGGTGTGAAAAGCAAGAGTTAATACTGTAATTTATAACCAAATAAATAAATAAATAAAAGAAAACAATTACAATATTTTTTTTTTGTGGATTCTTATAAAACGGAAACAGGCGTCATGCTTAGCATCCGTCCATCAGGGATCCATTAAAAAATAAGAGACAACAGCTATAACAACAACAGCAGCCAAATGCTCTTGTTATTAATCACTGATTTACTCGCTGCATTTCGTACTCCACTCTCGTGTGCAAGCAAACTTTGTTGTATGCAGAATTGCAATACAGAACTGCAATTAAATTTAGTGTTGCCGTTGTGACCCTAAAATATTAATTAAAGCTTTTGCCACGTTCAAAGCCCTTTTTTAAATTGATTTATGCTACTTTTTGACCCTTTTTTAAATTATGTCACAAAGAAAAAAAAATATATAATAGATGTGGGACTGAGCGTTTTAAGATTTAAAGAACTGATATTTAAAAAATTCAAACAAGATATTCACTATTTTGAATTTGTTTCTAAATTCAAAGACATACATAATTTTCAAGCCAAAAGCTTTTGTTAATTTCATTTCGCAAAAAAACAAATAATTTTAATTCCCAGTAGACAAATTTGGATTTTTTGAAGCACTTAAGAGAAAAAGCCCATAATCGAGCGTTTCAATAAGAGAGCTCTTAAAAAGCAGTAAATGATAAAGAATGAAAAATACAAAAAAGCTAATATTTTAGTGCTGACAACGAAGCAGGGTTTAAAGCGAAAAAAATTAATATATATTTTGGTTTACGAAAACGATTGAATAAGGCATTTAAGCCAGTAAAAGAAAAATATTAATGAATATGTTAATACAGTTAGCCCTTAAAAAAGCACTTAAGGAGTGCTTTGTTTGCATGTTAAAAGAAGCGCTTATTGTCAGCAGAAAATAGTCCTCCAAACCGGGAACACCCCATACAAAAATCAGGGATCCCATCAGCAGATTTGAAGCGATTTGAGGTATGAATTCATACATAAAACCTGCTCCTTTCGGAGCACATTTTTAACTGGGTTCGTTCAGTATCGACCGAAAGAATTTAAAATAAAATTGCTTTTAAATTGAAAAACGGTTAGATTTATTACTTTTTCAAATTTATTTACGGTAAATAGGATTTTTATACGCAAAATTTGAAGCATTTTTCTGCCATTCTTCACTTTTTTTTTACAATGTTTAATTTCAACGCGTTACCTATTTGACATTAATTTTTTGCCTTGTGATGTAGAATTTCATAAACTTCAAATCATTTTTTAAATAAATCCGCGAAAACCCCGCCTTTGGTCCCTATGTGCGGCGTATGACATAAAAACGCTTTTACTTTTTGTGTGCCTTTTAAAAAAAATTGTATATGTTTTAAATAAATACGATGACATTGTGTTCGTACGGTGAAAGTAGAAAAATGCGAGACCATCTTTTCGTCTCTTAAATTGCTCGAAACGGAACTGGCAGCTTAGACTGCAAGCAAAGATTTAAATAAAAATATATACTGAATATGCTTAAAGTTTCCGTTAAAAAATTTTATCTCTCTTTTTTAGTTAAAATACCCTTTTTGTGCCCTTTTTTGAATAACTTCCTCGGCAACGCTGTTAACACTTGTCATTTTTACACAGTAAGAAATATAATTTATCCCCTCTTTTATATTAAATGTTGTTTTTTTACGCGTGTTTCTCTTTACAAGTGTAAATTAACACATGTAACAAAAATATTCATGTATATGGAAATGATTTTGTCTCTAGTCGATGTTAAAACTTTACGTTCACTTCGTATACACACGTTAGAGTTTTTATAAAAAAAAAAATGAGATGGAAACAACTTTTTTTTTTTGCAAAAATTTAGTGCGTAATTTAAGTACATATACATACATATGTATGTATGTCTTTGGTGTCATGTAAAAATTGCCGCTTTCAAGGAGAAGGCAAAAACATAATAGAAATGTCATTTTGCTTTGAAACTGCATTAGTGTATTTATTCGTATTTTTATCTTGGGTTTATTTTTCTCATTTTTATATTTCATACATAAATACAAATACACCTACAGCCAGCTTCAAGTTAAAAAGTGTGAAAACTACAAAACAAAACAGAATTGCAGGCTAAATGAAACTGAGTAACCGCCCCCCAATCTTCTCAACCACTCTTTCCAGGAAATTCAAGAATTGCTGCAACTAAAATTGCAAGTCTGGACGATGCCTCTGTACCAAAATGTAAAATTACTTGTAAAACCGTTATCTTTTGATAATATTGCATTGAAAATTTGTGACGAGGTATACTTTTTTGTGAAATATATTGGAATCACTTCAAAAAAATCTAGTTAGGGCCTTTCTACATGAGGCCTACGATATGTATCTTGTTTTATTTATTTTTTTTTTTTGTTTATTTCATGCTTTTCGTGTTTGGTACACAGAACAGAAAAATGTACAAAAACAAGTAAAGTGTGTTTATTTAATTTTTTTTTATTTTGTTTTTTTATTTCAATTTTGTATTTTTTATTCAACAACTTCATTTTTTGCAAACAATGTAAATTTATAAAATTGCAACATTATTTCCTTCTTATGAGCAGAAATAGACAATTTAGTTTTTAAACAAAAAAGAAAAAATAATTTAAATGCTATAAGCAGGGTAAGTTTAAATATGTAAAAAATGTATAAAATATTTGCACTAGGGTTTTTCATGCGGGATTTGCCGGGACAAAAATCCCGGGAAATTTTGCGGGTATTCCCGGGATTTTTTTATTTAACTATGTAAACTTTACTGCTGATATGTATAATTGTAAAAAAGTTGTGTCACGAAATAGATCTCAGCAGTTAAGCCTGGTACTCTGTTCAAATTTGTGAAAAATGTTGAGCGACATTAATTATTTCACACGAAAATTTTGACATGAATCAATGTTACCTTTCATGCGAGTTTGTACAAATTGACGTTTTTAGTCCTGCAAAGTATGCGACATTGTTCTGCGTATGTAAACAAACCGCACATGTATTTTACTAAAAATTATTTTTTTATTAAAATATTTAATAAAAAAGAATATAAATATGGATAAAAAACTGTTACCGGTTATGTTATTTTAATTTTTTATTTCTTATTTAATTATCAGTTGTTACTTTTTTGCTTTTGCTTAAAATTCCACGTGAAATAAGTGCAGCTTACATTATTTCGCAGTTGTAAAAAAATGTTGCCAGAAACATTTCCTAACTTTTTCACAAAATGAACAGAGTACAACTCTATCAACATTATTTCATAGATATTCCGCACAAGTTTTTTTCATATGCGTTTTGACAGCATTTCACGTGAAATGTTGAACACAGTACCAGGCTTTAGGCAAAAAGGTCTTAAGTCTCAAAAAAAAAACGCATTTTGAGTTGTTCATTGGCTTTAATTCAATTTTGTTTTCTCTTTTGTTTGGATAAATTCTCTTTAGTATAGCACAACTGCTTCTTATCGTTATCATCGCCACTAAAGAAAAATGTCTATGAAAAACACCAAATAAATAATTTTCAATTTCACATAAAGAAAAACTACAGTTTCTGATTTAAGGCATTTTTGCCAAAATACACCAATACCCCGGTTTACATCGCCAATTGGGACCGGAAAAACTCGACGCAAACGGAAGCAAACGGAAAAATAAATTTTGATTTGATAGACTTTAATCTTCAAATAAAGTTAAAGCTTTCATTTGAAAAACCTTTTGTTTTAAGGGCCTTCATTCAAATGTTAAGAATTGGCTCCTTTTTTTCTAATTTTTGTAACCTGTTTATGTTGTAACGATGTTTTTGTTTCAACAAATTTCTTAATTTTATCAGCGCCACGGAACAGCAAATGGATTTTTTTTTTGTAAAAGGGGCTAGTTCAATGTTTCTTATGATATCAACAGCCTTTTGTCCTGATTTAAAGCGCGTCAAAATGCCCAGTTTTTGTTCTAAGGTTATTTTCTTTTTATGACTCGTTGCTGCAAAATATTTAAATTTAACTTTACTGCAGCAAATGTAGTTTGAAACCAGTTGCAATTAGCAGACAACCTTCACATACATATTTGCATTAGATTTTAACGGGAAATCTCCTTTATCTGTTTAAGCTTTGTACAAACATGTTTTTATATTAACGACGCAAATCGAAGCACTAGCGATGCAACTTTGAAGCCATGCGACGCAAAGTGTAACAAAAACGACGCAACTTTTAAATCACAGAAATTTTAAAATGGCGCAACTTCGAACACGACGCAAAACGAAGCGAGGCAACCCGGGGTATTTGTGTATATTAAATTAAATAATATTTTGCATCGACTTGTATTGAGCGGGAGTGTATTATGCATTTTTTCTGATGTTTATAGCACCTTAAATGTTGGTCTTTTAAGTTATGAAAGAACTTCTTCGATATATGAAGACTCCATTCCCTTTTCTTACATAACAAAAGTAGTACATAAAAGCTAAAACAGTAAAATTATAAAATTCTTTTTACTCATCATTTTTTGAAGTATAAAAAAACAGTACAATTGTACCAAATTTGCTAAACCTGTAGTGGACTAATGTAAAAAGATTCAGACACTAACGAGCAATTCCCGTACGAAGAAGGTTAATTTAGCTAGATTAAAACTTCGGCCTCAATATTTTTTATAATTAAATGATGATCTACGTAAATTTTCCAATTCATGGTCTATGATTTTCAAGTGAATTTTGGTCTGTTATATTTTTAATTACTAGCTCTCTCTCTCTAGGTTTGACAACGCATGCCTCTCTCCACTTGAGATATTTTGTAAACGATAGCAAAATTATTTTTATTGGCAAGTCTAGATATTGGTTTAGACCGTTTTACACTAGCACACAAATCTTAATTATGTTAAGAATTTAGTCTGGTTTTTTGAGATGTGGATTATGTTTAAGCTAAGTTTTACGTAGTTTGAAACTGGGATTTTCCCGGCGAATTGTGATTTTTTTTTATTAACTCATTAAAAAACCAAAATTTTAAGCAAAACTTAGCTGTTCCGTTAAAATTTTGTATACAATCTTAGTAGTGGCGGCACAAATCACTTCACAGTTTAACTAAACCTAGTTTAACTGAGATCTCAAAGACTAGGCTGGGTCCTTGTAGTTTTTTCCGAACTCTTTTGAACTCTTAACAAAATCGTTATGTTTTTTGCCATTTAATACGATAAAAAAGTTGCTGAACTTTAAGAAGATTTTTTTTTCTATTAAACAAAAACAAAACTTAAATTTATTATGGAATTATTTTGTATTAATCAATAAATTTTATATGTACATACATATGTATATGCCTACTACTGCTATAGACATATTTTGCTAACATCAAAAAAATTTAAAAAAATTCAATAAAGATAAATTCAAAATAATTTTTATGGCATACTTAAAATACAATTCTAGCAAAATTAATGAAAAATTTTTTGCTAATAGAATTTAAACAAAAATTTTAATGGCATATAAAAAATATTTTATTACCAAGAAGACCTTTTAAACAAAAAGAAAAAAAAAATCATTTTTACTCAGATACCGAAATGCTTAAATAGGAAAATTATTTATCAAAAAAAAACTTCCCTGAGAATTATGTTAATTTAAAAAAGAATAAAATTGTTTTAAACTGAAAGCATTAAAAATTAAGTTTAAACAGTTTTTAAAAATTAAACTATTGTAAACATTTTCCCATGAAAAAATAGAAAAAAATAAGCAAATATTTAAAAAATATAAGAAATGTGAAGGTTAAATGGATGTCACAAGGTTTTTCTTTATAAATATTAAAATTTTGTTAAGAATATTTAGATCTAAATAGTTTTTTATTAAATCAG
Source organism: Pollenia labialis (assembly GCA_949318255.1). NCBI lineage: Eukaryota > Metazoa > Arthropoda > Insecta > Diptera > Polleniidae > Pollenia > Pollenia labialis. The sequence continues at coordinate 140,834,799 of OX439140.1, read as the reverse complement.
TATTTTATTAAAATTATTTTTTTAAACACGCTTTAGAAAGTTTGTCTACCAAAGCCCCAAATACAAAATCAATAGTGTTGGCATCACTGCTAGATGATTTAATTAGTATAAACACCTAATAAAACCCGTTGTTGCTGTTTTTCTTCTCTCTCTCTCTCTCTCTCTCTGTTGTTTTGATTTTTCCCTATATACAAAAATTGCAGGCGATTTCTGTTGTTCTTGTAAATTTAAGTGCGATTTCTTTATAAAATCAAGCTATCATCAAAATCAAAAAGTATATAATTTGCTAAAAAAAAAAACAATTAACTTTAATTCGTAACTTCTTTTGTTTTTTTTTTTGTTTGTTGCTGTTATTAAAATATTCTTTTACTATACCTAAACTTGTAGTTGTTATTCAGGTAAATATTTATTCAGGCTGAAAAAAAACTTCATTATTGTCATAATTCGGAAACAGGGCTGCCAGGTACTTGTTTTCCTTGTCTCCAAAAAATTTAAAAAAAATCCCCAAATTACAAAACAATAACCTTAAAAAGTTAATCAGCCCAATTATGAATAAAAACTGCCCGGGAGTTTTCTCCCTTCTCCCACTTTTCCTATGTTAATTCAATTGTAAAAATGGGAGAAGGGAAAACTCCCGGGGAATTTTTATTCATAATTGGGCTGAATATTTTTATTGATTTTTTTTTCTGACCAAATTTAAAATTTTTAAAAGAAAAAAATAAGAAAAATTTTAATAAGAAATTTTTAGTAAAAAAATTAATTTACTTTTTCCTGATTATTTTGTAGGCAAAGTGTTTACTGGGTCCGTACTCAAATCAATCCGAAATAATCCGAAAATGAGATTGATCCCAGTAAAAACTTCGCATACTTTTCAAAATGAATAGCTTCTTTCACTCATTATTAAGTTGTTTTCTTTTATAACTATGTACTTCGATAACAACTTCTATAACTACTTTTTTCTGGATGTGTGTAGGTAAACAAATAATGACTTACTTTTGAATGCGTTCATTTTGGGACATCCCTTGTAAAATTCATTGGTTCTTTCCGTTCTTGTAAGTAGTGCTTTTATGTTTTTCTGGTTACTCAACACATCGTTTTGTAGGCGAAGTTTTTAATGGGATTTAAGTAAAATTAAGATTAAATCAATCTCAAAATGCGCTTGATTCGAGTATTATAAAATTGATTTAACCCGAATTAGTACTTAAAATAATCCGAAAATGAGATTGATTTAAGTAAAACTAAAATTGAACCAATTTAAAAATGCGCTTCCTATAAAGTTTATTTTATTACCAATTGGTGCTTAAAAAAAAAAATCACCAGCATCATTCCCGATATGGTTTTTACTTTAAAAATGTAGGCTCAGAACAGACGGTGAAACGCAACTGCAAGGAAACTGTATAGTTTGTATACACAATTTTGACGGAAGAGCTTAGTTTTGCAAAAAAGTTTAGTCTTTAATAAAATTATAAAAAAAATCTAGTTTCGCCGGAAACGTCACAGTTTTAGACTACGTTAAACTAAGTTTTAGCTTAATCCACATCTCAAAAACATGGCCTAAATAACACTAAAGAATAGTGAAAAACTAAGTATATTTTTGTCTATTGAATTTGTTTTTTTTTTTTGTTCTGTGATTATAACTTGAAAATTTCAATTAAAGTTTAAATACAGATTTTTCTTCCCAAGGGAATACAAGTAATTGCTGAAAATATTATAAAATTTGTTCTTTCACTTATCATAACATGGCGGAGTAAATTGAAAAATGTTCAGAATGCACTCGATTATGCTCGCCAGTGTATTTATAAGTTGTTGTAGACTTTATTTTCTTTTTTCGAGAAAAAAGCAACAACCACTGTCAAGTTGCATTAAAAGCAACACTAGCAAATCCAACAGCAAATATATAAATATTTAGTAAAATGTTGCTGCAATTCGTTGCATGCTTCGTTGATCATTATGAACAATTAAAAGATTTGTGAAGAACAGCAGCTGATGGGTGTTTTTAAGGTGGCCAGTTAATCAATATTTTGTTTATTCGATTTAAAGAAATCAATTCCATTAAAACCAACTGACAACTAATGATAGTTTTTTTAACCATTTGGCATCATTGGTTTCACTGAATCTTAATGCTAACTTGTAAATTTTTTTCCCCTTATTTCAACTTTCAAACCTTAAAAAAAATTATCAGCGGCAATAGATTCAGCTACAGAATAACAAATTGGACGTTTCGCACTTACAGCCTGTTCAACGATTTCGAACGTCAACGTTCGCATAGAAAACTACATTTAAAACAAAAACAAATTGTCGAATATTGTTTTTGTTTACATATATTTTTCTATGCGAACGTTAACGTTCGAAATCGTTGAACAGGCTGTCAATTCACACGTGTGCGTGTGCTGGACATAATATTCCCCGTCATATCTAAATTTTTTGATTTTCCATCCAGCATCGTCGGTGTGATACATAAAACACATTTTCACTAAACCTACCACAATGCTTGATGAGTATTTTGATCAGTGTATTTCGGCCTTTAAGGTACTCTGATTTTTCATTTCTTTTTATTTAGAACGAATGAGTTAAAACAGATTTTGCAAAATAAATATATGTTATCATTTATTAAAATAGCTTGTCTTTGTTTACTTCAGACTTTTTGTACTTCAGACTTTTTGATTCCCCCTCGTATTTTCGTTGCTGTAGGTTGTAAAAATTTGTTGAGCTTGTTGTTTTGAAGCCATGATTTAATTTTTCATTTTATTTTTTACATTCTTATCATCTCCACATCATTTGTGGTTATTCTTTTTTTTTATTTATGGTTTTATTTTACTATTGGCAAGACAAAAAAGTTCTCGCTGTTCGACAACATATTGTTAACGATTGCTCAAGTTAAAATATGTCACTTAAAATAAAAAATGTTGATTCAAAAATATTTTTGAGAAATTAATAAAGTACTTGCAGTGTTATTGGAGAGAATTCAATAGAAAATAGGTATATTCTCGTGTAAAAAAAGTGTGACACATAGTGAACTTAACAAAGAGAAAGCTATTTTATGTCAAGATGTGCCTGGATCAATACCGTTTATTAATATGCAAAGGCTGAGTATTTAAATGGGATAAGACAAGGCGAATTAAGTTACAGGTGGTGTCGGAACTACATCAATCCAAAAACAACAGCAACAACATTGGGGTTTTTGCATTGCATTGTGAGTGCAAAGGCGAATTAACTACAGGTGGTGTCGAAACTGCATCTCATTTTGACAGTTCGAGCTTATTTGTTTTGATTTGTTAGTGTTTTGCTAATAATGGTTGACATTTCGAGCTAATAACACTAACAATGCAATGCTAAAAACCCGTTGTTGTTTCTGCTGTTTTTGAATTGTTGTAGTTCCGACACCACCTGTAGTTGAACTCGCCTTGTGTGAGTGTTTACAGCTCGAACAAATTAGCTCGAACTGTCAAAATCAGACAACACCTGTAGTTGAATTCGCCTGAAGATAAGTTAGTAAAATCAATTTTATCGGAGAGAGGTCATATTCTATACTTTTATCACAGAAAAACTTTAAATTAAATTGGACCTAAATATATTTTTGACAACAAAAAAGCGAAAACATTTAAACATTTTTGTACCGCTAATATCAATCAATATATGTAATCAATATTTTATTAAAAATCAGTCTGACATATTGACTGCAAATGCAAAAATCAAGAAACAAAAACAAGAAAACTAGTTTAAAATTTAAAAAAATATCATATGAACTACAAAATAATGCAAACTTCCTATCTTATCAATTATGACTTTATAAATATTAAACCCCTTATTCATAAAAAAAATAAATTTTCATATACAGCATAATTATAAATAAAAATACCCCGGAATTTGTCTCCCTTCTCCCATTTTGCCTATGTTAATTCAATTGTAAAAATGGGAAAAGGGGAAAAAATCTCCCGGGGAATTTTTATTCATAATTGGGCTGATTAAATTCGTTTCATAAACCATTATTAACATTTAGGAATATGTTTATATGGCATTATTTCCAAGAAATATAATTTTTTTAATGCCAATTATGGTTGGATATTATTTTTACAGGTAAAAAAAAGCATCACCAATTTTCGCCCATCAGGCCACCCTTTACAATTCTTTTTCATAATATCACACACAACAACAAAAACAATCATAAACTCTTTTACGGCTTCTACTCGTTTCAACTAGTCGTACAACTAAGTTGAATAAACCAGTTTTGGTCATTCGCCGCACAGACTTAAATTTTTTAACGATCTTTTTATCAAACTTCTCTTAGAACTTATTTGTGCACAGTGAAAATGAGTTTCGATTTTTTTTAGCCTTTCTGGCCGTTAATAAAGATTTGATTTTTATATTTATTGCTGTTAATATTCGTTATTCTTCTATTAATATTTTTCCTTTCCTAATTACACATTTTGTTGAAGATCATCAGAATGCAACTGAAAAACGAAAGTAAAAAGTTGCCATTACACTGACCTATAAAATTGTCAGTTGAATTTAAATCAATTTTGACCAGTGATCAACCCTTGGTCAGCCAGACCTCTGCGTAACAACTGGGTGAACAACAAGTCGCAGCGTAAGGGTTCATATTAGGCCCCAAGATTAAAAAAAAAATACAAAAAATAAGAAAAGAGTTACAGCCGTATTCAAAATAAAAATTTGGCATGAAGTTAGCAAAAAGTTTATTCATAATACACTAAACAAACTCTGGCTAATGATTTGCTAAACTCTTGTGAACGAGTTGCCAAACGTTTGCCAACTTGTGAAAAACAGCCGTTTAATGTCAAACAATTTTTTTTTGACTTAATTTATTTTAATTTAAAAAACTTTTTAAAATTTTTATATGTGAAGGGAAAAAAAAAACAAAAAAATAAAAAAAATTACAAATTCAGCGATGATTAATGCAAAATGTGCTTCATGTTTGAGTACTACAATGTGGCATCATAAAACTTCAGAGTTGATTTATTAAAAGTTGGCAGATGGAGAAAAGATCGTTATAAATTAACTCTGTGCCAACAAGCTGCTAAGCTAAATCGGCCTTCTAGTCAGCAGCTCGTTGTTCGTAGTGTACAAACTGTGGCTAACTTTTTGTAATGAATACGGCTGCTTATGTTTTTAAATTCACTTTTTTACGACTAAAACCCATTTCTATATCATAATAACGGCCAATTTCACCAAGTGCAGTTATAATTAACAACCAGTTATAACTGTTATAACTGTCAAAACGTTCTGTTAACTGAAAGTTAAAATAATAGTTGATTTTAACTGAACTGAAAATGGCCGTAAGTGACAAATGATTTAAATGAGAAGAGATTACAAACACAAAACCATTGCAACCAGACAGAGAAGTGACAATATAAAAATCAAAAATGACTTTACACCTATTAAAGCTTAAATTAGACTTGACATAACCATAATCATACAAAACGTCTGTTTAAGCCAACATATGGGCAACACTGTATTTGATTATAGGTGACTTACCATTACAACATAGCCATGACCATACAAACCAATTGAATTCTATGGTAATCGCTACGGCTATGGCATTATGTTTAAGTCACCTTTAATTAGACCTTAACACTCGTCACACGTGTATGAAAAAAAACTAGGAGGATTTCTTATGAGCAACCATAGATGAAGCAGAAAAGTATGGAAATTTCTGTAAAACCATAAAAAGCAGCCCTAAAAAGTAAAAGTACTAAGGTGGGGGGGAACACATTAGCGATCATGAGTGACAACTTTCTCAAATTTTTGATTGCTCAAGTGTGTGGTGGCTAATTTTTATCACAAATTATTTTGTGGTTGGCTGTTGACAGACGAAATTTTTGACTATTTTCAAGTTCGGTAGTGTGTAGGGTGGTTTTATGGGCCGATGTTGATTTTGAATAAAACACAAAATATTTAGGAAATTCCTGTTATTTCTTTTAAATATGATAATATTGGAATGGTTCAAATATTTATGGAACAAAATATCAGCCAAATGGTCTGCGCGACCTCGGCGGCACACCTCCATCCAAAGGTCCAAATTTTCGATGACGCCGAGGCATAATTGAGGTTCTATGCCGTTAATGTGCCAAATTATCTCATCCTTCAGCTCTTGAATTGTTGCTGACTTATCGACGTACACCTTTTCTTTCAAATAACCCCAAAGAAATAAGTCCAACGGTGTTAAATCACATGATCTTGGCGGCCAATTGACATCGCCACCACGTGAGATAAAACGGCCATTGAATTTGTCGCGCAAAAGAGCCATTGTTGCGTTAGCTGTGATGCAAGTGGCACCGTCCTGTTGAAACCACATATCGTCCACATCCATATCTTCCGATTCGGGCAAGTTCGTAGCAATAACTGCCTGACCGTCCTCATTTTGGAAAAATACGCCCCGATGATACCGCCAGCCCATTAGCCGCACCTAACAGTCACTCTTTGTGGGTGCATTGGTTTTTCGACAATCACTTTTGGATTATCATTCGCCCAAATGCGACAAATCCGCTAAATGACGAATCCACTGAGGTGAAAATGTGCCTTTAACACTGAAGATGATTTTCTTTTAAAATTGATCACCCACTGTTGCCATTTCTTGCCACCTTTCTGACCACTGACGACGTTTGGAATGGCCAAGTGGCTTTAGTTCTTGAGTCAATTGCACCTTGTTAGCGTGCAAACGCAAGCCTTTATTCATAATCTTCATCAACGACGAGCGTGAGAAGTGCAATTTTTGGGCACGACGACGAGTTGAGGTGGACGGCTCTTCAGCCCCACTATCGCGAACAGCAGCAATATCTTCTGCAGTACGAGATGTACGAGTGGGCACTGGTGTTTTCACATTACGAAGGGCATGATATGCATTTTGATTTGAACGCCCATTTTCATAAAAAGCCTGAATAACTTTAACGCGTTTCTCGATTGTGTATCTTTCCATGGTTCAAATTGATTTAGTCTAAAATTGAGAAAGGCCTAATGAAATGCAGAAAAAAACTTGACGCTTAGGCGTGGTTCACATTCAACATCGGCCCTTAATTTAATTTAATTTAATTTAACCACCCGTTATGTATATGCATACATAAATATTTTTTTTTGTTTACAAGACCACATAAACAATACTGCATTCTTGTTTACTTCAGTTGTTTTTGTTATTTCCTATAATTTTTGATTTTTAGTTTGCTGGTTGTTTGGTTTGACGTTTTTGTTTTGGTTTTTTTTTCTATTTTGATTAATGACTGCTTGTTTTTCGTTATTGTCATTGCTGCTGCTTTATCTATATATATATGCATATATGCACATACATACAAATATGTATGTATATATATGTAATATGAGTTTGTGTGTTAATCATGCTTTCTTGTTTTATCTGATTATTCCCCCATTCCCAAACCAAGAAATTATTATCCCCTAAATGATTTTAAAAATTATAGAGAAATTCATTTTCATTTACTTTTAAATCAAAGAAAATGTAAATTCCATTTGGTTAGATTTTAATTAATAGATGGTGGTGGAAAGTATTTTATCTTTTAGTTTAAACTTGAAATAGATTTTATTTTTTTTTTTTGTTTCTTGTTATCGATTTTAATACATGTACAACTTGGAAGACATTTGGAGTTTTAATAATAAGTTTTTCAATAATTAGTATTGTGGTTACTTTTGTTGAACTGTTTATGGTTTTTAATCCAAATTCTGATATTTTTAATTAGTCTAAAGTTCATCAAATTTAATTTTCATTAAATTTTTCTCCTATGAAGAAAGGAATTCTACAATATGAAATTAATTAAAATTTATTGATAATTTTTCATTCTTGACTGCCGCGGGGATCGAACCCAAGCTTTCACGGACAGGTTACCCTTACATGTTTCGATTGTAACTACTTAATATCTTCAGAGGGTTTTGGCGTTTAACACTCACAGCCATTGACTGCTGACAGTCAATACTCAAACATCAATCTTTAATCCAAATTGTATTTAACCTGTGGTAGATCGAAATTTGTCTGATTTACCCAATAAAAAATGTATAATTTTTTGAAGCACTTATGGTACATTAAAAAAAAACAAGCGCACAATTATAAGCTACGCAATAAGACATGCAGAGATGCAGTAAAGTAAATGAAGGAACTCTTAACAAGATTTTTAAAGAAATAATAAAATTTCAAGTGCCATGGCATTCGCAGGTTTAGAAGGAAGAATACTAAAACATAACTGGAAAAAACAGTCAGTATGTTAAGCTGATAGCTACGTTCACCAGTTTTTATATGCGTTGAATAAAGCGCTTTTTGTATCAAAAAGTTATGGTTCATTTAAATTCACGCCTTCCGTAATCGAGATGGTAAGCGAAACTCTTACATTTCTCCCTTACAAACCTACTTCGTTTGAAGATCAATTTTTTATTGGGTTTTACTTTAATTGATTAACAAGTGTAAGCTCATTTTCAAAAGGCAACAGTTTATTAAGATAGAGTACAGTTGGTTTATAAAGCACCCATACTTTAATAAAAATATTTGTTCATCGAACCAAGGCCCCTTTAGTGTCTTAAATACAAAGTTTCGCGTCAATTTTTCATTATATTTCCTGAAAAATGTTTCCACTTTTTGTTTTTAATATTTTTTTTTAAAAATTAAGACGATATTTACAGCCTGTCCCACGATGTCGATCGACAACTTAAGCGAGCGACAACAAGTCACTCATTATCAAAAACAAAATTGCCCAAAACCTACGTGCTGTTGATTCCCATGTAAAATTGTGAGGCCAATTTTTTCTTTGGGGCCTTATTTCCCGGGGTCATTTAGCGTACCGCCCTTTAGTACGCCTAAAACCTAAACGAATCATGATTTGTAATTGAAAAAGTTTTAATTTAGTTTTAAATGGCTTGGTTTAAATTCTTTTTTGTAATATTAAAGCTCTGTTGCGGAAAGACTTGCATTTTTCAGCACTTTATGCAGCACCTTTGTTAGGCAGTTCCAAGCTTAAGTCAAGCTTAAGTTAGTTAGTATTGACATTGACACTAAAATAAATTGTAAAAACTTATGAAAAACATTTTGTGATTTTTCCTTGCTTGAAACAGAACAAATAAAACAACTTTTCATATTTAGGGAAAGTAAATTTACATTTTTAAAATATCTTTTTAGTATTTCTGTTCCTGTCAGAAAAACTTACAAACTTAAACAAAAAAAATTTAAGCTCCCCTCTTTTTATTTCAATGTATGGCTACAGAATATTTAATTTTTTTTTTTCTTTTTGATTCAACTTTTATTTAAAGTGACATTAAAGTGAATTAACTCCCAATTCAGACACTTACTTGTACGCTCGCACGCACACTTACTCACAAACTCAGTGACAAGTCAGGCAATCATTTCGTTCCAAACAACCATCTAGAAAAACCAAACAGTCCATATCCAACCAGACATTTGTACACATTATTATGCAAAGTATATGAACTCATTAAGATAATGTATCATTGCATACTTCTTACGCTCAATGCTACACCCTTTTCGACGACATCAACAAACTTCTTCCCCTGTTCCTTCCTCCACTGCTCCAGCAGCTACAGAAGCTAATTGCCACAGTAGCAGTAGGAGCAGTATCAGTAGTAGCAAAGTCGTGTTAAACGAAAAACCAAACAAACAAACAAGCACACAAGTAAAAAAAAAAAGTATCTTTCTTTTACAAATAATTTTAAAATTCACGGTTAAACACGAGTATATGCATATGAGATGTGGGAGTTATACCCTGACTTCAAGTTAGTTCCGAAGGCTGCGGGGAAACGGGTAAAAAACATATTCTTTGCTACTTCCATATTTGCAATAATAAAAAAAAAAAAAAAATTTGTGTGCATGTGTGGAACCACATAAAATTAATTTCCTTCTTTAAAAAAAAAAAAAAAAAAAAAGAAAAGATGATAAATATTTCATACTTTGTAAGATAAAAAGAATATTTAAATATAAAGAATGCAAGAAAATACATTAAAATTGATAATGATCGTCTTACAGAGAACCTAAAATACGTTTTATTTTCAGGAAATCATGGAAAATTTAAGAAATTGTTTTTTTTTTCATTTCGCTTATAGGTTTTCAATTTTAAAAATTAAAAGCAATTTAGTATTAGAGTTGCATTTACGGGTTGAATTTAATGGAACACGCACTATGAAAATGCAACAGTGTTGCATTCAGTATAAACTAGTGCGGGCAAATTTTACTATTTTTCATTACTCAATACATTTTATTTGGATACTCGAAACTTTCAACGGGGTTTTTTTTCTCTTTTGAATTTTCTTGTTAGATTGACTTTGGCTGTTTATTAAATTTGCAAATTTTTTTCAAACAGCGTTGTATTCCGAAGATAATTGGGCCTGCTATAGAGTTGTTTTAAAAAACCGTAGATGACGCCACTAGCTTTGTCTTTTATTATTTAAAATATATTAATGTTAAACAAATATGTTTCTTTACACTACGAATCCCCTGAAGAAGTGAGTATAAAATTCAGGAAACTTCGGGAAAAATGAAATACAAAATTTGAATTTTTGTTTTTTTAACAAACGGAGTTAGGCCTCACCAGCTAAATACCCATATATAAACAAGTATATAAATATAAGCAAAAGAAAGTGGTAAAAAATAACGAAAAACAAAATGAAAACTTTTAAATTTTCAATTTAACCTTGTTCAGAAAATACAACTCTGAAAGAATTGAGTAACCACTTTTGAGCATCAAGTAAGCAAAAATAGGTGCAAATACTCAATACCCACCACTCAATACTTTGCCAATTTTTATGGAGAATAATATAAAATATTTCGGTAGCACTTAAAAGTTTTTAGCTCTTAGCAATTGTACCCTAAAATTGGTATATTTGCTTTTAATTGTTTAACAATCTCATGTGTTGCTGAAGTAAATATTCCTAAAAAAAAATAAAAAATCGCCTTTTACGTTTCGAAAAATCTTTAAAAAAAAAATCAAACAACTTAAAATTTATTTTTTTTAACAAATATAAAAGCTTTTGAGGATTGTAGTTTGACTTAGAATACACATTCGAATAATATGAAAATTTTTATAACAAAATGTTACTCAACATGAGCGATAAATTCCCAGATTCTATTTGTTTTTTTTTTTAAATTTTGTTTGATTTTTGTAAAAAAAAAAAATTCCAAACAAAAATATAATTACTTCACCTACTTCAATCGTGAAAGAGATACTGAACGTCGATAACCGCATTTTTTAATCGTAGAAGATTCCTCACACGGGGAAAACTGTAACACGACTGAGTTTCATCCATAGCACAGCGAAAGACACTTCTTCAATCGTTTAAAATGTGGGTAAAGATTATCTAAAGAGTCTTTCATGCCAAGATTCGTATGAGACTCATGTAGATATTATCTCACTACCCGTGAAATGTTCGCCGTATAATTGTTGAAAATATGATTTATACAGAGAGTCGTAAAAGGTTCATTCGATGATTGTTTGAGGAAAGAAGTAAAAGGTGTAACATTGTTGTTTTTGTACTCTGAAAATAATCATTTAAAGATTTTGCATATTTCAGCCGTACCTAAACAAAAGCAGCACGCATTTTCTAGTTTTTGAATAGAGCGGCCTCAACACTTTGAAATTGGAAAACCCGATTTTGAGAGATCGTTTAATAGTGAAGTTTGCCGCTATTGTTAATAAATAATGACAATTTAGCTATTTTTTGGTCAATCTAGTGTTTTTATCAGCTCTTGTTAAGGTACGGCTGTTGTTAATTAATAATGGCAATTTAGCTATTTTTTGGTCAATCTAGCGTTTTTATCTCTATTTTTATTTATAGTTTGTGGGTTTTATTAAACAAGAAAGCATCACTACTGTTCGTGACACAACGTTGACGCCCTTGCTTTGCTATGGCACATCAGCGTTAAAGCTAAGCGAAAGAAAACGTTCCGCCTTCAGCTCTTGTTAAATTACTGCTGTTAAATATTCCATGATTACAAAACGAACGTTTTAATGTAAATGTATTATTCAGAACTTGGAGACTAAAAAAAATCGACACTTTTTAGAAAAAAATCAGCAAATCGGCACTGCTAATGACGATAAATCGTCAAATCTGGCAGCACTGCCTAATATCAATATTAACCGTGGTTCTGGCTCTCTTATGGAGTTACCATACTGATTTAAAACTTCATCTATGTTTACAAAATATTTTGATTGTACTATAAATTTTATTCGGTTTTTGATGTAATAAACCTAAAAATCAATCCTACTACATACTAAATGTCCATACGTTACAATAATGTAAAAGGGTTCGCTAGTTTTTATCTGTTTATTATGGTGTTGCCATATTATCTGCTATAAAACTTAATGGTAACACTTGAAGTTTCAAATGATTTTTTTTTTCAGTTTTTTACCTAATTTAGAATTTACTTCGACTTTTTATTAAACTAATCAAAAAAATGTACAATAATTCACCCAATTATGAATTCCAATTTTTCCTATTTTAATTTAACTGTTAAAATGGGAAATTTCCGCAAGTAGAGAGAAATTGGACCATAATGTCCAATTTATTGATGAATAAACCTCCACCTACTATACTACCCCTATTAGATGCATCTATGTATGTTCCCCCTTAGGGTCGGTTCAGAGATCGCGGATCATCAGCACATCATCATGATGAGCCGTAAATAAAGCACTATACCTTCATATCCCTGATATGGAAGTTAACGATTTAGTGACGCTGCCGTATTGACTGCTCAAAGCAGGGATGCACAAATTAACAGCCTGGCCCACGATGTCGTGCGACAACTTAAGCGACCGAGATCAATACCCACTAACTATCAACTTGTCGGCCAAAAGTTTTAACGTTCGACGTAATCCAATTAATTATTTTCAAATAACAATTCCACAAATGAAACGCTAGTTTAAAAATAAAAATCGGCAAAACATGTAAATTTAGCCATAATTATACAACTCTGTGCTTCAAATAAAGCACTAAACAAAACAAAGCAAATAAAGCCGCCCATACACGAATCAATTCAATTGTCAACTGATTCGGTTGTTGCCCAAATCAAAGCGTGTATGGCTTTGTAAATTGATTAGTTTGACGGTTGTAAAGTTTGTTGAAGAAAAATCAAAAGATTTTGATTTTTTAAAGTTGACTACTAAAGGCTTAACCATAATATGCATAGGCTTGTCTCTCAAATTTATTAAAAAAAAAAAACCAAAACAAAATAAAAAACATTTAATTCCGTACGAAATGTGCGATTAGATTCCCAGCTTGCTTAAGCAAATGACAGTTTCATTAAACTGAGCAAAAAGTTTCCTTAAGTTCAATATGGTTTGCCTCATATAATTAACTTGTATTTGCACATTTGCTTAAGCCAACTCAAGCACATTGTGGTTGGGCAATCAAGTCTTTCAATTCGGTTGTACTGTGTGTGCTCGAGTCTCTTGAACAGCTGTCAAAATAAATTTTTTGTAACTTTCTTTTGTAAAAAAAGTCAAGTATGTATTTTAAAAAATGTCTTTTATTTCATTAAATTTTAAAATTAAATTTAAAATCGTTCAATTCAGTTGATGAAGTGTGTGGCCAAGCATCAATATTCAATTGAAAGACTCAGCTGACGATTTAATTGAAACGTGTATGGGGCGCATAAGCAGCTTTTCCTCAACAATACATTTCAGTGTATTTATCAAATATAAAAAATTTGGAATTTAGCACGTCATAGAGAAATGGTATTAATAAAAAATAAAGAATTAAATTTTGTGAAAAATAGTTTATAAGGAAAACTGTCGTTTAATATTTTAACAAAATGCCTCCGTCAACAACCCCAATCACATGGAACTGATTTTGACATTTGTGGTTGCATAATATTTCTTTGTAGGGCGCAAATTTGTATAAAAACTATTACTTTATCGCTCACTTGCATTTTAAGTGGGTAGCAAATCAGCTGTTTGTAGGTGAAAATGCAAACGAACAATAGCGGTCGAGATCGAGGGCTAAATGCCTCAACTTTTATAAACTATTAAACAAAACAACGTTAGACAAATTAAATTTTAGTAACAGCTAAAGATAATAAAATTCATGACCCATGACATTTTTTAAAAGTCCTCATTGAATCCCTCTGTATAATACTATCAAATTGGAGTAACTCTTAACTTAAGGAAAACTTACTGTATGAAGTTGCATTCAATTCCTTAAAGATATACTGTCCATCCAAAACTGTAAAGAGAACAATAAAAAGAGCCATTAGGAAAATATATCATGTTTTTTTAATGCCTGTTACAAGGAAAAGAAACGTTAAAATTTAAGAAAATTAAAAAAGAAATATTAAAAACTTATTTGCAGAGAAAAATGGGAAATTTATGCTGGCAAATATCAAGAATTGCTTCATTGATTTCTGCTGAACTAAAAAAAAAAAAAAAAAAAAAAAAACAATAAGAAAAAGAAAAAGAAAAATTTTTTTCAATTAAAAACATCAGTTTTATGACAGAAACAACTGCATGGGGCAACCACCACAACAGTGAAGCAGGAAACGGATGTAAGGTTAATTTTTGTAAACAATACAACAACAACAAAAAAACATTGTTAAAAATTAAATAAAAAAAAATAACAATAAAACTTTTTAACAATAAAGGAGTTTTAATTTAATGCTTATTCTTAAAGTAACTTGCCATTATTATTATTTTCCCAAACATTTTTATGGACTTTCTTTTCTACTTGTCAAATATTGTACATAAATATTTAATGATTTATGTTTTTTAAAAATTTATTCTTAACTATTTTTTTCTGTAGGTATAACACAATTTTAACTTGTTTGAATTTATCACAAACTTAATAAATTACTTAAAAACTTTTTTTCCACAAATTTATTTTTGCTTATTTTAGTTTGAAAATTTTTCATATTTTAAGTCTTGTTATGTTTTGAAATGAGTTTTTTTTTTTGGTCAGCATTTAGTTAAGAATTAAAATATTATAAATTATTATTTGAAATACAAAATATCCAAATAATACAAGTTTCGTTATGATATTTAACAAAAAAAAAAGGATTTTGTAGGAACTTTCTCTGAGTTTTTCTTTAGTGTCACATGTTAGGGATTGCTGTTCGGTTTTAACCGAAATCGAAACCGCGGTTTTAAATGCCTAAAAACCGAAACCGAAAACCGACAAAAAACTTCGGTTTTAGCTTTTACTTTAACAATATGTTTATGATAAAAGAAATTGCAAATTATACTGAATACTCGTACTTCATATACAAAAACTTTATGCATAACAGCCTGCAACAAGGGCAAGGGTATTTGAAAATTCTTAAAATTCAAAAGCAGAACAAATGTTAAATGTTGAACTCTTAAGTAGACACCTAATTTGTGTGGCACAAGCTACCACCTGGGCCTGGCTAGGACCACTAGTATTTTGTATGGAGTTTTTGTTGCTATGAAAAACTCACACTTACGAACCCAAGGCTGGGACTACTTTTATATGTATGAAGTTTTATGGCTATAGCAGGAACATTTTGTTGGTAAACAGAATAATTCTTCGAAAAAACAGTAAAGAAAGAATTCTTATGTGTTTCGTATAATTTTTGATACATTTCATTTTGATTTAATTTACTGCAGTTCATATGTATTAACATAATAGGCCAGGACCAGGTGGATACAATATGCACAAAATTTTCATTTGGCCAATTGCGACGCCCAAGGTGTTTACACGTTTTTCTCTTTTATTTTTTGTAAAAACACTTTTATTGAGGAATAAATAAAGTTAAAGTAAAAAAAAGTACCTGAATTGAAACAAATAAAAAATTTTCATTGCATACAAAAAAAAAATATATTTGTTATGAACAGGGCCAGGACTTTTATGCCGTTAAAATCGCGTTTTATGCGAGACATATTTGACCCTAAATTTGTACTGGCTGTTTTTCAAAACAAAATAAAACGGAAGTGATAGGTGCATCATAAAATGCTGATAGTTTTTCTGTCGTTTTCGCTGTTTTCGAAAACAATTTAAATTAAATATGCAAGCAGTTAAGGATTTAAAACAATAAATTTAAATCCTTAATTCTTGTTTAATCTTCATCAAGCTTGTTGCTACGAATTTGTTAATTAAACCTACCGTCCAAAAAGGGAGTGGATTCTGGGCGCGACCAATCGGGCCTGGGGGAACCGAACGGACTGAGGGTATCACGGACGCTGTGGGCGGTGCTTAGGAAGTCCGATTAGGGGTTGCTGCTGGGCAGGAGTAGGGTCTGCGTTAGGACCATGATAGGAATGATCACGGGCCACTGTATGAAAGGCAGGATGGCGGTGAGGATGGGATCCGACTTGTCGGATATGTGCAGGTTGTGTGAGGACCCTGAGGAGTTGGAGACAGTTGAGCACTTTTTGTGCCACTGTCCCAGGTTGCAGGGCAGCAGGCTGAGTTGGCTGGGCAGTAGGTTCCTGGGCGAATTAGGTGATGTCTCGGGTTCCGGACTCGAGAATCTGATAGGATTCGTAATGGGGATGGCCTGGCTGCGCGAGAGGAGACTGGGTGGTGACCGCACGTAGGGCGCATTTTTTTTTTTTTTTTTTTGTTTAAATCAAATATGGTCAAATAAAGCAGTGATGCCAACTCAAAGTTGTATCACTCCAAAAAAAACCCTTTATAAATAAGTGTTGGGTTGCTTTTTAAGGGTTTTAGTGTTGCTATAGGCAAATTATATATACATATAATTGATGATTCAATTAAGGATTTCATAAGAAAAAAAAATAATGTTTGCAAAATTTCATTTAAATTCACTTTAAAATCACAATTTTTATATGAAGTACATTTGGGAAAACCACCCCCACTATATTTCTTTACTAAAAAAAAGGTTATTTTCCCAAAAATAAAAAAAGGCAAATAAATAATATACTTATCGAAAAAAGCAAAAAGGATCAACAATTTTTTTTTATTTCAACGCTTTAAGATAACACAAATTACAATAAAATACACAATGAAACGCTTGACTTAAACAACTAATATTTTATTTGCCTTTTGGTGTTCCTTCTTCTCTTTTTATTTTAAATAAGAAAAAATAATTGGCGATAAAATTATAATAAATTCTCTTGTCTTCTGTTTTCTTACAGTGAACTTTTAACAAATCTTTGTGTTAAATTTTCTGTTAATTCCCCTGAGGTTTACAATTTTCCTGTGCAACAATGAAAACAAAACAAAACAAAATAATAAATGTTTGAAAACAACTCTTAACAGATGTCAACCGTAAATAATTTTTAATGAAATAAAAATGAATTCCAGATAATGAATAAAACTAAATAGAACACAAACAATCTGTTAAACAAATTGTTTAAAAATAAATTTGATAAATGATTACAATTTGAATTTTATAATCAACTTTAAAATAAGAATTTTCTAAGTTTAACCCTTAAATAAAAGCCTGATTTTCGAAATAAAATTTAAAAAAATGTATTTAAGTATATCAATGTGTTTATTTTATTCACCAGTACACAAGTCCTGCAACTTTGGTGAGAACTTCTCGCATCGAAAAGATGTGAAACAAAATATTCCATCCAAGGCGAATTCATGTAAACGGTGGTGGCGATTCTACAACAAGAAACAACACCAAAAACACAACATTGTATTTTATTTGTTGTTTTCGTTGGTCGATATGTCAAAAGCACAAGTAACTTTTGACATTCCTCTCTCTAATTAAGAAAAAAAAAGTAGCACGATGTGCTTTCAACGCCACCTGAAAAATGAGTTCGTCTTGATTCGATCATTTCTCGAAAAGTGAGAAAAAAATGTGTCTGTCGACTCATGTCGAAAGCTTTCAAAAGAGATTACGTCGTTATGTTATGAATGTCATAACATTGCACTAGAAGCCGATGTGACATTGCAGACGTTGAAAACGGCAGTCTAACATATCGCAAACGGCGACCAAAATTTTCTAAAATTGAACATTTTCAAAGCGGCGGCGAAAATCCAACCGTCGCGACGCGTCGGCTATACCAAATAATGTAAAGTGCGACATTAATGTGTCTTGTTTGCAAAAGAGCTTTGAAAACATTCGTATATTTTATAAAAATGGTAAAAGCAAACTAATAAAGAATGAAAAAATTTTCCAAGAACAAAAAATTATTATTATTTTTCTTTGCATTTTCAATGTGTTTTTATTCTTCAGAAATTTTACAAACACACTTTTTCTGTAAATTGGCGAGTAAGTTCCCTACGTGACAGCTGTTACTAGCCAAAAATTTTACAGATGCAGTTAAGTGAGAAAAACAGTTGTTTGTTTTATTTCTCACATTTCAATCGAAAAGTTTCTCGAGGCGAAAGTAACGGAACATGGGCACAGATTAAGGGAAAAAATAATAAAAAAAAATAAAATAAATTTTTCAAAAATAAAGCATTTATCAATTTTAATACCCTCACAATATTGTTCCTTTGTTTTGTACGGAATATTCAGTTAATTTTATTAAATTCAGTAAGTTCCGGTTCACACACGTCAAGTTTGACTCGTAAAGTCTTGAGCTTTAAGGAGAGAAGGGAAAATAAATGGCATTCTCTTGACGTGTGTGAACCAGCACTAATTTTCGTTAACTCCCCAAAAGAGCTAAATTTCTAAAAAAAAAAATACCAGACAGACACATACCTGTCCGCAGCAGCGTTACCGTTATGCGACTAAAGTCGCATTTTTGCCCCTTTTTGACTACAGTGCCACTTTTTTGGCCCCTTAGTTTTAAACCCCCTTTTCTATCATTTTGTAGTTTTTTGTGCCCCTTTTGCCCCTTTTTTCGTCCAGTGACGAAGAAAAAAAAATTTAATAATGGAAATAAGATCGCTTTGACAAAAATATATTAAGAACACAACACAAATGTACAAAAATATCAAAACCGCCTTAGAAATCAAAATGAAAGCTAACAATCACGTTGCATTTTTTTTTAAATTTTTAAAACAAAACACAAAGCAGCACAAGACGAAACTAAAAACGCCGGCGACAAACTCAAAGGCAATTAAAGACAAAAGCAACGCCGATTTTTCTTACAAAATACCAAACATTTGTTAACAGTCATCGAAATATGGCAATATTGACAACGGGAATACGAAATTGAAACAAAACATAAAAAAACGGTGTTGTTTTCTGTTGACGACGCCAAATAGAATAAGGGTAATTAATATTTTTTTTTTTTATAACATTAAACAATTTTATAATTGGAAGTGCACAATTCGATTAAAAGTCTGGTATCAAATTTGAAACTTCAGGCATAGTTTTGTGCCAGGTTGGCAACCTATCGGTATAAATACCTCTTTTAATTATTTGTTTTTTAGGTATCGGTATCAATATCGGTATTTAATTTTAAACGGTATTTAAGCGGTATCGGCATTCATAACAGGTTTGGTTGCCAATCTTGCTTTTGGGAGTAGGTGCATCAGACTATTTTTTTAAAATAAAGTGCAAACAAAGTAAATAAAAGAATGATTGCCATAAAAGGAAAATGACTTCTTTTTTGTATCAACCACAATAATCTTTAACAAGCCCATTCATGGGAATAAACATTTTGAGTAGAGATTTTTTTTTTTTTTAAGAAGTTAAAAATTCTAAAAGTGCGTGGGTGTTTTAACAGAAAATTTTATAGAGTTTAGATGTTTATAAAAAATCTAAAAAAAAACAAACTTGAGCTAAAGACGCGCATAGATGATTGGTTTTGTTATAAAAAATTAATAGTATATCTTAAGTATCTTTATGAATAATAGTAAGGTGGGACACTTTAAAGTGGATAAAAAGTTTAAAAAAAGAAGTTTCTGTCATTTTAAAATTCTAAATTAATTTTTTTTAACTACTCAAATTGGTTAACTTTAACGTTCTAAAGTTTAATTTCAAAGGGAAAATTTTTTACTATTTGGTTTTTCAGTGTTAAAACAAATTTTTGGCATGTAACAATGCCATAAATTCCCAATTAGGTTTGAAATTTCACCATGAATAGACTATAGGCTCAGTTAGCCGGGAGTATTTTGTATGGCAAAACATGTTGTTTCAATCATGGAGCGCGAAACAGAAATGGCAGAGCGAAACACGAATATTGCTGTCCGTGTGAACATGGTATAACAAACGAAGAGCGCTTGTAAATCATCGAATTTTTTAATTTTTTTTATTTGTGAGAAATGGGTTTTGTACATTACGTCAATTTTATGGACGCCCTAAAAGATGCAATGTTCTGTTTGGACCGGCAAAGAAAATCGCAACGTTTCCGTCAATGGAGCAAGATACCGCGTGATGGCTACTGACTTTTTTTTTTGCCCAAAATTGGACTTGGTTCACATGTGGTTTCCACAAAATGGCCATACAGCAAGCGATAATATGAACGTATTGAGAGACGAGTTTGGTAAGCAATTAATTTCACATATTGGAACAGTCCATTGGCCGCCCAGATCATACGATTTTTCCCCACTAGACTATTTTTTTGAGGATACCCAAAGGCTCTCGTGCACAGTGACAAGCCAGCCACAATTCCAGCTCTAGAAGAAAACATTACAGCTGCCATTGGTGAGATACCTGCAGGCAAAAAATGCCAAAAATGGAGCTTAACTACGGCATTGCCGCGGGCAGCATTTACATGAAATAATCTTTGAAAAGTAAATGTTAGGCCCAAATAAATATTGCATTCACTTTTACAAAATTTCTGTTTATTTTTTTTAATTTCAAACCACAAACGTTAAAAAAATTTCCTTGCAGTAAATGGTAATAACTCACATTTTCTGGTAGGGAAGTGCTTTTTCTAAGACTTTAGTATCAATCGCTTTATAATCGAACTAATATTTAGAAGAGAAATTACCATATGTTTTCCTAAATTAAATAATTGCAATTTACACAAATCATGATAATACCAAATTGTCCATTCCTGCATATTATATTAACTAACAATTTTGCAGGGTCCTACATCCAGTCTACAACTGACATGAAAGGTTTAATATCAACACTAACATGATGTTAGTGTTAAGTATAGACTCACGATGTTAGAAGTTTTTCTCATGTTTTAACAGCGTTTCTAAGCAATAGGTCTTGAAAGCTCTTGCATAACATGTTTTCTTAACATCATTTGATGGATAGTGGTGACCAAGGGTTACACCCACCCCCTATTAAAGAGAAATCACCATGTGTGCTATAAACAATTTTGTTTTTCTTATTCAAGCAGCGTTGATTGAACATTTGTTTACACAACGTTGTCTTAGATCAGTGGCATTTTTAGCCATATAAATAGAAAACGCCATCCTTAATATGATTGCTGCTTTTGATATGGGTTGTCAGTCAACGTTTGTTGTGACGAGTCATTATGTGTACGAGCACAATGACTCGTCAAGTCGAAATCAAGGTAGGGTGATGGCATATCGACATCAACTAAACCGAGGTGTATAATTACATAGGCCTGTTTTCACAACTTACCGATCAAGGCGAATTGACTAGAAGGTGGGGTCAAGTCAACATATGGTGTTTTTTTCGTTGGTCGACTTGCCAAAGTTTGTATACAAACTAGTTTTTTATGTAAACACATCTATTTTTTTACTAGCAATATTTTTGGCAACTTGACCACAGAAGCAGTGTTGTTGTAGAGTTGACCTAAACTTCTAGTCAATTCTTTTTGCTTACCGATATGCATTCATTTTCACTATTCAAACAATTTCCTTTAACATTGTTGCGTACTTGCATTTTTTATTAATTGAATTGATATAGGAAGAAAAACAGTAAATGTTAGAGAGAGCAAACTAAAAAAAAAATTTAAACTAAAATTTCTTTCAGTTTTTCTTTTGTTATGATTTTGTTTATTTTATTAAATTTTGTCAATTTTTTGTTAATGAGAAACACATAAACAAAATAAATAAAAAGCGGTAAATCGCGGAATTTGCCGCTAAAGCAACACTTTTAATATTTCAAGCTTGAAATGTAAATTTAAAGTTGAACAATTTTACATTTTTTTTACATAACTTCATTTTTTATCGATAACTATTTTTAAATGTTTTACAGTTTGCTATTTATCTTAATACAGCTGAACTCTTTGCACTTTTTAAATTTTCCATTATATTTCTGCACCGTTCACCAAAGCTTGAACAATGCATTAAAAATGTAGTGTCATAATGCCATTAAAATTACATAACTTAATTGATAATTAATCCAATTAGGAAAAAATACATCCCGTTGAGTTTTTATTTATAACTTAAGTAATTAAATATGTAGTAGAGAATTTACCAACTCTGTTAAGCGTTGCCTGTCATTTGGTGTTGCCATATCCACAATAATAAAGTAGGTATTAGGGTAATCATTCGTAAAACAGTTAACCGATAAATTGCTACCCGATTAACTAATCGGTTAATTTAAAATTGGCTATTTTCGATTAGCGATTAAACCGGTTAGTTTCAGTCGATTAATCGACGAAACAAAATTTTTAATTTTTTGTAGTTTTATAAACATATTTTTTTTTTTTTTTATTATTATTTTAATTATTGGTTTCGTCTCAAATACAAAAAAGTATAGGTTTAGAAAAATATTTTTTCATACAATATACATATTCCTTCTCCCAATATTTTCTTAAAATACAGTACAAAATCAGAAACTAAGGAATTCGGAAATAAATTTTTTGTAGAATGATCGATGTTTGTAACAGAATCTTTTAAAATAGGACTCTAATGTCAGAATGGAAGATTTTATATGTTTCGTGAGAAATCCAGGAAAAGGACTAAGAAATTCGATAATCTGTTCTATGGGTTGCTCTCGATTTTTCCAACATCTGCGATAAGTCAACTTTAATCACAACCTAAGAAAATAATCGCTTAAATCCTTAACATTTAAACCAAATTATTTTTCTTTAAGATTATTTTATAATTATTATTTTATAATATCTCCTTAAACTATTCTAATAATGAGTAAAATTATCTGACGGTTTATGTTTTTAATAAATGCATAATCACCCCTATCGCACACAACTACTCCCATGAAAATATTCCCACATTTTTTTATTTTGTATTGTAAATGATTCCCATGACAAATTTTTTGGGAATGAATTCCCAAACTTAAAAAATTTCCTATCGCCAATGTTTACTCCCGCGAGTATTTATACTAAATAAATTCCCAACAAGTGTTAATGTGAGCGAAAAGGGAACATGTAGATTTGAATTTGTATTCTAAGGTTGCACTAAATTAAATTGTTTTTTCATTTTTTTGAAGGACTGTTAATAAAGAAAATGAAAATAAACACTATTCATTATTTATTTTATTATATTTTTATTAGTATTTTACTTTGTATATTTTTTCTTTCACAATGCAAGCACTAACAAGTTATTCACAATAGAGACTTTTGTTTATAAAGCACTGACAAATAATTCACAATAGACATTTGTATTCCCCAAATATTTGCGATACCGATTTGTTGGGGATGGGAATATTGCTTTGCTCCCATATAACAAATTCCCATAAAATTCGCGATAGGGGTGAATAATATGAATTACTTTTTTGTTTGCTAATTTTAGTTCAAGAATTGTTTTGTTTGTTATGTTATCCTTTTTTTTTTTACTAATTAACTCCAAATACTTAAAAATGTTTGCATTTTTATTTATTAAATTACTTAATTTATAAAAAAAACTTTATTAATCGGTTAACCGATCAATAACAAAATCAACGGACATTAACCGATTAAACCATAACCTCGGTTAATTAATCAAGCGATTAACCGATTAAAGCAAAAGCCCGATTAAATGAATACCCTAGTAGGAATGTATGTTTAATAATAAAGATTTTTTTTAAATGTTTGTTTGCAAGTTTGTTCAATTTGCACGATTCAAGCAGTTTCCAATAAAATTTTGCTAATGAACCTCCCCAATAATAGATTCATTATTAGACTCTATACTACAAATATACGTTTATCTATAATAACAGAGGAATTAAAGGAAACAAAACCACACAATTTCTGAGGTTTGTTTTCTTCTCACTCTCTCGTTAGTGTGATTTTAGGCACAGCTGCACTTGGGAATCGATTATTGAAGCGTAAAATTCATTCAAAATAAAGTGTTTTCATATTAAAATTTTATGCATAAGTTAAATTATGCGAACTAATAGAAAAAATATACATATTTGTAAACGTATAGATAATTTATTAAATGATCATACAAAGGTGTGTTTTCTGAATTTTTGGTTTGTTTTTTTTTTTTGTTGCAGTAAATTTGCACGTGTATATACGATAAACACGATTTATATGGTGAGAACAAAATATTTTAGTGCGATTGAAGTTTATTGTATGAGTTTTTTGATTTGATTGGTTTTGAATACAGCAATCAACAGTAAAAAAAGCTAATGGGAATTGAAAATTTAATCAAAGCTGACAGCTACGTACATACGAATAGTATGTATGGTTTACAAATACAAAATAAATTATAACAATCATTAGTATTGTGGTTATTTTGTTGAACTGTTTATGGTTTTTAATCCAAATTTTGATATTTTAATTAGGCTTAAGTTCATCAAATTTAATTTTCATTAAATTATTTTTATGAAGAACGGAATTTTACAACATGAAAATTAAATAAAATTTATTTATTGATAATTTTCAACAAAATAACCACAATACTAATTATTGTCTGAAGAGATTGAGTAGTTGCAATTGAAACATGTAAAGGTAACCTGTCCGTGAAAGCCCGGGTTCGAGCCCCGCGGCAGTCGAGAATTAAAAATTATCAATAAATTTTAATTAATTTCATATTGTAGAATTCCTATCTTAATAAAAACAATTTAACGAAAACTGAATTTGATGAACTTTAGCATAATTAAAATATCAAAATTTGGATTAAAAATAAATAATAACTTTAAATAATATTTAAAAATAATTAATGGGACAATATGTATGGCAACCTGAGTTGCAAAATAATAAATATTTAGGCAACCATAAATTTTTTGTTGCTGTTATCATTTCTTATGTAAATATTTGCCAATAGCTTAAAAATTCCCAATAAAAAATGGAGCTTCCAACGAAGCAGGTTTGTAAGGGAGAAACATAAACGTTTCGCTTACTATTGCGCCGACGGAAGACATGAATTTTATATAGCGAGTTCCCACTTTGAAGTTATACATTTTTGGCACATAAAGCGCATTATTCAGCGCATATAAAAATTCTTGTATGTAACGATCGGCCTTACACACTGAATGTTTAGGTACAGTTCTTTTTTAGTATTCTCCCTTACACCTGCTTCGTAGTAAGGGAATGCCGTAGCACTTGAAATGTTATTTTTTTTATAAAAGTTGTTGAGAGTTCTTTCACTTACTTTACTGCATTTATTTTTTTAAATGTACCATTAGTGCTTCGCAAAATGATTAAATTTTTTATTGGGTTTGAACTTAACCAGTGTTTAAGCATTCAATGATTTATAAGCCACTATAGTCTGTTGACGTTCTCTCAGATATTGTATTAGGCTTAATCACAGTTGTAGACGCTGTGCTAGAAATTCTTTGTAAAATAGGGTTAAATAAGCTATTTTATGCTTTCAAATGAATTGCGACCAACTTCATGCTAAATAATTTATACATAAGTAAATCAAACTGAAAACAAATTTGTTTAAATTTCAAATCCAGTTTTTATATTTTGAAAAATAAGTTAAATAATTTTAAAAAGTTTTTTATCTTTTTTAGTATTTTTGAAACTTTTTTTTACCTTTTAAGACTTTTGAAAACTTTTATTATTTCTATGTTTAGTTATTTCTAAGGAATTTTATCTTGTGCTGTTAAAATAAAACTTTGTTTTTTCCTTTATTTAGAGGTTTGGTGTCTTCGTTTATTTCGTTTTTTTTTTCTTTTCTTGTTTAAGAAAATGTTTTATATTCTTGACTTTATCCCTTAGGAAAACCACAGCAAGTTCTCTTGTTCGAAAATTGCAATCTAATAATAATAAAGTTTCTCTTTTGCAATTGGAAAATATTTGTTATAATGTCGTTTTGCTTTATACTCGTGTACTTGTTTAAAGTTAAATACAGGTTAAAAGTGGCATGAAAAAAACATTAAGTGTCTGAATGTTCTGCAACAAAATAAAAGTTAATAATTGTACAATATGATTATTTAAAGAAAATCTGAAAAAATAAAAGAAATTCTTAGAACACAAAACATTAAAAAAAAATAAACTTTTGTTGAACTTTAGTGGAAAATAATATAAAAAGTATCATTCATTCATTCTTAAGCACTTGTATCCAGGTTTTTGTAGTGCTAATTTTAATAACAAGAAAAACAAATAAAAAGAGAAGTGCTAAAGTTTTATTATTTCTTTTTTTTTAATAATTTCAAATAATGAAAAGGAGCTTTAATAAATGAAAGATTGTTGTTAAAAAGTGTAAAATTTGTTACGTTTAATTCTTGGAATTTGGTGATTTTTAGTCAAGTTAGCGCTTTAGAGGTGATGATCGTGACAAAATTATGCTTTGCAGTTAAGCTGAAACACGAGCGCATTTTGGTAGAAAATAAAGAAAATTAAGAGGGGAAGGTGGTTGTTAAAGGCTATTTGACACTATCTAGTCTTACGTATTTTCAGGAAAATACAGCTCTGTCATGATAAGTTGTTATTGTTTTTTAAAAATGTTCAAATAACAATTAGATCAGAGATGCATTTTCGTCAAAATACAAACGACTTGTGTGATAGTGTAAAGCAGCTTTAAGCGGTTGTAAGCGACACATATACCATTAAATCTATGATTGTGTGGATAAAAGAGCAAACAGTTTGCGTTGTCAAACAAAAAAACAAAGGTAAGACAAATGCCAGACAATAAGGAGGGTCGAAAAAACGTAGTGCCTTTAACCCCCTAGAAGGAATTTCTTGCTACGTGCAAAAATTAGATGATGGCATAGTGACGACCATAATTTCATGTCGTATTAGAAAGTCGACCAATGCAAAAAGGCTTTGCGGGTGTAATAACAGTGGTGCCATCTGAAATTATCGGTTAAACACCAGGGATGGTATTTTCAATTAATCAGAAGTAAACAATGTTTATAATTGTTTTTTACACTTATTTTGGGCTCATTAAAGGAAAATATTTGCCATATAAAAGAAAAATTATAAAGAGCAATACATTTAAGATGCTGTCTGCAGTGATGCCATCTAAATTGATTTTTCGGAATAATAAAGACTACATAAATATTTTTCGAATTTTTTTACAATTTGAAGAGGCTATTTTTCGAAAAATATCTGCTTGATTGATTAGCTGGAATACAAGCGTTTTGAACAAGAAAATGTTGACAATACTTAAAATAACGGTAGAAGTAAAGGAGAACAACAAAGCAATGAAGCTTTAGTGATGGCACCTTAAATATTTTGCTTAACCACAGATATGGCAAACCCAATAGAGTTAAAATATTTCTTTATTTTTCATTTACGGTTTATTTGTAATAATGCAAGGAATTTCTAAATTGAATTTACTCAAACTTCTGAACATATGAAATCAAAATTAAATCACTTAATTTTTTAACCTCAAAAACGTACTAAAACTTGGCATAGTAAACATTCTTCTAACACTTAACCTTAAATTTGTTTTAAATATTTTTCCCTCTTTGATTAAAAGTTTTTTTTTGTTTTTGTTTAACTACAAAACAATTTTTGAAGTTATGCAAAACCCTTTGAATTGATAAAATACTATATTATTTACTTGAATTTTAATAAACATTTTTTAGCCTCAAATATAATATGTATATTAGATTATTTAGATACGCCAGTATACATTACACAAAGAAGAACTCTAGTTATAACACAAAAACCACAATATCTTGTGTAGTATTTCTTCTTAAACGTATACGAAAAAATGTTAAAAAAAAATATAAAAAAAATTGTTTGAGATGAAAAATAATACTTCAACACAAAACTCAGGTAGTTAAAACCACAAGGTATATAAAAAAAACAATACACCAACAACGCATAACCCTCTATAGAAATTTAAAATAAAAGAGGGAAAATAAATATTTTGTTTGAATAAATAAATTTGCGTAATATTAAGAAAAACTAGTAGAAAAAAAGTGGAGCTACACTGAAAGTAACAAAGAGAAGGTAATTTAAAAGTGAAAAAGATACGATAAGAGATATTTAGATTACCTATCACTTTACTTACGTATTGCTACTCCAAATATTGACTTGCTTTCCCATAATGCTTCCCTAATTCTTGCACCTCTGATTCCCAGTAGCTTGTCATATAAGTAGAATGTTTATATGCTAAGGCTTTATGCAAAAAAAATTAAAGTGAACTTGAAGTGTTCGTTATAACGGGCTTTCCATATAAATTCACCCCCGTATTTATAAACGATTATTAAATTTAACAAACGTTTATTAAGGAGAATTTTCATTCAAAATGTGTTTTTTAAACCTTTATTAAATTTAAAATATTTTTATAATATACTGTTTAACGTTTACTTCAAGTTCACATTAATTTTTTACATAAAGTTCCTTTTAAACTTGTCTACAAGCCTTAAGATTTTTGCTCTCGCAAAATCTTTTCATACCTGACTTTTTTTAATGCTTCTATAAAAATACAACTTTGCTAAAGTAAAATAATTATTGTTTAGAAAAATTAAAAAAAAATGTTGAGAGCAGTGTTACCACCAGCAAAATTCAAAATTGCACTTGAGCTGAAGCCAAATTACCCGATTTAAATAAAATTACACCTGATATAACACTGAAGTTTTATTTAATAAAAATACATTTACAAAGAAGCAAAAAAACAACAAACTCATTGAAAGAAGATCAATATTAGTCAAATTGTTAAGATTCTTATTGTAATTTTAAGTAAATCAACAAAAAAGACTTAAAAACAATTAATAAAACATAAAATAAAACTCCCAAAATAATGAGTTTAGCTTCCACAGTTGGTTGCAAATATCTAGGAAAAGCTTAAAAAGCTCATTGCAATTCCCTTATAATGGTTTTTTTTAGCCCCATAGACCTTACGAAAGGTTAGCTGTCAAACGAACTGTCATACTGCTTTCAATTGCACATCATCATGAATAGATTCATTCTTGAACAACGCCACCAAATTATCTAAATTTACTTTGAAAACAGCCATCGATTTTCGCAACTTAAAGGCAACTTCATGGTTAAACTGACGCAACTTATTTTTTCACAAATAAAGGCGATGTGTTGATTTAGAGAAAATAAACTGTCAATTTGACTTCAAGGCCCTGCGATGTGCCATCTCTTGATTGAAGTCACTGGTTAATGCTGATAAAACAGCGGCAATTGACGTCTTGGAGATAAACAGTGTTGTGACAAGCAGCCAGCAATGCTCAAAAAAGAGAAACAAAATTGGACGTCTGCAAGGCGTTTTGTCAAGGACAGGCGCGGCGGCTATTTGTTTGAAACCAGTTTCAATTAGTAATTCCGCGTATCAATCTGCGATTAAAATTATTTATATTTGTGTTGTCTAAAAATTTAAATTTCATGGTCTTAAAATACCCTTTTTACCTTATTTAGTAAATAAAATGCCTGCTGTGTTTTATATATACAACTGTCCCTTTCGTAATTCGGTTTTAAACTTTAGGTTCTAAATCACTATAAGAGGCATCTTTATCCAAATCTAAGCGACCATCTTGCGATATTCATTACAAAACTTTTTAAAATATATATTTATTGATTGAAGTCTTTTCTTAAAAAGAAAACGAAACTTTGGTCTAAAAGACTGTGCATTTTTTAGCGACAATATTTAAAAGAAATAAATGTCATCACTGAAATCGAATCTTGATTTTATTTGGGTATCTAAAGTTAGAATTTCAAATTACACCAGAATAACACCTAAGAGAAATTACCCACGCTCTACCCCCGACGGTAAAAATTATATTAAATTCGGGTAATTACCCACAAAGTGGCAACACTGGTTGAGAGCCATAAAACTGTCAAATTTCTTAGCATACTTTTTGACATTTTATAACAAATTGTTTTTACACTATTGTATATTTTTTGGCATGTCATAATACTCGGTATTATAGTGTAAAAAGGCCTTAACTGAGATTTAAAATCAATTTTTTCTTTCTGTGTTTTATAACTAGTAGAGTAGAAAAAGCCTTAAAAACAACATTAAATAAACTAAACTTGAAAAAAAAGAAAACTTTAGAAAACTGCATTACACTTCAGTTACGAATAGAGAAGTGCCCAGATAAAGTTATAGAAAAAGATGCAAATATTACGGAGTACAAAAGATTAAATAAAAAAGTTTTTTTTATTAACGATTTTTCTCTTTGACGTGCTAAGGAATACAAAAGTATGTTGAAAAGCTAAAAAAAAAGTAAAATATTGAGAAAAAAAATATTAGAATTTTAATGAAAATTTTCAAAGTTGTTTTTTATCATGCCTTTCTCTTACAAATATGTTATAAAAGACTACTTTGGTATTTTTTTTACAAAACTTTTTTCAAACTTAAAAAAAACGCGTTAAAAATTTTTGAAAAATGTCAATCTGGCAACTCTCTGAAAATCAGTTTTTTTTCCATCGCTCTAGTATAATCTGGTTTTATATCTTTAGTCTCCTTTTGCACACGCAAAGTTTACTTTGCAAAGTCTTGAGTATCTAAAAAGGAGAGAAGGGAAAAAGAATGGGGTAAATGTACTCGCAAAGTTGCTTTGGATTTCGTAGGTAATTTATACATAGTTGTATTTGGTTGCAAATTTAATTTGGCAACCATCAACAAAACACACAATAGAACTCAGGGTTTGTTAAAACTAGCTTTGCGTGTGCAGAAGTTAAAAGACACTGTCTAAGTCCGGGTTCACACCATAAACGTTTTCTTTCAGAATGTCTGAGTTTATTGGTGAGAGGCAGAGTTGCCAAATGTGCAGATTTATCTGTTTTTTGCAGTTTTTTAAAGTGCAAAACAGTTTTGCAGATTTTTTTTAATCACTGCAGTTTTTTCGATTTTATTCGAATCATACAAAATAATACAACGATGTTATATCTTGCACTTTCTTAAAAAAGCAATTGTGGCATGGTTCGGAACCATTTTCGAATTTATAAGAATAAATAATTTGTTTAATTTTGTCAAAGCAAGCTTCTACAGCCAACGTTGAGAGGATATCTTCTCAAATTTATATTAAACCAAAACAAGAAATAATATATTTGATGTGAAATTTTGCAGACCAAAAACTTTCTATATTTTTTATATTTTCCATAAAAATGCTTTCGTTTTTTTGAAATTTTCCGTTTTTCAAACCAAAAAAAAAATGGAAGCACTGGTGAGTGGGGAGAGCACATGCCTCTTACCAATAAACATAGACTTTCTAAAAAAAAACTTTCATAATGTGAACCCACACTAACTACCTGTTTAAAAATTAAAATAAAAAAATTTTCGTTTGGAAACTTATATTGGAAACTAAAAACAAATTTTTATTTTATTTATTGTTGTTTTAATGAAAATTCCCAAACGCAAATTCTTATTTTTGTTTATTGTTTGTTTTCATTTACGTGTGCAAGAAGATTTTTATTTTGTTTTGATGTTAGTGGTACTTATTCTTACTAGTCAGGTTATAAGTTCCAAGTCTGCCAACTCCTTAGCAAATACAGTGACGTTCTTAACCTCAAAACAAAAAACAAGCAAAATGTTAAAAAAACAAATGAGGAAACGAAGAAACAGCAAACTTTATGCAAATTTGTCTGCAATTCTTTTACTTTAAATATAATAAACGCATAAAAAACGTAAGAAAAACTATAAACGAACTGAACATGCATACCTACATACAAACATTTTGTTATGCATACAATGGATCTATTTCATGATTTTAGCTTTTATTTTTTTTTCTTTAATGCATTAAAAAATTAATGCTTTAATAAAAAAAACATTTTTTAAATAGGAAAAAAAATATAAGTACATACATAAAGTGTTGGAATTAATAATAGAGATACCCATTACCGAGGTTGACTATACTTTTTGTGTAATTAAGATCAAGTTTTTTAAAGACGGGGCGAAGTATAATCTGAAATTTTTGTTTTATGGGACGACGTATATACATACATACATATACATATGTATGCCAGATTTTACTCTGTCAGTATATAACTTGATCCATAGTATGTACTTAAAAACAAAGTCCAAATAGGTCATGATTGGTTTAAAGGCATTTTTTAAAGTTTAGCGTTGGTCCAATTTTC
Source organism: Pollenia labialis (assembly GCA_949318255.1). Lineage (NCBI taxonomy): Eukaryota > Metazoa > Arthropoda > Insecta > Diptera > Polleniidae > Pollenia > Pollenia labialis. The sequence continues at coordinate 140,802,724 of OX439140.1, read as the reverse complement.
TAGGTAGGAAAACAAATTACTTCAAAGGATTATTTAGATAAACTGCAGAGTAAAATGCTATCATTAGCTGAGGTGGAAATGCCTCCGAAGTAGGAGTTTATACAGGAGAATAATCTTAAGCGTTTCGCGAGAAGTGTCAAATCGCGATTTCAGAAAAATTAAGTCCCTGTAATACAATGGCCATCATAATAATCGAATTTAAATCGAAAAGAATACCAATGCGCGCAGTCCTTAAAAAATAAAATTGGCCCATTTATATCCAAAAAGAAAAAAGAAATGTGAAGTAAGTTTAAGGATGCTTGTTATTCAATTTCCCCTGATATTTGTGTTAATCTTGTTAGTTCAATGTTCAGGCGGTATCAAAAGGTCATTAGAATACAAAGAGCTTCTAAAAGTATTAATATAATATTACCTAGTATTTGATTGAAAAATTTAACAAAAACTTGTATATTTTTGTTTGCAAAAAAAATGTCCATATTATCTTTTCGAGGCATATTTTACAGAGATACCCATTTTTTCAAGAAGGAAAAACTCATGATTTTTTTTAAATAACCTTCAATGTTATGTATGTATATATCTATCTTATTTTATTACCTCAAGTTTAATTAAATATTAAAATTTTAACTGTCCCTATTAATTTTTCCAACAGTGTATGTATATGTAAACTATCTGTTTATGTTAAATATGCATGAATTTTGTTTGTTTTTTTTTTTGTAATAGAGAATCTCAAGTTTTTTTATTGAATAAGAAAAAGTGGAAAACGTATGAAATTTAAATTATTTGTTAGGTTTGCATTAAAAAACTTACTTGTTTTGGCGATTATATTTAAAAACAAATAATTATTTTAAGTTTTGCAGAACATACCTGAAAAATACAAGAAAATATATTGTATTTTAAATACGAGTTAAAACAAAGTTAATATTTTTTTAGGAAATTTTGCTTAAATTTACTTTTTGTTAGAAGTTTTGTTAAAATTTACTTTTTATAGGATATTTTGCTTAAATTTACTTCTTACAGGAAACTTTGCTAAAATTTACTTTTTAAAGGAAATTTTGCTAATAAATACTTTTTATAGGAAATTTTGTTAAAATTAATTTTTTATTGGAAATTTTGCTAATATTTACTTTTTATAGGAAATTTTGCAAGTATTTACTTTTTACACGAAATTTTGCTAAAAATGACTTTTTATACGAAATTTTGCTAATATGTATTTACTTGTTATAACAAATTTTGCTAAAATTTACTTTTTCTAAAATTTAATTTATATAGAAAATTTTGGTAGAATTCACTTTTTATAGGAAAATTTGCTTAAATTTACATTTACAGGAAATTTTGCTAAAATTTCCTTTTTAAATAAAATATTGCTAATATTTACTTTTTATAGGAAATTTTGTTAAAATTTACTTTTTGTAGGATATTTTGTTAATAGTTACTTTTTATAGGGAAATTTGCTAGTATTTAATTTTTATAGAAAATTTTGCTAAAATTTACTTTTTATAGGAAATTTGGCTTTATTTACTTTTTATAAGAAATTTTGTTAATATTTACTTTTTATAGCAAATTTTGCTAAAATTTACTTTTTGTAGGGAATTTTGCTAAAATTAACTTTTTACAGGAAATTTTGCTTTAAATTACTTTTTATAGGAAATTTTGCTAATACATATTTACTTTTTATAGAAAATTTACTTTAAATAGAAAATTTTTCTTAAATATAATTTTATTGGAAATTTTGATGAAATTTAATTTTTGTAGGATATTTTGCTTAAATTGAATTTTTACAGGAAATAACGCTAATACTTTTATTTACTTTTTATAGGAAATTTTGTTAAAATTTACTTTTTGTAGGATTTTTATAGGAAATTTTGCTATACATATTTACTTTTTGTAGGGAATTTTGCTAATATTTACTTTTTATAGAAATTTTCCTAAAATTTATTATTTCATAGGAAATTTGGCAAAAATTTAGTTTTTATAGGAAATTTTGCAAAAAATTACTTTTTATAGGAAATTTCGTTAAAATTTACTTTTTATAGGAAATTTCGTTAAAATATACTTTTTTTTGGGAATTTTTGTTAAAATGTTATAGTTTTTATAAGAATTTTTGCCAAATTTACTGTTTACAAAAAAAATTGTTAAGATTTACTTTTTATAGGAAATTTGGCCAAAATGTACTATTTATAGAAAATTTTGCTAAAATTTACTTTTTATAGGAAATTTTATTTACTTTTTATAGGAAATTCGGCTAAATTTACTTTTTATAGGAAATTTTGCAAAAAAATGACTTTAAAGGAAATTTCGTTAAAATTTACTTTTATAAGAAATTTCGTTAAAATACATTTTTTTGGGAAATTTTGTTAAAATGTTATAGTTTTTATTAGAATTTTTGCCAAATTTACTGTTTACAAAAAAAAATTGTTAAAATTTACTTTTTATAGGAAATTTTGTTAAAATTTACTGCCTGTTTTTAGAACGCGAGTACAAAAGTGACTCGTTTAACTAAAATTCAAAACAAAAAGAAAATTTGTCCAAAATTTATTAATTACAGGAAAAGCCAACACTTGCTTTTATACGAAATTTTGCCAGGATTTATTTTTATAGGAAATTTTGCTTGGATTTACTTTTATAGAATATTTTGTTCAAATTTTCTAGAAAAAAAAATTTTGAACAAAACAATTGTGCAACTTGTATAAATGTGAAGCAAAAAAGTAAATATAAAAAATAAAATTTAAGGATATTTTTTTAACTGTCTACCTGACACTACCTTAGATAAGTGGGGGACAACAAATTGACTATTGGCTCAAAACTGTTTGAGTGCTTACACTATATTTAAGCAAGATTTAAACTTTAAAGATGGGAATTTTTTTAAATCTTCTATCAAATACAGATTTTAAATATGGGGAGGCGCAAAAACCCATGCATTTCGTTTTCCCCTTTCTGTTTCCAAAATACCTATAAATTACAAATAATTGCGGTTAAAATAGAGCGTTCGAATAAATACAAGAATAGAAAAACTAGAATGAAAAAAATACACTGCATAAAATGTGTGTGATGATTGGATGATGATGGTATAAAAAATCTAAACATTACAGAGAAATAGAAAAAAGAAAGAAAAAACACAACAATAAATAAAGTGAAATTTGTTTGTTGTTTATAGTTGTTGTTATAAATGTGCAAAAAGATCCATTTAATCTAACAGAGCGTAAAATAATAAAAAAAACAGCAACAATAACAGAAACAACAAGTAATTATGAAAATATTAGACTAAATGCCAAAAATAAAAACAAAAAGTGTAACACATTTTGAAATAGAAAGAGCAAAACTGTGTAAAAATAATTATGTAGCCCACTTAATTTTTTTTCTTTTCGTTTTAGTATTTTAAGGTCTTTAACATTTTACAAACTGTTACGACGAGGTTTTTGTAAAATAATAAAGAAATTAATCTAAATATTTTGAAAATGAAATAATAATTGTTACATTTTAAAACAGTTAACTGAAGCATAACAATTAGCAGATAAAGAACAAGCAGCTGCCTTGCCCACCACTGTTTTTAAGTAAATGGTTTGTGTCTAAGCTATTAAGGCTTTTTTTTAAACTTATGCATTTCAAATAAATCCCATTTGAATGTAAATCTTAATCATAATTTTAAGTTTATTTTTTTATTTAAATTACGCGGTAAATATTTTATACAGCCAATAAATGTAAATTTCGTATTACTTTTTATGGGTTCATGTCTAGACTGTTTCTGTATTTATCTCTTGTTCAGGTCTTGCCTTGTCATTTCAAGCACACTTATATTACTTCGTTTATTTTGGCTGTGCAACAATTGGCGCGGAATTACAACTATCACCAACAAAGTTATAGCTGAAAACATCAATAAACGTCTATCTGAAGCATTCAACCCGGTGCTACGCAGTGAACAAGTCGGGTTATGCACACACATATTGTGTACGAACCAACAAATCATTTATGAACAATTTGACATCCTGGCACACTCGGCAATCTTGTTAGAACGCATTGACTTTCAGAGAAACTTTCACCCAAATCGTCAAAATAACCAAGCCCCTATACATAAACGCAACATGGTATATTCTGCCCGAAGGAAGAGCCTGCCAAAGAAGCCACATCAAAATCAAGGTTAGACAAGGATGTGTTCTCTCCTCATTGCGATTAAATGTCTTTCTTGACTGTGTGTAACAACGAATCTTAACCACACCAAGGGTTACAGCTTGGGGATTTAACAGAAGATTGGAAGACCTCGATTACGCCGACGACATCTGTCTCCTAACACACAGACATGATGAAATGTAAGGCAAGCTAGATTTTAAAGCTGGTCTTAAAACAAACAACGGCAATAAGAAAATTATGCGAGCCAATGCCACAAATACCGCATGTCTTTAAATCACACTTCATAGCTTGGAAGATGTAAAAACATTCGGCCTTATTGTGGTTGTCGTTGTCGTATACGACTGTGTAATAGATTAAAGTAATACACAACATGTGTTCTTTAATCTACTACAAAAAACGACACGTTTATTTACGAAAACGACAACCACAATAAGGCTGATTATTTTACTTTGAAAGAATACTGACTACATCCCGCATCCAAAACATCCAGCAACCAATCTATTGACCGTCTGAATCTTGCTTCGTGATCTCCTCACATATTTTCCAACATAAAACTAAAAATATCCAACATGTCTGTGAAATATTCGCTTCTGTGCGGAACACAGCAATTAAAGATGAAATTTGCATACATTAAGTCTGGGTTTTTAAGAGCTCAGTTAAACTAGGTTTAGTTAATCCGAAAACAGATTTGTGCCGCCATTACAAAGTTTCTATATAACAAATTTTGATTAAAATTATGGTTTTTAATTAAATAAAATAAATAAAATCACATTTCGCCGGTTGGTTAAATAATATTTCTCATCTAAACTCATTGTCTTGGTTTTGTTTGGATCGAAATTCCAATGAAACATAAATATAAACAGTAAAAATATAAACAATGAATTTTATGAATTATTTATTTTAAAACTTAAAATAAACCGTAATAAAATGTTTGTGGTGGTATTTTGCATAACAAATGTTAAATGAGAAAGATAAACTATTTATGGATTTAAATCAGAAAAATGTCAACAAATAAAACTGTATTTTATTATTGTTGTGCAATAACATAATTTGTAAAAGTAGTTAATGGCAGCCGCTGCGACAGCAACTGCCAGTCAGTCGGCACCATTATAATCGCATTTAAAAGACGTTTTATTAAGTCAATAATTAAGTTACTTGCCGTTTGAACAAAAATATCAAGACATCATAACCTGTGGGCATAACTAGATTTACACAAAATTAAATTTGAAAAAAAACACATAATACAAAACAATCATAGACAAAAAAATAAACGTTAAACGAAAAAAATACTGTATTTGACATTGAATGGTATTTAAGAGTTGTTTGCTATCTCAACCTCTCTCTTCTTCTTCGCTCTGGGTAGTCTGTGAAATATTCAATATGGACATTCAACGAAAGGTCAGTGATGCCGTACGTACAGATTTAACTATTTGTCAACATTTTCTTTAATAATACAAAAACATATTTGATTTTTAATAAAAATATTTTAAATTTCATAAATATTTTACTATCTTTAAATAATTTACTAATCACAGCTCTTATGAAATTATTTTCTTATTATTATTTTCTTAGTCGCTTTTAAGTCCTCGTCGAGTAGAATTGACAATGGCTTTAATAATTTTTTCAAAGTAGTTTCAAGCCTAAACATATACACAGAATGAAAAAAACTCCCACTAAATTGAAGTTTTTTACTTTAGTACGAATCGTACTCAAAAATTAAATCAAAATGGGATAACATTCGAAAACCAATATTCGTTCATACGCGTGTGTTTTTAAGATTTTCTGAATTGCCGGCCTACTATAACACACACAGGCTTCGCTAACTAAAGCTTCTCTGTATAGCCGACATTCAGCCGCGCGCAAGACCGAATTAAGAAGCTTTAGTTAGCGAAGCGGTAGTTTGTTGTACCATAAAGGAGAAAACCCTTGCGCCCGTCCGTAGGCCAGCTATGCAGAGAAGCTTTAGTTAACGATTCCCATTAACAAAAGAAGTTCCTGCTTAAATGCGTCCGCTTAAAAATGGCACAACGTTTTAAGGCCTGGTATTCTGTTCAACATTTCACGCGAAATGCTGTTAAAACTCAAAAACTTGTATATCGTATTTTAGAAATAATTTTGATAGAGTTGTACTCTGGTAATTTTGTGAAAAAGTTACGTAATGTTTCTGGCAACATTTTTTTACAAGTGCAAAATAATATGTTTTACACAAAATTCGCACGTAGTTTTAACTAAAATTTAGATCTGGGTTGGAAAAGTCCATACAGTTGTACTTTTGGATATTTTTTGCGAATTTGTTCTTTAGCTATATGGAAAATTTATGTGGTAAGCCCTATGCTGTGTAACTGACGTCTTCACTAATTCAAATAAAACTAGCCTGACTTCCCAACCGATCATCGTGAATATTATGCTACAAATTCTGCAGAATGCTCATTAATATACATGCACCGTAAAACATTTAAGCATTTAATCTGCGTAAGCTGTTAAAAAAGCTCTGCGACTCATTTGAACATGTAAGAAATTGATATAAATACGATGCAATCCGCATATGCTGTTTTTTTATGTTCAGTCAATGATTATCGCGATCAACAAAAAATGCGAAATAGTTAAAATTAGCGATCATTTCAATAACATCACAAACACAATTACAAAAAGTTAGAGTGCTATATTCGGTTGTGCCGAATCTTTGATACCCTCCACTGACAGCTCAGTGGGCTTTATATGGGGCCTATAGTAAATCATGGACCGAGCATCACGAAATTTATTAGTGTGAGTAGTGAAGTATTCAATTTTATTTTGATAGCATTATTTAGAACGGCTAAAGGCGTACTAAACTGTTTTCCGGGAGAAGGATTTATATGGGGCCTAGGGTAAATTATGTACCGATCATCACGAAATTTCACAGCGTCATTTCTAGTCCTTTAAAACTGTGACGTACCAATTTTTGTTATGAAAGCATTATTAATTATGGTTTTAGATGTACTAAACTGTTTTGCGGGTGTAGTGTTTATATGGGGCCTAGGGTAAATTATGGACGGATCTTCACGAAATCACAGCGTGATTTCCAGTCGAATAAAACAAATTTTTGCAAAATTTTATCTCATTCCGTGCCTTGTTCCACATTTATGTTATTTTTTGTAACAAAATTATCATTTTTTTTTAGGTGGTGGTTCAACATTTTGATTCATAGCTCTGGTCCTACTGCACCGATTTTGCTGAATTTCAATCCCAAACTGCTTAGGATAACTACAAGCAATTTGGCACCAAGTTTGTTCATTTCTTTTGAATTGTTAGAAAGTGAGCGTGTTTTCAACAGACGGGCAGACAGACGGACATGGCTAAATCGACTTAGAACCACTCAAGGACCCAGAATATATGTATATACTTTATGGGGTCTGAGATGAATAATAAAAAAGTTTCACACGGAATGACAAACTTAATATACCCTCTTCACAACTAATTGTGGTGGAGGGTATAAAAATATGGATATAAAAGTAAGAAAATAATAACATTGAATATCATATTTCTTTAATATTTTATTTTCATTGCGGGTGGGAAAGTTGTGTCTTTACTACAAATATTTAAAAGTGATTTATTATTTTAAAATGTAAAGCACTTGAAACTTTATAATTATTTTTATCATTTTGCCTTTTTTATTAGGAAAAATAATCGTGAACATTTGTAAACAACATTTATAATTTTCATCATGTGCTTCTATGAAAATACAACTCTTACAAAATAAAAATTCTTATCGTTTTAAAAATATGCAAAAAATGGTGAGCGCTATACGACTTTCAAATTTCTTCACGTTTCATAACAAATTATTTTCACACAATTATAAATTTTGAATTTATTAGATTTTTTGACATGTCGTTACACTCAGTATTATACATAATTCTTTTAATGGGACCTTTAGCAGAAAAAAGTACAATTTTAGAAGCAAAGCTCCCTTTGCCATCTCTGATTGAAAAGGCAATGATGCCAGATCGGAAAATGTATATCTAATTAAATATTTTAATTGGATTTGAAGTCTTTTTAAGTTTTGATTAACACGAACCTTTAACATATTTTATAACATTAACGCTTATCGTAAATATCAAGTGAAAATAATTTTCCCTTGATATTTTGTATTTTCTCATAAATTGTGAATAATTTTATAAATATCGTAAGAATGTGCTAAATTCCCAATTCTTACCATTGATAAAATTTTGCTTGTTTTTTTTAAGATCTAAACAAAACCATTCGGTAACTTTTTTCAACACTTTCAAGGTGGCGTCAGGGATTTTTTCTATTGAAATTGCTAAATGCCGTTGTTTGAAAGCGGTATTGATGACAGACTGGTTTTGTTTGAATTTGTTAACTGAAATGCAAAAAAGACCGAAACATCATTTGCTATTCTCAAGAATGTGGGTTGGATTTTATTTGCTGTCTTTTTTGTTTTCAGTTTTATTTACAAATTTGTTTTATGACACATTGTAATACGTGCGGACTTTTTATTTGTAACTTTTATATGCAGTCTTATAATTTTAATTCTTTTATAATTTATTTGAATATAATTATTTTATTTTGAACATAAAATATTGTTTTTTTTTATTTAAATTTATTTATCTTATCTAACAGCTCTTGACTTTTATAATTAGGAAATTTTTGCGACATTTTTTTTTTTGCAAATGATAAGAAAATTGTTTCGAGTTGAAATGTAGAAAAGAGAAATTGTGTAACAAATAGTTGAGCTTCAAATAATTTAAAACAAAAATGCATTAAAATCTCTTGTAAAAAAAAATCGCTAACCTGGTGTTGCTAGATTTCCATTCTTAGTTATGGCAGTTATCAATGCTGCCACATGCTTAAACTTTTGATGTAAAATTTTATTGCTCCAGTTATATTGATAAGCTTATTCATATAAATAGTGTTGCCAGACTTGTAAATATAAAATCCGAAGTAATAAACAGCCACGTTTTGACGAGTCATTGTTTTGTGTACGTAAGAACAAAGTGCTGCCAAAACTTTTTTTTATTGGTCTTTGGCATAGTAAATATGTATGCCAAGACAAATCGTATTAAAAGCAACAATAAGAATCAATATGATAATACTGTCAATAATGTGAGACATCGTTGCGCGAACCAATGCTTAAACCAAACATCGAAAACAACAGTGTAAACACGAAGTGGTTTAAATATAGCGATGGCTCGTAAAGACGGTGTATCAAGGTAATGATGTTGACAGATGTCTATTTTGAAGATAAAGCGTTTTAGAGTTGGCAACTTCAGGCAAAACTTAAGGTTATAATGATACTAAAGGTCTTTTGTGTATTATTTGAAAATTTAGGACAACATGTATTTATCTTTATTGAAAATTTACATTTTTAAATATTCTTTTGATTCCCATTTATGTTTATTTGCAATATTAGTTTTGTCTTGAAACAATTTAAATTAATTTAGCCTTTATATTTCCATTATTTTTTTTATTAATACAATCACATTATTAAGACTTTCAAGTTCAGAGAATAAATATGTAATTCTTAAAATTTATTTATTTTCTATTTTGGTGTTGTATTGAAATGTTTGATTTATTTTAAATACAAAAAAAAAAAACGTGTATTGCATGTTTTAATTACGTGTATTAAAACTTTCATCAAATTTTTTTTTTTTCATAAATATTTATTGTTTTTTTTATTAAGTAAAACGTGAATTATTAAAAAAATAAAAAAATTTTTTACAATAATTTAACATTAATAAAACAAATTTCTATTCTATTACAAAGTCTTTCTTTCTATCTTTTGACGTTTGTAACAAAGTGTAATAAAAATGTGAGATAAAAAAATTTAAATCAAACAACTTTGTTGAAATTCTTTATACCTACAAGTATCTTTTTTAATGTAATTTTTTTTTTTTTTTTTTTTGTTATAACCTCAAATAGTTTTAAACGCGCTTATGCTCATAAAATAAAACAAGCTTTACAATTTTGCAAAGAATTAGAGAAAAAAAATTACTTTAATAATAAAAAGAAAAAATTAAAAAAATGTGACATGTTTGCCAAATATAGAACGACACTGTGCAAAACATTCAAGACAAATAAGTATCAAAGAAGATTAGAAAAAACAGAGTAATAAAAAAGCAACAAAAAGAGAACAAAACTCAAAGCTAGTGTCTGACATTTTAGGAAATGCAGTTTATTTTTGCTACACCCTCCCCAGCGTTGTAAACTCGGTGCTTTTCGCAACGTTTTAAGTGCTTTTAAACAATTTCGACGCCAAAGAAATGTTTTTTGTACAGATTAATAAAGAAAATATATATTTCAACAATTTAATTTAAATGATTTTGTTATTCGTGCTTAATTCCCAATTTTTATTATTTGATAAACACACTGAAATTTATTGTTGATGGGATAAGCTATTCCCATGCGCATTCCACTGGTTGCTTAGGCCAGATCATCAGGAAACTTCATCCATAAAGATTTTAGAAAAACTAAAGATATTAAACCAAATAAAACTGTTAACCATATAAGAATTGCAGAAACAATTCTATTTGTAACAATATCAAAGTTTAAACAAAATCATCAAACAATAAATTTCAGTGTTTTTATCAAATAATAAAAATTGGGAATTAAGCACGAATAACAAAATCATTTAAATTAAATACCCTACAAATAATATTGGACGACCTGATCCATGTTTAACAAATGGACAACTCCCTGGACTGGTCCAATGTAATGCAAGCATGGACCATGCCATTGTTAAAAAGTGTTTGTAGTGAGACGACATGTCTTCGTTTTTTAACGACATGTTTTCGTTTTTAAGCGAAGTTAATACTAATCCTCTTGTGTATACAATGCAGTAGTTTTCATAATACTCCTTTGTAACACAAAGCTGGGTTATATGGTCCTGCCCTAGGACATCGTAATGTTAAATAGACCATGTGTTTCCATACGTTAATGTTACTTTTGGACTAGTCCTAGTCCCTTGTGGGCTACATTTTACACGCGTGTTTGGACTAGTCCTATTATTTGCAGGGTTTATTGTTGTTTTCAGTATAATTTATAATTCGTCATCAGTGACCCAGAGAGCCCTTGAGTGTCGCACCGCAAGCAAATTAAATAATGTTATAAAAAATAATCCCTCATATTGGATCCGCCATTTTGAATTTTCAAAATCTAATAACAGATTCGTAATCTTGAACCTCAAAACCCCCAGATGATAAGTTTAAAGCCATAAAAGTCTTCAGGTGCATCAAAATGAACTCTTTAAACTAACAATAAAAGTGCGCCATATTGAATCCGCCATTTTGAATTTTCAAAATCTAATACCAGATTCGTAATCTTCGACCACGAAAACAAACAGGTAACGAGTTTTAAGCATTCGGGCGTATCAAAATCCACTTGCTTCAAACAAATCCAATAACATTACAAAAAATATTCATCCATATTGGATCCGACATTTTTAAAATCCAATACAGATTCGTTATCAGCGACCCCCAAACCCCCCTTATAACGGGTTTCGAGCTATAAAAGCGTTCAAGAGTTTCAAAATTAACTTGTTAACTTCAAACTCATTTTTTTGCCCATAGGTATATTTTTTTTGCGGGTTCTTAGATAAATATTAAAATAGTTTCACACGAAATGACAAACTTCTTATACCCTCACCCACCACAAGAGATAATGGATAAGACAAGATACATTTTCTATAAACTTCAAATAAAACTAAAAATTTTTACTTTCGTGCAACTCTTCCGAAAATATGTACGCGTTTTAATGTCCATTTTAGTGCTTCTTAAAATGAAAAAATTGACAACGCTGACCATTTACACTGAGAGCAATTTTTGCTACAAATATTTCTAAAGAAAAGTGACTTTCTGTTCGTAGTTATTTAAGATTAAAACAATGTCTGTGTAAGCATTAATAATAATATTTTATATAAAAATTTAACAACTTTTTTTGCTTTAACACTTAACAGTCATTCGTCAATCATTTACCTGGTAATAAAAAGTAAAAATTGTTATCTTTATTAGGAATCTTGTGCATTTTTTTTTTTGTTTTGTACTTTGCAAAAGCCTGTTGATTAAAATGTGCAGAGAAATTAAAATTTTGTATTAAAAATGTGTGTTGCCATGGAAAGTTCATTGTTATTTTATTTTATGGGTTGGTTGTGAAAAACGGCGAAGATTTTGTTTGATGAAATTTTTTAAAAGCTCTTATAAATCCAGTTTTTAAGAAATTTCATAAAAATAAATAAAATATTGACTGTTTTAGAAATAAAAAATTTCAATTAGTTCTTTAGCAGTATATGTGAAATAGTCCAACGAGTAAGTTATTGATGAATTATAAATTAACTTCATATTGTGGGGTTAAAATCTGGCAACACTTTAATAACAAAATATTAGCGACAATTTGGGAGAATTTGAAAAATTGATCGCTACTAAAACGCTACTAAAGTTGGTGGTCTATATTGTAAGAAATAACACGTCATAACGCAAGTTTAGTTTTAACACTCGTAAAATCATGAGCCCTTAAACACGGATTAGTTAACGTAAACTAGGAGTTCTTTTCCAATTGTCAGAAAAATAAAACCAATTTTTGTATTTTTGAACATAAAAATATAAATTTATACAGTTGGAGTTCGACACCACGCGTTTTTGAACTTCAACTTTTTGTTAACTACTGAAATGTTTTTTTTTTTTTTTGTTATTTTTTTTTATTACTCTAAAACAAAGGTATAACAATACAAAAACGCAATAAAATATTATATAACTGAAAATTAAACAACTAGATTATTACTTAGGCTGGGGTTTTGAAATCTCAGTTAGGTTGGTTTAGTAATCCGAAAATTGATTTGTGCTGCCTTTACCAAGTTTGTATACAAAATTTTGATGGTTAGTTTTGCTAAAAATGTTGGTCTTTAATAACAATTATAAAAAACATATTTCGCCCGAAAACTCCGAGTGTTAGACTACGTTAAACCAAGTTTAAACTTAATACACATCTCAAAAAAACCGATTTAAAAAGACAATACAATGAACTTGAAAAAAATCGAAATATAAAAGTTGAAAAATCAGTATCTAAAAAAAACGCAGAGAAAAAACATGTTTGAATATGGTCACCTCCAACAAAACTATTTTAAAAGAAAATTTTCAACATATTTTGTTTAATATATCCATATTGTTGTCACCTACAACCATATTATGGTTGAATTAGTTCTCCGTCAAGAAGCCACAACCATATTATGATTGTCTCTATAATTTGTTTTAAAATTAACAGTAGTATTTTCCTCTTTTCCAAGAGCAACTTTCTATGATTGAAAACCAACCATGCTATTTTAAGTGTTAAACATGTTTTAGTTATTTTAAATCATAACATGTTCGGAGGTAACCATATAATGGTTCCGGCTTCTTGATGGAGGACTAATTCAACCATAATATGTTTGTCGGTGACAATAATATTGTTAAATAAATCATAATATGTTTAAAATTTTCTTTAAAAATAGTTTTGTTGGAGGTGACCATATTTAAACAAGTTTTTTTATTTGTTTGTAGTACTCGATTTCATTTTAAAGATTTGCTCTTTTGAATTTTAATGTTAGATGTCCATATTATTTCGTGTATCGATTATTTTGAACATCAGTGATGTACAATCTTATTCAAAAACGATAACCAAAATTACCAAATAATAAGGAACATTTTCATAGAAAAATTTATTTATTAGTAGTATAAATATGGGGATTCTGTATATGATTTTTCCTCCCTACGTGATTCCCATAAGGAGGAATTTTTAAACTTCAATTTCCTCCCTAAGTGTTTTCCCATAAGGAGGAATTTTTTCTTCCCATACGGAGGAATTTTTACATTGAAATGTTACTTTAAACTTAGATATTTTAGATTAATTTTTCAACTTTTTTTTTTCCTCCAATGGATTTTTCCATAAGGAGGAATTTTAAATATAAACACAATAAAAAATTTTTGAGTAATTTTAAATAAAAAAAGAGAATAATATAAAGTTGATTATATTTTCTTCAATGAAGAGAAATTTAAAAATGTGTACAAATAAATTGTTTGAGTATTTTAAAATAAGATAGAGTAATGTGTAAAATATTTAGAATATGCAGCACATGTAAATATAGAGATTAACTCAATTTGAAAGCTTGCCATTAATATAAAAAGGCTTATGGAGTATATTTCACATCATTATTCTAATTGCCACTTTAAAGGAAACTTAATAAAAATGGTAAGCATTTCGTACATAATAAAGGTATATTTAATTATTTATTATGTTTTTTGTTTGTTTTCAGATGAATAAAAAAATTGTGAATATTGCCCAAGGTATTAAGCCCGAGTACATTAGAATAGATGATATACCTTTAAACCAGTCTTTGAAAATTGTGAATTTTGAATGGAAAGAAACACAATATGGTCTTAAAGTCATTGCCAATTTAGATGACAATAAATGGTTTTATCTCCCCAATAGAATGATGAAATTTTTAAACAAGGAGGATTCATACTTAACTCAAATGAATGATAAAGTTTGGACAATTATTTACAAGGGGCGTCAATTACCAAATGGACCTGCAATCTTCGATTTAAATTATACCTAAACTCTGAAAAAAAAAATCATTACAATAAAGATAAATATAATAAAAGAAAAACAAGATTTTTTTTTAATTTTTATTACTTTTATTTAAAATAATTTTACATATAAAAATTTAAAATTTAATTTCCAAAAAATAAGAATCGTCGTCCTCCAAAAATTGTTTTATGAAGTCGGGAATCCCCTCCTTCGCGTTGTCAGGGATCTCTTCCTTCATTTTCATCTCTGCGGGATTTGGTTTTAGAAATTTTGATTTATTGGCACTAAAATTATGCACTCGCATAAAGTGCCTTTTTTTCTTATATTTATTTGCAAACGTTAAATGTTTGCAAAATTCACAACTAAATTTAGAATATTAGAATATTTTTATAAATACAGGAAAATAATAAACAAACAATAATATCTATTTAAAATTTGCAGAAAAAAACAGTAGGTCGCAAGTTTTAACATCTGGCAATACTATATATATTATCTTATGAAGTTTTTTTTATCATCTAAACAGGGCTGCCAGGTACTTTTTTCCTTGTCCCCAAAAAGTCATCTGCAAAAGAGTAGTTATTGTTAGAAGTTTGACATAGAAGGTCATTGAGAAAATTAAGAAATAGAGTAGAAAAAAGAACGTAGCTTTGCGGTATCCCTCAATGAATCTTAACCTCGTTTGACGAAACCCCAATTATAACAACTCGTATAGTGCGATCTCTGAGAATGCTCAATACAAATCAAGAGAAATTATTACCATTTAAAATGGCTAAAGTTTTAGTTAATGTTTTCATGGATTGACGAGATGAATAATGGATAAATCTACCTTCTTAATTGCTAAATTGACAACACTGACTCTATGATCGTGTTAGTAAAAAAAGTGTTTAATTTTCTCTCAAACAAAAAAAAAATAAAACAACAATTAAGATAAAATATAACTAAAAAACAATAAAAATTAAATAAATTAATAAAAGAAAAATTCAAAATACTGAAAAGATTTTGAAATAAACCCCATTATTTCAATCACAAATACCACTTTTGTTAACAAGTGTTTAAAAAAATTTGTACACATAATTTGCAATTTTTATTTTTTATGTTTTTATTCAACAATTTGCCAAGTTTTTTTTAAAGTTTTAAAAACTATTCACTGCAATTGTTAGGCAAATCATTATAATGGAAAAAAAACGTGCAAAAGTTTCAATTTTTTTTTTATTATAACAAACAGTCCCCTTCTCCTTCATTTTCTTCAGTTGGCGTTTATTGACTTTTTTTTTGAAGTTGATAATTTTTGAAAGTATTTATTACTGTTGATTAAATTAACCAATTTTTTTCTAGTATTAATTGTATTTATTGTTTCTATTTCGAAAAAAAACTTAGATAATCAAGGTTATCAAGGTCTTTCTACTATTATTAAATGTTAGCTATACAATAAAACTTTTAACTAAATTAAAAATGTAAAAACGTTAGATATGTATATTTGTTTAGTATTTAAAATTATTTTGCAATTGTTTTTACAAGATTTAAATGTAACAGGACAGACAGACTTTGCATCTATGTGTACTAGAGTGTTTGGACAATAACCTTGATTAATATTGTGTTTTAATAGAAAATATAATTTAGTTTATTAAATTTTCCACTTTCCAAGCCTTCTTTAATCAAATTTTTTCTTCCACTAAGTTATAACTGAAATTTCAAGTTATAAAAAATGCCATGTTGTAAAATTTAACTTCTTGTAACGCTTTGGTTTAAAGCCAGTTATGTCAAGAAATTGTACCAAGGCGAATTAAACTACAGGTGGTGTCGGGACTACATCAATCCAAAAACAACAGAAACAATATAGGGGTTTTTGCTTTGCATTGTTAGTGCAATTAGCTCGAAATGTCAACCATTATTAGCAAAACAATAACAAATCAAAACAAATAAGCTCGAACTGTCAAAATCAGATGCCGTTTCGATACCACCTGTAGTTGAATTATGTGTGTGAAGTTAAATTTCGAAATTTATTGCATAACAGAGTTCTGTTAAAGCTCTAACATAGCACTGTTAACCATATATAATTGTGATGTACATATATGTTCAAATTGGAATTATACCTACAATTATGGATCAAATGGACTGGAAAAAAATATACAGCTTTACACACATCCCGCTTATCAAAAACTGTTATTACTTTAGGTATATAATAGGACTTTCATGTTTTTTTTAATTTTTTAAATCTACAATTTCTCTGGAATATTTTCCCGAATTCCAGGAAAACGGGAGGAGATTGGCGGATGAAATTTGTGGACAAAGTGGACCTTTATGAAAATTAATTATCAGAAGCTTAAAGGTGTTGGGTCTTTATACGAATTTTTCAATTTTTCCATATTTTCAAATTTTGAATTTCACTGTTAGATGAATTCCAGGAAAACGGGAGGAGATGGGCGAATGAAATTTGATGGAATTTATGGACAAAGTGGACCTTTATGAAATCTAATTATCAGAAGCTTAAAGGTGTTGCGTCTTTATACGATTTTTTAAATTTTTCCATATTCTATTAACAATTTTGCGCAACATCTTTCTTGATTCCGTTTACGAATCCAATTCCGTACATTCTCATCCTCTAACAACATAAGAGATGCTGCTTCACAGCATAAAACAAATAAATTATCTTCTGAATTCATTTTTATTTTTTGGTAAATAAATTTGTATCATTGAACACTTTCATTAAATAATTATTTAATGCAAATATTTGTTTTAGTCTGAACGCCTGGCAAACATGAATTAATTTATTTTATTTCACACTGTTTGCCAGCTGTTTCAACAAACAAAAAGTGACAAATCTTTGAGCGTAGTTTGATCATTTAACAAAATATTTTTTTGTTTAACAGAGTTTGAAGCAAATAATAGAACAAATATGTTCGTCAAATATTTGATTAATCTGACTGAACTCTGGTTAACTTGCAAGGTGTTTGTGTTTAATTTGTTTACATTTAACTTATTTCTTTTAGTACAGTGCCACTTCGATATAACGAATCCAAAGAGAATTAAAAATTCAATACCTTTAAAATCTTGGTATAACAAAATTTTAATAAAAGCGAAAAAAATTCCTTATAGGTATAGATTTTTTTCAAAAACATACTAAACAAATTACTATTCAAAAGTTAAATAAATTTAAACACTTGTTATAAGCACTTGCCAAAAGCCATAAGACTTTGTTGTTTGCATAACAGGAGTTTGCAATTTTGCGTAACATTTTATTTTGCCGACTTCGTTATTTCAAATGAACACTTCGCTTTATAAAAGCTTTAAACAATATATTAGAATATTGTTAACGGGACTTTACAAATTTTATCAAAATTAAATTTTTTTCTAATCAAGAATGATAGAAATAAAGATAACGCCATCTAAAAAAACAAAGTTGGAATTTTATCAAAATTAAATTTTTTTCTAATCAAGAATGATAGAAATAAAGATAACGCCATCTACAAAAACAAAGTTGGAAACTTCTGCGCATATCGGACAAAAAAACGAACTTCTATTTAGGCTAATAGTTTCCGCTGGCAAGCTCATGATAGGTAGTTCAGGTTTAATAACGGCGTTGCTAGCTGACTTAAAGTGCATACATTTTTTATAATAAAAGTTCTAGAATCTAAGGGACTTTTAGACTTGGTACCCCTTGCCATGTACCCACAACATTATCTATCAGGAAGTCAGTCAATTCGTTATACTGTTTTTTTTTTTTTTTTTTTTTTTTTTTTTTTTTTTATTATCAAAAAGTAATTTCAATTTTTGGGAATAAAAAATTTAAATTTCAAAAGATTTTGTTATTCGTGCTAAATTCCCAGTTTTTATTATTGATAAAAACACTTGAAATTTATTGTTGATGGGATAAGCTATTCCTATGCGCATTTCACTGGTTGCTTAGGCCAGATCATCAGGAAACTTCATCCATAAAGATTTTAGAAAAACTAAAGATATTAAACCAAATAAAAATGTTAAACGTATAAGACTTATAGCAACAGTTCTACTTGTAATAATATCAAAGCTTAAACAAAACAACATCAACAATAAACAGTGCGTTCATCTCTTTTTTTTTGTTTTAACCAAGTTCGTTATAGCCAAGTTTATTGTAGTGGTAACAGTTCTTATTTTTGCCAGGGCTGGCAGATATGACGATTTCTCGCCAAACGTGGCGATTTTGAAACGTGTTTGGCGGTGGGATTTTGCATTTGACGGCATTTTTTGTTTGGCGATTTGTGATATAACTGGCGATTTACTTGGCTGCTTTTACCATTTTTATTATTTCAGCAATTTTTTTAACAGTTGTCATTTTTTTTATCATTACTAATTTAAAAAAAATCTTGGAACTTTTTTTCGCATGATTTTTGTTATCATTTTAAGTGAATTTTGTATTAAATTGTGATAATTCTAATAGTATGATGCAGGTCAAAACAAAACTAGCAATGAAATCGATGAGGCTGAAGTGTACGAGTTTATAGACTTCTGTACTAATGTTTAGTATTTTTTAACTGAATAAATGACCTTCTTAATATTATTTCCTTTCAATAATTTCTCAAGCTCAAGGTCTGTTTTATATAAAGAATATTTATTTAGCTTCTTCAGGGATTTTTTTTTGGTTTTTTATATATCAAACAAATTTTTAAAAAACAAAATTTAATAACTATATAAAACAGACCTTAAGCTTGAGAAATTATTGAAAGGAAATCTCTATTTTATGTTATTAAAAAAAAAACAAAATACCGAAACAAACAAAATTTACTTTCGGCAACTTTTTTATATTCACCCTTATCGTGGTTGGCGAATTTAAAATACGCCTGCGACTGTTTGGTAGTAGATCAAAGGAAATACGTTCACGTTCCCACGATTAGGGTGATTTTTTCTCTTTTTGGCGATTTTTCAGTGATATATGTATTATACTAGCTTTTGTTGTAGTCAAAATTTAATTAAAAAAAAAAAATGTTACGAAAACTGAACAAAATTGACGTTTGGCGATTTTAGGTTTGGTGATGGAACTCAAAAATATCTGACAACCCTGGTTGTAACAGTAATAAAATTATTTAGTTTGTAACAGGGATAGGAAATGGCTTTTCTAATTTTGTACAAACTTTCGACACCAACGAAGTTTTAATATAAATACTGACAATTTCCGAGGAAAATTAATAAGACAATTTATAGTTCGCTTTTATCTTTTCAAAAGATTTTGTTATTCGTGCTTAATTCCCAGTTTTTATTATTGATAAAAACACTTGAAATTTATTGTTGATGGGATAAGCTATTCCTATGCGCATTTCACTGGTTGCTTAGGATAGATCATCAGGAAACTTCATCCATAAAGATTTTAGAAAAACTAAAGATATTAAACCAAATAAAACTGTTAAACGTATAAGAATTATAGCAACAGTTCTACTTGTAATAATATCAAAGCTTAAACAAAACAACATCAACAATAAACAGTGGCTTCATCTCTTTTTTATCTATTTTATCTTTAAAACTTTTTAACATGATTTTTTTGGACAGTGTTTTCGTCATAAATTACAAATTACACCAAAGAAGTCTAAAATGTACCAAAAATATGAATACATACCATGGTTTTAATTTCTGTTTCCTATGCATGGAAATAAAATAATTTCTTGTTGTTTGCATTTCTTTATGTGGATAGCATATACATTAGAGTTTTTTTTTCCCGGACTTTTTCGATTCCCGGGAAAGCGGGAAATTTTTTTTAATTTCCCGGGATCCCGGGATCCCGCTCCATATAAATAATACAAAGTAAATTTTGTTTTTAATGAATGAAAAAAACTTTTATAAAAATACGTAAGGGTACTTGTTTACAAAGAAAGTAAAAGAAAACGTTCAATACTAAAAAATTAATTGAAGATTGAAATAGGAACTTGAATTATTATTACCTAACGGTTTTATTACCTATTATTATGCTTTTATTCCGTAGTTTTATGCTCTAGGTACAAGATAAAAAGATAACATAAACATAACAATTTAACATAATAAAAACAAAATAAAAATTGAGGTACTCAAGATATGAGGCCAAAAAGTTAATCAATAAAATAGATAAAATATTTTAAATAAATATATAACATATAAACGGCTTAGAAAATAACTGTCTGACACACTCAAAGCGATTAGTAAGTCGTCAAAAAGTATATTTCCGATTTTATTTACAAATTATCAGGTTACCGAAATATTTCGTTCATTTTTTACCGAGGCTGGACAAATAGTTAAAAGTGCACCGTTGTAGCATGCTTCGGATTCACAATCAGAAGCAATTTTTTCTTTTTTATAAACAACGTCTATATCAGTCAAATGCATGTCAAGGTTTTTCAAGTTGTATGTTGTAGTATCTTACACGAGTCTCCAAAATGTTATTTTATTTCGGCTTCCCCGCACTTCACTGTTATATAAAGGAGCGATATGTTTAGGTATCTTCTATTTTTAAGACTTGTTCATGGACAATGAAACTTTTCTGCCTGCATCTTATTTTGAATTAATGTACTTTATGTGAAGAGTGAAGAGTTACACTTCGCTAAATGCAAAAATTATCAACTGTTGCACTGCCCATTCTGCTTTTAGCAGATTTATTGCATCAGGAGACATTGATTTAAATATGTACTCACTTCTGTGATTCATCTAATCCGCAACCCATCCACAGATGCTAATTTTTAGAGAATAGAAAACTAATTTTTTAAGTATAAATAGCTGTTTTCTGAAATTATGATGAATTTTTTTATTTCCCGGGATCCCGCAAGTAAAATCCCGGGAAAACGGGAAATAAAATAATTGAAATTCCCGGGAATTCCCGGGACGGGAAATCTCGGGAAAAAACCCTAATATACATACATATGTATGCAGGTTTATTGTTGTTGCTTTTAAATAACCCAACCCAACGAACACGAAGTCAAACATTTGATATGAAATGACTTTATCATTTGACATCAAATACAACACAGAAAAAATTAAAAGTTTTCTCTAATCACCAATTTTATACTAAATTCATAAAATCAAGCAACCCATTTGTTGATTTTGCTCCTATTGACAAAATGATTATATTGATTACTAAAAATTGTAAAAATTTAATATTTTGAATATTTTTTTTCAATAAACAATATTTTAAATATTTTTTTTCAATAAACAATATTTTTAATTTTACCTTTAAATATGATCAAAAAACTTTGCAGTTTCAAACAATGTGTTGATTGATTTTGACAATTTCCAACAACAATTTCATAAGTTTAAATTATTTTATTTTAAACGAAATAATTTTTTGGTATTTGATTATTATTTTAATTCAAAATTTATTTCAAAACAACTAAAATGTTATTTAATTTAAAATTATAATTAATTCAATTATTACAATAATTAAGTTTAAATAATTTTTAAACAATTTTTTTAAAAGACAAAAAACTACTAATAATTTTTTCTGTGAATTCTCAAAATGATTTAAAAATAAGCATTTGACATTAAATGTTTTATCAATTTGACGTCAAATCAGTATCAAATGTAGTGTTAGGTTAGGTTAGGTTCAGAAGGGTTATGTGCTCAAGGGCACACTTCCACTCGGAGACCAGTACGGTCCATTGTGAATCCCTAGGCAAATGTAGTGTTACCACCAACAAAATTCAAAATTAAACTTGAGATGAAGCAACATTGCCCGATTTAAATGAAATTAAACCTGATATAAAATTGAAGTTTTATTTAAAACAAGACATTTACAAAGAAGCAAAAACACAACAGACTCATTGAAAGAGAATCAATATAAGTCAAACTGTTAACATTCTTATTTAAAATTAATTAACATTAAAATATATAACATTAAAGACTAAAAAATAATTAATAAAACTCCTAAAATAATTAGTTAACCTTCCATATTTGGTTGCATACATCTAAGGAAGATTCAAAATTCTTATTGCAATTCCTTTATAAGACTTACGTAAGGCTAGCTGTCAAACGAGCTGTCATACTGCTCCCACTTTTTTCTCAGGCACATCATCATATACAGATAGATTCATGCTTGAACAACGCCAACAAATTATCCAAAATTACTTTGAAAATCAACCATCGATTTTCGCCTCTTAAAGGCGACCTTATAATTTAAATGACGCAACTCATTTTTTCACAAATGATTTAGAGAAAATAAACTGTCAATAAGACTTCAAGGCCGTGCGATGTGACACCTCTTGATTGTCGTTTGAGAAAACGTTTGATATCAAATCATTTTCAATTTGATATCAAACCTCCGTGTTTGTTGGGAAACATCTGTATTTTGTTAATAAACAATAGTTAATATATTTTTTAACCAATTAATACGAAATATATTTAAAAACAATCCATTAAAAAATTCATATAAAAAATAATTAACTTTACTGTTTTTTATTAATTCCAGATTAAATATTTTTGTTATATTTTTTTTTGCTTTGTTAATGTAGTGTTAGTTAGTTTTAACAACAAATATTATATTTTCTAAAAAAAAATATTTCAAATTAAAAAAGCCATAATAATGTTATTGAAGTAAATATGTATGTAAAAACAAAATTATTAATAAAAATTTGGCAGTACCAGAGAGGTGAACTATAGGGTGGTGCATTAGTAACAAAAAAAAAAAAACAAGCTGTCGGATTTTAATGTCATACTTTATTTTTATGACTTTATTGCTCTTGATTTTTATTTTTGTTTTACGATAATTTAAAATTACTGCCACAGAGCATAAGGTTTGTCATGATTATAACACATTTTATAGAGAGTTACATATAAGTTTATTTGAAATTACCAAAATAAAACAATTTTAATATATAAGTTCAAGTTCATATAATGAATTAAAAAAAAACAGTTTCAAAGTCATTTTAAATGTTAATTTATAAAAAGTACAGGCCGTTTGTTGGTAATAAATAACTGGTTAAAATAGTCAACAAACATAGTTATTTTATATGACCTTTTTAAGGTAAAATGTAAAGCAAAAATATTTATTATATAATTTGCAAAACTGTCTGCATTGCCTGCAGACTAACAGCCGTATTCATGAAACAATCTTAATTCAGTGGCCATATTCTGTAATTCGCTAAAGCTTAATCTCTATCTAACGAATGGAATTCTGTAACGTGCATTGCTAAATTGGCATTGCCATAAAAATTTAATTTGCCGCAATTTTAGCTTTTAATTTCATCGCTAAAATTTCTAAATTTTGTATCCTCTAAGGCGATCGAGAATTAGCTTTAGCTAAACGAATTACAGAATACGGCTGAGGTTTAAGATACATTTTAGTTTAAAAACATTAGAAGCCTTAAAAAAGCTTTTTTAAAATTCATATTCATAATCAGCATTTTAACTAATAAAGGTTTTACAATATTTTTTGATTGGAAGGTGGCAACACTATCTCTTTTATTTGTCACTTGAATCATAATGATGCAAGACAGTAGTTATTAATTCATACTCGTACTCGTATCTACAATTTATTTTGTCGTGTGTGAGAAAAAAAAATACTTTTTATAAATCAATAATTGTATAAACTATCATACTTTTATTTAAAAAAATAAACAGAGTTCCAAAATTATCTAGTAAAAGTGCAATTTAGATGATGATTTAATTGCTGATAAAAAAAAAGTATTCAAATAACGAGTTTCATTTTATTTGTTTTGATCGTTTACACAACATCACTAGTTCAGTTTGTACAATTAATAATTTGTTGAGCTTTAATATGTGCAATTGAAAAATATATTTGTAATATACATACAAACTTACATATTTTTGAATTTAATTTTATTATTAATGTATAAATCATAATAATACATATATTGAATGAAAATTTCTCGCAAACATTTTCAAATTAACCATAAACACACAGCAAAAAGCAAACATTTCATTTTAAAATAGGTTAAAACAAGGGTCGAACCAATTTTAAAATTCGTTTATTTACACAAGGTTTAAAATAGGGTTTTTAAGGTAATATTCTCTTATGAATACAATTTTAACGATTTATGCTTAAAACAGGTTTGAAAATATGTTTAAAATGTTTAGGAATACGGCTGTTAATATTTTTTCCAAATGCTGTTAAATTAAATTTCAAAATCTTTTTTATTTTGACCGTTTGGGGGGGGGGTCAATTTTACTTTATTATCAACAATGAAATGATCATTTAGTGTTATTAAAATACTCTCACAAAAACTTATGGTGGCTGCTGTCATATTTTTTATTTAATGGAATGCCTGCCTCATAAAGCTTCTGTCAAATGATTTTATTATATTCATTTAAAAAAATTGAAACTTTGTAAGTTTTTTTTTAACAATTTAAAAATTATATAAAATTTCTTCATTGTCTTGCCCCCCTCCATCCAACTCACACGAAAACAAACAAATGCGTTGTTGTTTAAGTCTATTCAAAAGTTTTAAGAAATTGGAAATAAAAAGAAGATGGAAAAAAATCTCAAAATTTACATTCAGCTGCATCAATGTTATTTATACGTTTAATTATCTGTCACTTTTTTGTAAAAAAAAATTCATTTTTTTTTTTAAATTAACATCTGCTGGATTGTTGAAAAAACACCATAATATTTTTGTTTTGTCGTTTTTTCTGCAGTTTTTTTTTTAATTTTTTGTTATCTTTTTATTTGGGTGTAACTTTTGACAGTAAAAAAATAAAACTTAATGTAGGTATGAGTGCAAGATGGAACAAAACTAACAAAGATTAACAACACATGCATTTTTCTTTCAATTAATTTTAATTTTTATTTATTTAGGGCTTCATTAATGAGCACTTTAAAGTTTTTTTTTTCTCTTTGCTGTTTTTGTTAAACTAAAAAAAAAGAGATATTCATGTATGTGATGAAAAACGATTTTAAAAACAATACGATTTGATAACGATAATATTGTTTTTGGTATCGTTAAAAATGTAATTATAATAAATTTTTCTGTTTTCCTGTATATATTCTTTTAAATTTCTTATTACTTATGCTAATTGAACAGTATTTAGAACAAAAAGTTAAGACTTTACTCCAGAAATGGACTTTAAAATCGGTAGAAATTCATCACACCAAAAGCGATAATTTTGAAAACGATCGTTTTTCATCACATACCTAATTGTTTTACTTAATTAAAAAGTCCTAAATAAATCACTTTTAATAAATTAAAATGTGAATTTAGTTTGCTTTTCGAAATGAAAATAAACACTTTATTTTTTGGTTTGACAATAAAACAAAAACCAAATGTTTTAATTTCATGGTACATAGTTGGCAACATTGTCCGTAGTTGTCAAGAAAAATGCTAGACTTTATACTTAAAAATGGAACGGCATCAAAAACCGTATACATATGTATTTTTATTAATAAAATATATAGTTGGATAATAATAAAAGTACTGGCAACACTGTCAGCAGCTGTTATAAGCCATACTTTTTTATTAATCGAATAATTTTCACTTTCGTATTATACTGGTAGCACAACTACAGGCCCAACTATTATATGCTTAAGTTGACTTAAGCAACTGAGCAAATACATGTTAATCAAATGTGCAAAACGATATTAACTTTAAGACAAATTTTTGTTAAGTTAAATGAATCTGGCATTTGCCAAAGCAAAGTGCGAAACCGAAAATCTACCATTCAATAAGAAAATAAAATAATAAATAACATTCATAAAATTAAGTAAATAAAAGCTTGAGCTTTTCGTTGATGTATGAAGCAAAAATTCCCAAATTCTATTTGTTAAAATTATTTAGTTAAATATTTAAAATTTTCAAAGTAGAATGATTACGAAAACCATATTGGGCATGTTACTGGTGTCTTATAATTGAGAGTTCTTCTTTAAACAAAGGGCGGCAAAACAACAAAGGTGAAACAAACATGTGTAACGAACGGGTGGGTAAGTAAAGTAAAACAATAATTATACATTTTCTGGGGTAAGTGTTTAGGTTAACCTAGAATCAATCTCACTTTCGGATTATTTCAAGTAAGAGTTCGGGATTTAGCCTACTTAGAAATTCTTGAATAAAGCATAGTTTAAGATAAATTTGTATCTTAATTTTACTTAGGTCAGTCCTGTTTTCGGATTATTTTAAGCACGGGGCACTTTAATAATCCGTACTTGAATCAAGCATTCTGTACTTGATTTAAGGAAATCCGTTTTTATTGTACTTTTGACACCGCTTTAGCTTGTTTTAAGTACGGACGGCATGATTTTTTTTTAAAGTGTACCTGAATAAAATGGTTTATGACCACAAATACACTCTATTACGAGCAACGGAACTTATGAATCGATTCCCTCCCTTTTTAATGGGCTTTGTAAGAATTATAACAGGTGTATTAAATTGTATATCTTTATCATCTTAAAAATTGCGAGCTGGCCTTCACTGAAAGAAAAATTCATCTTCATATTGATGATGCCCTAACATCAAAATTGTGACATCAATGATGCAAAAAGTAACATCAATTTAATTACTAACGTCTTGGTACAATTTTGTAATTTTTTACGTGTCATCTATTTTACGACTATAGTGGCATCAATTCGATGCCACATTTTGTATATTATTAAGATTATTTTCATGATTACATTGTATTATAAGAAGCAAAAATTCCTATATTAAATTTTTTTGAATTATTTAGTTAAATACATAAAATTTTCAAAGTATAATGATTATGAAAACCATATGGGGCATGGAGCTTGTATCTTATAATTGAGAGCTCTGCTGTAAACAAAGGTCGTAGTGCAACAAACGTAAAACAAACATACATATGTAAATAATTATATTCTCTCTCTTTGACTTAAGTTAATTCCAATGACTTTGACTTAATGACAAACTGTCATTAAATTGATGCAATTGTGTCCTTTCTCCGATGTTACTTTGTCATCGCACTGAGGACATGTTCGTCATTTCTATGATGCCGATGTGTCATTCCATTGATGACATAATTTCATTTTGACCTTGATGACACTTTGGCCAAGAGATGTTAAGGTTGACATCACAATGATGAAAAGTGTCATGGGGTCAAAAACGAAGACACTTGTCATAGTACTGATGCCAAAATACATCAGCGTTATGACGCCTTTTCTATCAGCATTAGGATCAAAAATTGAAATTATGCCATTAATGGGATGATACGTCGACATCACAGAAATGGCAGACTCCGATTCTGTTTAAATTAACATGTCATCAGTGCGATGACATCGGAGAAAGGACTCATTAGGGTCAATTTAATGACAGTTTTGTCATTAAGGGATTGAGTCATTGGGATTGACTAAAGTCAAAGTGCGAGAATATTTTTATTCACTTACCTGTTGCACATATTTGTTTCACTTTTGTTGTATTCCGCCCTTTGTTAACAGATGACCTCTCAATAATAAGACACTAGCAACATGTCCGATATGGTTTTCGTTATCATTCTATTTTGAAAATTGAATTTATTAAACTTTATAATTTAAACAAAATGAATATGGGAGTTTTTGCTTCTTATTTTACTTTTCAAAAGTGAAATAACTGTTAATAATACACAAAACGTGGCATAGACTTGGTGTCACAGCAGTCATAACATAGATGACGCATAAAATAAGGCAACATTTTATGATGACGTTCGGCATTGGATTGATGTTCCCTTTTGCCTCATTGATAACATTTGTAATAACATTGATGTCACAATTCTGATCTTAGGACATCATCAATATGAAGATTCATTTTTCTATGAGTGTATGGTGGCGTTTAAAACTTTCAAAACATTCAAACATGCTATTTTACAGGGTACTACAATCTACTAGAATACTATTCTATGATTTATTTTATTCTGTGTATACGTTTATATCTTTGCTTGAGGTAAACAATACAAAATTTAAATCTGTTCTTGAAGAAAATATTATTTTACGCATTATTATCTCAATTTCAAAAGTCAGACACAATGTCTATCGTATTTAAAGACCCCTGTCAAAAGTATGACAGATTTCTTTAAACAATCACACGAGTACACGAAAAAAAACAACAACCTTGTCTCTCTATTAATAATGGATTTCACTGCTTAAACAAAACATAATTAAATGTAAACGAAACAAAGAAAAGTTTAACTTTTCCAATAAAAATTTCATGTGTTTTTCATTTTGTTTTTTTATACATCAATTAACAAAATATTTTCACTTTAATGGTTTTTGTTTTCTTTTTTCCAAAACAAAAAAATACTTATCTTTATTAGTTAAAAGTATGTATTTAGATGACTAAAAAACCCCACCAACATAAATTTTTCAAAATTAACGTATTAATATCAAATAATTTTATATGCATAATAAACTTAATAACTTATTTGGAAAATTACAATACATTTACTACATGAACATAAGAATTTAAGATTTAATGTAGACTTTTTATTTTACCAAGGTGACATGATCATGAGCATAATAAAAATCCTGATGAAGCGTATGAATTTTACAAATTCATGTAACTTGATACTAACCTGAAAATAAAAAAGAAGAAAGAAATTATTTACAGTGTATGTTGATTGCAAGAAAGGAGAAAATTGAAGTTTTTTATGAAGGATTTAGTTTAATATTATATTCATTAATTAATTATTTACAAATTTATAAATCAGTTATACTTATATAATTATATCAATTCCCTGCAAATTATATTGGACTACTTGATCCATTTTGATCAAATGGACTACTCCCTGGACTGGTCCAATGTAATGCAAGCATGGACCATGTCATTGATAAAATGTGTTTGTAGTGGGACGACTTGTCTTCGTTTTTTAACGACATGT
This sequence comes from Pollenia labialis, assembly GCA_949318255.1. Taxonomy (NCBI): domain Eukaryota; kingdom Metazoa; phylum Arthropoda; class Insecta; order Diptera; family Polleniidae; genus Pollenia; species Pollenia labialis. The sequence goes on along the minus strand of OX439140.1, from coordinate 140,773,309 downwards.
TTTCGTTTTTAAACGAAGTTAATACTAATCCTCTTGTGTATACAATGGAGTAGTTTTAAGACTACTCCTTTGTTATCCAAAGCTGGGTTATATGGCCCTGCCCTTGGACATCGTAATGTTAAAAAGACCATGTTTTCCATACGTTTGGGTTACTTTTGGACTAGTCCTAGTCCCTTGTGGGCTACATTTTGCACTCGTATTTGGACTAGTCCTATTATTTGCAGGGTATTATCACTTATACTTAAATCAGCAAATAATTTTAATGATTCTTTTAATAATGACCTACTCCCATCTTTGTATTTTAGGAATTTCTAGTAAAATTAAGCATAAATTCCACGAAAATTAATTGTTATTCATGTTTATGGAATGTTTAAAGTAAATAAACAAAAACAAATTTATTGTTTATAAAACAAATAACATTTGTTATGATGTCATAGAGATACATAAAAGAAATGTGCAATTAAAAATAAAATGTTCAAATCTAAATTTAAATTAAAACATCTGTATAATAACCGGACGGAAATTACATTTTCAATGGTGTCAATGCATTTTTGTTTTTTTAATGTTGTTGTTGTTTAAGTTAGTACAAGCAACAACAAAAACTTTTTAAACAATGCAAATTGTTTTGAGAGAATTGGGAAATAGAAAAAAGCGAGAAAAATTTAATTTTTAAAATAAAAACGTGATATGAAAAAGTGTGGACAACATTCAATACAAACATATGTCACATTTATAGAAGAAAATATTTTAAAAATCAATATAATTTTTATAAATTCTAAATGAATTTGTTGATAAGTTAGTAAATTTTAAATAAAAAGTTAAGGCCCATTATTACAACTTGGCGTTAGCTGAAGTAAGGATTTAGTTGACAGATAAAGCTGGAGGTCCACACCACGCGTTTCGCCTCCACGCATTGCATAATTTCAATACCTTCCATACGTGCTATGTTTCAACTTACATGCAATGCTTTCCTGCAGATAATATTGGACTACGTGCTCCATTTTGATCAAATGGAGTACTCCCTGGACTGGTCCAATGTTATGCAAGCATGGAGCATGTCATTGTTAAAAAGAGTTTGTAGTGAAACGACATGTCTTCGTTTTTAAACGAAGTTAAAACTAATCCTCTAGAGTATACCGTGGAGTAGTTTTAAAACTAATCCACTAGGGGTATGTATGAACATGGAGTAAATTTAAGACTTCTCCGTTGTAATGCAAACTGGGTTAAATGGTCCAGCCCTAGGAAATCGTAATGTTAAATAGACCATGTTTTTTCAATACATTTGGGTTATCTTTGGACCAGCTCTAGTCCCTAATGGGCTTCATTTTACATGCGTGTATGGACTAGTCGTATTATCTGCAGGGTTTTTATGCGGCATCGCCACAAGTAAAATTAAATTTCATTTGTCAAAACCAGCTGATTTGTTCGAACGCTTCTGGTAACGCTTACAAAAGTAAACCTACTTTTCGCATTCAACGCTTCAATGCATCTACACAGATTCTACTTTTTTGGCAGCTGAAAATGCGTGTAACGCATGGTGTGGACCTCCAGCTTAAGACATTAATATCTGTCATTTTAACGCTAACTTTAGAATGTTAAATACCTGTGAAAAATTGTTGCTAACTTTAGAAACAGTAAGTGTGTAGATAGTTATAAGAAAAATTCTGGCAGCACTGTATGCAGTGTTGCCAGAAACCAATATCCAAATAACTGCAAAATGTAAAAATAACTTGGACCATCTAAAAAATTCAAAAAAAAAAATAAAATTTGACATTAAAAAACGAGGAAACGTGTTGACCCTCAAGGCACTTTGAAGATATGAATTTTACAACATGAAATTAATTAAAATTCATTGAAAATTTTTCATTATTGACTACCGCGGGAATCGAACCCACGTTCACGGACAGATTGATTTGACATGTTTCGATAGTAACCACACTATCCTCTTTATCCGATTAACACTCACCGCGATTGATGACGGCTGGCAGACACTAGTCAAAGATCAATCTTAAAACCAAATGGTATTTTAACTTTGGTAGATCGAAATTTGTTTTGAATGATTATTTATTTATCTTGATTTACTTGTTCTTCTTTACTTTTGTTTTTCGTCCAAAGTACATTTTTCTGTATTTCATATTTTTGTGTCTCTTTTTTTACCTTTATCAGCATAACTTGAAGGACAAATGTAAACATAGAGCTTGTGCTTTGAACTATTTAATGTTTTAAATCCAAATTTTGATATTTTTAATTATTGTTTTATTAACAAATTTCCCGCCATTTTTGCTTAATTAGACAGCTTTATATGTGTAGGTTTATGTGTTTGTAGCCAAGTTTTATATTGATTTGAATGTTTCTGAATGATTTTTCAAAGTGAGTGTGATTTTTGCTAAACCGTAAAAGGTATAACCCCTAATAATTTGGCCCATAATCATAGTCACAAATAAATTCGACTTTTTCTGAAGAATACTTTAGAATAATGGTGTTCACATGCATTTTAAGCCGGTTTTATTATACATTATTTTGACTTTGAGTATGAGGCTTTGTTTTAAGTATATAAATAACAATACATTTATATTAATAAGTATTACATTAATAAAATAATGGCATATGGGCATTTCCATGAGAATGTCAACCACGACTCAAAAAATTAAAACGCTTGAAACTTTTATTCAAATATGGTAAAAAGAAATAAAACACCCAAATTTTACTATGCAGACGTACTTATAGCTTATTACAATTTTTAAAAAGCAAAAAATTAAAGTTTAAACTGACTTTCTCTTTGATTCATTTTTAGTAACTGCAATTAACAATTTTAAATTTTCTTCCGATTAAATACAGATACTGGCAACCCTGGAATTATGCTTTAAAATTAGTTTAACAACAACAATGAACAAGATCCATGAGGAAAGACCAAGTATATAGTTCGATTAGCGGTATATTTTTTGGTTTGTTTTGGATGCTATTCTAATGTCACGTACGTGGTGCAAAAACAACATTTGTCTTTGTCATTTCTATTTGGCCAGTCTTAGGTGTTTCAAAATAAAAGTTCAAAGCAAGATATTTGCCGCAAAAAAATATTGATCCGATTTTTTTTTTAAATTGGTATAATCAAAATTTTATATGCTTTTAAGGCTCGTCACGTACGATATTGTAAGTATTAAAATGCATCATCTTATTATGTTAGTATTTAGTTTAAATGTGGTAAAATCTTATTTTATTACAATCAAAATCGTCTTACAAATTTTTTTTGGAATCGGTCCATATTTGACCATAGCTCCCATACAAGTGCTACTCCCGAAAATAGCTTTAATGTCATAACTTCCTTAGAAATGTTGGCATTTACTTAAAAATTGGCTACAATGACTTTTGCAATAGGTACTATATCATGATAAAATGTTGTGCGGGTAGGTCCAAAAATTAACCATAGGTCCCATATAACCCCCCTTTCTTAAGTCGGCTAGGGGCACACAAATCTCATATAGATGGAGATACATAAATAATATAATAAAATTACTCTGATATAATTCTTAACCTCATAGCATAACTCTATTCTGGCGATCTTGATTTGCCATGGGTCCCAAATAGGGAACACTCTCAAAAAAAAAATTGTTTTTAAATATTATGGAGTAGGGTGTCATATGGTCGGGCTTGACCGACTATACTTTCTAACTTGTTTTTTTTAAGTTTTTATATATTTACATACATATATTTACAAACAATATTTTTCATGCCTTGTAAATACAATAAAAGTAAAATCTGTCACGTACGGTATGTCACGAACGATATAACAGTTTGTTCATTATTACAAAAAAAAAAAATAAATTCCAATTACGGATTATAAAGGTAAAATATCTGGTTTAATGTTAAAAATTAAAAAAAATAAGAAAACCCTCCTACAATTCGCAGATTTTCGTATTTTTTTACATTCACCCCAAAATCACTTCCGTTTTATGTCACGTACGATATGCACTTACTTTGCTCGATATTTTGGACAACAAGGTTCCGAATTTAATAATTTTTTTTCCATATATAGTAACCTCTAAATGAAACATAATGATAAAAAAATTTCCAGTTAATACTATTTTGGCAAAATTTCTATCTCTCTGAAGGTGTACAAATGTCATGTACGATGACATGGAAATGCCCATATACAATAAATATGACACAATAGAACACTTGTGAATTGCCTAATACAGATTTCTATAATTGAAAATATATTTTAAAATATGAAGTAGACTTTTTATATTTATAAAAAAAGTCCCTCAATAACCGCTAAAATAACAACACTGCAGCAAAATGCCTTCAATAATAATTGAATAAAAAAAACATGCAAATAATGACGGTGGTATATTTTTTTTATTGCTGCATCAGAAAATTGAAAGAGAAAAAAACAATTTATTGTACAAGTAAAGAAAACGTGACATTTAAAAAGCATGCAAATGAATAAATCAGCATAAATAATTTTTTTTTAATTTTCTAATAAAATGAAAAGCTGCATTCTATTAAAAAAAAATTTTAATCAAAAAAAAAATTAATCAGAGAAATACTATCACCAAGTTAAAGAAAGCATGAAAATAAATTAATTTTTACTAATTCACACCCAACTAAATCGAAAAAATAAAAGAAAACAGCAAGAAAATATTAAAAAAAAATTTCTTTTAATAAACAAGTAATTGCTTTTTTATAAAAAAGTTTATAATTTTAACATAAATAAAAAAATATTTAAAAATATTCATTAAAAATTAATTGATTGTTACAAAAAAGTTTTATTAAAATGTTTTTTTTTCAAGTTTAAAGAAATAATCTACAGATTTAATTTTGTTGTTATTTTTAGTTAATTTTCAAAGAATTCATTTGCTTATTTAAATTCAAGAGAAACGGGGAAAAACAAATTTTTACTTGTTAAACACACACACACACACAAACAAAAAAATTTACAATTTAACCAGAAGGTGTGAACAATTTGGTTTTTATAAGCTTTTTGTTAAAGTTTTTTTAAGCATAAAATTGTACAAATTATTTTGTAAAAAAAAAAACATGTTAATTTTTTACAAAATACAAATGACCATCAAATTATTAAAGTAACTTTTCAGATGTTAAGAAAAAATGTTTAAATGGAGGCCCAATTTTTGTTAACTATTTTGCCTAAAAGAGTTTGTAAGCCTCAACAATTTAGGTACATAATAGATAAATTTGATTCATTGAACACATAAAATGGTTTATTACATTAATAGATTAAAAAAATATATTTTAATGATGAAACAATTTGGCAACACTTTTGAGGTGTATTTATTTGATAAGGTGGTCTCAGTATTATAACAACAGGAATTTTGTGTTTTTTTATGCCCGTAATTTCTACCAATAGATATCTAGCTGTGTATAGATATCTATGGTGTAACGGATTTTTCATAATTTTAACACTTCTGTCTTATCCACTGGGTAAACTGTAGTGTATTTTACACTATCGATTTTTGACAGTTAATTTAAAAAATTAATAAAAATACATACATATGTTTCCATATTTTAAAAGAAAACTTAAAGGAAAAAACTTGTGGGCAAAATTAACGTTGACATTATCAAAATAGTTTAACCGAATAGGTAAAATTAACTGTAAGGAACGAACACGACCAGATATGGGCATTTTGTAACGCAAATTGTAAAAAAATTAAATGAAGAAGTCAAATTTGTAAAAAGGGTTTTTATATATACAAAGTAATGAAGTAGCACTGTATTCAGAAAAAAATTACAGTAATCGACGCTAAGGATTTGCAGATATAAGCAAAAATCTGCGCTGGCGTGACGTTAAAAAAACGGAAGTGGATTTTGACTTGCATTACAAAACTGAATAAGACTGCGAATTGAGCAAGATGTTTTGTATAAAACCTTTTTTAGTAAACTTTTGACTTATGTAGATTAATTTTTCAAGCTATAAAATTTAAAAATCTCTGCTTGTTTTAAGGTAAATATAAGCATTTTCAGCGAAAAGTCTACTTTTTTTTAATGTAACGCCAGATTACAAATAGGGTTGTATTTTCGGACCATGTTGTTCAATCGTTATCCAATTTGTTACTAAATGTAGAGCTAGTTGTATAAAAAAGTAAACGCTACATATAAAATTTTTTGAGAAACAATTTAAAATACTTCTGGCGTTACGTTACAAAAAATAGACTTTTAGCTGGAAATGCCCATATCTGTTTGTAGAAATTACGGGCATTATTCAGTTTGAGTTTTATATGCATTATACACATATCGCACGTGATCATAAAGAGGGTATTAACTCAATTTTTATTTTTAAATTTTTTTAAACAAATCGACAGATTAATAATCATATCTACCCGCTAGAAAAAATATCGTGCTATTTTGTCTTCTTTTTTATAATAAAACGGATCAATCGCCACCGTCATCCTCGTCTTAAATTCTCTACTCAAAAGCACACGTGGTAGATTGAAGTAGGACTAGCGGCAGTTCTTAAAAAAACTAGCAGATGTATACACGTACGCCATACCACTGGGTTGTTCTTCAAACACTTTATACTATACATAAGCACATGCAAGCAAACAACAATCAGCCGGTTTATCGAGCCCACGCCATAAATAAATACACCTTGCTAAATATGCATGACACTATAAATTAGGGACTTAAAGATACGCCTTTTTGCCGATACGATTTCGATACCGATAGTCAACGAATTCAATGTGAATTCATGGTAAAATTAACAAAAATATTTAAAATTTATATAAATAAGATTTATGTTTAAAAAACAAAGAATTTTGCGGATATAAACGATTTCGCAAATCCGTTTGAACCAGGGATAGAAAATTGCTTTTATAATGTTGAAGCAACAATAACAACAAAATGTATATTCAGGCCATGACGGTACCATTTTTTTAATATTTTTTTAAAACAAACTAAAAGAAAATGGGTTAAAAATAAAGAAGTGCACAAAAAATATAACTTAAAAAAGTAATAAATACCATCTGCACTGATAGAAAAATTCATTTTCATATTGATGATTCTAACAAATGGCATCAATGATGCAAAAAGTAACATCAATCCAATGACAAACGTCTTCGTACAATTTCGCCATTGTTTACGTGTCATATATTTTACGACTATAGTGACATCAATTCGATGCCACATTTTGTATATTATTAACATTAGTTTCATGATAACAATGCATTATAAGAAGCAAAAATTCCTATATTCTATTTTTTTTTTAATTATTTTGTTAAATAAAGGGTCCGCCAAATACCTTTTTTTTTGAAAATGCTATAAAAAAAACTACTGAATATTTTCTCAAATTTCTTTTTTTCTTTGAAAGTACAATCCTTCCGGTTAATAATGGAAAATAATTTCATTCAAATGGCTGCCTCGGCTGGCCATGCAGTAGCCTACACGATCGCGATTGTGTGCAGCTGTATTTTACCAATGGCTTCACGAGTATTGTCCTTTAAAGCCGCAATTATCTCTGGCTTGTCGGCGTAACACTTATCTTTGACGGCACCCTACAAATAATAGTCCAACGGTGTCAAATCCCAGCTCCGAGGTGGCCAAACGACATCAGCTCTGCGGCTGATAATGCGATCTTCAAAAACAGTGGGCAAAACATCGAGTGTAGCTTCGGCTGTGTGGCACGTAGCGCCGTCCTGTTGAAACCAAATGTTGCCAATATCCTCCTCGTTCAACATGGCCCGATAACAATCGCCATTGACTGGAACGGGCACTCCTTGCTCATTTTCGAAGAAAAATGCCCCTATTATGCATCTGGACCAAAATCCGCACCAAACAGTGACTCGTTTTGGGTGCAACGGCTTTTCAATGAATGTGTGCGGGTTTTCTGTGCCACAAATGCGACAATTATATACCCGCCAAGATCAAAATAAGCTTCATTCTGTAAGTTGATCGCAGGCCCACTTAGCGAAGCGAAAACGCATTGGATGGTCAGTTGCCTGCAACTCCTGAACCAATTGGACTTTGTATGGCGTCATACCAAGGTCTTTATGCTATGCAAGATTCGTCTCAATGATGTCTCCGAAATGTTCAATTGCTGAGAACGACGGTGAATTGATGTTGATGGCGCTTCATGCACACTTTCTGACACAACAGCGATATTCTCGGGTGTACGCACTGTTTTTAGTTAATCGATGAGAATGCCAGTTTCTTTCACTTTTTTCACAAGATAACGAACATACGGAGCTGACGGTGCTTCTCTTCTTCCAAAATCCGTACGCTATTTTCGCACACATTCTGCAACATTACCATGATTTTCAAAGTAATGTCGCAATATTTCCCAGCGTTGTTTAAGTGTATACAAACCATATTCGTTCAACGGAAGGATAAAACTAATTTTCTGTCAAATCAGACATGAGCTAAGTGTTACCGTTCACGAAATAAGCACTAGTTGAAGAAAAAAAACGTTAGATGGCGGACCCGTTACATCAAATTTTCAAAGTAGATTGATTACGAAAACCATATGGGGCATGGTGCTCGTGTCTTATTATTAAGAGTTCTGCTGTAAGCAAAGGTCGAAATTCAACAAACGTGAAACGAACATCTGTAACGGATAAGTAAAAAATAACATTCTCACACGTTGACTTAAGTCAATTCCAATGACTTTTACTTAATGACAAACTGATGTCAAAATGCATCAGCGTTATGACGCCTTTTCTATCAGTGTTATTGCAACTAGTTATTTTTTGTTAAAAACAACAAATTATTGTTCAAAAATATTAAAAAAACCATGATACATTATTGTCAGAAATGAAAACACCATAAGACTTTCTGAAAGAAAACTTTCGTATTGTGAACCCAGACTTACCCTACGTTTCCACATGCAAGTAATTATTTGCAAGTAGGGTATACGTATTATCAACGAAAAATCGAGGAAACAGCCGATTGGCTGAAAGTAAAAAAATTGTGTGAATGTTAGTGCATGTGTTACTGCATTGAGTTTTTCGAACTTGCACTTGCATGTGGGAATGGGGGGTTACGGCATCCGGCAACCTCTTTCAACAGCTACGGGGGATAGAACTAGAAAAAATGGTGCCAAAATATAAAAAAAACTTCCAATATTCTAGCGATTCTATCTGATTTTTCTTAGATTTTCTCTTTCATTTCCCTGCTATACCCCAGCGAACTTTTTATTAAAAATATTTCTAATTTGCTTGAATTTTTTCTGTTTTCCTTAATTTTTTAATGCAACGTCAAATAATTGTTAAAATCAAGCAATTATACTCAACAACACTGCAAAGCGAATGCATTGCCATTTTAAACTTTGCACATAATGCGCTCGTTAAGTTTGTTTACATTTTAGCTGCTAAACTGACGACTTTAGGAATGCCATACATTGTCAAAGTTTGCAGGGTTGCGTTTGGGAATACATGAAATTGTTGCACTGCAAAGCAACGTGCTTTTATGAAGACAGCCTTTTATGAAAATTGGAATCATGCAGGACCGTACACAAAAGGGAACATTGAAATGTGTCCGTAATAGGGGCATGTGCACTCAAAAGAACTAGTTAAATGCTTTCTTAATGGATCACTGACGGAAAAAGGCAGCAGTGCCCGTTCTAAAGATATGTCCGCTTAAGGAAGATGTCCGTTGAGTGAGATTGCACGGTAAATCTAAGTATGTTATTTTATTCTTAATTTTTCTTAAAATTTAATGTATACAATTTTTTTTTTATATTTATTTCTTTAAGTTCTTCTCAAATTATACCATCTAGAACCCTTTTAACCTTCGCCTTAACAAAGACTTGTATGCACAATGATTACCAAAACCCACCCGGGGGTACTTCGCATGTAAATTTAGGCGGTAAAAAATTGTTTGTCAAGACATTTTTTTTTGTTTGTTTTTCAGTTTTCTTAAAGAACTTAATAATTTGTTTAGTGAGTAAACATTTTCTTTAAAAATTATTTAAAAAAAATAAGCCAGAAATGGTCATCCGGGTAGGTAGGTTAAACAATTACTCAATCGCTTTAATGGATGCCGTTAAAAAAATGTTGACATTAAAATTAAATAAATCTCTGCAAAAATATTACCTCTTAAGTCCACCACAATCGTACGATTCATTCACGCGAAAAGCCGACGGAATTCTATCCGACATAAAAAAATTTCTACAAAATCTGCAGTCGATGCCACACTATCCCACGAAAAAATGCAAACTCAAGTGGCTCAGAAATGCAACTCTGATCGCATAGAATCTTTCATAAAAATGTTAATAAATATTTGCAAGTCAGACAAAAAAAATCTGTCACTTAATTCATTCACACTGTCATATTTTATGAGCCATACTTTTTTTTTCTTTTTTGACAAATCGTTCGACTGCATAGGATAGAGTATCGCCGACCTTAATAGGCCATAATGTATATTTTTGCATTTTTCTTATCAAAAAGCGAACACCTTTTTTCTATATTTACAATGTGGGTGTTATTACGCCCCCCCTTTCTTCCCCTGCTAACTTAATAAAAATGTTACGCCTTTATTAGGTAAATCTGTCATTAGAGTAAAAAAGATTTTTGTTGGCGTTTTTATCTGTATCTCTCTCGTCTTGCTGGCCTTGATAATGATGTGGCTTTTTAAAAATAGCTTAAAAACAGACTGAGTATCTTAATAAATTAGAAAAATTAAAAATGAAAGAGAAAGAAATGTATATAAATAAAAATTACTGTGAAAATATATTTACTGCATCATTCGCTTATTTAAATTTAAAAACCAAGTGGTTTTAGAAATAATTTTTGGAATAAGAAAAATATGGTTTTCAATTAAAATATTGAAATGCAGCAACAATTCAAAAAAAATTTAAGTATTTTTTTGTTAATTAAATAATTTAAACAAATATTTATAAAAAAAAGTACCACCTCTTCTTTTATTTAACTAAATTAAAAACCAGTTTAAATAAAAGTTGACGTTTTCAAAATATATTGGTTTTTTTAAAAATAAATTCATTTCCGGTTTTTTTTCAGCCGGTATTTTTTTTTTTGAAAAGTGAATGGCAAATTATGTTATTTATTTAATTGAGTTTGTTTTTTTATTATTATTATAGTACAGATTTGTTTTGAATGCAAAATTAGTTTTTAATTGGCGTTAGTTAACTTTTGCAAAACAAATAAAAAATTTTTATTTAAAAATAAATAGTAATGGAAGTGACAAAATTTAACCTATTTTTATTTATTTATTGTTTTTCTTTTTCTATTTTCAGTTAATTTATTATCCAACAAAATGATTTGCATCTGTGAGAGTATTTGATGAAACGTGTTTATTTTATTAAAATTATGGAGATTATTTTTCTTTGTTTTGTAAAAAAAAAAAAAAAAAAAAAAAAAAACAACCAACATGCATTTTATAACTTTTAAATGATTAGGAAATAAATTATATGATTTAAAGTTTGTTTTGAATAGAAAACTTTTTAAAATTATATAATAGACATTAAAATATTAATGAATGGCATTTAGAGAAAACTTAATATGTAGTGTGAAAATACGACAGTTGTCCATTTATTACATCCCGCTTTAAAGCGGCCCATACACTTGCAATATTATTGTATATGATACTCGCAATATTATTTCCATTTTGTCCTATACCATGCAATAAGTCGCACTATGTTTTCATTCATTCAATAAAAAGGTGAACATAACCTATAGAAATAACATAAACAGCATTGTACAATGTTGCCAACACATTTCACTATCTTTTCGTTGTGCAATAAAAATCAAAAGTATTTAGATTGTTGCCAATATATTGTGCCATCAACGTATATCACATACACATTGGCGATATAATTGTACAATACGTAAAACTGAACAATTTTATTGCATGTGTGTGAGCCGCTTAACAAGCGATTGTTTTGTGTGCACACATACAATAATTTGTTCAACCGTTTACTCCCTAAAAGGGCCGAATTTAAAAAAAGTCCAGACACCTGTGCACTTATTTTACCAAAGAACAGCGATAGGTATTACATTTTTTTGTATATCTTTTAGTTAGTAGATCGATTTGGGGAAAGACCAACCTCCTGTCCAAATTTCAAGTTTTTAGCTTCAGGCGTTTAGGCAGTGCGATGATGAATCAGTCAGTAACGTTACAATTTTATATGTATGCACTCAAAAGAAAACTCAATCCATCAGTACTCAAATCAATCCGAAGCGGTGTTGATAGTACGGTGAGTACGGATTTTCTTGAATTAAGTACAGAAAGATTGATTCAAGTACGGATTTTGAATCGCAAAATATTTAAATTAACCATAATATTTTGATGTGTGTGAAGATAAATACGACAAATAGACATCCATCACAATTTCTTAACAGCAACTGTTTGCAGTTAACATTGCACTTAACAGTGCTGCTATAATAGAATAAAGTGTATTTAGGACGAATTTTGGAAAAATATAAAATTGTAATAGCAACAAACTAAAGGGTCTGCCAAATAACTTTTTTTTTTTTAAAATGCTATAACAAAACCTACTGAATATTTTCTCAAATTTCTTTTTTTATTTGAAATTACAATCCTTCCGGTTAATAATGGAAAATAATTTCATTCAAATGGCTGCCTCGGCTGGCCATGCAGTAGCCTACACGATCGGTCCAATTTTTAAGTACATTATCGATTGTGTGCAGCTGTATTTCACCAATGGCTTCACGAATATTGTCCTTTAAAGCGTCAATTGTCTCTGGCTTGTCGGCGTAGCACTTAGCGTTGACGGCACCCCACAAATAATAGTCCAACGGTGTCAAATCGCAGCTCCGAGGTGGCCAAACGACATCAGCTCTGCGGCTGATAATGCGATCTTCAAAAACAGGGAGCAAAACATCGAGTGTAGCTTCGGCTGTGTGGCACGTAGCGCCGTCCTGTTGAAACCAAATGTTGCCAATATCCTCCTCTTCAATTTTTGTGAACAAAAATTCGCTCAACATGGCCCGATAACGATCGCCATTGTCTGTAACGGCCACTCCTTGCTCGTTTTCGAAGAAAAATTGCCCAATTATGCCTCTGGACCAAAATCAGCACCAAACAGTGACTCGTTTTGGGTGCTTCGGCTTTTCAATGTATGCGTGTGGGTTTTCTGTGCCCCAAATGCGACAATTTTGCTTGTTTACATACCCGCCAAGATCAAAATGAGCTTCATCCAAAATCCGTAAGCAAATTTCGCACACATTCTGTAACATTACCATGGTTTTCAAAGTAATGTCGCAATATTTCCCAGCGTTGTTCAAGCGTATACACAACCATATTCGTTCAGCGGAATGATAAAACTAATTATCTGTCAAATCAGACATGAACTAAGTGTTACCATTCGCGAAATAAGCACTAGTTGAAAAAAAAAATGTTAGATGGCGGACCCATTATATGAAAATGGTGCTCCAAGGGGTCCTCTTTAGGACCCTATTAGTGGTATATCTGAAATAATTATGAAAATTAGGAAAATTGAATTTTAAAAAAGTGCTATTTTGAAATATGTTAAAAGTGGACTTTATGGACATTAGACAATTTGGAGAAATGGTGATGGGTAACAATATAACACCATATAGGAATGGGGGAGAAGAGAGTCCTAATCAGGATTCTGGTAGTGGGATATCTGAAATAATATTGGAATTTCATATTTGAATTTTTGAGTAAGACTCGTACATAAAGTAATTTTGAAAACTTAATTTATCCAGAGTTTCGTGTACTTACTTTTATTGAGTGCGTGTCGTACTTAAAAATTCAAGTACGAATAACAATAAAAAGTACTTAAAACAATCTAAAATACGCAGAATGTGAAAATCATACAATGGCCATTGTGGTTTTGTAATGACGTTAAAATTACATCAGAACCACATGCGCATGTGGCGTTTTACATTCCGTGTTCTCTAGGCTTAATACGCGTGCATACGTGTATGCTTTAAAAAGTTTGTTGTAGAAATGAACACCTCTACAAAAGAAGGTAAAAAACGATTTTATTGTTTTGTGTAGAAGCAACAACAACACTTGAAAGAGAAAAACATACATTATGAAAACATGCTTAAAAAAGAAAATAAAAAAAGAAGCAAAAATTCCCAAACTCTATTTATAAAAATGATTAAGTTAAACAATACATCAAATTTTAAAAGTAGAATAATTACGAAAACCATATCGGGTCTGCTGCTAGTGTCTTATAGTTAGTGCTGGTTCACACCCTTCAAGTTTTTGCCATCAAGTCACGAGTTTTTAGGAGAGAAGAGAAAAGATAATGCAATTTCTCTTTCTCTCTCTCCTAAAAACTCAATACTTGACAACCAGGGATGATAATTGAAAAAACCAAAATCGTACCAAAGAACTTTTAAAATCGTACTTTTTCGGCCCCAATTGTACTAAATCAGCATTTTATAAATTATTTTTTATTATATTTTTAAAAACAAAAATTTAATACAACAAAAACAATATTTAATTCAGCGCTTGTAATATCTCCTTCAAAATTATTCGGAGTAAAATAATAATGGAGTGGTCTCCCACTGTTCCAAAATTCTGTTGATTACTTCTTGACGTAACAACCATCTTGTTGACAAATACTTGGAAATATGTATTATGAGTTCGTTCCAAAATAATCTTGAATTGAGAGGAGAGAAGAGACTACAATGTAGAACTTTTGCAGAAGTTGTTTCCTATATCTTTTAAAAATTTGTCAATAACATCAGAAAATGCACGCTTATATGCTGCCGCTGATACTAAATTTAGAATGTGGCATAAGCAATCGTTTAATGAACAAATGAAAAAAAATCTGTTTACAATAGCGGAGTTCAGTGTTTCGTGCAAATGGTCTTGCAAAAGTACAAATGCAAAATATCACAGCTGTTTTGGTAAATCCAACAACAAAAAGTAGAGCTTCCCTAAGATTTCATAAAAAAGCAACGACATTTTGCATTTTCGCAAGATTATTTGCACCAAACACTAAACTCCGCTTATAGTCATTGGACAGTAAATACGAGTTGCCATTTTATATCAGTTATAAATATGTAGGTTTGAAAAATTTGGGAATAGTACCAAATCAGTCACGGGGGTACCAGCGTACTTTTTAGTTTCGAATTGTACCAAAAAAGTACAATTGTACCAACTTTATCAACCCTGTTGACAACTAAAACTTGAACAGTGTTAACCAGCACTTAAGAGTACTTTTGTAAACAAAGGTTTTTTTCTTTCAGTTTATCAAAAAAACTTGTTTTTGGATAGAAAAAGGTAATTAAAACAAATTTTATCTGTGTTTTTACATCGTTCGACCAAAATAAGCGATTTTTTTAACAAAATATAGCTATGCAATATTGCCAAAACAACAACAAAAATAGAAGAAAATTAAATAGTAAACTTTTAAGTCAAGTTAACAAATTTAATAGTTTTTACTTCTCCTGTAAATTTTAGATAGGGCCTTTTGCGTTATAGGTAACGATTTGTATGTATGTATATGTAAATTCGAAAAAAAAACTTAAAATCTTTTATAACTTAAACAGCTCAAGAGCAGGGTGTATAAAACAGAAAACCTTTAATATGCTTTTGAACTTTTTTTACTACAATTTAAAAAAAAAATGTTTAGATATGTGTAGGTATAAAGAATATTCAAGGAATTTCGTTAAAATTCAACTCGTGTATTTTAAAATACGAGAATACAAGAGGGCGAAAAAACTGTACGTGAAGTTGTCAAGTCTTGTTAACGGAGAATATTTGTAAACAAATACACAGGCACATATGCACTGAGCAATAATAATAAAAAATTGAAAATAATAACAGAACCTTAAAAGAAAAAATAAAGCAAAATAAAACGTACACGCAGAGAAAAAAATAAAGAATAAACAAAAGTTTAACCCTTAAACAACATAAATAAAAGTGTGCGCCGCCACTACCGTTATTAGAACGTAAAACAAAGAACGCAAATGTAAACAAAAACTCTTGCTTACGTCGTACGACAGTACAGATTGCATTCCTAGCAAAACTTATTACAGTTTTGTAAACTAAAATCTTTTAAAACCTGTGAATTAAGCAAACGAATTCAATGATTTAAGAAAAGATTTTAAGTTTCCAATTTATTAAAAACCCTATACAACCCTTCTACGGTTACACAACACTTTTTCATTTGTGTAATGGGTACGTAATATATTTACAAGAATTAAAAGCAGTCAGCAAGTTAAAAATATGTAACAATATTTTTTTGTTTCTTTGTTCCAAAACATTTCATTAAGTATTTTTATTTACATTTTATTATAACATCCAAATATATTAAAAAAAAATTATGATTATAAAATGGAATACAGTCGAAGAATATTAAATAATAATTAAATCTTTTTTTGTAGTACATGCATATTCTTTTAAAGTATTCCACAGCAAAATGTTACAAAATAAAAAGAATTGATTGTTGTTCTGCTACCGATAGACTCGACTGCCGGAAGTTGTTGTTTTAATTTACATCAAATTACTGTTACTTACCTGACTGATTGACTGTCAGCCTGCCACACGCAAAATACATTAAATATATTTTTATTTAATACGATTACGCATGTTAATTTATTTATTTTTTTTTTTGTTGGCAACGAATATAGGAAAATATTTAATAGGTTAAATTAAGATGTAATTTAATTTTCGCAGCCAAAAAAATTTATTCATTGTTTATTGAGGGCAAACTTTTGAATGAAATACAAAAATCAGCACTTGAGTTTCGTGGATATTTGAATTTTTTTTTTAATTTTACAAAAAATTAATCAATTTGGCAACACCAATAGCAGTTTTGTTTTTACTCTGTGTAGATCAACAGAGCAAACAAAAGCTGTTCTAAAATCGTCGACTAATGGCATCAAGGTGACAACGAAACGTTATTAAATTTTTCATCAATAATTGTTATCAATTTTATAACAAAACTTTCAGGCATGTTCTGAAAATCATTTTTTGTGAAAGTGATTTGAAATCACAAGAAAGGTGTTCTGGACAAAAACCCTTTTCCATAATTGTGATTTTAAAACGTTTAGCTAAGTGGCCGCCGATTTAAAATTGCATGCTTATTTTTTTCCACCATTTTTAACCAAGTTAAAACTTTTGTGGTTTTCAAAACACCCTTAAATAATAATTGTGATTTTAAAATCACAAGTGATTTGAAATTTTGTGATTTTCAGAACATGCCTGTTTGTCAAATAAAGATTGAAAGAAAAAAAGTGCAATACTTTGTCAAATCAAAAACGAAATATTAACAAATCGACAACGAAAAAAAAAACGTACAATAGATTGTTAAATCAATAACGCCTTGTTGTTAAACCAAGAAAGTTACTAAACTGGCGACAACAAAGCCAGTTGCTGAACATTTTTTAGAATAATTATTTTTTGTGCAAAACCAAAAAGTGGAAATCTATTACATGTAAAACACAAAGTAAACAAAGACGTTCCAGCATTGCCGACTAGTGGTATCCAAGTGAAAACGAAACTTTAAATTTTCAACTTTATAACAAAACGTTGTAAAATAGAGAAATAAAAAGGAATACATTGGCAAAACAAAAACGAAATACTGACAAATTGAATACAGAAAAAAACTTAATACACATACATATTGTTAAATCAACTCAGTTGAGTTGTGATTTCTTAATTTTTGTATTATGGTTTACAACTTTGGTATATTGCGGTGAACAAAAACTGAGTTGAGTTGTGAACCGTAATAGGGGCCTTAAATGTTTTAAAACGTTTTGATATTTTCCGTCACCATTCTTGAAACAAAATGCCTGGGCCTTGATTCTGGCAGTCGTGATCGCGTACTTTCTCGATTCGAATGCAATTTAATATCTAATTATTTCAGTCAATACTGAACGAGACGGAATTATTTTTTTAGTGTTGTAAAGTA
The DNA here is from genome assembly GCA_949318255.1 of Pollenia labialis. Taxonomy (NCBI): domain Eukaryota; kingdom Metazoa; phylum Arthropoda; class Insecta; order Diptera; family Polleniidae; genus Pollenia; species Pollenia labialis. Next base: position 140,755,485 of record OX439140.1, on the reverse strand, counting down.
TTAATTTGAGTTTCACAATACTGAAAAAAAAAATTCGATTAAAGTTCGCATAGAAAATTATATTTAAAACAAAAACAAAATTCGAAGATTTTTGCACCGGCTTTAAAAGAAAATTGAAAAAAACACGTTTTTTTAAAGCCGTCATAAGTTGTTTTTCTATTGAATAAGTAGTTTTTTAACTTAAAGTACGTTCATGGTTTACGTGACGTTTCGATCACTCGATTAAATTACTCAAGTAAAAACACATACAAACAAATTCTGATCTCTTTTAGATACAATTTTCATAGAATGTTCTAAGCATTTACCTTTTAAACTTCTAACTAATAATAATGACCGGGAAACTTTTTGGTCCCATATCTACGAAAACTTTTTAAATTGCGTCTGCGCCTTTTAATATTTTTCCTTAATTGCAAATTCTGCTTTTTATAAGATCTGGGCATACGTTGGCGCTGCATTTTACTCCAACGATTTTTAGAGACCGGGTTTAAACGCGGCCTTATACATCTTAAAGCAGCAGCAACTCTCTGTTAATTAAAAAAAAAAATCTACCAAAAACTTAAAAAAAATCTATTTAAACAGTACCACTGACCTTTTGTTTAAATTTCTTTCTTTCATTTAGGTTTAATTTTGTCCAGATTCTGAAGCCATTTTGTAAAATTCTTTTTAAACCATAACGTGGATGTTGAGATTTGAAATAGCGTAAGAAATTTAAATACGAATTACAAGTTAATATTTCAGGATTTTTAGCAATAACTCGAGCGAAATTATTTATTGTAATTTTTTTAAATGTTGTTGACATTTTAATTTTATTTATGTTTGAATTTTTCAAAAGTTCTTCGAAAAACAAGCGTTTTTAAGAATTTTAAATGAATGCGAAAATTTATTTTTAGAATATTTTTCTTTATTAACTTGGCTTTGAGCGTTTTTAGTCCTCTAAGGGGTCTGGTTTTTCATGTTTTTATTTTATTTTACAATTTGAATTTCAATTTTTTTTTTTTTTTTTTTGAAAAGTTGACAAATTACGTTTTGACGAGAAAAGATAATAAAAGAAAAATAATATAAACAAAGTATAACAAAGTAAATTTTTAAAGCAAAAAATATCTCATGAGTTCAGTTTAATAAATATAAAATATAACAAAAATGCAAACAGTGGCGTAGTTTGGCAAAAAAGGGTAAAATTAAAAAAAAATATGTTTTCTATTTAACCACTAGTTTCTTAACGTCAATTCTTTTAGTCTTCTGGTTGTTTGCTTGAAATCACAAACACGTTTTTAAATGTTGTTTCCAGGTGACAAGCAATTGATGGTGTCATAAAATTTATATAAAAAGTACTTAAAAAAAACGAGTGATTTTCATATAAATTTTTCTGCACACCTGAAAACAGCACATTAATCAATTCCTGAATCGCCACACTCACTTGAGTTGTAATTACTTAATTTTTGTATTATGGTTTACAACGTTGCTCTTTTGCGGTGAACAAAAACATAACAAAAATTACAACTGATCACAACTAGTTGTCTTAATTACAACTCAACTGAGTTGAGTTGTGAACAGTATTAGGGGCCTTAAGTCTGCTTTCACACGTTTCATCTTTTGATGCTCAACTCTTATATTTTTAGATGAGGGAAGAAAGAAGAAAGGGGGTTAGTACGGAGATGCCTGTGTGTTTTTATTCGTTGGTATATGCACAACGATGGATACATGTAATTTTTTTTTTCTTTCTTTTTCTCTTTGATTCGCTATTAATAAAATTGTTGTGGTTTTGTACCGATAAAAGTTGAAACCGATTGCTGCGTGTGAATCTATTGGCATCTTTAAAATGGAATTGAAAAGAAGTTGAGTATCAAAAGATTAAACGTGTAAATTCAGACTAAGCAATGCTATTAAAGAGCTAAAAACTATTTTTAAAAAAGTGTATGGTTAATAAATTTTCTGTACATACAATATATCTCATTGCTTTCCAACGGAAAGCTAAGGTAAAATGTAACAAGAAAATACAGTATAATAGACTGATAGTGAAAAATTGAAGGAATATGACTATTACAAAAAAGCTTTATAAAATACATAACTGAAATTTAGCTCATAGAATAAATTCGAAAAAATAAAAAAATGTTGGATTTTTTTTTTTGTCAAATATTTGTTAAATGTGAACATATGCTTTAACACAATTCACAAAATGATGAGTTTGTTAAGCCAGTTTGATGTGTGGCCATGCCACTTAAAATATTCTATTATATCTTGTCTAAATTTTGATTTTCAGGAATTCTTTCCACTAGAGAACCAAAACTGTGAACTAGTTATTTTGTTTAGAATTTAAAGGAATATCTTAAAACATAAATTATAAAAATAGAAAAAAAAGGTAGAATATTTTCACCAATAGTTTAGAAGTAACACATGAATGTTAAAAACTGAGGGGTAGTTTACAAACGAGAAAAAAAATGTTGATCAGTTTTAATTCTTTTTCGTTTTATAGCCTATTTGTTTATTTTATAAAGCCCAAACCCGGGTTTCTATACATTTCTCTAAACTATTTTTTATTTCTTGCTAAAAAGGAAGACTTTCAACGATTCTTTTAAGTGGAAAACAAACGAAAAACGAGAATAAGTTTAAACTGGGATCAAGTTCCTTATTTTAAGAATTTAGACGAATATTTCTGTTAGAAAACATGTACGATAAACAACAGGGATGTAGTTTGGGAAAAAGTGCCAAATTCTATAAAAATTGTGGAGAAAAATCACGTTGTTCGATATCGATTTAAAGCACAATGCAATACGGTGATGATGGACGATGATCTTCAAATTCTGCTCTCAAGTTGAGATCGAAAAGTAAGGAATGAATATAAGCTGTGAACTAGTTCTTTTTAAGATATATAAACAAATATCTATGCACATATAAATTATATAAATCCTGCCTATTTTTTATATATTTCTTTAGCTAATTTGAATTTTATTATTCTTTTGTTTATTAAAAAAAAAAAAAATTTTTAAATCACAAAAGCAACAACAGAATTAATGAAAGTGTTTATTGCTATTTCTCACACCGAAGAACGACTTAAAAAAAAACAATTTATATTATGCAAATTATGTTCAGAGAAATATACAACTTCTTTTTAACTTAGAACAACAAACATTTTTTGTGAGGAAAATTAAAAATAATCAAAATTAAACTTAAATGGAAACAAGAATTTCTAAAATAAACAGACAAATAGAAAATGATATTCTAAATTCTTTGTAAATAAAAGATGATGAAAAAATAATTTTAATTATTTGTCGGTGAAAAAAAAAACTCTTAAACCTCATGCTGCTAATTGACATTAATGTTCAAAAATTATTTATATGTATTTCTTTTACTAAAATTATTAAATTCGTAGTAAACAAAACAATTAATTGGCCGCAGACAATGTTGAAATACATCTAATAAATATATACGAAATTTGGAATAATTATAATTTAAATATAACAACATTTGCAGTAGTTACAAATTATTAATTCATAGATAATTCTTTAGTGAAAAAAATTGTATCTCTGAGTGGTATACGAACACGCCAGCTCCCTTTCACATTAATAGACTAACCCACCAAAACTTCTAGACACATGAAATAACCAATTCTCAAACATAGTTTATCGATTAATCGTGTAGGAGTTTGAAATAAACCCAAATAAAACAAATCAAAATCCGAGTTAACTAAATTTAGGCTCGATTGATCGAATAAAAATTTTTTAATCATATAAAATCCGATTAATTCTAGTTTTCAACAATGATTAAAAAAACAAAAACATTAAATGTTGAAGCCACCCATTAATCTTAAACAATTTTTAATAATAGTTAATTTTTTTTAATCATATTAAATTAAAGATATTGGCCCATAAACAAAGTCATTAACAAATCATACTTTAAAAGTTCTAAATTAAACATTTATTAAAAATATGCTTTTGATCTACTAAAAACAAGAGCATACTTTACCGTGTAAACAACAAGCTGAAGTTGTTTTTAACTCATTTAACAACAGCTGTTTTACTCCAAATTAAAAAGTTATTGCAAAAAGCTAAAAAATCGAATAATCGTACAAAAATTTGATTGTTCTATTTTAAATCCCTTTAAACTTATAAATTGCACGGAAAAATTATAATCAACTGAGTAAGAATTATAAACAAACCTTTAATTATAAGATATAATTTTACGATTCGAATTGTCGATGAAGCGAATAATATACAGTCAGGGGTGTGCTGGAAATCGCAAACGTAAAACGCAAGAATTTTAAAAGTCGTTTTTAAGTAAGATTTCTGCAATAAAAGAATTTTATGACAATATTAAACAAATATTTCCCTTTTAAACAGGATTTTAAACAAAAAATTATAAGAATTAGGTTTTAGGTTTATTAAAAATATCTTCCAAATTCTTGCGTTTGCGATTTCCAGCACACCCCTTAATATTTAGTTAAGTAAATTCACTATGCTATTTATGTTAAAACAGCTGAACTTTTCACACTTGGTAAATTTTTCTATTACATTATATTTGCACTGTCCATCAAAACTTGAACAATGCATTAAAAATGTAGTGTCATAAGGCCTTTAGAATTTTTAATTTTAACTATTTGAAAAATTTGGCATGCCCTGTTCTTTAAAGGTATGTTTTAATCGACTAAATTTTAAATCAATACAGTCTTTAAACGCCTCCTCTCACAACCACAAACTAAACAACAAAATTATAGCCGTCAATTAAATAATTTTTGTAATAATTTTTTTTTTTTTTTTGGTTAAGATGATTACCTCATGTATATTTTGTTTTTTTATAGTTTTTTTAACATCTTTTTTTCGTGCTTAAAAGTGCGAATGTACTCAAATATTTTCGCCAGTAGAAATTAAATTTTTATTATTTTATTTATATTAGATATCCAGACTTTGTGTGTGTTTTTAAGGATTTTGGATATTTGTACAGAAAAATTAAGAGGTTTTGGTTGTGGGTGTTATGCCTACATCAATAAGAAAATATAAATAACAAATAAATTTTAGAGTTTTTACTAGAAATTAAACGTGTTTTTGCATGTTTCACACATGAATGAATACACTACAATTATTTTTGTTGTTGATTATTATTAAGAACTTGGTCAATTTATAGAAATACATTAATTTAAATTTAATTAAAATTTTTTTTAAACTAAAATTTTTTTATTGAAATTGATAACAGGTTTATTTCTCTTTAAAGCTGAATATGTGCACAGTGGAATATTGCTATTAAAAATGGCTAAATAGTTCTATCTAAATAATAGTGAAGAGGATATTATGCGTTTGTAGTATGCGAATGTTTGTAACACCTTTTAATATTGGCCCGTTTAGTATAGTTATGGACTCAGAATACCTTTTTAAATTGATCTAACGCAAAGTATTACACGTGCCATGCTTCAAACAAAATATTACACGAAAGCATGTAATTGTAAGTTTCTACTTTGAGTCTGTTCCAACGTTTATTTTTAAGCAATGCTAATTTGGAAAACACTTTTCTAACTGAAGCACTACTGTTGAGCAGTGTTGACAAAAACAAAATGTGAGTGTTATTTCCCAAAAGGGTCAAAAACTGAAACAAACAATTTTAAAGTGATACAAAGAGGTAATTAAAAAAAAGGGTCATAAAGGGTATCAAGACCGTCGATAAGGGGACAAATTGATACCATTGTATCACAGCGGCAACGCTGTTCTCACCAATTTAATGCCTAAAACAGGTATACAAAAGGCTTTTCTAATTTTGTACCAGATTTAAAAACAAATTGGCGGGGCGGAACTTTGGATTTATTTGTTTATGCTTGATTCTGAATTTTTCAATTTGCCCATATTAGTCAGTATATCAATAAACATAAATAAATATTAATTTTTTTTAATAAAAATAAATAAAAAGTTGTTATGAAAATGTGGTCTTCGATTTGTGGTTTGTACGTTTTTTTGATATAATTTCTGCCAAAAATTTTAATAAAAAAAAAAAAACAATTTAAGAAAACTATTTGTATAAAATACAAGAAACATATTGACTTTAGTCCATTTGTGCAAACAAATGACAAAAACAAATATTTTATTTTAAAAAACGTAAATAAAACCTATTACAACAGCCGAAAAAAAACTACATATATCGAATAAAATAAATCAAAATGTTCTTAATGTAAATATTATTGTTATTGGCAACACTGTTCGTGTTACGCATGAAAATAACCGTTCAACTTCCTGAGCTTAGAATTATGTAGGGGGGAACACTGTTTTTAACAAAAACTACATAAAATAAAAAATAAATCAGGGATTTCTTAAAGTATTTGCTATAAGACGTATGTATTCATTTCATTTTATAATTTATTTCTTTATTCCATTATTTAACAGTCAATGATTTCTTAATGCTTCTTTTGTACCATTGTTATTTTTTTTTATTCAATTGCTGTTTTTTGTTGTTTAATTTCCGTTTTATTTTTAGTTATTTATTGAAAAACAAAATTAAATAAAAATTAATGACATATACACACTGTTATTCTAGTATGTATTATTATTATTATCAATATTAATTGTATGTTTAAGTCTCCGTCGTCAAAATGCAACATACAAACAAACGAGTGTATTTTCAGTATACATTTCTCATAATGTCGTTTTATTGTATCTTCTACTATAGAAATAAAAACCGTTTCTTTTAAAAGATCGTATGTATTTGTTTAAATGCTTTTGTGTACTTCCGTTTTGAACAAAAAAAAAATGTCATAAACTAAATAAAGAGGACAATAATAGTAGAAAAATCAACATAATTTTGAAATAATATTCGAACAAATATGTATTATAACAAGTTTCACGAAATATGTTTAATGTAAAAAAAAAATAGTATGGCTGTAATGCGGACGCTGGCATATTATTGACTTGGAATGGTTAAACATATGGTACAAGAGTTTCGCTCACGAAGAACAAGCAACTTATCGCACAAAAATTTCATCTAAGTGCTTGCCAGAGACAGTTCGATGAAACTACTACCCAGATTTCATCTCAGAAATCTAGCGGTTATAACTGGCCATTGGCCTATTGGGAAATACGTCTAGAATCTTGGGCTCCCTTACAATGATTTCTATAGAAGTTGCGACGAAGAGAAGGAAGAGTTAAAGGAACATTTTCCTGTCATCGCACGGCGTTCGGAGACCTCAGATTCAAACTGTTTGCTTGCAGAACTCATTAGGGATTAAACTAGTTTTTTTTTCTGACACTGGTTTGAATAGGATCCACTCCTTCATTGAATCAACCGGCTGGCTTATGACTGTAGCCAATATGTATAACCTTACCTAGCCATTTAAAATTTATTTTCGCCTGCCGGACGGCTGTAGTGTATTGCAGGTGGAAATCTCGGCTACAAGGCGGGTCGCTAACTGGCTTATCGAGAGATATATGCAGGTATATTTACCACTGCTTCACTAGCGGATACTACACGACATCTAGGTTTACTGTAGTGTCGGATGTCTTTGAATGAGTTTGCTAAGCATTCGAAGGTAACGCTTATGTGGATACCAGGGTAACAAGATAGCAGATGAGCTTCCCAAACGTGGAGGTCGTATGGATGACACATTCATTGATCAATTCGTTGGCCTTCCAATGACTCACTGTAAGTCACTTATCAAGCGTGAGTCTAATAGAATTGCGCAAATGTGTTTGATTTGCGAATCCACCTGCTCGATATCCAGGACACTATGACCTGGCTATGATGAATGGAAAACTTGCTCTCTACTTTTTTTTTTTTTAATTTTCCTAAGCTAATCCCGCGAAGCTCTACGCTTGTCTGCAGGAAAGAAACCAGAGTCTCTGGCGGACATCGAACCCGCAACCCTGGCGCTGTTAGACTACCTCTCTACCAGCTAGCCTACCGGGCCACTTAATAGAGAACAAATAAAGACAGTGTTTTTAGTTGCGGCTGGGCACTGGCCTGGGGGACTCCTGCTAGGAGAATGGGTTTGGAAAAAACTACTGCCGAAGTTGTCACGATGAGGAGGAAAAGAAGTGTCTACGCCAATGTCCTGGAATCCGGGGCATTAGGGAAAAATACCTGGAAAGACCAATGTTCGCCTGCTTGGATGATCTATCTAGGATAGAACTAAGTTCGCTTCTTCTCTTCATTATTAAAATGAATTCGTTGAACTCTGAAATGACGCCATCTGAGAAACTGCACTATACGATGGGCATTGGCGTTTGGTATCACAAAGAGACCATTGAATGACCCAACTAAGATGTCGCGTGATGGCTGCCCACGGAGCCATTTAAAACCTGATCTGACTAAATTTTAATAGTTTACTATTCTGATCTATATGTGATAACAAAAAATATATAACAACGGGAGTTAAACAAACTATTTTATTATATTTAACGAGTTAAAAAATTAAATTTTTTTATTAATTTAACGGCCAAATAAAAAGAAATCAATTAAAAAAACTTTATGGTTTTTTTCTTTAAATAATATTTTTTTTTATTTTAATCATTTTAATTTATATACCAAACATTTTTTCCCATAGCGTTGTTTACACACAAATTTTATGCAAAATTATTGAAAATCATAATTAAGCTATTTAATTATACTATACGATGAAAATATTCAAGCTTCAGTGAACTTTTCCACACTCAGCCCAAAAAAGTCTTGATTTACTCCATTCATTCATTCATTTATAATTTTTATCATCACGCTTCGAATGTGTTGATTTGAAGTCGGTGTGTTAGTAACTTGTTCCAAAGAAAACAATTTTAGACTTTCACTTTCAAGTTTGTTTTTTCATTAATTTTTTTTTTTTTTTGTTTGTTTTTTTTTAATAAACTACTCGTATCAGTACCCCTAGTTAAGCGTACATGTTGGCCATTTCGTGGATACTTCTTTTTTAACAAATTTCTTTAATTAAATTTTTTTATTTTTCTTTTACAATTTTGTGTCCAACAAAAAAAATTTTTTTTATAATTTTTCTTTTCCTTTTCTTGGAGTAAAATTTCCGGTGTTTCTTGGTGCATAGCGGTTTTTTTAAAGTGAGAAAAAAGTTTAAAAAAAAAAAAATATTAGAAGTCAATCACCATCCGTGGGTTTTTTTTTTTTATTTTACACGATTTTATAGTAAAACTTAGTTACATTTTTGCATGAATTTTTTAAAAAAAATTTAAAGTTGTATAAACAGAGAAAAATTATTAATATTTAAAAACATTTATTTGAACAACCGATTAGTCGCATAAAATTTGGGTTTCTTAATACAAATAGAAACAAAATAAGAAAGAAATTCGGTTAATTGATCAATAAATCGAATAAAAATAGCAGTGCTTCGATTTAAATTTATTTCCTGCATATTTATATTATCAAACGATTATTTGGATAAATCAATAAAGAAACGATTAATCGAATAAAAGTCTTAAAAACTAAAAGTTCGTTCCAAAATTCTAAAAACCCGCATAAATTCAAATTTTAATTAAAAAATCAAAACAAAATCGCATAAAAAATCAACAAAAATATATTTGGGGCATAAAAAAATTTTTGTTGTAGTTTTTTTTATATTTAGCACAACAATAGTTCTAGTAAATATACATAAATAGGAGTAGGAAATAATTTTTTTTCTATCATGTTTATTTGTCGAGTTACGGGATGGTACAGTGTTGCCGTTTTCAAAAAAATGTTTTTTTAATTATTTTTTTGAACTAAAAACTAATCAAACAAAAAAAAAATTTATTTGAATATAAAAAATAGTTTTTCATTTGCAAAACCGAAAATGACCAATTTAAATCAACATTTTTCGAACTTTGTCATAATTTTTTTTTTTTTTTTTAACCTAAATTAGCCTATAGTGTCCTTATTATATTGTAAAAGTTTTTTATGGGACCTTCATTAGTTAGCCTAGGGTTTACACTTGCTAGTGCAAGTTCGAAAAACTCAATACACTTTTTCACTAATACATACCATCACATTTTTCGTACTTGCAGCCCAACTTGCAAGAGAATTTACTTGCAAGTAAGTATTTGACACTTGCAGCAAGTAAAATGACAAATGAAGAAACAGTGTTACCGTGGTTGAATTTTGTATCAATTTACTAGTACTTAGTAATATAAAAGTAATGTTTATAGCGGATTTTATGTGTATTTATAAAAAATAACAAATACAAAAAAGCACAACTATACAACAACGCATCTTAATGGCAATATTCATCATAAATTTTAAGCATTTTGAAAAAAAATGTTAATCAAAATATATTCTTAGTAATATTATGACATCGCCACTACGGCAATACTGGAGTCACATATTTTATAAAATAAACATAATTGTTTCATCAAGATGGACTGAAAATTAAATAAAGAAGAAATTATTAAATATATTTTGTTATAGCATGGTAATGTTTTTAAACTGAAAAACAAACCTTTTTAATAAGATGTTTTCGCTTCGAGAACATTTGCAAATCGAACTTACAACTGACTGTGTAAACACTCAAGCTACTTGCAAGACTATCGGCATTTTCTTCGACATTTTCTTTGATAATACGTATGCACTACATTGTAAAACTCTTTTCATGTGCTCTTCATAAGTTTGAGAACACTCATACATACATACGTATCGGCTATGCAAAGAAAAAACTCAAAATAAAACAAACAAAAATCATGGTTTATTTTAAAAACGGTAAAAAAAGCTTAAAAAACATCTAAGATTTCAAAATCTCTTAAAATTCTAAAAAAAAATCGTAAATTTAAAAATTGCATAAATTTGAATCCGCAATTTAATTCAATTGATTAAACGTTCAATTAAAACTGATTTTATTTTTGATTAATGCTTTTATTGGTGCAAAATATTTTTCTGTGAACTCAACTTTAGTTTCCATACGCAATTGACCCATTAATTATTTGATAATTCTTTTGAAATTTCAAATTTAACAAATTTTTTTTTAATTAATGTAATTTTTAAAGAAACCCAAAGATTTCTATTGCGATTTACATTTTTTTAAATTTTATCAAAAAACTTTGGTTGCCTCTTTTCAATGATTTGTTTGTCAATGTGACCTCTGCGTATTCAATTAAACAACTAAACAAAAATGTTTGAAATCAACATTTAATTGGTATTAATTTACAAAACAAAAATAAAAAAGAAAAATAAATTTATAAATAAATCAGCAACATGGATTTTGGCCAAAAACACAATTACTTTTGGGTTTTTTTTTTATTTGCTAACAGAAATCTATGTTGTTGACCAAATTTGTCAATCTAACAAACATTTATTGGTGCATTCATTCGTTTGTTTATTCATTCACCCATCCAACGATTTGTTGTTTTTGGTTTTTCAATGATTTTGAAATTCTTAAACATTTTTGAAACTCAATCGGGCCAACAAAGTCAAGCATTCAGTAATCGAGGTATGTACATATACTTATTTTAAATGGTACGAATAACAAGTATTGTTAAGCAATTGTTTTATTATTGTTTTTGTAACCAAATGATTTCATAAAAATATCCAAAATACTTGAAGCCATTTCAAACGTTGAAATCTACTGTTGGATGTTTTTCTTACCAGCAACTAAAAAATCTTTTTTAATGATCGTCAGTCGTATTTTTTACAACAATTTCTCGTTTTTTTTTTTTTTTGTAACTCGCAGCGGTTTTTACTTTTTGTAACACAAATTTTCATTCAGTCATTGAACTTTTTCAAGAACGCCAACTATTGTTATTGTTTCTTTCTCCCTGTCTCTGTCTTTCTTGTACATAAATCTTGGCGTAACAAAACGTCAAACCAGCGAAAACAATAATTAAGCTTACACAATATGAAAGGCAGAAAAAAACTACGACAACAACAAGAATTGGTAACCGAATTAAAAAAAAAAAAATATTTAAACATTCTTGACACAATAAAAATAAACAAGATTAAACCGAAACTAAAACTCATAATCAAATTCAAAAAGTGTGTTTGTATTGGATTTACTGGCACCTGAAAAAGTTTAAAGAAAAACAATTCTTTTGACTAACAAAAAAAAAGTCAAAAACAAAGCAGCCATAAAGTCAACATGTAAATCTATACATTAACGAGAAAAACGGTTTTCCTAATACCAAAACAGAAATTATGGGCATTTGAAAGTGCCTGTACACTTTTTTTATTTTTATTAATTTTACGATTTAAGCTTAACTGCCTATTTTACCATGTCGAAAGAATTATTTCCTTCGATTCGCTACTTGCAGCACCACATTACACCAAGTCTACAACTAACATGAAATGCCTAACTTTTTAAGTATAGACTCTTCATGTTAGAGGATTTTCTCACGTTTAAACAGCGTTTTTATCAATCTGTCTTGAAAGCCCATTCATAACATCATATGATGGCTAGTGGAGACCTAAGGTAAACCTAATTCATGAAGTATTTTGTCTGAATTCACACAGTAAACGCCTCGTTACTCATACGGAAATGTGGCGGATTTGTAAACGTGGCGGTCGACTTCAATATTTCGTAGTAACTAAAAATAAGTTAAAGTGTGAAGAAAATTTGGCAAAAAAAAAGGGTATTCACGTCACAAGTTGCACCCTTGCGAAAAAGCAAAAGTGCAAAAATATAACAACACCCACACAGACAATTAGTTGCGCGTAAATAATTTTTTTTGTGTTTGTTGTTATGTGTTTGCACTTTTGCTTTTTTGCAAGGGTACAACTTGTGACGTGAATACCCTTATAATTTATAAATTTTAGCTTTTTTATTGTGCGTTTTGTTAAAAAAAAATGTTGCCTTTTTTTTGATATTTTTTTTAGTCAATCTTGAGTTCATCAAATTTAATTGTCATCAAATTATTTTCACTGAAGGAAGGAATTTTTACAACTTGGAATTTTACTAAAATTTATTGATAATTTTCTTGGGTGAGCTGGGGCTCGAACCCGGGTTGAATTTACATATTTCAAGAATCACCACATTCTTTCATCAGAATTCTTTGAGTTCTAACCTCTGCACCACTGCGGTGCCTGCCAGCCAACAGTCAAACATCAATATTTAACCATTTTGCTGTATATATTGTACATATTTGCTGTAATTATCATTTTTAATTTTATTCACAAGTTGCTTCCTTGCTTGTTGATGTGAAGGTGACGGTCGCATAAAAAATTTCATTTAAAACAAAATCAAATTTTAGAATTTTATGTTTGTTTTAACCCCGAAAGGTTACTCTTCAGTTTGGTACATTCAAGAGTATCCTCGTCGTCAAATCGACGAACTTTATAATAAAAAAAATCTAGCGGAACGATTTTTAAAGTAAAAATATTAACAAAAACTTCTTCTGATATCAAAAAACATAAACCATAATAAAATTGTCTAACAGCTGATACGTAAAAACAAAGAAAAATTTAAATTTTTATCAGATTCATTTTCAACGCAACGTAACGTTTACTTAAGAATACATACATATTTATACATAAGCTTGGAATGGAAAACGAAACAGCTGACAAGCAACGAATACGTTAGAGCAATGAAGACTTAAAGACCCAACTATTGTGTGCATGCAAGCTTATACTTAAGCATCTTTTCGAATACATGTACATAAATCATATTGAACTTAAGGACATTTTTGTTAAGTTTTATGAATCTGTCATTTGGGTTAGCAATGTGCGAAACTGATTGCACATTCCGCACGATATCAGATGTTTTTTGATTTTTTTTTTTATATGCAAAGGCTCTTTAATAATTGTTTACACTAGCTTAAACCTGCTCATGGCTACTATAGTTGGGCCTTAAGTCGCATATGCACTTACTTCAGTTGGCTAGAGTGCAACACTAATAAAATCAATGAAAAATGCGAGAGAAAAGTTTAAATCTAAACTGTGTCAGAACATTTCTTTCATACATATATGTATTAAGATTTGAACTTGTATGTAAAAAACCTTTTGTTAACTGCCAAATTAATAATACGGTTGCGGAGTAGTGGAGATAGTTAAAAAAAAGTTTCAAAGGAAAGCAATAATAGGAATAGTGATTTTATTTAACTATTGGTTGTAAATTAAAACTAAAATTTTTGATATTTATTAAACAAGGCTAAAGTTCATCGAATGTAATTTCAATGTTGGAAAGAATTTTATAACATGAAATGAATTAAAAAATTTTGATAATTTTTATTCTCGACCGACTCGGGTAAAATTTCCGTGTTTCGAGAATAACCACATTCTCATTGTCAGGATTCTTTGCAGTTCTACCATATTCGATACTGCGAAGGCAGTAAATTGAAATTTGCTGATTGTATAAATTGTATAGGTATATAATTTTTTAATTTATTTACATGTTTCTTCATTACATACTTCTTTTTTAGTCCTTTTTGTTAATAATGTAATGTAATCAGCCTTATTACGAGAGTCGTTGTCGAGATCGAAGTCATAGTCGTTTGAAATTTTTGTCGATGTCATTTCAAAATTACGACAACGACAGTCTAAAACCTCTAGAAAGTTTGTTGTATTTATGTCGTTTACGACAGTTAAATTTTTAAAACCGAATGGTTTTCGTCTACGTCAACGACACTCAAAGTAAGGCCGAATATGCAACCGGACTAATGATTTTTAAGGCTATTGACAAAGTTAAAAAGATTATTTTATTTTCTGATAATGAACTATTTCCTTAAAAAACTTGGTTAGTGGAACTCTTGATGCAATTATTTTCTCAAAACAATTTATTAAGGTTCAGGTTAACAAGAACATGAATAATTGTTTTATAATAAATAAATTTGACTGTCTTTTTTTTTTTTTTTTTTTGTTGAAAAGAAAATTTGAAATAATTTTTAATGACTTAATTTATAAAAATGAAACAGGTTGATAAAGGGTCTATAAAAAAAATCATACAAAATCATACAAATCCGTTTCATTAACTCTTTATTAATCTTTTCTTTTTTTAAGGCAAAAAGAATATACAAGAAGTTTGTTTGAAAATTTTTTAAAATATTAAACAGTGAAATAAAAATATATTAAAACAAAATATAATTCAATATAAAAACCATATATTTTTTATATTTTAAAAACCCACAAGTTTAACTTGTTCAAACCAATGACTGTATTAAGTTTAAACTATCTACACGCTTTTCCCAATCTTAACAGAAAATTTAATGTAAATGTTAACAATTTCTTTAAACTACAAAAAAGTTTAGAACCTTATTTTTTCGTAAGGTCATAAATTTTAATTTAAACTTACAAATTTTAATTGCATTTGAAAGTCACACGTTAATTTAAGAAAATATTTATTTGAAAAATATTTTTAACAAACAAGAACTCACACAAGGATTGAGTTGTTTAGGAAAACAAAAACATGTTAAACTATTTACAAATATAAAACCAAATTTTCTAAAAAAAAAACAAAAAAACAAAGGCATTTCCAATTTTAATCTTGCCATTAAAACATTTTATTTCAAATAAAAATTGTTGTAAATGTAACAAGCCATTCTTCATAGAGCTTTTAATAGTTTCAGTGATAATAATGTATTTTTTAGAAAAAGAAAGTTGTTGAGTATTTTTTTTTTTATTGTTTACCGTAGGAACACAATTGAACCGTAGTAATGAACGTAATCGTGTTTTTTAAATTGAAGGCGTTAGATCCTACGTTCTTTCGACGTACGAGCCAATTGCGTTCCTAGCATTACTTGTTTGTTTTTAATAAATTTTTTTTTGTTTTGAGATTTTAAATCTTTATTTTAATTTAATTGCTTTTGGTTTATTGATGTTTGACATTTTAAAGTTCAATTTTGTTTTTTGTCTGCTGATAACGAATAAAAATTTTCAAATACACACGCTGTTTTTGTTTTCTTTTTTTTTAAATTTTTCCGTCTACTAAAAAATTGAAAAAAAAAACAAAATTTAATGTGGGCCGTTTAGTCAGCAGTGTGTCATTAAAAGTTCTATGTTCACTTTAGAACAACAAATTAAGGGTATTCAATTCTTCATATATCAGAATTTAAACAGCTAATTTTAAAATAGATTTTTTTGAAATCTATTCTACTTTTTGGCTGCGACATTTTTACTTTAGAGCGTCATTTTAGGACTTGCATATACAGCAGGAACTCGATTCTTGCATGTAATGAAAACCGGGCTGGGTGCAAGTTTCGAGGATATCGCAAGTACCGAGTATTAGTTTCCCATACAAAATAAAAGGCACATACATCTGTTTAAACACTAAGTTTAATATTTCAATTCTAAACACTTAAGTTCAACGCATTCGTTTAACAGTAGATTTTTGGCTCAAGGAGGTCCCACAGGCCTCAGCCCCTTTCTGTTTATTTCTGTTTTTTTTTTTAATTCTAAATCAGTTGGCTTATTTTTTTTTTAATTGTGCATGCCCCGTTAACTGCAGTTTAGCCATAAATAAAGTTTATGGAAAAATTTTGGCAAAAGTGTAGATTACTGGGCGTAAGAAACAAATAATAAATAATACCTATAACCCCGTCTAGAATTAAAAACAAAAAAAACTAAAACCACATATTGGAATTAAAATTAAAAGTAATTGTACAAGAAAAACAAAAATAATAAAATTAAGGGTGGGCAGGACTTCTGGTGCCGTCTGAATTAAAAAAGTGCCCCCATCCACTTGTATCTTTGCGTGGGAACTCAACTTAAAGGTGGCTCACGGTTGTTAATATTTTGTATTTTTTCTAAAAATTTTTTTAATTTTATTGTAACAACCTATTTTCGATGTGCTAAACAATTCTTATCTGCGTAGCTGGCCTTCTGCAGGGCTATCACTAAGTGTGGGGGCAGTTTTTTGTGGTTCCATGCGCCCACGTTCCTCAGCCCCCTTTAATTTTAATTTTGGGTTTTTTCTTTTTTATTCTGAATCGGGTGGAATATTTTTTTCGTACGGCCCCTTCAATGCCTTCAAAACTTTAAATTATTTTAATAAAACCCAACTGTGTTTAAAAAATAATTCTTTTTTCAAATTCCTTCAAAGTTTGCAAGTATTTACAAAATAAAATTTAGTTGTTTGGCAACACTGTTTACATTTTCCCTTAATAGAAAACAACAACACGAACTAAAACAGAGAAAATCCTCAACAGTTTGAGAGGCTCTGCATCTCTCATTGAGAAAAAAAAACAAAGACAAACTACAAAACCCCAAAAGCAAAACAATAAAAAAGACAAGATAAAAAAATTCAAACAAACAAGGAAAAGAATGACAAGCATAAAAAGGATTTGGCAAGAAAAAAGGAGCGCCCTTTTTTTAGCAAAGAAAAATAAATAAAATAAAATTAAGCAATAAAGAAAACAAGTAAAAAACCACTGAAAGGTAAAAGATAAACACGTTTAAATGAAGAAAAACGTACCGAAAACAACAACGAAAAACTGCAAAAACAACTTTTTGCAACAGAGGCAAAGGTCAATTTCGATTTTATAAAAAAACTTACCTTTTTTACGAAAAAATTCAAGTTAATCCTTTTATTATTAATAGGGAAATTTATAATCCTTTTTCCAATAAACGAAATTTCTGCATTAATTTTGTTTTTTTTAAAAATTGCAATGGTTTTTCACAAAAAACTTTCACTTGTTTTGTAATTTTAAATTATTTTAAAATGTATTCTCACGATTTTTTTTAATGTTTATGAAAATTGTGTTAAATACATAGTTTCATTATTTAATAAACTAAGTTGTAAAATAAGTATATATTTTGTTGGTATTTTTTACTATTTTATTTCTTCTGTTTGTTTTTTTTTTTTTAATTTATAAGGTTTCATTTGCAAAACACAAAATGTGAAAACTGATTTTTTTTTTGTTTAATTCACAATTTTTACAGTAAACATCTAATCAAACACTTATTTGATATTTTAGTTAAAATTTAAAAATTGTTATTTTTTTATTGTTTTTGTTATATTGAACACGGGAATTTTTATTTTAATTAGCCATACATATTTTGTTTAATAAACAAAACAAACTTTTTTTAGAAAACCAAAACTCGTATTACAAAAATCTTGGCGACAAAGACTGCGCCTTTTTCACAGATTTTTGTTTTTTCTTTTGTCTTTGCACCTTAAATTCTCACCATTCTTAGCAATTTCTTTTTAATAATAATAACAACACATTATTTAATTACAATAAAATTCTTCTTAATTTTTAATATACATGAAATTCCATAAATATCTTTTATTTTTACTTTAAATAAATTCATTCCAATAAAATCTCTCCGTCATTTACATTATTTACGTCTGCACTCGGCTACAACTCGCACGAAACTACAAAGACACAATTTGTTAGCCAGAGATTTTAGTAACCGATAACCACCGGTTACTTAGTGGTACACAATTAAATTTGTTTATAGTGTTGATCAGCGTTACCGTTGTGCGACTTTAGTTGCAATTTGCAACCTTTTTGACGCTCCGACACTTTTTATGCGACTTTTTTAAACATATATAGTTTTGATACTTTTTCCAACCTATTGCGAGTTTTGCGCCTTTTTTGTAAGTAAAATACTTTTTCTATTCATAGCAATACGCTGCATAATTTCACATATATTCCGATATATTCCCTTAAAATATCGATTTTTTTTAAACATTTCCTCGATTGAGCAGGTGATTATTTTATATCCAGACAATTTCAACTACCGAACTGTATTGTATTTACCTTGTTTTGTATCGAGTCCATTGAATTCACATGCCAATCTAGGATGAACGTCATTAATATTTTAAGCGTTTTAAAACCAACTTTTTTGCCGCTATTGATCTCATATCTTTATTTAAAAATTATATTAATGACACAGGCTTTTATTATCGAATTTGAGTTTTTAGAAAGTTAATCCAATGATAAATTGTACAAATGCATTTTTGAAATTACAAATTATAAACATTTTTGGCATATAGTAGGAAGCTTAAAAAATACTTTAAATTAACAGGTACTATACCTTAATTTAGACAAATATGCAGCGCAATACACAAAAGTGTATTTAAACACATTTTTAAGGAAATATTTCTCAGCTATTTATATCGTTTAAATTGTTAATTCCTTTTTGTTTGTGTTTTTTCTATTAACCATCGACTTACCAAAGATGTTTATGTACATCGTTTGCCAATACCCACCTAGGTGTTACTGTATATCTATAACTACAAGAGCGGCAAGCGCTTTTTCAACATGAAGGAAAGCAAAAGGAAAAGGAAAGGCATACCAACAATGGCGCTTAAATTTGTGTGGAAAAAAAACCATAAACGTAAACAAACATATTCATGCACATGTAAGTAAAACGTAAACAAGTTTTGACAGCTCAAAAGAATAAAAACAATGATCATCAGGCTTCTTGCGCAGACCTGTTCAATGGGCCTTGGTATAAACTGTGTGAAAATGAAACGTTTTGACATTAAGCACACACTTGCCGCTCTTATTTGGGTAGCTCAGTAATCGATGAGGAGAAGATATCGTTATAAAACTTTTTTCACTTTTTTTTAAAGAAGTTTTCTTCACACAAATTGTTTCCAGTTTTTTTTAAAGCAAAAAATTTGTTCATTACCATCGATTTCAAATTCCAGAACATGGCCGTATATATTGAAATTAATTGTTATATGGTTTTCTAAATAAACTACATAAAAAATATAATAAATGAGTTTTGAAGATTTATTGAAGATTTTTATATCTTGACGCAGATTTTGCAGATTTTTTGATGAAAAATTATGGTTTTTTGCTGATTTTACCTCTTAAAGTTCTGGCAACACTGGTTGTCAACTTTTAAATTTTAAACGGAATAAAGCACTTAATGCAAAAAATGTATACAAAAATTTTTTTTTATAAAAAAAGACATTTTACCATTTAAATGAAAAATAAAGGTAAGTTAAACAAAAATTCTTTTAAACAAATGAAAATTAAGCAAACATTTTAAGTAAAAGTGCAGTTACGTACGAAAAAAAAATGTTTAACCCCTCTGGAAACAAAAACAACAAAAAACCAATATTAAAATTTAAGGGGGCTGAGGACTGTGGACCCTAAAAATCGCCCCGCCTACTTTGTGGAATGTGTGCGTACTCAAATTAAAGGTAATTATACAAGAAAAACGAAAATAATAAAATATAGGGCGGACGGAACTTTTGGAGCCCTCTGGGTCAAAAAAAGTGCCCCCATTCACTCATATCTATGTGTAGGAACTCAAATTAAAGTTAATTTGCTCACGATTGTAAATATTTTGTTTTATTTTGTATTTTTCAATGTTTTTTTTTAATTATTTTGGAACTAATAGCCTTTTTTCGATGTTTTATTGCACTTTAGAAAATACCATGATAAAATTAAATTCTCGTCGAAAATTTAAAGTAGCACTAAAAACGGAGCGAAACGCATCGAGCTGGCAACGCTGTTCCCTTGTTTTAACAACAAGACCAGTGTGACCATATTAGCTTTTTTCGAGCTAAATTTAGCTTTATTTTTTCATGTTTAGCTTCAGATATTTCATTTATCTTTAAGCTTTTTTTTCGGCTTTTTTCAAAAATGCATTTAGCTTTTTCTAGCCTTTTTAAATTTCAATTTCGTGCTTTTCAAAATAAATAAAACAGGTTATCTAAATAAACTTATGTGTTGTTAAGTTAAAGGAGTAACACGTTATAGTCACATTAGCAAAACGTTCTACGTTTTTTTTTTTTAATTTTCAAAGCCTAAAACCATATAAAAGAACTAAGAATTAAATCGTTTAATTTTTGTCATCAACTTGAAAAAATTAGTTTTTGGTTTAGGTACATATTAGGGAAAAAACATCTTGTTTGGCCTTCTTATGAGTGTTGTTGTCGTGGTTGAAAATTAGTCGTTTTTAAAAATTGTTATTGTGATTGACGCAAACGACATATGTATATACGACGAACTTTTTACTTATGTGTTTTACATTGCCGTTGTCTTGATTTTGAAATCGACAAAAATTGCAAACGACTTCGATCACGACAACGACTCGTCAACCATTTTTTTTTAGAAAATTTCTGATAGTAAATTTTTAACTAGCAACATTTATTTAACCTGTTTTATATTTTTATTTAAAAAAAAATAATTTTCTAAATTTTTAAATTAAAGGTTTTTAAATAAGATAAAATATTTATTTTTCTAAAATGAAAGAACAATATTCTTCGGCAAATAGTTTGAAACAATGGGAGAAAAATTTTGTAAATTTTAAATTAACTCCCTAGTTGCATGTTTCTGCTAGTAAATGAACACACCTATTATATGTCTAAGTCAAAGTTGATAAGTATGGCTTGGAATTATTCTCAGTAACATATCGTCATATAAAAGACCTAATAACCTATCTGCAAAAATTTCAAAATTGATTTTTTTATGGATTTTTATTCTTTATATCGTAACGCATATGTGTGCAAAATTTTAAACATATAATATTACAAATGACAAAGTTTTTCTACCTAGAGGACCGATACGTACAAAAAAAGAGAAAAATAAATCATCAAAAATCACGATAAAAGTTTTATTTTGTTGCATAGTGTAATTTAAACAAACATTAAGTACTTGTTTTTGCTTAAACCAGTAAAAGAAACTACTACTTTAATTATTTAATGTATATAATATTCATGTGTAAAGAAATTTTTATTTATTCATACTAATTAGTACTGCAGATAGGTTATTTGGTTTCAGATTTTTACAATTCCAACAAACCTAAGTGTCATAACATAAGCTGTGATTAGAAAAACAAAATTTTCTCACCCGATATATATTACTGGTTTCATTTTAATCAAAATTTTCGTTTCAATATCGTTAATCAGGGTTGTCATAGAAACCAATATTGGTTTTGATAATTGTCGGTTTTGAAACCAATCATTTGGTGTCACGAAACCAAGTTTTTTTGGTTAATTTCGAATGTAAATAAAACCAATATCGAAACAGCTGTTGTTTACATTTTTATTATTTTTTATTTTACTTTTTAGCAGAAAATTGACAAAATATTATATTTTTTTCATTTAAATATCAGCAAAAGGGTTTTTTTTTGAAAATAATTGATATCAAATAATTAAAAGGTGATAAGTGCTTATAAAAAAATAAAATGACATCAGCAGTTGTAGCATTTTTGTTATTGGAAGATGATCTTGCATTTCATTTGTTGTTTTAATTTGTGTAACTTTATTGTTTTGTAAAAATATGTAATTAAAAAGTGAATTTATTAAAAATATAAACAAATTTGATGTTTACCGTTATAAATAAGTTTAGTGACCACTGCTGTTAGCAAAAAAAGTGAGAAGAAGACTTTTGCCAATTTGCAGCAGCCCGCTGCCGGAGACTACCGGAAACATGCTAAAAATACTATTTTACCAATTTATCAATTTTATTTACTTCTATTTGTGGAAAAAATCTAACTGTTAAAAAAAAATTAAATAAAGAATCAAGCTTTTAGCAACTATATTAATTTCCAATAAAAAAACAAGAGCTGTAAGCTGCTTGGTTTATTTCCAATAAAAAACCGATAACATTGGTTTCTGTGACACCTAAAACCGACACTAATTCTAGTTCGAACATAAAACCAATAACATTGGTTTCTATGACACCAAAGCATTTTTTCTTGTCGGTTTTAAACCAATTCTGACAATATTGGTTTCTATGACAACCCTGAATAGTTCCAATTTTATAACGTTTTTTCCCTCTCCTGTAAACTTTTGAAAACTGCAGATATAATCTTTTAGGTGACGATATAATTAAAATTTTTTATAAAAACTTTTTTTTCAAATATGAGTATTTTGACATTGACCTTTAAGAACAAAGCCAAGGATATTATAACTAAATACTTACCCAAATACTATAAAATCTATGAAAAATATCGAAATAATTAAAAGTTACTACAGGAAGCTATACAAAAATTTAGCTTTATTTTTTGGCTTTAAATTTTCGTCTTTAGCTCTTTTTAGCTCTATTTCAAGCATGATTTAGCTTTATGTTTTTTAAAAATCTGGTCACACTGAACAAGACAGCAGTTGTTTATTTGTTGCTCTCTCTCTTTGGTTTTGTTTTGGTGTTTTTGCGTTCGTTTTTGTTCTCAATTTTCATGTGTCAGCGTTACCGTTGTGATACTAAAGTATCAATTTGACCCGTTTTCGACAGTCTTGATACCCTTTATGACCACCGTTTATTTAAATGACCCATTTCTATAATTTTTAATTATTCTGTGCCACTATTTGACCCTTTTTTAAAAAAACCCTATTTCGAGTAATCAGAAAAAGGTCGATAAACACTTATAATAATTAACATATTTTTTTTGCGAGTTCTAAAATAGATTTTCGATATTAAAAAGTAAAAATTAAAGTACAATTTCCCTAATAGCAAACATAACGCATATACATACATTCATATTTGTTTTTACTTATATATTTTTTCATTTATTGAATAACTTAAGGCGTTTTCTTTACTACAAAAAAATGTGACACATTATTTAAGCAATGCAATTTGGTGTTTGTTTCTTATTCCTCTTTATTCGAAAAAAATCACCCTTACTAATGGCATAAATCGACAGTTTGATAGTGCTCTGTTTAAAAGGATTTAAAAATTCGGAAAAGTTTGCAAAAATTAGCGAACAATTTTTTATGTATCAAACAAGCCATAAATTTATTAAAAGTCCCTAAAACTAAAAGGAATGGCAAAAATTGCTTGATTAGCGATAATTTCAAAAATTTTGGCAAAAGAAGTTTAATAGCAATGCCTTATTTTTATTAAAAATCTTAAAAGTTTTAAAGAATTAGAAAACTTACAGGAAAAAATCGCTTCTATCGCGAACATGTCCAAAATTCGCTTACAATTACAAAATTGGAAAAACCCCTAAAATAAATTGGAAATTGGCAAAAAAAAAAATCAAAAAAATTACATAAAAAGCATTAAAAAATTAAATGATGAAGAACAAACTTTTTGTCAGGTTTTTATAATAGGAAAGGGCATTCCATAAAAAAGTTAAGTTTTTTTAACACTTCCTACCTGTAATTAATATTTTTTGTTGGTTTATAAAAAATTTGGTCATATTATTTTCTTTAAACTGGGAAATACTGCTTATAAAGAACATGATCCTTTTATAATTGAAATACCATTTGTTGACCACTTTTATTGGAAAATCCCCTTTTTGTGACCCTTTTCGAAAATTTACAACGGTCGCATTGTCATTTGTATGAAGCGCAGTGCTGGAAAACGTAAAAAAGATCTTCGTTCTTGTAAAAAAACTGATTAAAACAACAACTGCATATTCACAACAAAAACACGCTTCGTCCCTAATTCATAAATCAGGGATGGAAATATATTCTTCTTGCATAAATTTTTTAACATAAGGTATTTTTAAAATTGACGATACCTTTTTTTAGTTTTTTTTTTATGCAACAGCAAATTCTTGGGCTAAAGCAAGTTTGCTAACCATGGGGCATCGACTTCTATGCCCCATTCATACATATGTACTGTGTTATCTCCCTTTTCATACATATGTACTGTGTTATCTCCCTTAACGGACACCTTCCTTAAGCGGACTACCCCTTTCGGCGGATACTATACCCTGACCCCGACTGTTTTCTAAATGAAGGTATTGCGTTTTTTTGTGAGGACATTTTCCGTGTACGGACACAAAACTCGTTATTCATCTGACAATCATACAATATTTTTAATATCTCCATAGGTATAATTTTTAGGTCATTTATCGGGAATGTTTTAGAAAACGAATTGAAGTGGATTTAAAATGAAGCCAATTGTAAAAACTACCCTGTACTGAAAGTTCATAAAAATATTCCATTTTATCTACATATACAATTTTTGATTACCAATTAGCTTTACAAGAACATCTCTTAAAATAAAGAAAAACTACGGCCATTATGTTTATTTAAATTTAATTTTACTTCTTTTCGATTTCTAGAACATGCCCGTCTACATACTTATGTACATACGTACAATTCACGTACACTAGTTTGCACGGTATGTATTATTTTCTCTGTTAGTTTTGCTTTAAATATAGTAAAACAGCTGTGCTTGTTTTTGAACAATAACTAACATTTTGTAAATAAAATTCGTCACAACAAATATTGAAAACAACACAGTATTTCAAGAAAAAATATTAAACAAACAAAACATTTGTAGATTTATACCGAATTAAATCTTTTTTAGTAGTTTTTTTTTATTTAGTTTTTTTTCTTTTGTTTATTTTTAAATATAAAATATATATATGTATATATACATATGTATATATAAAAAAAATATATATGTATATATCTATATAGGTATAGATTCACGTATTGGTTTGTATAAGAAATGTATGCACCTTATAAGAGCTGGCAACCCCGCATTTAGGCAGCAACTATCTTAAGTGCCGGTTCACACACGTCAAGTTTGACTCTTCACGTCTTGATCTTTTTTGGTGAGAAGGGTAAAGAGAATGCCATATATTTTCCCCTCTCTCCTATAAACTAAAGATTTGACAAGTCAAACTTGACGTGTGTGAACCTGCACTAAATTTGCCAACTTGAAAATAGGTGCGTTTGCTTACTTTTCCAGTAAAATCCAGTAGGAGAGTAAATTTTGGGCAATATGAAACTTTTACTCTCAAAACTGGCTCTTGCACAAAAAAGTAAACGAACGGAAAAATTGCAAAAACTTGCAGGTTAATTCAAACATATGATTGTTAAAAAGTATAGTGTTGTAAAGTTCTGCTAATTGATGCATTGCATTTTAATAATCATAAATTCGAAGCAAATGTATTTAATTTATTTTTTAAATTTGTTTCCAGTTAAATAATATACGAAAATACATGAATACTTAATTTTTGATATGCGGTACCCTGAACAATATGCAGTAAGAAGTATTCATATATTTGTTAGGTTTACATCCCTAAAATAGTAATGCAATGTTATTTTTTTTTTATATTAAATTTGATTTGCTTTTCAAAAAATACCTAATGAAAAGCTAGTTTTTAGTTTATGCTGGACTTTTAATTTAGTTTTTGTTTATTTTAATGATTTTATTTACAAATTGGTAACTTTTTATTTGAAAATTGTATATTTTTTGCTTGTTTTCTACTGGATGTTAAAGACAAAAATTTGTTCAGTGAAAATTTGCAGGTTCTTCGCTGCCAACTGTCGATTTACTCTCACAGTAGATGCTCTCTTTTGCAAATTTATGTGTACGCGAACGCATTCCAGTAAAATCCAGTAAACATTTTTGCAAATTTTGGGGTAAACGAACGAAGCTATTATTTTTGAGCGACATCGGTAAAACGGATGCCAGAAATCGGCAAACGTTAATTTTGCTCAGTTTTCGTAACATTTTTATTTTTTTTTAAATTAAATTTTGCCTACAACAAAAGCTAGTATAATATTTCAGTCAAAAATCGCCAAAAACTGAGAAAACATACAAAAAAGTCGCCGAAAGCAAATTTTGTTTAGTTTGTTATTTGTTTTTTAAGTATCATAAAATGGAGATCAGATCGGTCGATTTTTGCAACACAGTTATATCAAATTTAACTGAAGTTATAGGAAAATATATTTAATTAAATCTGTATATAAATGTACATTTTGAAAACTTTAATCGCATTTTGCCAAGTTTAATTTTTTTTTTTTGAGATATGACGATGTTGCAATAAAGGAGCGATATATTCAGTTAAAAAAACTAAAATTAAGTACAAAAGTCTATAAGATCGTACACTTCAGCCTGATCGATTTCGTTACAAGTGTTTTGACCAGCATACAAATTATTAGAATTAAAAATTTACTGAATATAAAATTCACCGACAGTGCAGCCACACGATCTAGATTTTCTTGATAGTCATTTACATATACTGTTTGTCAAAATATCCAAAAAAATTTAAAGTTGGACGTAGGCTGCATTTAATTTTTGAGAAATTTACTTTCAAGATGTCATCAAGAAAACAATTTATAAAGGCAAAGAAAATTTTGCTCACTAACCTTGAAGTCAGCTGTTTTCTTGAACGTAAATTGAAACACTCACTGGAAAGAGAATTTAAAAGGCAAGTTCGTATCAATTTTTATAAGTATTAATGTATTGGTAAAAAAGTGTGAGTGTATTACAACTTGATAGGCAAAACTTAATCTTGTAACCCTCAAGTTATGGCCGTTTTCTCATTACATGATTATCTATTTTTCCAATGAAAAACTGCACATTAAGGAAATTTGGTTTTCTCAATGTCTCATTTGCTTCTATTTTGTCGCAACTGTATTCTGTGGTCGCAACACTAACCAGCACTCATCTGCCAATTATTTATTTTCCTTTTATTTGACGTACAGATAAATTCAATCAGCTGAGACTCCCAACTTTTACATGTTCAATTTTGAGAGGTGTTGCCAACTGAAAACAATGTTTTTTGTCGTTATATTGAGAAACCCAAAATTGTTAACAGACAGTTTATCGGTCTAATAAATGTACATATTTTGATTTATAGCTATTGAGTTTAATCTACATATACATTCAAGTTTAGTTCAACTTAACCAACGCTTTTATTAGCCATAAGTAACAGACAGTTTGTCGGTACATGGAGAAAATGGCCATTTAAATAAAAACAAAACATAATTCATGTGAAAAAAGTTTCCAGTTTTTTTTTTAAATTAGTAATGACAAACTGTTAAAAAAAGCTCTAAAATAATAAAAACGGTAAAAAATAGCCAATTATTTAAAAAATCGCCAAGCGCCAAATGGAAAATCCCACCGCCAAATACATTTGAAAATCGTCACGTTTGGCGAAAAATCGCCATATCTGACAGCCCTGAATGGAAATGCAGTTCACGTAAAGCTGGAGGTCCACACCACGCGTTACTCGCCTTTTCGCTGCATACGCAGCTGTCAAATCTGTGTAGTTATACGTAGCAAGTTACATGCACAAAAGCGTATAGGTATGCCTTGAGACGAAAAGTAGGTTTACTTTCTACTTTTGTAAGCGTCACAAGCAGCGTTCGAACAAATCAGCTGATTTTGACAAATTAAATTTTATTTTTACTAGTGCTGCTGCTGCATAAAAAGCGTTGCATGAATCGAGCAACGCGTTAAAGTTATTCAGGCTTATTATGAGTTTCAATTCAAACTTAACCTGAACTTATTTATTTATTCTAAAAAGATTTCAATGATTCTTTGTCTCTATTTTGATATTGTAATAAGACGACCCTGTTATCATGGTACCTACATAAGTATGTGCATAATAATTATTTTATTAAATAATTCCAAAATAGAAAATTTCAATTAAGCTTTAAAAAGCTTTACTTCCAACCCACCTTAAATTCCAAGTTGTATCTGTAGTTCCTGGTGTTTATTGAAAAGGAAATTCTTAATCAACCAAATATTTAGTTAAAGTCTAAATTCTAAGATAATCTTTAGCATCCATCATCATAAACAAGAACTTAACTACAAAAAAAAAAGTAAGTGCAAGATGCTTAACAAGAGAACCGTATTTATGAATTTATATTACAAATTTTATACGGGAAACCAACAATTAACATAAAATGTAATAAACTCAAATTCAAAATAAACTCGCCACATTATGCTGCACACATATTGCAGCAGTTTATATAGCATTCCATTGAAAGCAGAGTTTCTCAAATATGTTTGAATTTAATTTTTTATTTTACTGCGAGAGATTACAGATGGCAAATCTCTGAAATTTAAGTATAATGATGCGTTCGAGTTATTTTTCGTTTAATTCATAAAATTCGTTACATACATTATTTTGAAAATTATTATGAAAGAAGAAAAAAACATTTAAATTCCTTAAATGCACACACTCTTTACAATATTGTGCTGCTGTATATAATTGAAAAATATATTCACTGTTTGTTTTTGTTTAATACTCCTATCACGCACACACATTGATGGCGGTAGGGTTTGTTATAGCGAATTTAAGAATACCGAAATTGGAACAGTTTTTTCAATAAAAAATGTTTAATTTGTCCCAATTTAACAAAGAGAAATAAACCTATAGCATAGTTCGTTTAGCAAGACGAATTTCGGTCTACGCAATCAATGATTGTCTTTTTGACGACGAATATTCGTTGCGAATAATTTATAAATAGTTCTGTTTCTAGCATAATATATTAACAAAGTATTTTAATGAATTCCGAAAACAGTGTTGCCTCAATTGGGGATTTCAACGTTAGCTTACGGACAGATTTTCGATCTTTATTTAAATTATTTTTAAAAATAAAAAAAATTCAATAGAGGAAATCTAAGGAATTTTACATAAACACAAATATGATTAATTATTTTAAGAATTTAATTTGATAAGCACGTTTTGTACAAAATCAATTACACAGTTAAACATGGATGTGAGCTGTAATTTCTATGGCCGTTTTAGACGCAGATTTAAATTTTTATTTATTACATATCATAATTTCATTATTATTTTTAAGCAATTTTGTTTACACCAAGAATCGATTTTCTTTCAAAAAAAAAAAAAAAAAAAAATAAAATGTTAAAGAACGTTAAGGACAAACATTTATGATCACTTATTATTTATGTCAAGAAACGACAATGTGAATATTTAATATAAAAACATCTTAATTTCAAAAATTATAAATTGATAGATTTAACTGAAGGCGAACATTTTTGTCAAAAATTTTTTATAAATTAAAGAACAAAATGGGGGTTTTATATATTTAAATTGGAATATATCTTGGGGACTTAAAAATTTAAATTGGGAACATGAGCCAAACAATTTCTGGCAACACTGAACGAAAATAGCAAAATATGTATCGCTATTTAAAATAATTTAAATTCCAAATATCGATTTTCATATTGCAAAACCCTAAAGTTCGGTACAGTGGTCAAGTATGTGTAAGAAAAAAATTGGAATACAAATTAAACACAACTGAGAAAACAGTGGTTTACACTCGATGTACAATTACTTATGACTTAATATATGTTATCTTACCATGCATGTCCTGCCAGTTAAATAGCTCTCAAGGAGTTTGTGAGTGTTTTGAGGAAGCATTCGTGTTATTTTAATGAGTTAACCCATCATGCCAAACTTTGTCGAATGCTTGGGAAAAGTCTATGAGCAGTGCTGAGCAATATTCCTTTCTCTCAAACGCTGATCTAATTTGGGTAACAATTCTATGCACTTGTTCAATCGTACCATGCCTTGCTCGGAATTCGAACTGATGATCCGGAATGATTGCGTGTTCATTAAGATAGGGAGTTATACTTAAAAGGAATATTTTTTCGAATAGCTTTGATACGATTGATAGTAGGCTGATTGGTCTGTACGACGTAATTTGGCTAGCGTCATTTCCTAACTCAGGAATCATAACAATTTTAAAAGTCTTCCAAGAGGTTGGGAAGTAGCCAACTCGTAACACCGCATTAAAGATGAGCAGCAAGATTCTTGAAGCAGACGTAGGTAAGTTTCTTAACATTAAGCCCGTGATACGGTCAGGTCCGGGAGATTTTCTAATGTTGACATTTTCAATCGAGTTAGCTTAAATTTTATTGGTTTGTTAACTGTATCAGACATAATTGGGCGACAGGAACAAGTTTGAGCATCGTGTGCTGTGAACACTTTCTCCAAGTGGCTTGTAAAGACGTTTATTTGTTCATTATTTTTTTGGCACAGGTACGGTTTTCCAGTCTTAGGGGAGATTCGTGGGTAATAGGGCATTGCATATGCCTGACAGCCTTCCTTAATCTGTAATTGGAGTTTTTTGTGGCATCTAGGCTGTTTAAATAGCCTTCTATTGTAGCGTCGTGTTTCTGTCGCAGTTTGTTGCGTATAGTTGCCTGGCATAACCCAAGTTGGGCCTTGATGGTTGGGGAACCATTGGCTTCTCCACCGATGTGAATTGCGGAGCACGCTTTATTGTCCGCTTGATTGTGGCTGCATTTCTTGCCGAAGGATCCAAGACATCCGTAAATCGATCGACAGCTGTTTGGATGTCAGATACATTTTTTAGGCAAATGCTCTGAGATAGATGAGAGCTCACAATCATTTTATAGTTCAACCAATTTGTGTTTTTGTTGGGATAGGAAATAAAGTTTACAGCTGCGTTATCAAAGTTGCCTTCTATAATAAGGATTGAAGGTGAATGATCAGACGATAAATCATATGGGAACTAATTAGTAATTGATCGCGCTTGATATTTTTAATAACGGCAAAGTCGATAAGGTCTGGTAGCTTGTTGAAGTCGGTGGGCCAATAGGCAGGTTCTCCACTCGATACGACACCAAGATTATTTGCAGAGACGGTGTTATATAACTGGTTACCTCTAGGACTTGTAAGTCTGAATCCCCAATACGTATGCTTAGCGTTGTAGTCGCCTGCTGCAATGAATTTCTGTCGCAATATGAAGAAGAAGTTTAGAAATTTATCCTGAGCAATTTTAATGGATTACATCACTTCTGTCGCTGTTCTGCTTTTGCCCACTGATTTAAAATTTGGCCACTTAAAATTTAAACGAATGTTCGGAAAGATTAGTAGAAGGCTTTTTAAAGGGGCACATTTATTAGGATTTACTTAAAGATGAATAATAAACTATAAGTTCGAAAAGAATAATCAACAGCATAGATCCTAAAGTAGGTCTTTTATTAAAATTGCACTATTCTGTAATGGCCCCAGAAATTAATGACAGTTCACTTGGTCAAACTAAAAATATTTTTGACTTCGTTCGCTTTAGCTCTTAGCCCTCCATATGTCTAACGAGCTTTACTTACTATCTTACAATAAGCGATCTGATAGTCAATACAAAAGATTAAATTAAGCTTTTGGGCAGAAAAATAAAAGTCCGGAATTTGAAAAGCTTCGTTTAAGTGGAAGAAAGCCAATTCTCATAGTATGATTTTGGTGTCGGTAATGATTTCTCTCGATTTATATCGAGTTTCCTCAGTGATCGCACTATACGTGTTGTTATAGATGGGATTGCATCAAACGAGTTTCATCTGAATTCAGGGGTACCGCAAGGTTCTGTCCTTTCTCCTACGCTATTTCTTATATTTCTTAATGACCTTCTTAGTCATACTTCAAATCCTATCTACTCTTTTGCAGATGACAGCAACATTTGTCATTCATATTCCTTCGATCATAGGCCAAGCCTTGTTGAGATTGGGGGCAAAAGGCAGAATATGAATGACACACTTAATCAGGACCTGGCTGCAATCTCTGAGTGGGGTCAAGCGAATAGGGTCGAATTTAATGCACGCAAGACCCAATGTTGTATGTTGACCCACAGACGGGCCGTGGGACCAACTATGTCATCTGTAGTAATGGGTGGCATTGATATTGAAGAATCGGATACTCTTGATGTTCTGGGCATGAGAATACAGTGCGATGTCCGCTGGAATAAACACGTTTTTAAAGTGTCGAAAGAAGCATTCAAGTGTTTAGGTTTTTTAAAACGGTGCAAGACTTACTTCACTTCATCCGATCTCCTTACTATCTATACCACCTATATCCGACCGAAGATGGAATACAACTCCCATATATGGGCAGGGGCTTCAAAGTCTATTTTGAACCTTCTGGACCGTGTACAAAGGAGGGCGGTGAAGCTCATCAATGACAGTAGGGTATCCAACTCTATTGACTCATTGGAGCATCGTCGGAATGTGGGTTGTGTGGCACTTTTCTATCGATATTACCATGGGAGGTGTTCCACTGAGATGAGTGAACTTATTCCACCCGCCCGAGTATTTCTTCGTAATACTCGCTCATCCAGTGGATCACATCCGTTTGTAGTCGATTGTCCTGTGTTTCGCACAACGCATTATAGAGAAAATTCGTTTTTCAGTCGAACTATCCGTATGTGGAATAAACTTCCCGCAGAGGTCTTCCCCGATACTTACAATTTATTAAGATTCAAGTCAAATGTCCACAAACACTATTCCCTCTTTCCTCCTTCCCAAACCTTATTTTCCTGATCAACACAATGCACTGCATATATAGGGGGCATCCCCTGAGTGTTGGTTTATCGCTAAAAAAAAAAAAAAAAAAAAAAAAAAATGATTCCGGATTCCAAGCTGTTGTGCTTGTGAATTAATAAAAAAGCAAATGGAAGGGCTTCTTTCACATAAGATAATGACACTATGAGCCCAAATGTAATCTTAAAAACACAAGAATGCGAAGGAGTTCCGGGCAACAGCAATCCATATTATCAAAAGACAGGTGCCACCTGCCGATTACGGTTCGAAAAATAACTAAGTGGCCAAATTTTGAGTAGAGAAAGGTGTTTGTCAGGGATGTGTCAGATCTATATCCACTGCTTTTCAACATCGTACTTGATGCGGTAATGTATCCAAAAATAACAGAGGAATAACGTGAGGGCTACAAGGCAGCCTTGGATATGGCGTTGACACCTGCCTCCTTGCACCTAAGTATACCGATATAACTGGTATGCTGACCGATATCAAACAATATGCTATACTATCAGTAAACTTACCTTAAACCAAATTAATGCGTAAAGAAGGAAGTAAGGACTCTTATTAAACCAAATTTTCAGATTGATATATTGATGGTATATTCTTTTAGTTGTGGATGAGAAAAGCAAGTATAGCAATAACTTGTGCTATCAGCAGACGTATTCTGTAATTCGTTTAGCTCAAGCTAAATCACGATCGCTAAAATGCCTTAGAGAATTCAAAATTTTAAAATTTTAGCGATGACAATAAAAGATAAAACTGCGGCAAATTAAATTTTTATGGCATTTTTATGAATTTAGCAATGCACGTGACAGAATTACATTCGATGCCAAAATCGCTAATTTAACTTTATAGATTTTTTAGGGATAGAAATTTTGCTCTAGCGAATTACAGAATACGGCTGCAGGTCGCCATTTTAAACAAGTTTAAAGATAAACTTCACTCAGCTGGCAACAGTGTATATAACAAATTCGTATCTGCAAGATCTCTGGCTCAGGATATAGAACGTAGTTGGAGGAAAAAGTATTAAATGTGGCATGTAGGTGGTCAGGTTATGGAAAATTAAACTGTTTGATGTAACAGCTCACAATACGGTTTTTACAAAGGGCTATAAGACCAACAAGTAGGAGTGCTATGTTCTGCTATTCCGAATCTTTATCATATTGCGATAAGAACAGAAAGCTGCATAAATACCGTTCTTTAAATATAGATAAATCTTTTTTGTACCAGGCCCACTTCTCCAATCCCGCCCACATATTGTCGGATGTTGCGTATTGGTAACCAAGATGCATGAACGTAATTTGGACACCTTGGCTCTTGAGGTTCTCAAGATATACAGAAATCCATAATGTATTTGTAACAGTAGTGCCACGTCCACTTCTCCAATGCCGCCCACATTTTGTCGAATATTGTGTATTGTAAACCAAGATACGTGTACCTAATTTGGAAACTTTGGCTCTTGCCGTTCTCCAGAAAAACAATAAAAAAAACAACAACAACAAGGGATTTATGTTTAAAATAAGAAGCATTCGTGGGGTTTTCTGCTCATATCTCAGCAATTTGTGAACTGATCAGACTGAATTTTAAAAGCAAACAGTTCCTGATTATATGTGTTCTTAATGTAGAACAATTGAGTTCTGATCATATCTGGGGTATTCGGAAAACCCATTTCAACGGACATTGTGATTTGAACTTCTCTTCTCATAAGGATCCAAAGTAAAAAGAACATATAAATAAAGGGTTTAGGATCAATATTGTAGAAACTACAAAAGGAATGACAAAGCTTTTTATGCCCTTTTACCTTCAATGAAGGTTATTTAAAAGTGAAAATTGGATGGATGATATTCTCTATCGATACTGACCTTTCGCTTCTTCTACCATTTTTAAGCTTCAAACGAAGTCGCGAGGAGAAATAAAGATATCTTATCGTTATAAGGGTTTAAATTAAAAAATTTAAAATTAAATATAAAGTCTGATGAATGTGCGCGGAACAACTCGTCGTCAAACAGAATTGGCTCGCAATGGATCACTTCACAGAAAAAATAGAAACTCGACTTCAATTAAACAATTCGTTCAGACAATTAAATATTTAACTAATTTTGCCCCTGCAAAGGAATTGATCATATCAATTAACGGATTTGTATTTTCGAGTCATGGGACACAAATTTAGTCAATTAAAAAATTAATTGTATAAACAAAAAATACACCACATATACACAAACATTTAATTTTATGGGTTTTGATTAAAAAAATTAATTGCAGCAAACAAAAAATTAATTGAATAATTAATGTACACCAATTAATTATTTAATTGAATAATTTTTTGCAAAAATTTTTTCTGTGTTGAATTCTCTCAGAAGAGTTGTTGAATTATCTTAAAAATTAAACTTTCTTTCGAAACAAAACTTTCAGAAGGATGCGTTACTTATTTTTTGTTCTAGGGATTCGGAAATTCAAAAAGTAAACACAGATTAGAGAGTTTCAGCCTTAAGAAATTGCAAAGTCTTTTTAGGTCTTTAGGAGTTCTCTCTTGTGCAATCTAAACTGTTATCAATTTGAATGTTTTTAGAAGTGTATTTCAAACTTTAAACTGACTATTTCGCTTTATCTTTAAGTAATAGCTGGTGTAAACGCTTTATCGAAATCTTTGGAAAATCTCTTTAGCCAGCGAATTTCATAGCTTTTGAACTTGTTCATCACTGGCTGAAGAACGTTGATCAAATGCAGCTACACATTCAAGATGGACGGTTATGTACTTTATAAGTGTAAAATACGCTTTAATACAGACTGAACACGCAGTCTTTAAGATCACTTTAAATGAATTTAAAGATTATGGTTGATTATTGTAGATTATTGTTGTGGGTAGTTGCACTAGTTTCGCACTAAATTGAACAATAAATAGAAAGATTATTGAACTTTAGGATGAGTTTTTATTGTGTTTGCTACAAGAGCCTCTAGTCAACACCGTTGAAAGCAAGAAATAAATTTAGTTGAATTAAAAACGTTGAATTTTTTTTACCAGAGAGATGCAGGGTTAGTTGTTACGACTCAGAGAGGAGTATTTGACCTAAAGAGGCAAAAAGGAATTTAAAGATAACCTAAGAACTAAGAACGCAGCTCGATAGACAACCAAACTCAACATCATTTTGGACTTTAGGTTGAGATTTGTAGTTTCAAGACACTGCTAAAGTCAGGAAAACAGCACCAAAATTCTGGCTCTAGATTTTTTTTTTTCATACCTAACTGAACCTTAATGTATCAAAAAACTTGAACTTCTAAAACAAAAAGTCATCTCTGGCTAAAATAAAAAAAAATAATGGGACTTATTCAAGATTCCTTTCATCGTTTGGTGTTTATTGTGGTTGTTGTTCTTGTTGTAGCAGCGAGTCCTGAAGAACAGGAGTTGATGAGTTGACAGTTTTTGGTCAGTATTCGTTGAGCTCCGAGTCGCTACGGTACGTAGATCCGATTGCCGTGACAACGTTTAAGGTTTTTAAAATAAAGTTAATTGTGTTTTTTGATTGTAGTGTTCGTCCTCAATTGCCATCAACACTGTTCTGTTTTTGCTCAATGATAGTAATGTTTTAACTTTTTTTGGTGCTTCAATCGAAATTTAAAATTTGGCCACTTGAACTATTAGCGGATGTTAGGAAAGATTAAAAGAAGAAAACTCAAACTTCTTATTCGAAAAGTCATCTGTGCGAATTATAAAAAGAAGTATTTTAGGTTGATTTTGGAGCAATAAAAAAAGTTTGTTCGGAAATATCTTCTTAAAAAAATTTTGGTGAAAAATTATTTATAATAATTGGTTCGTATTTATCGTTTCGGACTACAAAAGCTGTTGTGAGTACTCAAACGAGTTATACATTTCTAGGGTTAATCAAAACATTTTCAACAATGTATTTAAACTTGAAAAATTGCTTGAAAATTTTTAAACCAGTACCCATGTACTGTAACTATAGTGAGAACTTCTCGCATCGAAAAGATGTGAAACAAAATATTTCATCGTTTCTCGGAAAGTGAGAAAAAAGTGTGTCTGTAACTCATGTCGAAAACTGTCAAAAGAGATTACGTCGTTACGTTAAAAATGTCATAGCATTGCAGTTGAAGCCTGTGTGAAATTGCAGACGTTGAGAACGCCAGTAACACACATCGTTGACGGCAACCAAAATTTACTAATATTGAAAATTTTTCGACGACGGCGGCGAAAATACAACCGTCGGCTAAACTAAATAATGTAAAGTGCAACTTTAATGTTTGTTGTTTGCAAACGAGCTTTGAAAACATTCGTGCCATTTTATAAAAATGTTAAAAGCAAAAAAATTAAACAATGCAAAAATGTGCCAGGAACAAAATATTATTATTATTATTCTTTGTATTTTGCATTTTTAATTGTTTTGTAGTGTTGAAATTTTTTCTCGCCCCATTTTTATTCGTGAATTTATTTGACAGCTCAAAGCGGGAACTTTTCTCACAAAAATGTTACAGACACACTTTTTCTGTAAATTGGCGAGTAATTTCCCTTCATGACAGCTAGTACTCGAAAAAAAAGTTACAGACACAGTTAAGTGAGAAAAACAGCTGTTAGTTTCATTTCATACATTTCAATCGAAAAGTTTCTCGACGCGAGAGTTACATGGGCATAGTGTTCGAAAATAAACACTAACGCCCGTATTTATAAAAAAAATTTTAAATTTAATAAAGGTTTACAAAACAAATTTTGTATGAAAATTTGCCTTAATAAACGTTTGTTAAATTTAATAATTGTTTATAAATACGGGGGTCAATATCGTTCCTTACACAAACACAACATATACACAAAACAGACTCAAGCTGTTCGTCGTGCGGTCGTTGCAAAAACTTTATAGAACATTAAAATATAATTTTTGTCTACGGTATCACTACAATTGTTCTGTTTTTCAACGATGAACAGAACAGAGCATTACATAATGTTCGGTTTTTTTTCTTGAAAATAGTTACGAACGGTATTAAGGGTTGTTTGTATTCGTCTACACAATCACTAAAAAAATAGATATCGTTCTTGGGTGTGTGAGCCGAACGCAAACAAATTTACTTTTTATTTTCGAACACTGATTTAAACATTAATTTTTATCTGCTAAAATATGACAAATCTTTTAAAAACTCTTAAAAATTAGTACAGATTTAACTTAAAAATGTATTTGATCAACCATCTGGACTCTGTTTCTCAAAACAACAAGTTACAAATCTACAAGTAAAATATATTTTAACAAAAAAAAAAATATTAACATTGTTGCTTTTTTTTAATGCATTTAACTTGAAGATTTGTAACTTGTTGTTTTGAGAAACAGGGCCCGTTATTAAATAAAATTTTTAAAAAATTTATGGATTTTTTTAAAATTCGTATAAAACTACTTTGAAAGTGATGTAAATTGTTTAAGAAAATAACAGAGGGTGGGTAAGCTTTTAATAAGTCCATAAAAATAAAGACCAAAAAAAAATATTGTAATAATTTAATTGTAAATTAAAATTTTTGCAATTTTTTTTAATTTTTTATTGCTGCTATTTTTAAATTTCAGTCAATTAGTCTCTTTTCCATCTGTCTGCAGCTGCGTAGATCTCAAAAACTATCGCTGGTAATCTTTGTTTAATGATCTTTCAATTTGAGCGCGTTCCTACAATGCAACATCAACTCAATTAAATTTGTTTGCTGTTATTACATTCAAAAGCTTGAGTACAAGACAAAAATAAAAAAAAAAAATTATTTATTTATTAAAACAACTTGTACTCGTAAACATTTTCAATTTGTGTCGACAACAAATAGAAGCCATAATTTGAATTTCTCAAATACTTTAAGTCTGAAAGAGAAGATTGTTTCAAAAGATTTTGCACAGTGGAACATTCAAAAAATTTGAAATAACATTAAGTTTAGATAAATTAAGCTTTTAAACTTGAATCTTGAAGAAACAATTAACAACAAATCGCGTGGCGTTTTTTTTTAAATGTATAATATTAAAAAAATCCATAGTTTTATAGTCATATGATCCTGTATTATTTGCTATTAAAATTCAGCCGGATTGTTATACAAATGGCTGAGATATGAGCAAAAACCACTACTGCCTCTAATTTTACTCATAAATCCCTTGTTGTTGCTTAACGTATTTATAGCTGGAGAATGGCAAGAGCCAATTTTTCCAAATAAGGTTCATATAAGCTTCTTGGTTATCAATTAAACTTAATTTAATTTTCGCTTCCAACGGTATAGACTAGAGGCTTCTGTAACAAACACAACAAAAACTCAACCAAAAGTTCAATAATCTTTCTATTTATTGTTAAATTTAGTGCAATAATCAACTATAAACTTTAAATTCATTTAAAGTGATCTTTAAGACTGCGTGTTCAGTCTGTATTAAAGCGTATTTTACACTTTTAAAGTACATAACCGCACGCAGAGAAAAAACATGTTTAAATATGGTCACCTCCAACAAAACTATTTTTAAAGAAAAAAACCATATTATTTTCACCTACAACCATATTATGGTTGCATTAGTAATCCATCAAGAAGTCACAACCATATTATGGTTGCCTCTTAACTTGTTATGGCAGTAATTTGTTTTAAAATAACCAATAGTATTGCCCTCTTTTCCAAGAGCAACATGCTATGGTTGAAAACATGTTAAACATGTTTTGGTTATTTTTAATCATAACATATTCGGAGGCAACCAGAGGCTTCTTGATAGAAGACTAATTCAACCATAGTATGGTTGTCAGCGACAATAATATTGTTAAACTAATAATATGTTTAAAATTTTCTTTAAAAACAGTTTTGTTGGAGGTGACCATATTTAAACATGTTTTTCTCTGGGTGCGTCCATCTTAAAATGTGTATGCTACATTTGATCAACGTTCCTCAGCCAGTGATGAACAAGTTCAAAAGCTATGAAATGGGCTGGATAAAGAGATTTTCCAAAGGTATCGATAAAGCGTTTACACTAGCTATTTCTTAAAGATTGAGTTAAATATTCTGTTTGATGCTCGTCAGAAAGTTTTAAAAAGTATTTAAATTGATTACAGTTTAAATTACACAAGAGAGAACTACTCCTGGATACCTAAACCGACTTTGCAATGTCTTAAGGCTTAAACTCTCAAAAGAAGTAATGCATCCTTATGAAAATTTTTGCTCCATTTTTAAAATAATTTGACATGTTTTGTTTGTGTGAAATTATTTTCCTGGTTTTTCGTATGTGTATTTTGTTTTTGTAAAAAATTGTTGGCTTTTTTTTACCAGCCAAAAGGGACGAATCACGGTGGAATAAGCAGGTGGCATCGTTTCGGCAACAAATAAAGCATTACAACAAAAATGGAAATTATGTCACCGTTTAAGTCAAAAAATACTTTAAACAAAAATAAAAGCGTGCCGCTGAACGTGATGAAATAAATAAATTTTTATTTTAATTTAAAATTATCAAAAACTTTAATAAAATACGATAATTACAGCACAAAACGTGGACTTTTTGTAAACATTAACAAAACTTTGACATACGACTGGACGAACAATGCAAGAGCAAACAAATCGTCATCTGACGTAGTGCTGCCACCTTTATTATTTCACAATGGGACGAACATTATAGAGCTGAACCGAACACAAAAACATAAACGGAATTAAATGTTTTCACCTTATGTTGAGTTCGATAAGAACAGTATTATTTTTGTGTTCTAAGCATGACAAAAAAGTAAACGTTATTTTTTTATGATTTTCCACACAAACACTATTAGCGTTTGTGTTTTCCACAAATAGACCGAACCGAACACTAACGATTTTGATATTTATGCCCGTTTTTACAACTAAGTAGGGGTTTTAAGATTAAAAAAGAAAGAATCTTTTGTAACTTCATATTTTCTATAATAAATGTCACTAAATCAATGAAAACAAGACTTTGACTTCAAAATAATTAAAACTAAAAAATATATGAAAAAACTAAATTTTAATGTTTCATAACATTAATGAGAAAAAATTCATTTCGATAACGAAATACTGTTTTAGCTTAATGTAAGAAATTTTTAGGTTCAGAAAAAAAAAGATTAAAAAAATTCTCACATTCCTTTTTCTTAAATTGTTAATTTAAATACACGAAATTTACGCAGTAGTTCAAGCCCAAAAAATGGAAAGATGGCAATTGAAGAACGTCGGGGGCTGGAAAATGAATTAACCCTCTACTGCATGCATTATGATCCAGCTACAAATTAATTTTTTTTTTAATTATTATTTTAAATGGCATAACTAAGGTATGCAAACAAAATTTTTTCAGAAAAGCATGTCAGTTTTCTGAAAAAAAATTAAAAATTTATTGGCATATATGGCGTTTCATGCAACAAAGATAATAGAATTTTTTTACTAATTTTTATATACAACTTAAGAAAAATTAATTTTTATATTTATATTTTATTTAAGCAATTAAAAGTAATTAAAAAATAGTGTAAGGAACATAAGTAAAAAATACGACAATAACACTTCAATGGTTGTATATTAATAAGATTAAAAGCAATTAAAAGCAGATGCAAAATCGAAATTAGATTGATCTACTTATGCGTGGAATAAAGCAAAGCATTGCAAAATCGAAATCAGATTGATCTACTTATGCGTGGAATAAAGCAAAGCATTTTCTGTCTTTGTTCAAACAAAGATGGACACCGAATTTAGTACAAGTTATATATGATCGATATTTGCAATCGTTTTGACATAGCTGACGTACTTTTTTCCATTCTGGAAGATGATCTGTAGAATCCAGTCTGACAGCACTTAGTGAAAAGTCTTGGCGGCGAGCTTTGTTTTTTGTGTATTTCTTTGGCACGTTACAGGAACTCGGGGTCTTTTTTCTATTCTATATAGACCAAGCATAATCTAGAAGATCCCTACCTCCCATATATTTGTTATAAATATCTACAACTTTTGAGCAATCTATTTCTAAAAACTTTTTTTCAAGGAAAGTGTTGTTAACTATTATGAAAGAAATGAAAACACATATACCGTATTGTTTATCAGTAAATGCATGAAAAGCCAAATATGGCACGACAAAGTTGGACGAATTTTTTGTGAATGCATGAGAAGCCATATTTGGCTGTTCTAAAAAATGCGTGATTTTACGAGTTCTGCATGCACAATCGATATTCACATAAACACTAAAATTAATAAAACTTGATGATTTGAAACAGGAATAAAAAAAATGAAATTCACAACAACTCAGAACGCACAAAATAAATATCAATTTATAACCATAACAATCATTAAACTAATAAAAGACACAACAAATTTCGTTGAGAACATATTAAAAATATTATTCAAATATAAAAACATTTATATTAAAATAATAAAAAATTTGTTTAAGCGTTTGTCATTAAAATAATGCAAAATTTTCATCGATTTAATGAAACATTTCATTAACGGGGGCTAATGTAACATTCTTCATTAATCCAATGAAGTGTTACATAGATTGACTTTTAATGTAATTTTTCATTGGATTAATGTTAAAATCCATTGGATCTGTGAAGGAAATTCTTTCAGTGTACTGTTTGACGACGAGTTGTTCCGTGCACATTCATCAGGCATGCTATTAAATAATTATTTTTTTAATTTAAACCCTTTTAATGACTACAATGTCTTATAAAGGCACCTATTTTTCTCTTCGCGATTTCGTTCGTGGCTTAAATATGAAGGCGAAAGGGTCGGGCACTTTGAGTTAGAACGAAAAGTCAGGATCGATAGATAGATCGATCATCCATCTAAGCCCACATTTTTTTACCCTTCACAGAATGTAAATTGGTATTTAACTTTGTCATTCCGTTTGTAATTTCTACAATATTGATTCTAGACCCTTTAAAGTACATGTATTCTTCATTCTGGATGAGAAGAGAAGTTCAAATCACGATGTCCGTGTGTCCGTTGAATTGAGTTTTCCGAAGACCCCAGATATGATGGGAACTTAGTTGTTATATAATTATATCACATATAATACGGAATTGTTTGCTTTTGAAATTCAGTCTGATCAGTACACAAATTGCTGAGATCTGAACCACGACTACCTCTAATATAACCCATAAATCCCTTGTTGCTGTTGTTTTTTTATGTATATCCGAAGAACCCCAAGATCCACAGATTTCAAATTAGGTACAGACATTCGACAAAAATGTTATGTATATCTAAAGAACGGGTAGAGAAAAATTGTCGTACTTGTTTTTTTTATATATTTAATAGTTATATTTTTAAAATTAGTTTTTTATTAAATACAAGAGTTGTCAATTATTCGCCTTTCAACTTTGTTCGAATAATTCAAATAATTGTTTTTGTTCGTTCGATCAAACGATAAAATTATTTTTACACAAAAATTACTATGGAAAATCTTCCATTCCATCCGCTATGACTTCTTCTTTTTCGATGCATAATATTTTTCATCTTAACTCCATATAGTTATACATATTACTTAAAGACATCGTAAAACCCTTAATTCCTAAATAATTCGATATAACTCTAGTTTCGATCGTTAACGCGTAAAC
This sequence comes from Pollenia labialis, assembly GCA_949318255.1. NCBI lineage: Eukaryota > Metazoa > Arthropoda > Insecta > Diptera > Polleniidae > Pollenia > Pollenia labialis. The sequence goes on along the minus strand of OX439140.1, from coordinate 140,712,190 downwards.
AACAGACAGTAAAACAAAGCAAAACCAATTTATTGAATATAACAAAACCAAAAACAAAACATTGTGACCCAACAAAACAAAACAAACAGAAAAAACATTGCAAAAATAGTGTAACACAAATATAATATACAAATTAAAAATAACATTAAAAATAAAACAAAAATACAAAAATTAAAACAAAGTGTTTTTATTTAATAAAAGAACCGTCTTAATTTGAGGTAACAAAATCTAAAGTTCAACCTCAAACATTTTGGGGGTTGAACTTTAGATTTTCAATCCTCAAACGTAACACGGTTCTTCTCTTTTTTTGTACTTTAAATAAAACACCTTTTTTATTTTTAATTGTATTTTTTATCTTCACTTTTATTGAAACTTTAGGTTCAAATTTAATTTCTTTTCCTTGTTTTTTTTTTGTTTTATAAATTTACAATTTGTGTTGGTTTTGTTAAATTCACTTTTGTTAATTAATGTTTTTTTTTGTTGTTATTTACTTTTTGTCTAAACGATTTGTTAAGTCTGCGCGACGACGATCAAAACTAGAGTATAACCTAGATGAAAGAGAAATCCTCATCATATTTTTAACGTTGGTGTTAAGAAATTAATGATGGGTGAAAAGATAGAAAATCAAGTTTTGAAAACATGATCTTCACTGGATGCTGGGGCACGCACCCCGTCCCATGGTTCACACTTTGCCACAAGACAACACAGGTCTTCGTGAAACGTTACAAACCGTACTTTATTTAATATAACAATTATTCTTACAAAATTACTAATACAATCACTTATCAGCAATGCGACAGGAGTGTGCAAGAGAACTGGGTTGCGTTAGGACAACGAGTATGTCCCTAGAATCAAAATTTTAGCAATCAAGTTTTCTATAATTTCTCCCAACATTTTCTTAACGCTGACGAAAAAATATGATGATTTGCTCATTCATTCCTTGTAGAGTAGTTTTCCCAAATTTTCAGCACGGCAATAATGGAATTCTTTTCATGGAGCTATGTGTTTTTACCAGTGTTACCACCAACAAAATTCAAAATTACACTTGAGATGAAGCAAAATTACCCGATTTAAATGAAATAAAATTGAAGTTTTATTTAAAACAAGACATTTACAAAGAAGCAAAAACACAACAGATTCATTGAAAGAAGATCAATATAAGTCAAACTGTTAACATTCTTATTTAAAATTAATAAACATTAAAGACTAAAAAATAATTAATAAAACTCCTAAAATAATGAGTTAACCTTCCATATTTGGTTGCATACATCTAAGGAAGATTCAAAATTCTTATTGCAATTGCTTTATAAGCCCGAAAAAGCTTACGTAAGGTTAACTGTCAAACGAACAGATAGATTCATGCTTGAACAACGCCACCAAATTATCCAAAATTACTTTGAAAATCAACCATCGATTTTCACCTCTTAAAGGCGACCTTATGATTTAAATGACGCAACTCATTTTTTCACAAGTTAAGGCAATGTGTTGAGAAAATAAACTGTCAATAAGACTTCAAGGCCGTGCGATGTGACAGCTCTTGATTGTTTTCCGTAGTGCTGTGAAGTCACTGGTTTATGCTGATAAACCAGCAACAATTGACGTCTTGGTGGTCAACATTGTTCATTTTATTCGTCTCATGCAGCCAGCAATTCTCGAAAAAGTTGAACAAAACTGGACGTCTGAAATGCGTTTTGTCAAGGACAGGCGCGGTGCCTATTTGTTTCAAATCAGTTTCAAATGGTTATGCAGTGTATTAATCTGCAATTAAAATTCATTTGTTTTGTGTTTTCTACCGTTTTTAGTTTCATGGTCTTAAAAATTCCCTTTATACTATATTTAGTAAACTAAATGCCGGCAGGGTTTTATACAACTGTTCCTTTCGTAATTCAGTGTGAGAGCTTTAAAGGGCGTTAAATATTCTTTAAACTAAAGGATTTGAAAGTTTGTAGGCACAAATAAAATTAATTATATGTTGGTATATTGGAAACATTTCTACCCCCAGGCTAGTTCGAATAACATTTTTCAATATACTTCTGGTTCTAAGCCACTATGATAGTCATCTTTATCCGAATCTAAGAGTCCATCTTGCGACATTTATTACCAAACTTTTGAAAATATATATTTAATGATTGAAGTATTTTTCTTTGGTTCAGAAGACTGGGCATTTTTATCAACAATATTTAAAAAGAAATAAATGTCATCACTGAAATTGAATCTTAATTTTATTTGGGTATCTGAAGTAAGAATTTTAAATAACACCTGAATTACACCTAAGAGAAAGTACACACGCTCTACCCACGACAGTAAAAATTATACCAAATTCGGGTTTTTACTTCAAAAGTCTCGTGTTCAGAAATTTGTTTTACGAATTTCGACTTTATTTTCTTATCGTGTGCATTATAAACAGGTTTTTTTTGGGAAATCTGCAAATGCGTATTAATGTTGACAGAAAGTTCTACAAAGAAGCTTAAAAAGTATATTCGGCACAAATTTCCCAACCTGGATTTTGTAAAAATAACTGGACAATCTAAAAAGTTCAAAAAAAAAAAAAATAAATTTGATATAAATTTTATACCATAGCGTTAAAAAAAACCATGAAACGTAACAACAAAAATTCAGTTTTCCGTTACATATCGCCATTTTAAATCAAAAAGGGCATAAATAACAAAAAAGTTCAAATTCTACTTTTTTGCAAAATAATCGTAAGCGCGAAAACACAAATTTTACTGCAGAGGATTTTTTCCAATTATCTTACACAGAAAAAATTTTTTGCGCAAGTAAAAGAATTAATCAAAAATTAAATCAGTTTCAAATTAATATTTAATCAGGTTAGTTAAATATTTAATCAAGTGTATTAAATGTTTAATTGAAATATTGTCAATGGACGAACCTCTGGTGCCCCTCCTGATATGTCTATAGATCACTAATCATTCACTTAAACTGGAATACAAGTTCTTAATTAGCATTTGGAATTTGATTTAAATCGGACTAACCGTTTACAAAGTCCAGACTAATGCACTTTTTTGTTCTTAAATCTCTTACTGTGTGTCGGTTACGATTTACAGAATTTATTAACTCTTGTCTTAGTTGCAAGTAAATATGTATATTTGAACATTTTTCAAACTATCATTTAAATTTAATATTAAAATTTCCAAAATACATCCTTTTCCTTCCTTGTGAGTATAGATTATTTCAAATACTTAAAGCACTTTCAAAAAGGCCTTGCAAACTGGTATGGAAAATCCAAACGCGATCCATTTATGTATATTGATTTTGAGCGTTACAATTATCGCATTTTTGGATATAAATTGGAATATCTTTGGGCATGATATAAATTGTTTCTTAATACTAAGTATGTAATTAATAAAAAAGTTATTTTTTTAATATTAAAGACATTTTATTTTAACTGAACAAATTTTATTTGAGCTGGTAACTGGACAAGACCCAAAAAAACTGGACACTCTGGCAACCCTAGGTCATACGCACCACGACTCAAACAAAGTATCTTTTGTACAGCAAAAGAACTAAGAAATAAAAATCCTTAAATAGTTCCTTACGTTCGGTTTGATTAATAACTTTTTACAGTACCTAAAGCCGTTTTTCCTTCTTTTCTTTTCCTCGAGAGCTTGTATAAGCTTCCCCTGCCTGGTGTTTTCTTTGTTGCACGTTTCGCTGTGTTGGTTAATGTCAGTTTTTCGCGTTTTTGTTTGTTTCAAATGTTGATTTCTATTATGAAATAAGTATGTAGCAAGGTATATTTACACAAGGTAGACTCATTTGGGAGTGTAGTCATGCTGCTCTATAAAAATAACCGAGTGGAACGGAATTGTCAAAATTGTCTTCATATAAATTTAACGCACACATGTACAAATTTTGGCTCATATACACGGAATTTGACATTGGTGTTCCAACTTAGGTAAACAGCTGACAAACATATGGGCCAACGAGTTTACCTTGTGTAAATATACCTTGGTATGTAGGTATCAAAAGTTTGACACGACTAATAATGGGATAATCTCGGGTAAATTATTTAAAATTTAAATTTATTTGTTTAATTTGACAAAAGACAAAATATTTTCAAAAATCTTCAATTGATAGGCTCAACACTTCTAAATAAAATATTTTTAATAGGAATTTTTTTTCACCGACCCCTAGAAATCTGTTACGGTTCCTATTTGAAAGGCCTTGTTGTGGGAGCAAAATAAATTTGAAAAATTTATTAAAATTTAATCAAATTGGAATTTTTGTCTTTTCTTTTATCTCAAATCAAACATTTTATTGCGGCAATAAAAAAAACATACAATTGTAAGAATGTACCAAAATTTAATAACATGCAATTTATAACGCGTGCAAATTCCATTTAATCCTTCATACGCGTACATTGTACATACAATCATTTCTTTGATTCATCTGAACACACGCTTACGCAACATTAATGAAGCATGTTGTTGTATTTTGAACAATTTTTAAATAACTAAACATGAAAAAACAATATTTAAAGTGATTGAAAGCAATTTTAACAATACACCCTCTTTCCTCCTTCAAAACCCACAAAAGCAGGAAAAGTTTACAGAAAAGCTTTATTAAACGCAAAACAACATAAACTTTGAAAGAAAAATTGCCACCGAAAAATTTTTGCTACTGTTGCTAAAAATGTTCCTCAAATCCTGCCTGTGTCACCCTCTCAAACTGTCTAAACAAAAAATTATTAAAACAGTGATGTAATCGAAATAATGATAAGCATTAAGGGGAAAAATAAGGGAAGAGCATGGTCGATTCGATAGACCATAAAATTTGTTGCTGTTGGAGTTTTTTTTAACTGCATGCTAATATTTATTATAAAATTGCTTCTTTGGATTTTGTTGTTGTTGTTGTTGTTGTTTTGCCTACATTTACGATAAACGATCAATGTTGACGTTAAACATTTTTTCAAAAAAAGTTTTTGTTTATTTTTCAGAAGTAAGTGAGATTTTCAATGGGGGTTGGTTGCAAGGAGACGATGTCATCGTTAAGATTACAACTTAAAGAATACAAGTTATTCTAAAGTAGTTAATGAACTAAACAAAAAAAAAAAAAAAGGAAGAACAGATTAAATTTACAACCGCAAACATTTTCTCAATGATACTTAATATAAATACTGAAAATCAGTCAAACAACTCAATAACGAGTTCTGCAGTTCATGCCTTTTGCATCCATTTTTTTTTCTGCTGACGAAAATGTTCAGGGATTTTCTACAAACCAAGCCAAAACTAATCTTTTAAATTTTAAGGTGGCCAGATTTCCAAAAAAGCTTAACTCATTTTCGGAACGTGAAAATTTATTCAATAGTTTGAGCGTTTTTTTTTTTTTGTAAAAATGTTATGTAAAATTAACTTTTTTCTTCGATTTTTTAATTTTCGGATTATTTCAGATCTGACCAGGTTTTAAACTTTTTTTGTTTTTTTTTTTTGCTATTTAAGCACTTTTTATAGGTTTTAAAGTTTATTTACTTAAGTTGGCTTAAGATAATTTGCAAATATATGTGATTCATATGTGCCCAATCATATTGAACTGAAGAAAACTGTTTGGTTAATTTTATAAAACTGACATTTACTTAAGCAAAATGCGATACAGATCGCACTTTCCGTACGAAATAAAATACTTTTTTGATTTTATTTTTGTGTTTTTAAATGCTTTTTTTAATTTTTCTGTTAATTTTTGACAGTAGCTTCAGCCAGCTTATGCATATTATAGTTGGGCTTTTAAGCAGTTTTTTTAAGTTCTGTATAGAATTTTATAAGAGAGATTTTTTTGGCTAATTTTTTCGAAATTTAATTATTTAAAAAAGATTTTGATTGGATTTGCTTGGTCGTTACTAATTTATTCTCAATACGACTGTTTTTCCGCTAAGCGATTTTAGCTGCAGTTAGCGACATTTTACATATTTAAATTATTTTTTTTACTATATATGGGTTCATTATAAAATGTATTTTTCAGCACGTCTAACAAACACGTTTGTTTTGTTCGTAGGCTATCGGGCTAGAAAAGAAACAGGGGTTGGCCAGGGCTGCCAGACTTGGGGATTTATCCCTAATGTTGGGGATTTAATGCAAGCAAAAAAGACAAAGAAAGTAATTTGGGAATTGGGGATTTAAAAAAAAATTCGGGGATTTTTTGGGGATTTTACACATTTTTAATACATCGTATTTGATCTTTTTTTTATTTACGCTAATTTTTCTTTTTTCGTATATAAAATATCAAAAAAGTAGCAAAACTTTTATCTTACTCTTATTAACAACGAAAGGGTAAAGGGTCCTAATTAAGATTACAATTTTTGGTGAGTGTGGTACTTAACAAACTAGTGTTGTTATTCTTGAGTGAGTGTTTTAAAAAAGTATAATTTAAAAGAATAATCTAAAACTGTTGACCACACACACAATTTTTGATTTTTTTAAGACAATTTTTAATCAAATATGTATTCCCCAAAAATAAGTAAATATGAAAAGCTTGGGAAATGCCGGGCTCATTCGTCTTCAAAAACAGCATATTGTTCTGCTTGTAATTCCTCACTGGAATCACATAAAAAGGATTTTAAAAAAACATGTCGAACGAAGCCAGTCGCTACAAGCAAAAAAAATTTTTTAACTAAAAATTTTTATTTGGGGATTTCTTATTATAATTTTTTTTATTATTTTTAAGAACAATTTTAAATTTGGTCAGAAAAAAAAACACAAAAAAATATTAACTAAGGTTTTTCATTTTTAATTTGGGGATTTTTGAAGATTTATTTTTTGATGACAAGGAAAAAAGTCCTTGGCAGCCCTGGGGTTGCCAAACAGACACGAAATGAGTTTTCATGTTTTTTAATATTGTATAAAGAAGATTAGCTAAAAGTAGGGTTTTTTCCCGAGATTTCCCGTCCCGGGAATTCCCGGGAATTTCGATTATTTTCTTTCCCGTTTTCCCGGGATTTTTGTTGCGGGATCCCGGGAAATAAAAGTTCCTCATAGTTTTAGAAAAAAGCTATTTATACTTTGAAATTTAGTTTTATATTCTCTAAAAATTAGCATCTTTTGATGGGTTGTCGATTAGATCCAGGGATGATAAAGTCGGTACAATTGTACTTTTTTCAGTACTATTAGTATTGCAAAAGTACTGAAGTACTCCAATGACATTTTTAGTACAATTTAAAAAATTCAAGTGCTTTAAAATATAAACATTTTGGTAAAAGGTTGAATAATTGAAAAATAAAATTAATGAACTAAATTGCTGTACCAAATTTGCCGGCGAATATGGAACAAATTTTTCATACCAAAATATGATAAAAAAAAGCGAAGAAATCCCTTTTATGTAAATTTTTAATAGCTAAATGAATATTTGAAATATGTATAAAAGTGAATTTTAAAATTAAAAGTAAATTTGAAAGGAAAGGATGTTTTTTTAGCTGCACGAGAACTTAAAATGATAATACAAGACAAGATATGGTTGGAATAAAATTGCTTTGTTATAATCTGGTAGATAATTTAATGGCATTTACTGCCAAATTTTGGACCTCTTTTTCTAATAAATCTGGCAGTGTGGCTTGAATATTGGCTTCCGATAAACTAATGACCTAACATAGCCGCATAAAAAGTTGTCCAGATGCGCTCAATCGCACGTGAACAGGACAACTTCCTGAAATTGTCTTCGTTCCAAATACAGCAATTTTGCTCATTGACGTATTCATTTATTCACTAATCACTTAACACAATTCTTTGATAAAAGTGCCCGCAAACAGGTTTATTTTTTCAAAGTAAACTTCCGTAATTTGGAGCGTTGCTGTAGCATTAAACAATTCATAATGACTTGGAAAATCTTACTGTACGGAAATGTCTACACAGTTGACATTCTCAGCTCTCAAAGCATAGTTACGGATATCGGTATTTCTAATGCAGCTTAAAAAATGCCCTAACATTTTTTAGTTATTCTAAAGCTACGGTCACACTTATTAAATATTTGACCAAATAAGCGTAACCACTACTTTTGTTAATAGTTAGTGAGATTTAACAAACTCTTAATGTCACAAAATATAGCTAATTATACTGCTAGACATAGCAAAAAACTGTTTTCTGTAAGATGTGGAATTATAATCAAAATAAATATTGGAATTAAAGTAAATTATTATTTAGTTCGCTTGTTGGTTCCGTTTTTTTCGTCAAAGATTTGACAAGTGTGACCGTAGCTTTACTAGTAAAAAATAATTTTTTGTTTTATTACAATAAGATTTCATAAAGTACAATTTTTTACTGAATTAAGTACAATTTTGAATATGTCATTTATCATCCCTGATTAGATCAGTAACAAGAAGTGAGTACGTTCGTAAATCAATGTCTTCTGACGCAATAAATCTACCAAAAGCAGAATGTGCCGTGCAACAGTTGATAATTAATAAATTTAGTGAAGTGAAGAGTTAATAAAGAACATAAATTCAAAATAAGATGCAGGCAGTACATTTTAATTGTCCATGGACAAGTCTTAAATATAGGAGATATCCAAAAATATCGCTCCTTTACTGTAGCAAAGTCATATCTACAAAATGGCAAAATGCGATTAAAGTTAAAATGTACCGATTTAAAGATACATATATTTTGCTATAATTTCGATTCAGTTTGAGGTAAAAACCGATGTTTTGTTACGAGAAAGTAGAAGGAACACTTTGCTTAATTAACTTAATATTGAAAAAAAATGTTGAGATATGACGATATGTTAATAAGGTGATAAACATAAATTTGTGTCATTTTGTGACGGCTTATATAACTGGGAAGTGCTGGGAAACAGAAATAAAAAAAAACTATGGAAACTCGTGTAAGATACTACAACATACAATTTTAAAAACACATTGTCCTAAATATTACAGGTGGCTCTTGTAAGAAGAAGTCCGTTTGATGCTATTTTTTGCATCAACCTTGTCATACATTTGGCTGATATAGACGTTGTTTATAAAAAAGAAAAATTACTTCGGATTGCGAATTAGAAATATGCAACAACCTTAAACATTTGCACTTTAAACTATTTGTCCAATCTCGGTAAAAAAGTGAACGAAATGTTTCGGAAACATGGTAATAAGTAAATAAAATACGATATATACTCTTTGCCGACTTTCTAAACGCATTGAGTGTGTCTTAATGTTATTTCCTATGCTGTTAAAAAATGTTGTTAATATATTTATAAAACATAATTATTTAAAATATTTTATCTATTTTATAAATTTACTTTTTGATCTCAAAACTTGAGTACCATAATTTTTGTTTGTTTTTATTATTGTTTTATGAATTAAATTGTTATGTTTATGTTACCTTTTTATCTTGTATCTAGAACATAATGATACGAAAAATGTACATATAAAAGCGTAAGGTAATAATAATTCAAGTTCCCCTTTCAACCTTTAATTAATTTTTGGGAGTACTTAAGCATTTCTTTTACTTACTTTGTAAGCAAGTTCTCTTACGCTTTTTAAAAAAAAAGTTTTTTTTTCATTAATTTAAAACAAATTTACTTTGTATTATTTCTATGGAGCGGGATCCCGGGATCCCGGGAAATTTAAAATTTTTTCCCGTTTTCCCGGGAATCGAAAAACTCCGGGAAAAAAAAACTAGCTAAAAGACATTGTGAAAATGCAAAAGGTTTTTGGTAACATGTTCAAATGCCTGAAAAGACATCGTATAAATGCAGCCTTATGTGTTGTTTTTTTTATTTGGAAAGCTTTAAGAATTTAATGCTTTTGTTATATTGTCTAGATTTAAGAAAATTTTTTTTATAAAAAATTAAATTCTTATTTGCCGACATTTTTTTTACAACTAGCGTTTTTCTACAATTAATTTAATTGTTAATTTATTTAATTAATTTAATTTTTTTATTCGTCGTTCTTTTGTTTAGCAAAATGAAATCGGCTAAGTAAAACATGGTAACTTTAAATAATAAAGTCTTAAATATTTTGTAAAGATATATTTTTTTTATTAATTTGTCTTAATGATGAAATAGAACTGGGGCTGAACGATGTTTTTCATACAGTTTGACATAAAATTATTTAAAGTGTTCTCATTTGATCTATTACGGAGCCGTTTATCATACAAACATTTTTTGTATTCTTCTTAATTTTTTTTTTAAATTTATTTTATTTTGTTGTGTAACAAATAAATTATCAAAAGTGCAATTGCATCATCCACTTCACAATTCATGTTTTCTTTTTGACGTTTTAGGTTATTGTGATTTATTCGTCTGTGTGTGTGGAGAAATGGAACGCTAACAAATCACACGCACAAATCACTAGTGTGTGCTCAAATTTATTGGACTTTTTCCTGAAAGCGTTTTCTAGATTGTTTTTTTTTAAATTTTCTGGTGTTTTCCGGAGATTTAAAATTTAATTTACCAACTCTGGCCACCTTTGGTAAAATCTTTATTATTTAAGGTTCAATAAACAGCGCGAGGTCTTTGCAATTTTAGCATTTACAAGTTATAACAAACAACAACAAGGACGATAACTACAGCAACAATAATGTTTCCTTATCCTTATGCCTATCCTTGCTGGCTGCACCCCATCCCCCTTCGGTCATACTCATCAACGACAGGCATCAATGACACTTGCCAATAAAATGACTCATGAAAATCTAGGCCGACAAAACAAACAGAGAGAGAGTCTTTTAGTGGCTGAGAATATGTGTTCGTGTGATGGTCGTCACTGATGGGCAAGTCAATAAAATGCTTCCCAGTTGCTTCATCCATACTCGTGCATGAACTTGGCAACCGGAAATAGTAAATGTCAAACAGATTCATTTTATCCGTTTACAAAGGGGGGTATACAAAAAAAATAACTTAAAATATATAAATGGAAGAAAATCAAAATGAAGTGAAAAAGCACGGAAAAGCATGATAATGCTTGTTTGCAAAACTTCTTTAATAAATATATCCTGTGGGATTGAGATTGGTAAACATGAGGAATTCAATGGAAACTAAATAAATCTATACGCTTTATTTACCAGAAGAAAAAAAAAGAAATAAAGAAAAGAAAAAAAGAAAAACAAACAGTAAATAATTGCTTGGGTTTTGGTCATTGACCATCCTGTAAATAAAGAAGGAACTAAAATTAAGGGAAAGCGCAATTTTTTTTAAATAAATATTAATTTTTAATGATTCCATTTACCTGTCATACCACACCTTTAGCTTTGCACGGCATTATGACTCTAAACTCTCCCTGATTTATTCATTTTTGTTAAGCAGGATATTAAACTTCACTTCATTACACTTCATTTTAGCATTCAAAAAAAAATCCTTTCATTTTTTCCACAAGCAATCCAATACTTTAGTACACACACATACATGCAGACATACATGTGAATATGTGCATTCATAATAAATCCCATTAAATACGTATTGAATTGCACTAAATCGATTATTTCGTTCAACATCATTGAATTTGAATAAAATTCAGTTTCTCGTTAAAACTCCTTGATTAAACCACCCATGCCAACCCAGTTAGCCAAATTGTGGTGAAGGAAATTTTTAAATTTGTCCCTTTTTTCCACAAAAAAAAAATCATCATTGACGAAATTAACGACATTTTCTTAAACTTGTCATCGATGTGTCGCCTTAAGAGTCCTAACAATGACAAGAAGAGCCACAAAGTCTTTAAGTTTATCTTTAGTCCGGTCCTTTGCAAACGCTTGAAGTACTTTTTGCTGGAATGCAGGGTGGCTTGTTTTATTCTAAAAAACTCATGCTTTTCGGGAGCAAAATTTTTAAGAAACAGACACCAAATTGCATTTTTTTAAAAAAAAGGCACATTTTTTTGTAGAAAAGAAAACACCATAAGTATTAAAAAAGCAAGCAGTATTTTTATTTGAGGTACAAAAAAATTTTTTTTTTCGATTTTTATAGTATTTTTTTGATTTTTTTCAGACTTTTCGGAAGAGGTTTAGAGGTCGCTAAAATCGAATTTAACCCAAAAACCCGTGTTTTTCGACTTTTTTTTGAATTTTGCTCATTACTCGGCCCGTAAGTACGATTTTCTTTGCTACTAAGTCAATTTTTTTAAAGAAATCTTCTCAAACTCTACTTCTTCGTGCATTTTAGATATTTTAAAAATAAAACTCTTAATTCAGTGATATAAGATAAAGCAAATTTATTTTAAGAGATCATAAAAAATATTATAACTACAACAGCAACTGCCAGTTGTAAAAGATTTCTTCCTTTGCTTTTTAGATCATTTTGCATTTGAAAATGTGCGTTCAATTGATGATCAGAAATGTTGTAGGTATCGATAAAATACCAAAAGCAATATGTGAAATGCCAGCAAATATTGGTTTCGTTCTTAATATTGGCTATATTTTTCCAAGAGAATTTAAATATATTCAGTTCTGAGATGCTTTATTTCTGAAAGATCCGCTAGAACACGGAATTGAGATTAGATATTATTATAGTTTTCTTTGTCGTTTGCATATAACATTCATAACAGCAGGTTATGCTATTGATTTTTTTCGGAAAAAATATTTTCTGGAGTGAAGCTGATTATCACTTTACAGGTTTTTACAGCAGTGTTATGCTATTGGTTTTTTTCGGAAAAAATATTTTCTGGAGTGAAGCTGATTATCACTTTACAGGTTTTATTTTCAAAATTAAATTTAGTTCTTAATATTTCGCAAATTGTCGAATAAAATCATTTCGTAGTTTCTTTTACTTTAGAAACCATTTCCTTAAAATTGCATGTTTCTATAAATATAGTTTTCATTTAAATTTTCCACTAACATATTATTCAATGTATCCATTTTCATAAATTTTCTTGCCACTTGTAAGAACAAATATCCCACTCTGGAAAGCAAATCCTGGCGTCCACGCTTTGCATTTCAATATTAACGTCGTTAATTAACAACAACATAATTAACAACAAACACATGATGACCAAAGCCTGCTATAAAAATGATCACATCACAGTTGAAAAGCTCATTGGATAAAACAAGTACTGAAAATAACGCGGGGGTACTGCGGTATTTTTAATATGAAAAAGTACTGAATAAAATACCAATGTACTGAATTTTTCAACACTGGTGTTGGTAGTGGCTGATTCTCTCTGGTTTCATTACATGAAATGAAGGAATCTATCGTATTAAAATGGTTCACTCGGGACAATTTTCAGGCAATATTTAAACCAAAATTGAAAGTGTCACAAAGGTGTTAATATAACGCCTCCTAAGACATCGACATGTTAAAGTGACAAGTCCTTTTCATATTAAGTGTTAGAACTAGAACCGGTTCCTACCACTTTAGAACTGTCCCGTGACAAGTTTAGTGTTAATTCCCTTTCCCCTAGGTGGACGATATTATCATCGACGAATAATGCAGGCAATTTTAGTAGTTTTACCTTATCTCGTGAATAATATGAAAGACATATTCATCGACAAGAAAATAAACAAAATTGAAAACAAATTTAAAACTTTGCCACTCATTTTGTCGTCAATAAAGATTTTATTTAATTTATGCAGGAATTATAAAAACTTGCATTCAATAAAAAATATTAAGGCCCGTTTTCACAACTTACCGTTAGCTAAAAGGAGGGTTTAAACGATCTTGTAAAAAGCATTCCATTTTAACAACTTTTCTTTTACCCAAGGTGAGCGATAAGTATAAGGGAGGTTTGTACTACCAGGCTGGTTAAAGAAAATTTGTAATAATGGAACACTTTTTACGGCCACTAAAATCCTACCGTTAGTTATCGGACAATTTTAAAAACGGGGGAAGTTTGTAAAGAATAGTAAAGTGAAACGCTGTAGTTTGTTGGGCGACAAAATCGTTCTGCTATTTCGCACGTTAACAATAAATCGGCTTTCACTTGTTTATCATCTATAATTGTATTACATTGTCATAGACCCATAGAATTCAGAATGCCTAAACAACGTGGCCAACTGGGCATATTTTATATTTTTAAAATAAACCACTACAAAAACACACACATACATCTATACAGTACACTCATTTCGCTTACTCATACATTTACGTTGGAAGCATTTCCACATTATTTCGAAATTGGAGCGCGTTTCCGTTTCTGCCTTAAGAGATTTTTCTTTTGTTACATTATAAATCTTTTGTGCAAGATTTAAAGGGAGAAAAAAATAGAAGAAAACTTCATAAATTTATTGGAAATTGGTAAATTTATATTGAAAAAAAAACAAACATAATTTATGCAGACAAATGTAGGTCTACAGGTAAAAAAGAAAAAGTATTTCAAATAATACGCAGCACATTTTCATTTAATGCTAAGAAAATATTTTGTATTCTTAAAAGCAAAATCTTGGATAATAGAAACAAGCACAAATATTTCCGACTATTTAAGTACAAGAGCTTTAAAATTATACAAATTTTTTTTTTAACAAATTGCTGTATTAACATTAAGAATTTCCATTAAATCGACAGCTCTAAATGCTTCTATGCCATACCAGGAAGTTATTGGGAAATTTTGTCTGCTTTTGGGTCCTAAACTTTTCTTCAACATTCCCTCGAGGTTAGTTACACTATTATACTTTGTATTAATACATGTCAAAAACTCCAGTAATATGTAAAAGTCTGATGTCCATTTTCTCAATGTACCGTCAAAGTGCCTGTTACTAAATGTCAACATAAATTTATTAGACCGATAAACTGTCTGTAAACAATTTTGGGTTTCTCAATATACCGACAAAAAACATGGTTTTAAGTTGGCAACACCTCTCAAAATACATATAAAAGTTGGGAGTCAGCTGATTGAATTTATGTGTACGGCAAATAAAAGGAAAATAAATAATCGGCAAATGAGTGCTGGTTAGTTTTGCGACAGAATAGAAGCAAATGAGACATTGAGAAAACCAAATTTCTTAAATGTGCAGTTTTTCGTTGGGAAAAAAGTTAATCGTGTAATGAGAAAACGGCCATGATAGTGTGAATGCATGTGCGATGAAAATGTTAAGTAAAAGGTGGCTAAATTTTAATGGCCGATCTTGATTTTGAATAAAACAGTTAGAATAATTTAGGAAATTATTGTTATTTCTTTTTATTATGATAATATTGGTATGGTTCAATTAGGCATGAAACAAAATGACGGCCAAATGACCGCCGCGAACTCGGCTGCACACCCCCATGAGATGGTCGCAATTTTCGATGGCTCTGAGGCACAATGTGCCGAATTATCTCATCCTTTAGCTCTTAATTATTGCTGACTTATCGACGTACACCTTTTCTTTCCAATAACCCCACAGAAAGAAGTCCAACGGTGTCAAATCACATGATCTTGGTGACCAATTGACATCGACACCACGTGAGATAACACGGCCATTGTATTTGTCGCACAAAAGAGCCATTGTTCCTTAGCTCACAAATCACAAATCGTCCACATGCATATCTTCGGGCCATAAAAAGTTCGTTATCATATCACGATAGCGAACACCATTCACAGTAACTGCACCAAGCAGTCACTTTTGTATTGGGTTTTCGACAATCACTCTTGGATTATTATTCGCCCAAATGCGGTAATTCTGCTTATTGACGAATCCACTGAGGTGAAAATGTGCCTCATCACTGAAGATGATTTTCTTCGAAAGTGTACGATATGCATTTTGATTTGAACGCCCATTTTTATAATAAGCCTGATTAGCTTTAACGCGTTGCTCGATTGTGTATCTTTCCATAGTTAAAATAGAGTTAGTCTGAAATTGAGAAATGTCAAATGAAATGCAGAAAAAAACTTTAAGTGTGGTTCACATTCAACATCGGCCCTTAAATTATGAAAAAAAGTTTGACATCCCATACAACTTCATTGTTTTTTTTTAAATTTCTAAATAAATTGGATCAGGATTGCATTTTATATTATGTGTGATGGTGTGAACACAAACTGTTATGTTAAATTAGATTTTTTAACAGTCGCAATAAAACTCATTAGATTTCTATCTCACAAAGTATTATGGAATACGTAAGACTTGTGAGATAGTTTAAAATAGCCTTTATTATTACTTAAACTAACTGGAAAGTGTATTCTAAGTGTAATTACAATCCTCAAAAGCTTTTATATTTTGATTGTTTTTTTTTTTCAATATTTTAAACGAATAATATGAAAATGTATCTTTATAAATAAAATTGTAACGTTATGACTGATTCATCATCGCACAGCCTAAACGCCAAATGCTAAAAACTTGAAATTTGGACTGGAGGTGGTTCTCTCCCCAAATCGATCCACTAAGACGGGATTTTTGGAAATTCGAATGTTTAGAGGGTAAAAACGGATAACCTTATATCTCCAAAACTAAAAGAGATACAAAAAACCTGTAATACTTATCGTTGTTCTTTATAAAAACAAGCGGACAAGTGTCTGGTACTTTTTTGAAATTCGGCTCTTTTAGGGAGAAAACGGGTAAAACCTGAATGTTATTACTTTTTTGTCCCCCCATCTATCTTTTGAACCAATAATCCTAGAAATAAAGTTAATACCACATTCGAAAACTTAACAAAAAAAAAATACGAATATTAATATGGTACTTTTTCGAAATTCGAACGTCTAAGGGGTGAAAATCGAAACTATTTTTGGTACTTTTTTACAAAACATTTTTCTCCATTCATTGACATATTCGTATTAAATTATGGGCCCCCACTACAATGCTGCAATATTTGATACTTTAAAGGGGGGGGGGGGGGTGGAAAATAGTACCAAAATGGGAAATACGGGAAATTTTATATCTTTCTTCAGCTTTTTGGTTCGACAACTGGTATTTTTTTAATTATCGTTAATATTGGACCTTAAAACATAAAATTCAAGATGCGATGTCCTGAGTGGATATGCATCTATAAGAGGGAAGTTTTTGGTACTTTTTTTATTTTAACTTGTACTTTTTGAATTTCGGTTAGTTTTAGACCTAGAAACATAAAATTTAACATGACATATCCTGTGTGAATGAGCGGGTTATATACTAGCATTTAAACAAGTTAAAACCTAGAAAAATAAACTTTGGCATACAGATATGTCCACGAAGAAAATGGAGACGCTTACGAAGTAGCAGGTAAAAAGCTAGTATATAATAAATGTACTCACCATGAGAAATAAATTCCCAGATTCTGTTTGTTAAAACAAACTGGAAAATAAGGCCAATATAGCGGCGAAAAAATCATCATTTTCCTATCCACATTAAATGTATTGATGATTGTGGCTGTAAGCTTCGTAAAAAATTCAGAGGCCGTTTTATATTATAAGATGAGAACTCTTTTGAAGATAGTATTTTGTACTTGACAACTGTATCAGTTTTCAATTTTATTTCTTTAATTATATTTCGATCTACCAAGGGTCAAATACAATTTGGTTTAAAGATTGATGTTTGACTATTAACTGCCATCAGTCGTCAATGGCTGTGAGTGTTAAACGGAAAAACCCTCTGAAGAGATTGAGTGGTTGCAATTAAAACATGTAAGGGTATCTGTCCGTGAAAGCCTGGGTTCGAGCCCAGCGGAAGTCACGCATGGATATTATCAATAAATTTTCATGTTGCGAAATTCCTTTCTTCATAAAAATAATTAAATGAAAATTAAATTTGATGATCTTAAGCCTGATGCTATAAACACATTCGAGACAGCAGGCTACCGCCTTCAATATGGCAAAAATAAAATACATGTGTGCATATGAAAATTATTATTTTCACGCCGACACGGCTACATAGCTGCAGGTTGTTGTCTGTGCTTATTTTGTCGTTGTAGTCAAATTAAACTAATTTCTATTTTTATCCACTACAAAACAGAAAATTTGTAGCTTATATAAAAAAATATTTAAAGAATAAGTGCTTCACTTGAAATTAAAAAAATTATATAACTTTTTAGTATCCTTATAATAAATTCTATAGGAAGATGTTTTTCGCGCTTACGCTTTCCTAGCTAAGAAGGTCGTAAAAGTTGCAAAATACTTTATCTATATTTATTTAGCTATAAAATTCATCTATAAAATATGGAAAACATTGGAAAATTGCTTTAAAGTGTTTTTCAAATGGCGTTTAAACCATACCGATTAATCAATTAAGAGCCAATTTCATATCTATGTATATTCATACTCCATGGCTGACTTTTTTACAAAATTGGCTTTATCTTGAAATTATGTCGATAATAATTATAACACCTTAATCAATTTCAAATTTTACATGATGGATTTACTAAAAATATGGTAAACTAGCATTTAACCCGCTACTTCGTTAGCGTCTCCTTTTCCCTCGTGGACATATTTTTATGCCACAGTTTATTTTTCTTGTTTAAATTCTAGCATATAACCCGCTACTTTAAAATGGGGCATTTTCTTTCATGTACACGCTATAAATAAGTATTTATATACATTTATTGGCTTAAATTAAGTTTGTGTACTAGTCTTGAATTATGCATGTTTTTCCATTAAAAAAAGTAGAAAAAAAATGATAGTGATACCACTGAAACATAAATAAATAATTAAAAACAGCTGCAGTCTTCAAAATAATTCAGTAGCTGACTACACGACTATAAATGCACCCAGCAGCATTTGTAGTCGTGTGTTCGTAAAGCCTGCTGTGATGAATGTGATGAATGTTATGAGTAGTTATGAGATGTCTCTGACAATATCGATGATACACGTGGTCTGAAATATAGAGTGAAGTAGTAATTAGATCCTACATGATTAATTTACCAGACATTTTGCTCGTGTTAAACTCCCTATAATTTCTAAAGTCTTTATTTATTGACTCCAAGGTTTCTTCTGAAAATAAACCAATGGACAAGGGTACAGATTTGATTTTTTCAGTACCATAATTTAAGATTTTAAGTAGACCGGAAGGAATGTTGTATCAAGGATATAAATTAAAAAGTGCCTTATTTGTTTCAATTGTAAGTTTTCTGAATGCTTCTTTCTGTATCAACAGCATAATCACAAGCCATACTTCTTAGAATGGTTCCTAAGTTTCATCAACTCCTGTTATTGATGCAGGATGATTAGGCTATGAAAAAACAAATGTCTGGTGGTATTACCATCAAAAGTGGTTCCAAACCTTGGTTTAGGTTATCTGTCTTGTCAATTTATCAATTGGAAGCAAATCTCAACAAATCATAAATACATACTAACAAGCAGGACCATTTGCAAAATATATGCAGTTTCGTCATCATTCTACTTTGAAAACTTGATGTACTATTTAACTAAATAATTTTAATTAAAAGAATACGGGAATTGTCTTATTTTTATAAAATATTATAAACATGAAAATAAAAAAATTTACATACTTAAGTATGCATGCATGTTAATTTAACAAGATAAACTTTTGATTTTATTATAAAACAGGTTTTTATGAAATCAATATTGAACAATGTTATTTTAACAGTGAATAATAATTAATAAACGTGATTTAAGGTTATTTTAATATGTTTCATTTAAAATTAATATGAAATATTGATAAATTTAAATGGATAGATGTTTTTTATGTAAAAATATCCAAAAATTATCAGCCATGTTCTGAAATCGCATTCGATTGAAATTAAAAAACGTACAAATTTTTAAAACTTTTCTGTGTTGAAGTTTCAAATAAATATTTCCTTTTTACTAGAACTACTTTTACAACTACCATCGATTTCAAATTCCAGAACATGGCCGTATATTTTTAAATGAATTGTTATATCATTTTCTTAATAAACAACATAAAAAATGTGTTTTGAAGATTTATTAAAGATTTTTAAAATCTTGATGCAGATTTTGCAGATTTTTTTAATGAAAAATTATGGTTTTTTTTGCTGATTTTGCCTCTAAAAGTTCTGGCAACACTGGGTAAGTGTTTAGGTTAGATCATCAATCTCATCTCACTTACGGATTATTTCAAGAACGAATCAAGATGAAACCGTTGTAGAAATTCTTGAATCAAACACAGTTTGAGATGGATTTTAATCTCACTTTAAATTAAGTCAATCCTGTTTTCGGATTATTTTAAGTGCGAATTCGGGATTAAATATGGATAAGTTAAGTATTTCGCACTTGAATCAATCGTTCTGTATTTGATTTAAGGAAATCCGTACTTACTGTACCATTGACACCGCTTCAAGGAATATTTCAAAATGTAACTTTTGACGAAAAAGGACATACATATGACATACAGACAACTGTCTTGGCATAAAAATAGTTAACAATTAAAAGGACATTGTAAAGAAACTGATTGATGGCTACCACGAGATGGAAAGTTTACATATCACTTAAGATGCACTACCCCCACAGATATTAAGATTTTTTCCCTCAAACTTAAGAAACTTTGGTAATGAACATGAAGAACTTTTTCACCAAGATGTAGCAGATATGAAATGTAGATATAAAGGAAAGCAAATAAGACACATTTTGTAAGATTACTGTTGTTTGCCTTGTGACGAAACAAATACGGAATCATAAAAACGCCATAATAAGCGTCCGAAATTTCCTTATACTAAAACTTTATCTTTAAAATTTGGTTACGTTAATAAGCCCAAGTCAATGTCTTCAGAAATTAATGGCAGTTCACTTTATCAACCTCAAAATATTTTCAAATTGCCTTTCTCGCTTTAGCTCAGAGCCCTTTATATGTAACACATCTCTTTAAAAAAAAAGTAGTAACTTATTTAAACCCAAAGTCAATGAAGGCACCTTTTGATTATAAAGAAGTGATAATAATGATGAAGATAAATGTAAAATCATATTTTCAAATTAATACCAAAAACGAAACGAAAACTTAACTCAACTGACCAAATACCCCCCCCCCCCCCCCTCCCAAAAAACCAACTAAGGATAATGAAAGGATTGTTATTGAGAGAAGCAAAAAAAAGGAAAAAAGGACGCACTAATTCTCACAACAATACATTCATTATATGACATGTTACCACATCATTCCGTTACAAAGTACCGTTACAAATGTCCATCATACATCCTTTTACATATACATACATATGTATTTTCCATAAGGTAAACTTTAAGCAACAAATTTAAATACTTTTTTACATTTTATGTATGTATGTGTTGTCGGTTTATGCGGTTTGGATAATAAATATTGTTGTATTTTTGTAATCATACACACAGGATTATTACAGACATATTCGCTCTCTCTCTCTCCATTAACAGCAGACACCACACACTTTACACCTTTCAGACATTCCAATGTCAGTTAAAGTGATTTTGTGTAACTTAACTTGACATGAGACATGACTGACATACAGGTAATTCCTAGGTAGGTCATATTTTGAAAGGCAGACTGAATGGATAAATGTCGTAATGACTAACTCAAGCTTACTTCTCAATGACAATAAAAAACATAAACACACACACTCTGTATACAGTTAGAGAAATCTAAAAATCATTTTTGGAGTATTATTTTTTCCCTCTAAAATAAAACTCATTTTAGGAGTTTTATTTTTTCCGTCTAAAGTAAAACTCATTTGAGGAGTTTTATTTTTTCCGTCTAAAGTAAAACTCATTTTAGGAGTTTCCGTCTAAAGTAAAACTCATTTTAGGAGTTTTATTTTTTTCGTCTAAAATAAAACTCATTTCGCCTTCATAAAATAAAACTCTTTTGAAGAGATTTAATTTTTTGTCTTAATTAAAATTCATTTGTTTACTTTCTTCTTTTTTAACAGACTTTTTTTATTTGTTTTTTCAGGTGAAAGATTTGACACTTACACAAAGTACACCCAATCCTGTTTTAACACGGTATTTTTACATTTATAGCACTTCTTTTTATATTTTGGCCGCTATTACGGTTTATAACTCAACTCAGTTGAGTTTTTATTAAGACTACTGATTGTGATTAGTTGTAATTTTTGTTAATTGAAAAAAATCAGATTTTTGCAATGAACTTAGTGAAAAATAAATTGTATTAATATGCAAATTTGTTTCTGACGGAAAAAATAAAACTCAAACGAGTTTTATTTTTTGACGGCAAAAATAAAACTCCTAAAATGAGTTTTATTTTAGACGGAAAAAATAAAACTCCTAAAATGAATTTTATTTTAGACGGAAAAAATAAAACTCCAAAAATGAGTTTTACTTTAGACGGAAAAAATAAAACTCCAAAAATGAGTTTTATTTTATGATGGCAAAATAAAACTTCATTTTTAAGAGTTTGTTTCGACCTTTTATTTTTACGTTGAAAAATAACTGTTAATGATTGAGTTTTTTTTAATTCTTAAAATAACTGTTATAAAATAACTTTTTTGATATCACTTAAAACCGTTACGGTCCCTGGTTTAAAATCGTATACCGGTTTTGATACTGATACCGAAAACAGTTACGGTTGCAAAAAACGTTTTTTTCCTAAACGGCTATTGCATTGTAGTAATACGAAAGAAATATACAAAAAAAATTTGTATGCTAAACAACTTTGATATAAATATCATCATATATATACTAAGAATATTTCTTCCACAAAAAAAAAATCAAACAAAAACAAACAAACTCCGCAATAGATACAATTTGACGTTTTGTTGCGGACCAAAATTTTAAAATGTTCACGCACAAGACAACTAACACAGCCAACAAATCACAAGAAATTTAAAATTTTCAATTACATGTGATTTGTGCGCGCACAGCCCCATTAATATGTAACAAGACGTCGAGCTCGTACAAATCACCTGTGTGTACCCAGCTTTAGCCCAATTTCAACTTTTTTCTACTCTGAAAAATGTCCACTTTCTAAAAAAATATAAATATTTAACAATTTTTTTACAATATTTAACAAAAAGTCCCTTTGATAAATACCACCATATTTAAAATGTGCCAGTCATCTAATGGTGTCTTCTTTTCTTAAAATAATGTTCCATGTATGCTTCCATTCGCGCGGGTTTTTTTTCTATGCTTAAAATATACGCAAAAAGGTGAAAAGTTTTCGGTTTTCCTTTCTAAATATGTTGCAAAAATAATGGCAAATTTGTTCCATTTCTTACCCCCAGTTCCATTTTTCTAAGTGTAGTATAATCTAAGCACATACCCATAATTTCAAACTTACTATTCAAAATAATTTAACAAGTTAATTAATGAAATGTAAACATTTTTTTATATTTTCGAAAATGAAAACAACACAGAAAAAAATTGGGTAAGGAAAAATTAAGTTAACTGCCAACACATACGAGTGCTAGGGTGTATTTCTAAGGTTCGCCTTTTACTTTTGGGTGGAATATTCTTTCTTTCCTCAGAGATTGTGTAGGCAGAAGCAACAGCAAAACAAGGTTAATTTTTGTGTAATTTTATGCGGGTTGAGCCAGGACTTAAATTTTATAATGGATTAAATTATTATTTTCTTTTTATTTATTTTAATAAAAATTAATATTTTTTTTAAGGCATCTGTTTTTAGATTTTCTTGAGAAAATAAAATTGATTTAGATGTTTAACTGCACTGTTTCAAGGAATTTATTCTGCCGGGTACTTATGTTACTCCTTTAGGTGCAATATTCGTTATGTAAATAAACTACAGTTAGAGAACGAGATCTAGAAATTTATCTAAGATAATTATAATCAAAATATTAGAGAAATGTTTAGGAAGGTTAAAATCAGGATTCAAATGCTAACGAAGACCTCACCACTTCGGCTTGATTTAAGTGAGGATGGATTGATTTTTCTTTTCCGTGTATGAATTATGATGTCGGTACTGCAAAACCTAGTAGGTAACTATTAATTAGAATTTAGGTGTTTTCTGCAAATATGATTAAAAGGATTGTTGTTGAGGAATAATTAATTAAAATATCTTTTAAAGGATATTATTCATTTTCATTTATTGATTTTTATTTCAAAGAAAATAAAATTAAGTCTAATGTAAGAAATCGTAAAAAAACAGAGTGGCATGTACAAAAACTAAAACAATTTTGTAAAAATTAGTAGTTTTTAGTAATAAAGCTGCTTTTTTTTTAATCAGCACTTAAACGAATTCACTTGATATTGTAATGGCCGTTTTTTCATTATGCGATTACCTTTTTCCCAACGAAAAACTGCACATCAAAGAAATTTGGGGTTTTCAATGTCTCATTTGCTTCTATTCTGTCGCAAAGCTAACCAGCACTCATCTGCCAATTATTCATTTTCCTTTTATTTGCCGTACAGATAAATTCAATCAGCTGACTCCCAACTTTTACATGTATTTTGAGAGGTGTTGCCAACTGAAAAAAATGTTTTGTGTCGGTATATTGAGAAACCCAAAATCGTTAGCGGCGGTTCACACACGTCAAGTTTGACTCGTCAAGTCATGAGCTTTTAGGAGAGAAGTGAAAAAGAATGCCATTTCTTTTCCCCTCTATCCTAAAAACTGAAGACTTGATGAGTCAAATTTGACGTGTGTGAACCGCCCTTAACGGACAGTTTAGTTTTCTAATAAATTTATGTTGACATTAAGTAACAGACAGTTTGTCGATACATTGAGAAAATGGCCATTAGTCTACTAATACCTAATTTTTAAAAAGGACTGAATTACCTTACTAGTGCAAATTTTCTACAAATCAAAAATGGCAAATTGTTGCTTTTTGAACGTTTTTTGTGTGTAACATCCTTGTAGTTTAGAAATATTGACCCCTGGCTGAATTTTTTTAAAGAAGCATTTAATAAAACCATTTTACTAGAATCAATGTTGAATCGAATACAAGTTTAATCATGAAACTTTTAAATACCGACTTAAAAATTAATGACCTGATATTTTTTATAGGGAAAATTTTTAATCAAGATTCTCAATACTTTCTTTAAAGTTGATCGAAACTATTAAAAGGGGTTTCTAAATATTTGTTAACCCTGCTCGGTTACTCTTTGTCGAATCAACTAAGCTCATTTAATTTTATCATATAACTTTTTTATGTGTATTCAAATTACGATCTTTTTTCCAAAAACGTTAGCTGATGACGAAAGCTATAAAAAAATAATTAATTTGAAAAACAAAAAAGTTCTAAAATCGTATCAAATTTTGAGATAGATGATCAACTTTTAGTTTTTATGTTTTATTTTAGTTTATTTTTTAATAAAATGTTTAACTAAAGAAGTTTTTGTTAATTTTTTACTTTAAAAAGCATTCCGGTAGAATTTTTTCTAAATAGTTCGACGAAGAGTAACCTTAATGTACCAAAATAAAGAGTAACCTGTCAGGGTTAAGGTGTTAAAATTCCCAGGCAACAATTTTACATATGGGGCATTCCACGCCAAATCATATGGCGTAACATAAACAATTTTTGATTTCCTTAATTTTGTGGTATTTTTTTTTTGTACACTTCAAAGGGCCTTCCTGATAAATTTTTAAAAAAATTTTTTTATTACTCCTCAAGGAATCTTTTTTTAAATTTTTTTTAAAACTTTTAATATTTTAATCAGGCTTAAGTTCATCAAATTTAATTTTCATTAAATTATTTTTATGAAGAAAGGAATTTTACAACATGAAAATTAATTAAAATTGTTATTGATAATCATTCATTCTTGACTGACAAAATAATGTACCCCGAACACATTTCTCATGACTTCAAATCACTTTCATAAAATGGTTTTCGTAATCACTCTAAATTGAAAATGTGTTGTATTCAACTAAATAACTTTAACAAATCGAATTCGGGAATTTTTGCATCTTATTTTACTTTTTAAACATGAAAATAATGTGTTTTTCTTCTTTTACTGTTGTTGTTATTTATTTTTACACAAAACAAGCAAACAGTTTTAACCTACTTTTGTAGTGTTGTTGTTTCTACAACAAACTTTTAGAAACACACGCGTATGCACGCATAAAGAATATAGAGTGCCACGACCAACGAAAAGTTCAAGCTTTTTTTACTTGATTTAAGCATTTTATACTTCTTTTCATTTCTGGATCGGTAAGCGAAAGTTATCCCGTTTTGGATGGTTTTAAGTACTTTCGTACAAAATTATTTAATTACGGCTCATACTTAAAGTATGTAAGTGAAAAAAAAACTTAAATTTAGTACGAGGTTTTTCTTTCTGTGCAGGAATTTTGTAATAGAGAAAACCATCTGTTGCACTTAACACATAAAGCTGGAGTTCCACACCTCGCGTTACTCGCTTTTTCGCTGCATACGCGCTGTCAAAAAAGTAGAATCTGTGTAGTTATACGTAGTAAGTTTCATGCACAAAAGCGTAGATGCCTTGAAGCGAAAAGTAGGTTTACTTTCTACTTTTGTAAGCGTCACAAGCAGCGTTCGTACAAATCAGCTGATTTTCACAAATTAAATTTTATTTTTACTTAAGCTGCTGCTGCTGCTGGATAAAAAGCGTTGCATGTAACTTGAAACATAGAACGCAAGTAAGGTTAGAAAAGCATGCACTGCGTGGAGGCGAAAACGCGTGATATGGACCTCCAGCTTAAATCAAATAAACAAGATTGCGCACTCAGCCGTACAAAAAATTATTCTACTGCGCATCTACGTCATCAGAGAATTTAAATTAGTGTTTGTTGTAAAAAATGTAAGACATACACAAATTCTATTTCTTCGTCAAACACAAAAATAACAGACCTGCGCAATGCGCAATCTTGTAAATATTATTTTAAATGATTGAACATTTAAACTTGTAACAATTATTTTTTGTTCCTCTGTATTCGTAGGAAAAAAATCTAACTCAGACAAATTGTAATTTAACACACTTTTACTATTTGTCATCCCACGTTCCATAAAAAAATACTTTCAATGCAATCAATACTGTTTATCTGCCATTACGATTCGAATTACTTTTTCTGACATTTTGAATGGGAAAAATAATGGCATAAAAAATATTCAATTTCGTCTGGACAATAAATCTAAATTATTTTATACTTTTTCTCTCGATTTGTAACTTTTATTCCTTTTCAATAGTAAAAGAAAAATCTTATTAATTTTCCTTATTCTTTATTCCATCTCTTAGAAAAATTAATACATTCAACTGACTGACTTTCTTCTGTAAGTTTAAATGTCCCTGTTTATAATAAACGGCATCCTAATTTTTTATGACTCTAAATAGGGAAAATTTGTTATGCAATTAGGAATTATTTGTGTTTGATTGTATGAATGTATAAGAGTGCGTGTTTGAGTTGTGTGTTGGTTTGAGTGTAAAGAAATCAAATCAAATAAAATCGTATCTAATCAAAATAAATTAAATTTAATGTTTGCTTTGAATTTTTATGGGAGTTTGTGTGTAAATATTCTTATGTATGTATGTCTATAGTTTTTTTTCTTTTGTGACTTTTTTTTTTGGTAAATATTTTATTGTACAATAAAACCAGCAGCAGCCAGCATTATACAAAAATGTCCGTCCGTTCATGAGCGTAAAAAATTAACAAATACTTGATGCACAGCAAAGGAAAATTAAATTTTATTTTTGTTGACAAAAAACAAACCAAGATGAATTGTTACCGTATTAAAGTCACAATAAATTTTAACGATCATTAGGGGCGGTAAGGCTTTTATTAATCTATGAATGTTTGTTGTATGTACATATGTATATGCGTACATTAGAGATGTGGGTGATCGCAATTTGAAGGCCCCTTTCCACATTTCAACAGGGTTCTCAAAGATTTAACATGGTTTAAAATAAATGATTAACAAAAATTTAAGTAAAAAATTTACTTTGTTATCGAGAACCTTTTCTCGATAGACAGGGTGTTCTTTTTTAGGTGATACAACTTTGAGTTGGCATCACCGCTTTATTTGACCACCCATTTAACAGCTGATAGTTGCTATTTGTTTAGTTTGCTTTGACATTTTATTATGGATCGACTTACACCAAAGCAAATTGTTGAAAGTTTTAATCAATATAATTGGGCGAATGGGCTGAAGCACAAATTGGTATTAATTTTGAATTTCCATTAAAAATTGTATTCTCCGATGAAGCCCATTTCCGGTTGAATGGGCACGTAAATAAGCAGAATTGTCGCATTTGAAGAATGGAGAATCCATTAGCTTTTGTCGAAATACCATTACATCCACAAAAATTACTGTTTGGTGCGCTTTATGGGCTGGCGGAGTCTTTGGCCCATATGTCTTCAAAAACGATGATGGTCCGTATGCAAAAAGTTGTTCAAAATTGTTGTTCCATATTGAGCTTGCTACGCGCCAGCCTAGACCGAAAACATATTTAAACATTAATGTTATAAAATGTTCTATGCAATAAAGACCGTTTCATTGATATCGAAAATATATTACTATGTTTTATTATGTTTTAAACTTGTATCACTCTATAAAAAACACACTTTATGTATGTATATTTACGAAGTTATTGTTTTGCGAATTTTTCGCGATCATATTTTGAACACTAACTGCCTGTTTAACGATTTTGAACGTCAACGTTCGCATAGAAAATAACATTTAAAACAATAACAAATTGTAGAATTTTGTTTTTGTTGTAAATATAATTTTCTATGCGAACGTTAACGTTCGACCCGCAACCATGTTTGCCTATGAGTCCCAAATAAGCTACTTATTAAGCTGATTATGCATACTTTCTAACATCTTTTGCAATTTAACAAATATGTATTTTAAAAGTCATTAAGGATTTTAAGATTTTCATCATAAACTTCGATTCTTGTGCAAAAGCAAAAGTGATCATAAATTGATAACGTTTTCCGATGTTATATGAAAAGTTTTAAAATATCAAAAGTATCAAACAGTTTGAATACTAAGGGCTTTTCTAGCTTATGAATATTTAAGAATATAAATCGCTTGAATAGGGGGCTCACAAATTAAGGCCCTTTTCCCGATTTAGCACATATTTACCAAGTTGAAATATTTAAGATTTAATTTAATGCTGATTTTAAAAAGTTTTAAAAATATTTTTGAGATTTTCATTAAAAATCTAATTTTTTAGTAAAATTTTAGTTTTCTTGTAAGTTAATTGAGGCCCTTTTTCCATTTAAATGTTTGGCCGTTTTAGGGGTTTCGTTCTTTGTAAAAAATTTAAAAAAAAAACAAGAATTGACAACTGTCATTTGTTTCTTTAATGCGAGTAGATTGTTGAATTTAATGGTGAATTATTGTTAAATTTTATAAATGTTTATTTAATTTATTAATTAAACATTTACAACAGTTGCTTGCCTTAAATTATCTATAATGCACCCTAAACAAATACTTAGCGAAAGCAGGGCCTTCAAAAGGGATTTATAAATAAATTGTCAAGTAATTTTTTGGTTTTAAATGTGTCTATCTGTCCGTCTGTCTATTTGCCTGTGTGTATGGCGGTGTATTAAAATAATATTATCGTTGGGAAACTTTTTGTTAACACAATTAGAAAATTACAGCTCATTACATTCGAACATAAACAATTAATTAATTGTTTTTAATTGGAAACTGTAGGCACAGAAATGAAATAAAATAAAAGTCAACAAACTTTTTGAACAAAATTAAATAAAAAAAGATAAACAATAAAAATGTTTCTTATCTTATTTGAGGATAAGAGAGAGATTGATAGTTATTTAAAGAATTATTTCTATTTATTGTTTTGGGCACTTAAGAAAGTTTTTATTTAATGAAAGGAAGTTGAAAAAGATGTTATAACTCGTTACATGTAATGACTCAATTATTTCGGTTTTCGGCTTGTTAAATAAGTCAAAATTAAAAACGAATTGTTTTTTATGCAGCCATAAAGAGTTTTAAATTACAAATACCTGACTCATTATTTAGTTTTTCAAAAAAAAAAATAAATTTTAGTCATTATCATTCTTACCATCACTTTATGTAAAAGTGGTTGATGGGTTAAGCCACAACATTTAAAACATTTTCTTAGGACACCCCTGGTTTCAGTTTACATGACAGCAATAAGAAAAGCAAGGCCTTAAGTAGTACTTAAGACAAAACCCATGAAAACAAGCTTTTTTTGGTTTGCCACTATAAAAGGTTGTTTCATTAATATTATCGAAAAGTGACGTTAAATGAAGATTTTTTTAAAATGATAACGCAAGAGAGCACCCGAAGTCAACTTTTTATTACAATCACAAAAAAAAATGCCAGCGGAATTGATAATTTTGTTAGAGCTAAGTTTTTAACAGCAATTCTTGTGCTCTTAAAGCAATAGATCCCACAATTTTCCAGTTATGAAGGACATTGTCTTTAATAAGTATTAAGGATACTAAGGCCCGTTTTCACAACTTACCGATAGCTAAAATTAAACTTTAACCGGCCTTATAAAAAGTGTTCCATTATTAAAACTTTAGTTTAACCTAAAGTGAGCGATAAAGTAAATTAAGGTTCATCCTATCTGGTAGGTTAAAGTATAGTTGTAATAATGGAACACTTTTTATACCCTACCTTTAGCTATCGGCGAGTTGTAAAAACGGGCCTAAATTTCGGATCAAAAGAGTACCACTTTTAATAAAAAAAAGTCTACATTATCTACTACTTATCATATGGCGTTTTCTTTTTTAAAAAAAATGTGTTTCATGCATAGCTGTTAAGTAATGATTACTAATCATAATAATTAGTAATTAGATTATTTTTTTTTGAAAGGTGAAATAATGATTATATAACGATTATTTTCAGAATCGCACGATTACTTATTGATTACGATTACAGATAATCGAAAAATAATCAAGATTAATAAAAATTACGAAAAAATAATCAAAAATAATAAGAAATAATCGAAAAATAATTTGACTACTTTCGAAGATTACTTTTGATTGTTTTTGATTATTTTTTTTTTATTTTGCGAAAGTCTACTTTTTTTAATGTAACGCCAGATTGCAAATCAGGTTGTATTTTCGGACCATGTTGTTCAATCGTTATCCCTTTTGTTACTTAATGTAGAGCTTGTTGCGCTTTACACCAAAATATAAAAAAGTAAACGATACATATAAAATTTTTTGAGAAACAATTTAAAATACTTCTGGCGTTACGTGACAAAAAGTAGACTTTTCGCTGGAAATGCCCATATCCAGCATAAGATGGTAAGTCGCAGAACAAATGGTATTCTTTTGCATTAAATAAATAATCGTTGAAATTAAAAAAAAAAAAAAATCGTCGAAATTATTTAAAACGTCGGAATTTATAAAAAATAATAAAAATATAACGAAAAATGATTATAATTTAATGCAATAGAATTCGTTTTGTACTTGTGAAAATGAGTTTTATATTAATTTTTTTTAGACATTCGATAAATGCTACAACTTGTGGAAGAAGTGCAAGTGGCCAAAGTTGTCGGAAATATTTGAAGAGCACCTGGGATGATCGTTGCTTTTACCCGTTGTTACTCGTTGGAACTCATTGCATGACGCAGTTCAAAAACTACTTTGCTACAAAAAAAAATTAAATAATCTGTGCAATAAGTTGACTTTGCCACATTTTCCTGCAAGAGACATACAGTACCGGGAAATGTACAATTTGGTAATGGAACCAATTGCAAAGGCCCTGGACTTTCTTCAAGGAGAAAGCAACGTTAATTATGGTATTTTTATATTTTGATTCTTTAAAATATAAATTTATATTAATATTATTACAGGATTTTTAATACCAACTCTTGTGACACTGAGCAATAGGCTGCATAAGCTAAGCAGATCCCAGAAATTGCAACAGTCATCATCTCTTATTTTAAAAATGGAACAGAGGTTAAGAGATAGGTTCCATATTTCATGTTGAAGCCTGAGGCAAATATTGCAATTTCAGCAACAGTGCTAACTCAAAGCATTAAAATCAAATGGGTCAAGGTGTTGCTGAGATTAAGTCCGGAATTGCCAGAATTAACTGTATAAAATATAACCAGCATAGTTTTAGAAACACTTTACAGTTTTTACGCCAAAAATTGTAAAACATTTAATTTTGAAAGAAAAATTAATAATGTGTTGACAATGCCCGATTTTTTGATTTCACTGATGATGGTGAGCTAATGCGCACATTTATTTGGTTTTTTACTTTAAAGATTTGACTTTGCAGATGATGAAATTGAAGTAAGTTCTTCTCCACAAGAACAGATTAAAGTTGACCAACGGTCCGCAATAAAACATCAGCTCTTCAGCTATTTAAATGATAATGCAAGTGCTGACGAGATTCACCAAAAATATGATTTACTAAGGGATGCATTTATTCTTTTTAACACGCCCTTAACGTCTGCAGCTCCAGTTGAACGACTGTTTTCATTTGCCGGGATCGTCAACAGTCCAAGGCGCCAATCATTGTCTGATTTTTCTTTTGAAAAATTAGTTGTAATGAAGGCCAATTGTAAATATATGTAAATTATAAGACTTTTTTTTTGTGAATTTAATGTATTCTGAATGTATTTGTTTTCTTTATTATTTTTCCACGTATTTTTGCTAATTAAGTAAGTACTTAAATTGTTATCGGTTGTTTTGTTATTGAAGTGAATAAACCTATATTTTGTATACAAAAATTATCTAATTTGGTTTTATTTGTTCAGAATTTTTTTTAACGTTTTTAATGCAAATTTTTCAAAATAAAATCTTTGTATAAAATGATGCGCATGCTGAATTTTTAAAAAATAATCGAATATAATCAAAAATAATCCTTGAAAGTAGTCAATTATTTTTTTGATTACTTTTGACTATTTTTGATTATTTTCTCGTAATCCTAACTAATCTTAATTATTTTTTGATTATTTGTAATCATAATTAATTAATAATCAGGAATTGTTAAAAAGAGAATTATGTAATCAATACCATTATTTTTAAAATTTAATCTAATTGATTACTAATCGTAATCCAAATTTAACAGCTCTGGTTTCATGTGATTTGGCAACATTTTTAAATGCCAGCTAAGGCGAATTCGTAAAAGGTGACCTCAGAGGCGAGTTCGCCTGGTACAATTTTATCAATCTGTCAAAAAAAAAAATCTAACTAAAAACACAAATGTAAAGGCAGAATTATTCTTTACTTTCCGTTCTGTTACGAATCAGCTGATTTGTTTTTGTTATTAAAAAACCTGTGAAATTGATTAGTTTTTCTGTTCTGTTTTTTTTTTGGCTTTACTTAAAACTAAAAGTTTTTGGCTAACTATAAAAGTTATATTGCCAGGGTATCACACGAATAAAATGTTTGGCTAACCAATTTAGGTTATAATGCCAGGGTATCACACAAATTGCAGAGCCTTATCCACAAGACCTCGTTCGACCTAAACCTTTGTATAGGAAGGCGAGAACTTCCAGAATCCGCTCCGGAGTATTTTAAAAACGTCTGAGTTATATTTGGTTCTCCACCAGTCACGTAAGTGATTAATGGTTCTCCACCAGACAAACACCCTTAAATTGAGGTTACAAAACGATTGCACAAAATCAATGGTGACAGCCGCAAAAACCGTAACTCGGTACAGTTATACGAAGCCAAGCCATTAACCAATCCACTCAGAGCAGTTTTACGAGTGTTCTGTTGCGGTCCAGTTTGTTAAAATCAAAAACAAGGCGAATTCATAAAGTTTAGTTTGGATTCCCCAGAACCGGCAAGACGGTTTACCAATTTGACACATGGTTAGTTATCAAAAACTTGTTAAGGCAGAATTAGTCTTTACATTCTTTTCTGTTACGAACCAGCTGATTTGTTTTTGTTATTAAAAAACCTGTGAATTCTATTAGTTTTTCTGTTCTGTTGCGGTCCAATTTGTTAAAATCTAAAACTTGTTAAATAATTGCAAGTGACAGCAAAATAATTAATAACAAAATACATATGGGGGATTTCATTTCAAGCGACCCAATTTTGAAATCGATGTCTTCCGATTTGGATGAAATTTGCAATATTATAGATTTTGCGTTAGAGGGCGCCAAAGTTTGACATTTTGGCCATACAGGCGTTATTTCTCATCCAAGTAACTTATAACCTTTTGGTGTTGGCAAAATTTGTTTTTTTTTATTTTTTTTTTTAAATTTAAATCTTTTTTATTTTGTTTTTTAGCAGGCATGTTTTATGTCTTCCCCTTTAAGGTAGTTTTGGTCGCTTTTTGGGATGCGAGCGGCTTATGTATAAAAAAAAATAATTTCTAACTCCTGACAAGGGTTTTTCAATTTCATCCAAATCGGAAGACATCGATTTCAAAATTGGGTCACTTGACATTAATTCCCCTTATGTATATTAAAATAAACTGTTTTTTGATTTTAGGAATTTATAAAATTTAATTTTTTAAAATTAATGTGCATTGAACTTATTGAAATAAAACAATGGACGGTGCAAAACTAATAAATTTGTCATAAATGGCGGATAAGTTATAACAGAAAAAGTAACTACTAAAATTTCGTAACAGAACGGCACGGAACAGAACAGAAACAGAAAGTAAAGACTAATTCTGCCTTAAAATGAAAAAAAAACGTGTAACAATGTTCGTTTGAAAACAATATCTTATTGTTTGCTAAATTTTATTTGATTAATTTAATAATCACTTTTTGACACTTGGGGTTTGAATAGCCAATTCGCCTTTTAAACCAATCGCATTTTCGGATTATTTTCAGTACGAATTGGAATTAAAACAATTTTATAATCCTTGAAGCAAACGCATTTTGAGATTGATTCAATCTTATCAATCTAATTTTCGGATTATTCCAAGTAAGAAATCGGGATTGAATATGTATAATTTAAGTATTTTCGATTAAAAATCCGTACTTGAATCAATCTTTCTGTACTTGATTCAAGAAAATTCGAACTCACCGTACTATTAATACCGCTTCGGATTGATTTGAGTACGAATGGATTGATTTTTCTTTTGAGTGTAGATCACCCTAATTTTGTGAGGTTCGGGAAAAAAATGCATGAGCCAGAAAATGGTGGTAGTAGGACGGACGCTCGATGAGAAAGTGGTGACAAAAAAAAAAATATTGACACAAAAAATACAAAAATGCCACAGAGTCACTACTAGAGGGGTAAGACGTCGGACCGCCTCCCCTTGATTTTTCCTTATCGATATTTGTTCCAAACAATCGTATCCCCTATCATCATTTCTTTAAAAAGCTCGCTTACAATGTTCAAAACTGTCTGAAATTGTAAAAACAGGTCTAAGGATGGCCCAAGACGGGTAAAATACATGACCGACCCCACTTTATTTTTCATCCCCAACATCCCCGCTGCCTTCATTTCTAAGGGGTCTCTCTTACAAAATCTCCATTTTTTATACAGATTTTTTTTTTAACGAAAAATGCATAATGCACTGCGTTAAAAAAAATGTTGCACGTCCGTCACTGCAGCGGGAGGAAAGTTGATTGACTTCTTGTTACTTACGGTCACTTATGATGGTAACGAGTAACTTTTGGAAGTACCAAAAATACCATCAGGTAAAGCAAAAGGCAAACGTCTTGCGGAGGACCTTTATAGGCTTTTGCTAGAGTTGTAAATAGTTGACCGCGTTGAATATATTTCTTTTGATACTACGTCAACAAGAGTTCTTATACTAAAGATGGCCATTACAATAATGTGCTGCAGAACAGAAGCTAAAAGTTATAGTCGAATTTCTGATTTTAATTACCTCGTCATTAGTCATCAAACATATAGAATTTAATATGTTTATTCTTGCATGATACTCTCTTGAGATTCTTCGCTATCTTGAAAGTGACGATGTTTCCGATTGAACTTTAAGTTGGGGCTTGAGGGCTTACCCGGTCTGGTGTAAATAAATACCTTGACCATGTATGGGGTCTAAAATAGTAGAGTTGCACTCATTACTCTGTGGTTATGTATTTCGAAAAAAAAGAACGATTTCGTAGAAGTACGATTTTCGGAACGTTCCGAACGTTCGTTACCAAATTAATTTGTGATTAAAAAAAAAAAAAAAAATCTCCAAATTCAAAAACGAAACCTTAAAAAGTTAATATTTTGTTTTTGTTTCTGACCAAATAATAATTTTTAGTAAAAATTTTAAAATTTTTTTTATTTTGTTTGTAGCGACTGGTTTCGGCATGTGTTGTTTCCAGGTGAAAAGCAATTGATTTTGTAGTAAAATAAATATGAAATGCACTCAAAAAACTGGAATTTTCTTTCAACAAAAAAAAAAAAAAAAATTAAATTAAGAGAGTAACGAGTTAAACGTCCCTTGGATACGTGTTTAGTTTGGTTTTGTAAGAAATTACTTATTGTATAAATTGCGCTTAACTTATTTCTGATCCGTAAACGTTTTCTTACTATGGGTAATTGAGTAAAATTTTCTTTTTGACTTAATTTAATCTCGTAAAAAGAAAAATGTTTAAACACAAAAATATTTTTATGTTGAATACGTGCATATGTACATATGAATATGTTTTTGTTTAT
The DNA here is from genome assembly GCA_949318255.1 of Pollenia labialis. Lineage (NCBI taxonomy): Eukaryota > Metazoa > Arthropoda > Insecta > Diptera > Polleniidae > Pollenia > Pollenia labialis. The sequence continues at coordinate 140,676,050 of OX439140.1, read as the reverse complement.
AAATTCTTTTGGGGTGTGATAAAATTACCCCCAAACAAATAACAGATTTTAACTATGTTCACACTTAACAACAAATGTTTGGCGTTCTACACGTAACCACTATTTTTAAAACCCTCCGCCGAAGGTAAAAGGATATACATAAGTTTGTCATTCCGTTTGTAATTTCTACAATATTAGTTTTAGACCCTACATTTTTGGTCCTTATGAGTAGCGAAGTTGATAAAACGATGTCTGTCTGTATGTGTATATGTTTCCGAAGACCCCAGTAATTATAGGGACTAGTTTGTTATATATGTATATCACATATACTCCGTTAAAGTTTGCTATTGAAATTCAGCCAGATCGGTTTATAAATGACAGAGATATAAACAAACAACCATAACTGCCTCTTATTTTACCCATAAATCTCTTGATGTTGTTTTATTTCTTTTTTTCTGTTAATCTTGAGAACGGCTAGAGCCAACGTTTTAAAATTAGGAACAAGCATTTCTGCTATAAAATACACAAGTTCCGACAAAATATGGGCGGGATTGGAGAAGTGGGCGCGGCACTTCCCATACAAGGACATTATAAATTTCTGTATATCTGGATAACAAAAAAAGCCAGATTCCCAATTAGGTACACACATCTCAGTTATCAACACACAAGATCCCACAAAATGTGGGCGGGATTTGAGAAGTAGGCGCGGCACAAAAAGTTTTGTTTATATCTTAAGAACGGCAATAGAAAACTTATTAAATTTTTTTTTTTTTTTTATTTATTTGTATGTTCAAATCCTGTACAACAAGAGTTAATCTTATAATTAGAGTACAGGAAAGTATTATTGTTAGTTAACTTAAATTAAGACGGCAAATGCAAGTATACATATTTAGACATAATTAACTAAAAATTGTTAAAGAATATAATAATATTTGTGATTTTCTAATGTGTAAAATGTTTATATAAATAAGGCTTAAAGCTAGTTGCGTTGCTATTAAGTTGTTGTGTACGAGGAAGATTATTCCAGAGACGCGCCGAATGTATAAAAAACTGCCATTCGGATACAAGAGAACGGTGGAATGGAATTATGATATTTTTTCCCCTAATTGATCTGGCAAACCTAATCTTATCAATGAGATATTGTGGCGTATCCGAATAAATGATTTTATGCAGAAATAAAAGCACACGTATGTTAAGAAGGTTGGTACACGTAGCTGGGTTATTAATACCCAAACTCCCTAAAAATATGGGCGGAATTAGATTAGTGGGCGTGGCAACTCCCGTGCAAAGACATTATTAAATTCTAAAGAACGGCTAGAGTCAACGTTTCTAAACACACAACATCCGACAAAATGTGGGCAGGATTAGAAAAGTGGGTGGAGAACAAAATAGATTTGTTATACCCACACCACAAAAGTGGGGAGGGTATTATGCATTTCTGCTGATGTGTGTAACACCTTAAAATATTGGTCCTAGGCCTACCTTAAATTATACCGATCGACTCAGAATCACTTTTTGAGCTGATCTAACGATGACCATCCGGCTGGCTGGCTATCCATGTAACCTTGTGCGCAAAGTACAGGTCGCAATTTTGGAGATAATTTAATAAAATTAGGCACATAGGTTTTTATTGGCAGAAAGACTATTTTGAAAATAGGCCCAATCGTAGTGCCACGAGGGAAGATAGGGCGCAATTTCTGTCCCTCAGAAACTATCAAACCGATTGTAATGAAATTTGAAACATAGATAGATCACTATGGTGAAGGGCATCAAATGTTCGGGCTTGACCGACTATACTTTCTTACTTGTTTTTATTTAAAGAACGGTATTTATTTTACTTTCTGTTCTTATCGCACAATGATGATGGTTTTCAAGATTCGGCACAGCCGAATATAGCACTCTCTTTTTTTAATCAAACCTTTGTTTCTTTGCACACATAATTTAAATTTTAAAACAGAGCTCGGCTCGGAAAGAGTACAGTGCTAAATCGCCTAAAAAGAGTTTATTTTATAACATTTTTTTATTAAAACAATTAGTACAGCTTGTTAACATTTTAATTTCATGTTTAAATATTGAAAAATAATTAAATTTTTTAAGTTTTTGTTTACAAAACTGGTTTGGTATATTAATTTACACAGAAATATTTGAATGCTCTTACAAAATTTTTAGGGATATTCAAAATTTCAATGACATCATCTTAGTAGACTCTTAGACGATTAAAAATTCTAGCTGGGCGCCTCACAGTGGAAAATCGTAGAGTAAGACCAGCCCATAATTCATTTTTAAAAAGGTTCGAACAACACCAAATTTTTTTTTAATCGAAAAGCTAAGATGTCGAACTTAATAATTTGAGGAAAATATTTGATGTTTGGTCAATAGCAATACTCGGAAATAAAGACCGTATTCACATCTTTTTACGACAACAATTTATAACTATAAAAATAAAACGTTCTTCAGAGCATATTTTTAATATAATTCACATTAAAATTAATGAGTTATATACCTTATTGGAAAGGTGATTTAAAGTAGATTCCGATTGTATAAATAGCGGATCAGGTTTTAGTGAAAACGTTTGAAATTTTAGCTTCTGAATGATGTAATAATGTTGTTTTGGCTGCATGTAAAAACTTCGGTAAGGCTTTTAATTAGGAGCTCTGCTTAGCTCTGCGCTCATATGTAAAAAATTGTAAAGCTTAATATATTAGTAAAATACTATAAAAATATTAGCTACATATTCCTGCCTAAACAGAAGTTTAGATAATTAAACAAATGATTTTTGTTAAAGTAGCTTTGAGCCAAACTTGCAAAAGATTTGGATGAAGATACGCTTAAACTGATGAAGTTACCACAAAAATGGCACGGTTAAAGTATTATTGAAATATTTAAAGTTACACTATACCTAACAAAATATGTAAATTTTATTTTATAAAATCAAAAACCAGTTAAAAATGGGAAAAGTGCAAATCAATAAAATTATATTAAGTTAGGTGTGGGTTAAAGTTACATCACATAACTTAAAAAGATAACAAATGTTAATATAATAAAAAAAATTATTTCAAGTTAAAGTTACTATTTTGTACCAAATACATATTCAAGTCATCTCTATATTTAAAAAATAAAATTCTTTCCTTTATTGTGAAAAAAGTTCTGGTTTAATTATGCTCATATTTTATAGAATAATAGCAAATACATCTAGGATTATTCGTGCAAAATTTCAGAACTCTATCTCTAAGAACAAAAAAGTTACAGATTTTTAATCCGATAAGGACTAAAATTTTCCACTGTGCGCCTGTTGATTGGATTAACTGTTGCCATTTCGTGATGGCCTTCCTTTTGGGAACCGTTGATTAAACGATTTTATTATTTTAATATAAAAGTCAAACGGCAATACTGCTTAAATTGCTCTCTGTTCTCACTTATACTGCTAAACTATTTTAATGTATGTAATTGCCGCTCTCTGCTTTAAAAATAACATTTTTCTACGATTTCCTATAGAAATAAAGTTGTGTATATAAAAAATATGTTAAAATGAAACTAACTGGTTGACAAATAAAGTGGTCACGGAGTTTTTGTCAAATATTTGTTAAGTGTGGACATGCACCTCAAGGGTTAAATTCAAAATTTAAAAAACATACATATTTTTCGTTAAGCTTATTGAAATTAAGCAAATTATATTTCTTTTAACACAACGTGTGTGATACGTTAACGAAAACCATCATCCAAGTATTTGTATGAAGATTTCCCCAGGCAAATAACAACAAAAAAAAAAATATATCCTTATAAATCATAAGGAATTTGTAAACAAAAAACAAATGCCATAAAAACAACAATAATAATAATAGAAATGAAACAAATAATAAAAAATACAATGCGTGTGCCACAAAAGCGAATAAATACCAGATCCAAAATTACGTGAAATGAAATTTTGCTTTTGTATCTAGAAACAGCCAAACATACATACATACACGTGTATTCACGTCGTATGTAGCGAAGAACGAGAACATGGTACATATAATTCAATACTACATCCGGTATTTATGAATGGGAAGGCATGTTACACACTTTTGTTTTTGGGTTCAAAGAGAAACCAACCAAAAGAACATGTAAAATATTGGGTTAGGATTACGCTTAAGTCAAACAAACAGCGTTTAAACAAACCACCACCAACAATTTTATAAATTTGTAAAGTAAAACAAATCCTCGTCCTTACAACAATCTTGCCCAGAAGGTGTTGACAAGGTTAAGTTTTTTTTTGTTGGTTTTTTTCGTCTAATCTTTATTATTGCTGTAAAAGAAATTTCATAAAAATAAACAAATTCAACGAATTTTGTTTTCTTCTTTTGGTGTATTCAAAAAAAAAATCCAAATCAAAAATTTATTGCTTTACACATGTGTCTGTTTATTGTAGTTCTTTCTCCTGCATCCATCCATCAATCCAAACAGTTTTCCACTTAAAAATTGTTTTTTAGTTTCTATACCCTTCACCACCAGGAATGGTGAACAAGGGTGTATTAGGTTTGTCATTACGTGTATAGAACCAAGAATTATTATCTTATATCCCATAAAGTATAGATCTGTATATGTACATGCGTACATGTTGATTTTTTTAGTTCCTATTAGGAGGGCATGGCCCCATTGAGGTTTCGGTAATCGGTTGGTTCAAGAGGAGTAGCTGATTCGGCGTCTGCATCTGATCCTGAAACTGGGGACGCCAGCATGGATTCCACTCGGGCTGGGTAAGATACCTTATGTCGTGTTTGTGTAGCGAACCTCTTGCTACAAGATCCGACGCCTGCTTCCAGCCGCCCCTTTAATGGCCTATAGACGCTAGCTGATGGTGACTTTTGGTTATTTAAGGGCGCCAATCCCTCACCTTGACATTCTTATGGCCGTTTTATCATAAGGCGATTAACTTTTTTCCCAACGAAAAACTGCTCATTAAAGAGATTTGGTTTTTCTGTGTCTCATTTTCTTCAATTCTGTCGCAAAGCTAACCAGCACTTATCTGCCAATTATTTATTTGCCGTACAGATAAATTCAATTAGCTGAATCCCAACTTTTACATGTATTTTGAGAGGTGCAGCCAACTGATAACAATGTTTTTTGTCGGTATATTAAGGAAACCAAAATCGTTAACGGACAGTTTATTGGTATAATAAATTAAGTAACAGGCAGTTTGAAAATTACCATAAGTTTCGTAGGCGCTTAGAACTTATAAGAAACCCCTCATACTTTCCACTTGGAACCGCTGACTGTCCGCGACTGCATTAGCAGCTGCTCCGTATATCTTTGGAACCTCCCACTATCCACGCCCTCAGCTGTGCTTCCATAAGTTGTAGAATACACAACTCACTTTAACAAAAACATTAGTCAAATTTTTGGTTGTGTAGAGAAAAAAGAGTTTGGGAATTAAAAGCGGAACAATCTTAATAAAATATTTATAATTAATTTTTACCCAGTGTTTGCTCTTTTAAACCAACAGTTATTATCTTTATGCGAAAATATATCAAATATTATCGTACAATCTGTGGTGAATTTGTCATTCGTTTTATATTCCTTAAAATTACCCATGGGGGATGTGCTGCACCTTTTGGAGGTTTAGTAAGCTAGCTGGAGTATCTTCGAGCTCTTGATGTTAAATTCACTGGAGAAACCCGGTGTGGTCAATGCCTGGTACCCAAAAGGTTTCAAATTGCCTGGCAACAGGACGCGCTATTGGGAAGCCGTCGGGAGGTATCAGAAGATTTATATTTTCTGGCTTATAGTCGTACTGCCATGGTGTTATTTTAGGAGATATGCTAGAGAAGCATGACAGTCTCTATTATGTCGATATTTTTCCTTGGACATTGGAAATTTATGGACGTTTCCAACATTCAAAATGACAGGTCTCATGAAGTCGTCGTGATATCTTAAGACCGAGGTACTCACCAAAGAACTTTGTTATCTGGTGCTACGAAAGTCAGTAGGCCCCGGTTAACATGCCACCGAACTAACTTTTGACTCAGGTCTCCTCTAGTTTTCTTTTTGCAGAAAAGGCTTTCTTCTATCTTTCAGGAAGATTGCCCTTGCAGGAGCATTGCTTTTCTGATGGAAAGCACCTTTCTGGAACAGAGTGCTACTTTCTTGACGAATAGATACTTTCGGGAACCCGTGGTGGCTGTGGTTTACAGCCAATAGCGCAGTGAAGGAGACTTTCACATGGAAGACTAGTTTTTCACCCTTGTGGGAAAGTTCGCCCTGCGGAAATTCTTTCTAGGTGATGTTGTAAATCGGCAAATGCGATTGGATTTTTGGAATAGTAGTGGAGGTTAGATAGCTCCGGCTCCTAAGCAATGGGGGCGAGTGTATGTTTTTGTCGGATTAAACACTTAAAATTGCTACCTGTGTGTGACACACGGGGGCATATGGATCATATAAGTTTAATGGCAGATTTTATGAAGATTGGTTTATAATTTATCACAGATTCGATATAAATTTTACTCCTGAAGTATTCTAATTCGTGGTTAAGGGTATCACAGATTCGGCATTGCCGAATATTACATTATTCATTGTTGTTTCTCTCCTCAACGTGTCTATTTAATTTACTATGCTGTATAGTTTTTTAAAATTTTCCTAAAATACCATCATTTTGTTTTAATTGTTTCTAATTTTTTGTTACCAAAAGCATCTGTTTCTTTTAACAAAAAAGAAGGGAAATTTTGAAAAGTGTTTCATTTTTATTTATTGGGAAGACTTGTTTGTTTCTTTCTCTATTGCCGCATTGACGATGAAATTTGTTTAAATTGATTTTCCGTTCATTGACTTTCATAACTGTCATTTTCATCAATTAAATTTCAACTTCATTAAATTGACACTTTAATGGCTTCAGTATTTTTTGAAGTTCTTTTTCGATTGTTTTCTGACTTCTTTTTTTTATTGAATGATGGATAATTTCCTTTTGGTTTATGGCTTTTGGGAATTTAAATTAATTATTCAATTATGCGATCAGTAGTAATGAAATATGGGGGTTTTTAGATTAAAAGCATTATTTAAAATGCAAAATGAGTCATATGTTTTTTTGTTTAGGGGCGGATACAATATTGATTGAACACTGTAGCTAAATATAAATTTGACATTCATATGGAGCGAGTACCTTTCTTAAAATCTCATCTATTAAGTTCGTTAACCCTAGAAAGACAAAACCAACAAGAACATGAAAGGAAAGTCAAAATGTACGTAATCGTTAAGATAAACAATGATCTTCGAGGGTGAATATACATGTACATATGATGAGCTGAGTTCCAAAACTCGCTCCTTGCACCTGAATTAATTTTTCACAAATTTTAGAAAACGTTTAATAAGCTTAATGTGATCTTTTTAGCTGATTCCTTTTTGCTGTTTTATTGGATTGGCATATAGTCCAATTTTGCAAAAGGAAAATAATTTTTCTTGTAAAAACATAGCGACAGCATCCTATTTAATATTGCAAGGAGCGAGTTTTGAAACTATGCACCGCAAGAAAAGAGTTTTGAAATAAACTTTTTTTACAAGTAGCAAGTTTTGTTTCTTGCAAATTATATTAGCCGCGCATACTTCCCGGTCTTAGGTTGTAAGACAGGATAATTGATCAATATTAAATAAAACAAGTAAGAAAGTATAGTCGGTCAGGCCCGACCATATGATACCTTACACCACAGTATTTTAAAACACATATACGACAGTGCACCCTATTCGGGACCCATTAAGAATCATGCTTATTTGTCCATATAAAATTGGACTCTACCTATATTTTGGATTTCATTAAAATTGGTTTGTGAGAGGCAGACTTTGCCCGCTAAATATGGATCTAAATATGTTTTAAATTTCATGAAAATCGGTTTGATAGTTTTTGAGAGGCAGAAATTATTCCTCATCTCCCCTCGTCGTCCTACGATTCGGAACATTTTCAATTGTGCCAATAAGAAACCATGTGGCAAATTTTATCAAATTATCCCCAAAATTGTGACCTGCACTTTGCGCACAAGGTTACATGGACAGTCAGCCACGAACCATATTTTAAGGTGTTACACACATTAGCAAAAACGCATAATACTCTCTCTACTATTGTGGTGTGGATTTAACAATTATTTTAATGAATATTATGTAACCAAACTAAAAATTAAAATTCGATTAAAAATTGGATTCAACATTAAATGAAAAAATTTAAATTCTTAAATCAGCATTTTCTTAAAAATTGTAATTGTCTTAATCGTTATCGTTTTCTTTTTCTGAAGGGTCATCGCTGCTTTCCAAACAATCACTGTTAAAGATAAGACTTTTTATTCCTCGCCAGTCTATACCGAAATGCTCTTTGAAGAAGTTTGTCCACGTTTACTTAATTTTCAGGTTTTGTGTAAGCAATATACGATAACATTTTTTTATTATTGAATCTTTCTTGTCTAAAATAACAATATGTATTCAAAGCTTAATCCTAATTAGTATTTGTATTTACTAGCCATTACCAATGTAACCGCTAATTAATTGCATTAAAGTTTTAAAAAAGCCTGCTAAGCTCAAAATTTCGGTTCTTTTCAGCCTCCGGAGACCTTCGAACTTTATTAGTTCCCGAGCGAGGTAGTTGGGATGGACCATTAGTTTATGTATGCATTTGACTGAATACTTTTTAATTTCTTCCTGGATGGTAGGGATGTTAAGATCTCTGTGGGTAATGTCATTACATTTATACGATGGGGCGCAAACGTCTTGTCGTAATATCCTAGACTGCCTTCTTTGTAGCTTCTGGATGTTTGATGTGCATGCAGTCTCCCATAATTAGATGCCATGTGACCATGTTGGTTTTATGATAGACATGTATAAGAAAACTTTGTTGTCTTAGGACAAGATTGAGTTTCGACCGAGGAGCCAATGTAGTTGAGCTGCTTTAAGTTTCATAACCGTTATTTATGCTTCAATATGACGAGGCCAGGCTAAGCGTCTATCTGTATGAATTCCCAAGTACTTTACATGATTTTGTACCGGAGCAGGGATTTTTTTCTTTTTTAACCGAGCACGTTTGTCTTCTGAGCGTGAAAGTTAAGTGAGCACATTTAGCCGGGTTAACCCTTTATTTTCCATTTTTCTAGCCAGGCCTCTAGTTCATTGATGTGGGACTGTAGACGCTGCGATGCAACTTTTGGGATTAACACTAATAAATGCTGTGTCGTCTGCAAACGTAGAAGTATGTGTGATCGGGCTTGTTGGTATATCGGCCCTAATATGCAGCCTTAAGGGACAGAAGCAGATATTTTCTGGGTGGGGGGAGGGTGGGAAGAATATGTTTTTGATCATACCATGAATGTTCTGCCAGTTAAATAGCTCTCAAGGAGTTTGTGAGTGTTTGAGGAAGCATTCGAGTTATTTTAATGAGTTAACCCATCATGCCAAACTTTGTCGAATGCTTGGTAAAAGTCTATAAGCAGTGCTGAACAATATTCCTTTCTCTCAAACGCTGATCTAATTTGGGTAACAATTCTATGCACTTGTTCGATTGTACCATGCCTTGCTCGGAATCTGAACTGATGATCCGGAATGATTGCGTGTTCATTTAGATAGGGAGTTAGTTATACTTAAAAGGAATATTTTTTCGAATAGCTTTGATAAGATTGATAGTAGGCTGATTGGTCTGTACGGCGTCATTTCCTGACTTAGGAATCATAACAATTGTAGAGGTCTTTCAAGAGGATAGGAAGTAGCCAACTCGTAATATCGCATTAAAGATGAGCTGATTGATGAGATAATTGTCGTGGATTAATTATTGCTAGTGCCTTTTCTTTTTTTAAATGCATTTGGAAGTTGCACTAGTTATTGTTGACCGATAGTGTTCCTCCCCCTCTACAAAAAATTAACATTTTATATTTTTTTCTCGATAATGATTCGTTAATTGGGGCAAACTGGGGCAAATTGCGGCTTTGAACACAGATGAAATCTCTGTTTTCCAGTCCTCGGCAGCAACATCCTCAATGACTTTATATCCTGTTCCGAATTCTGAAAATATGTCCAGGTGCTCTTGTGGATTAATCACAGTATTAACTTTTCTAATTTTCTTGTCGATGCGCTCAGAAGGCCTATCTGCCGGTAGGAAGGAGTGTCCGACAACGAAAATACGACAAGAGCACAAAGCAAAAATAAAAACGTACAATTTAGGCGGATTATAGCTGCAAGTGACGAGCATTCAAAGAACCTTTTTTGTTTCTCAATAGACAATGGAAAGAAAACGTTTTGGTACTCACTTCAAATCTTAATGTAAATTACAGAGGTCAAGGACAGACTTTTGTGTGTTTTTCACTTCAGGAACTAAAGCAGCACGGTGTTATCTGTTAAAAATTATTGCTATCATTATTTTTTTTTTTAAATTAAGTATCGAGATTTGTAACTCAGCGCCTCATGGTCTTCTCGTTATTTGGCACGGGCTGCCTCTTTACATGGCATAGGCTATTTATAAGTTATCTCCATCTGTCCACATTTAACACGAACTTAAAATTTCCCCATTTCATTTCAATCATCACTCAATTACCATGGCATGACTTAAAAAAAACCTTCTAAAAGTACTAATTGAAATTTTAACAATTTGAAAATTAAAATAGAAGACAACAAAAATATAAAAAGCATGTTTAAATGATTAATTTCAAATGTAGGTATACGGCAAGCTGACACATTATCCAATTTAGCAGCACGCATTATTTCTTTATATCCTTCTTTTTCCAATTCTGACGCTCTCAACATTGTAAGTACGACCGACCGATGGCATAGAGTGCCTTTTATGCAAACAACACACACATTTCAAATTAAATTGAACATTTTTAACACATGCTCAAGTGGCAATGGAAGAAAAGGAACGAACCACTTAACTTTGCACAAATACAAAAATTCTAAATAAAATAAATAAAGAGAACAAAAAAATTTAATACGATGTGACCAAATATAAGGGGAAAAGGAATTGGCTTAAGGACAAAAGGGGATTTTAAAAAGAGGAGATCGATTTTTGAGAAATCATATTTGTATGTATATTAATGTATGCAAGTTTATTCTTTTAACGTAACTGTACGTAGAGACTTAAACTAAAAATAATTTTTTTTTATAAAAAATTTAATAAAAAAGAATGTAAATATAGATAAAAAAAACTGTTACCAGTTGTGTTATTTTCATTTTTTTATATCTTATTTTATAATCAGTTCATACTTTTTTGCTTTTGCTTAAAATTCCACACGAAATATTTGCAGCTTACATTATTTCGAAGTTGTAAAAAATGTTGCCAGAAACATTTCGAAACTTTTTTACAAATTGAAAAGAGTACAACTCTATCAACTGTATTTCATAGATATTCCGCACAAGTTTTTTTCATATGCGTTTTGTCAGCATTTCACGTGAAATGTTGAACAGAGTACCAGCCCTGCAGATAACGAGACTAGTCCATACTTGCATGTAACGAGTAGTCCGTAAAGGAGTAGGAGTACTCTAAAAGTACTCCAAATATATGGTTAAAAGGTGGTCGATTTAACATTACGATGTCCTAGGAGTGGACCATTTAATCCAGTTTTGCATTACAACGGCGTAGTCTTAAAACTACTCCATGTTCATACATACTCTAGTGGACTAGTTTTGAAACTACTCCATGGTATACTCCAGAGGATTAGTGTTAACTTCGTTTAAAAACGAAGACATGTCGTTTCACTACAAACTCTTTTTAACAATGACATGGTCCATGCTTGCATATCATTGGATCCGTCCAGGGAGTAGTCCATTTCATCAAAATAAATCACGTCATCCCGACATCCTGATTAACCACATCTCGTCTAAAACAATTACATTCATATTTTTAAACAAAAAATTAATTAATTAAATTATTGATCGTAACGCGAGCTCCGACTTAATTACTGAAGAAATCGGGTCCGATGATGCCACCAGCGTGTAGATCGGGTCTGTTTTAGATTGTTCTCACTCCAAATGCGGTAATTTTGTGAACACCATTTGGCAGCAAAACTGCTTCGTTCAAAATATTTTTTAAGGCCCAACTATAATGTGCATAGCGTTGCTTAAGTAAATGTGCGAATACATGTAAACCTTATGTTCCAAACCATATTAAACTTAAAGAAACTTTTTGTTAAAACTGATCGCATATTCCGTACGGAACCAAAGGTTTTTTATTTAGTTTTTGTTCCTTTTTTTTTTGTTGATTTTTATGCTTGTTTAAGCATATTATGGTTGGAACTTTCATTTTAAAAGGCAATTTCTAAATAAATTACAATTCAAACTAGATTAAATAGATACAAAGTATAACAATGTAAAGAATATGAAAACAATCTAACAGATTTGCCAGACTATACCGATCGTAAATGTCAAAAATTCAGCGCAGAATGACAGATCGTTTGACAGATAAAACTTTCGTAAGTTTTATCGGAACGCGCTATACATAAGTTCAAGGCGAATTTAAAAAGGTACGTGCAAGGCGCGATTTAATAAGTGATTAAAATGTTTTGCTTAGGTTTTTTTAGAATTAACTTTAAAAAACTTGAGATATTTATTATGGAACAACTCAGAACAGAACAAGGAACCGAAGTTGCTCAATTTTATTTTAAAAGTCAGCATTCGATTATTCAGACTCCTATCGATGAATGAGCAATGAAGCCGATTTTCCCCTCAATGGTCACCTCAATAAAAATATGGGGCACCCAAAATCAGAAAAGATCATTAGACCACATTTTTTTCGAAAACAAACAAGTTGCGATTAATGGGAATTATGCGCCATATACTCGTAAGTTAAGCCAATACAGTTGGCTTATTATTATGAAAGTTCCAGATCAATAAGGCCCTAATTGATTAGTAAGGCCCATGACCTTAAATGAATAAATTAACAAATAACAAAAGGAGAGATATTCAGGGGTGTGCTGGAAATCGTAAAACGACAGAATTTGGAATTTGTTTTTAATACATTTTTTTAATATAATTTTTATAATTTTTGTTATAAAATTCTGTTTAACGGAAAAATATTTGTATTATATTTGTCAGAAAAATCTTTTATTACAGAAATCTTATTAAAAAAGACTTTAAAATTCTTGCGTTTTACGTTTCCGATTTCCAGCACACCCCTGATTATTTATTTGTTAGTCTGAGATTTTCCTAATTTTCTAAGTTCTTTGGACTCCCTTAGTCGTGGATGTCATATTTCTAAATTTAAGGTAAGTTCTCCCTTAGAGCACGGCAAAATGGAAAAAGATTTTTCATTTTGTGATCATCTTAATTTTGGAAGAGATTTATAACTTTTTTTATTTTAAAACCCTGTCAAAGCTATTCTTAAATATACATATATGGACTGAGCTGAAACTGTCTTTCTTCACCCCTCACCCCAACTCACACATGAATTATTGTAATTGTAAAACCACCACTTTAACAGGACATATGGATTTTTTTCATTATTTGTTCCTTTTTATTTTCCTTGCTGCTTTTGATATATTGAATTTTTATATTTTATTCCACTGTGAGTGGATGGATGGATGAATGGAGGATGGTTGAATAAAATGTGTGAATGGTTAGAATATGAGTAGATGATTTGAAAACCAAACAAAAATGCATTTATTATTTTTTGAAATGTTTGATGGTGGTGCCTTCAGTCAGTCAGCAAGTCATCCAGTCAGTCAACCAGCCATTCATACTGTCATTCATTTATTTATGTACACATGTGGTTAAACATCTATTTGACTGGATTCATTGTATGACAATGAGAATGTAATTTTGAACTCATAAATTAAGGGTGAGAAAGTTCGTAAATTCATTTATTTAGACTCGTGCCGTTTGCAACAATTTTGTTTTCATTAAAAAAAAGAATTAAATAAAGAACCATACAATGCAACACAAAAGATGGTTATTATTTTATAGTAATTGATATTTTCGGTTGTTATTCGTTAAAAGAAACAGGGGTGGAGATTAAAAGTGAAGAAAGGGGTTTGGAGTTAGGCAGTGTTTTGGGGCTGAAGTTCCCATCGTTTTTTCACGGAACACTTAAGAAACGTAATTTATTTGCAAAGAGTATTTAGAATTGTTTTTTTTTAATAAAAGCATTCAGTTCGTTTAACCATTTTTTCTTAATTTTTTACGACTTTTAAAAAATTAACAATAAAAAAGTTGTATGCTATTTAAATTTAAAAAAAAAAATTTTAATTTCATTTTTGGCATTGTAGGTAGTAAAAATGTTCATGTCGTAAAATGGCAAATTTTATTTAACGAAAATATTTACTGAAATTAAAATAAATTTGTTGCGTTTATTTGTTTCTTAAGCCCGAAGTATTGATTCAGCTAAACAAATTTTTTTGATATTAGCATTGCTTAAAAAAACTTTGGAACAGACTCAGAGTAGAAACTTTCGCCTCTTAAGGCCTAACCATAACATGCATAGCCTTGCTTAACCTACTGTCAAAAATTAACAAAAAGTTTCTCAAATGTATTTAAAAAAACATTTGATTCCGTTCGGAATGTGCGATTAGATTCGCACCTTGCTTAAGTAAATGACAGACAGTTTCATTAAACTTAGCAAAAAGTTTCCTTAAGTTCAATATGGTTTGCCTCATATAATTAACATGTATTCGGACATTTGCTTAAGCCAACTTAATTACATTATCGTTGGGCCTTTAGTTTGTTCAAAGCGGATTTGGAAGAATGGACGAAGATTTAAAAACTTCTTTTTATTTTTTCTTCATTTATTGAATAACTTGAAATAAAAATAAATAATTTATTAAAAAAATAAATAAGTTATGTTTTTTGGGCAATTTCTATCTTAAATAAATCTTTTTTTGTTTGCTTATAAAAAACTTGGTGTTATTTTTTCATTTTTTACGCCACTTTTATAGGTAAAAATACCCTTTTTTTAATTTTACAACACTGACTTTATGAGTAGAATCTAAATTAATTTAAACTCTCCTTCCAAACAAAATAATAAAAACAAATCAAATTAAATTAATTTTAAACAAAATACAAGAAGAAATATGTTTATATATTCACTTTTTGTGAAAGGTCGTGTGTGCTTTTATCCTTAATAAACATCATAAGAATGTACATATAATAAACTACAACTGTTTAAAGATTTAACGAAATGTTGCAGGTCATAGAAAATAAGTTATGTATTAATATTAAAACATCACGAGACATGGCAAAGTAGAATAACAATATGGAATTTCCATCTAAAGAAAATCTTTGTTTTTAATACTCAAGATTAAAATTTAAATAGACTATCGACATACAAATTAACTCAAATAAAATTAACTTAATTCTTATATAAAAAAAGTCTCATGAAAATATATGTAAGTTTCCCCATCCGTATAAATACCTACTTAGTGTAAATATTATAGTAATAATACTTATTGTTTAATAACTTTATGTTCATAATACTCTACTTATGTTTGCATGTATGAGTGTCTTAAATTTTTAACCACCCGTTATAATAATCAATGAATGAACAAATCTACAAACCACCCTTATCGTTTCCTCATGTTACTACTCTACTTTTATATTCTTTATAAATGATGATTTTATAAAAAAAAATGCGTGTAAATATGGGTGTCATCCTTTTTAACCGTTATCATTGCTCTTAAATCATTTGTTTCTCTCTATTTATTATGAAATTTAAGTAACGGTGTTTGAATAGGTCATAGACCTAAATAACAGCTGGAGGTTTTTTTATTTTCGTTTGTGGCAATTTTTTTTTGGAATGTTTAAAAATGTGCGTGTTTACATTTTTCCCCAACGCTGTTACAAACAAATTTTTCAAAGCACGTCTAGTCCTGTTTAGATATCCTGACATTAATTTAGGTCATGTTCACATTTTATTTGCCATAATGCGTGTGATATTCATGTGTCACTCCTTGTCCTGGAATGTCTAATAAATATATGACGACAAGATAAGTGAAAGGACATTTTTTGCATGCGGCTTACTTCAATTTATTAGGGTTCATTTTAAATTAAATTCTTGGATAATGTTTTTGAGGTTTTATTATGGAAAAAAATAGGTTAGTAATGACAAAAAATTTGTGGAGAATTAATTTAGGAAAATTGTAAATTTATAAGCTGAAAACGGAAATATAGTAAACGGTAGGCTTGAATGAATTACTTCAGCTGAATGATTATCTTAAATGAAAGAATGAAATGTTTCTGTATTTTCTTTAAATTTTTTTTATCTTTCGGTTTCATATTTCTGATTGCTTTCATTTCCTGTTTTATGTCTAATTTGTTTATTATGCTTTTTCTCTTTAGTTTGTCTGTTGTTGAAATATAGTTTTTATTTACTTTTTTTGACGAATGACATTTTGGAAAACAAATTTAAATTTTTACACACATAAACATACTAAATCTATGAATATTTAATGTTTCTAAAACACATTTTTAACATTAAAAAGAAAATCTAATTTCAATTTTTTATAAAAAAAAAAAATGTTTTTGTTTTTAAAAAAATCAATTTAAATATTCCTCAAAAAGATATACAATTCATTCTGAAAGCAGTGTGTCTTTCAGAAAGGTAAAATAAAAGAAAGAATTTATTCACTTAACCTTTCTGAAAGAGAATGACAGATTCACATAAAGGAAAGGTTTTGCCCAATACTAGTAAAGGGGCTTACCAAAAGTTTTTTTAAAAATTCCTAATAAACTATATTAAGTCTGGGTTCACACCACACAAACGACTGAATTCCTTATTTAGAGTTAGTATTGGCTCACACTATGAAAGTTTTTTTGCAGAAAGTCTGATTTAATTGGTGAGAGGGGGAGACGAATATTATGTTTTCTTCCCCTCTCACATATAAACTTAGACCTTCTGTAAGAAAACTTTCATAGTGTGAGCCAAGACTAACTCTAAATAAGGACTGGAGTCGTTTGTAAATGGCACAATATATTATTCCCACATATTTTTGTATTACAAATAAAATTAACAAAAATATCTAATGGCAGCATTGGACAGTTATAAAGATGCGCAACAGAAAAAGGTGAGAAACTGCAATGAGAGGTCAACCCCACGGTGGTCTTAACACTGAGTGGACACAATGCGTCTTCTACAACTAGTTTTAATACATGACTGTCAAGCACATACGCCCTACATAAAAGTTGGAAATATCTTACATGCACCGCAAAGCAGCATCTGTTTTATATGATGAATACAAGCAGAAATCAATCCGTAACCTAAAATTTTTAATTTCTCCCTTAACACGATTTGGTGTTAAGCCATAGCCAATATGCGATCCCAGAATAGACCTCACCAGAAATCTGTTTAGAATCTATATAGTCCTGAAGGCTACTGGCTTCCATCGTATTTGATAGAATTCTGCTTAGCCATAATCATGGAAGACTTGTTCCACTTTAAGCCTGCAGAAAATCTTCAGGTATTGCTGCATCTATAACGTCATCAAGAACGCCGAGTTGTAGGTTATCCTCAAGGCAGAGATCCCGATTTGGCAAGACGATATTTCAATAGAAATAACATGGGCATAACAAATTTTAACAGTGCAGCGCAAAATTTTGACGCAATATTTATAAACTTTACTTAAAAAAATCTTCGACGAATTGAAGAAAAGATTTACCGCATTGAACAAAGCTTAAAATTTTTATGAATTTAATCCGCTTTGAACATGACAGGAGTTTTGTATGCCAGGGTGCGAAACAAACAAATAAGTAGATTTCGTTTGAGACTTGTAGCCTTCTTTAAAACATAAAACAAGAAATTAAGCAAACTTATGACTTTTGATTGAATTATAATTGTCATAAAACAAGAAATTAAGCAAACTTATGACTTTTGATTGAATTATAATTGTCCTTCTTGTCCTTAGTTTAGAGGATAAGGAGCAATCAATTAGATTAATTTTGAAAGTTATTAGAAACATGGTGCAAATGCGGAACGAATACTCTTCACAAATAAGCCTTGACTAAAAATCTTAAGCAGTTCTTGCATATCTTCGTGCTAAAAACTACAACATTCCTGCGAAATCAGCGATATGGGAAATAATTCACAAGTTTTATTTATTAAAATGCCAAGAACGACATGTCTTCGGTTTTTAACGACATGTTTTCGTTTTTAAACGAAGTTAAATTTAAACGAAGTTAAAACTAATTCTCTTGTGTAAATAGTAGGGTGATCGATTATTCGACTTTTTTCAATAACCGGTTTTCGAATATTACGAATAGTTGCTATATTAAAAAAACCCGGTTTTCGGTTAAGCATTTTAAAAATAACCGGTTAACCGGTTTTTATTCGAATACATAAAAATACAAAAATCAAATTATTTTTTGTAATAAAAAGTTCATTTGTATAAAAACAAAACAATTCACAAAGGTAAGGAACCTACAAAATACATAGATATGACTTAAGGTATGTTCAGACTTAACAAATATTTGACGATAAAATAAAAAACGCGCGACCAGTAAATTGATTAAACTTAGGCTTTATTTTTAACAATTTCTATATATTTGCTAAATTTTATGTCTAATATGATAATTGTACTTATGTATAATGTAGTTAAGAAACCGTTAAATAATGTTTGCTCTAGCCAAACGTTCTGTTAAAGCAAAAAATTGTTTAAGAAAACTAGTGGATACGTGTAGGACATCAAATATTTTATAGGTGTCAACATAGCTGTAGAAATTTTGAAAAACTTTGGTTTTAAAAAATTATAGGAATTTAATAAATTTATTATTTGAGATATTCTCCCAAATTTATTTTAAATGAGTTTCAATTTGTTAGTGGCTAAGCATGTCTATATGAATCCGTAAACTTCAGCCATATTTTTGAAAAGTTGCAAAAAAAAACTTCTTATCCAGGATTATATATGTATTTAAATTTTTTTTGTTTCAGTATTATAGAAACGATAGTAATATGAACATGCTTTTTGTATGAAATATCTGTCAATTCGTCGATCACAGTTTAAACCCTTCGATGAGATTGTTTGATTCTCTCAATTTTGTTTTAAGTTCTTGGTAATTTAAAAAATAAAACGGAAGAATTTTCCCATATGGTTGATTTCGCAGGTATGGTGTAGTTTAAAGCATGAAGATATGCCAGAACTACTGAAGAGTTTTTCATTCATTATTGGCAGCATATTTTAGTAAAGTACTATTTCCAGTCTCATAAAAACTACTTGGAACAGAGTCATGTTTTACTTGGCATATATTTATGTCAATATTGTAGACTAATTAAAAGTGATTAATAAGTCGTGACGTTGAACAACCTTTGCAACTTATGATTTTAGGGCCTTTTAAGCACCATTGTCTTTTATATCAGTTCGATATTATCACCAGAGATGACATCTTTCAAATGTCAAATTGCTGATTACTTTTTAAGCTGAACTTTTTTTGTAGTGTTTTGAATTGTTCTTGGTTTTTGTTACAAGTACATACGCTTAAATAAGCGATTTGTATTTACATTGATCATAATGTTTTTTGGACTTTTGTTACATTTGTATTGACATTCTTTATTAAAAGTTTAAGTTTTCCAAATATTCAATTTGAAAAATACTTCAATTACAGGTGCATTTATAACAAAAGTAAGGAAAACGTATATAAATTATACATTACTAAAATAACCGGTTTATTTTACTAAAATAACCGGTTTATTCGATATTCGAAAAATGGACTTTTTAAAATATTCGACTTGGGCAAAACTAAAATAACCGGTTAAAACCGGTCGAATACTATTCGATCGATCACCCTAGTAAATAGACCATGATTTTTCCATACGTTTGGGTTACTTTTGGACTAGTCCTAGTCCCTTGTGGGCTACACTTTACATGCGTGTTTGGACTAGTCCTATTATCAGCAGGAACCAGTCCATGGAGTGGTCCATTTGATCAAAATGGATCAGGTCAAATATTATTTGCAGGGAAAGAACAAAACTAAAGAAATCAACCAATATCATGAAAGGTTTTTAATTGTGGTTATGGTAAAAGTAGCCATAACATGTTTAAAAATGTTTCGTTAATAATTTTTTTTTTTTGGAGGTGACATATCGAAAAATTTATTTTCTTTACCTGTAGAGATTTTTTGGAATAATCAGCCTAATTGTACTTTTCGCTATCGTAACACACAACCTGTGTTCTTTATTCTACTGCAAAAAACAACACAGTCGTATTCGACAACCACAATAAGGCTGAATGCCTCTTATTTCTGATCGATTGATCTGCACAACATCAAAATTTTGTGTAGTAATATGTCATAAATTCCCATCTAATTCTCTATTATGGTTTCAAAGATAAGGCCACCGTACTTATGGGTTATGTTTCGATTTATGCAACTTTGTAATGGCAAGTGAAATGTTATCAGTAGCTACATACGATGTCGATACATTCTTGATTCTGAAAAATGTGTAAACAAATATTTGAACCAGGGACCGGAACAGTTATTCCTTTTTTCATTAAAGACAGAAAATAACAGTTATTTCATGATTTTTATTTTTTTGAACAAAAATAACAGTTACTTTTGGATTTTTTTTTATTGAACTAAAATAACAGTTATTTTTTTATTTTTATTTCTTCGAGCAAAAATTAAATTCATTCTCTAAAGAAATGTAGCTACGTGTTATAATAATTGAGTTGAATTTAAGTGTTTATTTTAATGTGAATAAGAAATCCCATGATGATCGCACATTTAAATAAATATTTTAAGACAACTAAATTATTTTAAAACGTACATTTCTTTAGAGAAAAACTTTTATTTTTGCTCGAAAAATAAAATCAAAAACAAATTGTTATTTTTGCTCAAAAAAATAAAAATCAAAAAATAACTGTTATTTTTGATCGAAAAAATAAAAATCAAGCCCCCTTATCGTGTTCGGCTTTAATCTATTAACAAACAGACGCAGGCGTATTTTAAATTCACCAACCACGATAAGAGTGAATATGTTTTATCATAGAATAGTTTATAACGATCAATATGGTATGCTTGAATCAGTTTTTCGAAATTTTTTTCTATATGCTTTTTTTGTTTTTAAATTTCAAGATTACTGTTTTTTTCGTTCCCTGATTGGAACTGCTGCAGAGTTGCATACTTTAATTTCCTATAAATATTCTTCCAAAAGTAATTTTATGGATTTGTTTAGTGAAAGGGGGAGAAGGAGAGGTGAGAGAACAAAAACTATTTTTTTTTAAACAAAAATATCGTTTTGAGTTAAAACTTCAAAACATTGGGGAAATAAAATGTACACTCACATATGAAATTTTTTTTTTTGAATTTATTATCTGTCAGTAACCATACATGGAGCAATTTTTATATCACAATAACATGTTGGTTGTCTTTTTCAAATGCATACATCTGAATAGTTGTTGGTTGTTTTTGAGAAAAATTATACCCCTGATGGCAATTGTATGAGAATTTCAAAATTTTTTTTTTAATATATTTTTTGAAAATAACTTTAAAACCACTTAAGAGTTATATTCATAATAGCATTTTTCATATACATAACTACATACATACATGTTTTTTTATTTTTTTATAGTTTTTGAAAATATGCATTTGCTGGCCACTTTTCTTTATCACTTGTAATGTTTCAAATGGTAATTTGTTATCGGAAGAATGAAATCGTTTATGGCAACTTAAAATACACATTTTCGAGAAAAATTTCACACATTTTTATATTTTTTTTTTTGTGAAAGATATTTGTTTTGATGTTAATTTTTTCCCTCCACGTCTATTTATTAAAGTTAATGTTTTCTATAATTATTTTTTTTATAATGTGTTTTTAAATAGCACAAACAGTCTTGTAATAAAAGAAAATAAATTAAGATGATGGTCTTATCAGAAACAAATTTAAATTTTCATAATATTATTTTTTTATTTTCGATAATTATGAAGAATTGTATGTACTTTGATATAATTCTAAAATGGTCTACCTTTAATTGCTTTATATATGTCTGCAACAAAATAAGAATCCTAGCTGCATTTTTTAGTTTTTTATGAATTTTTAAAAAACAAAAATTTCGAAATTTTGATAAAAAAAATTAATTAAAAAAAAAATTATATCTCAAAAGAGACTGCATATATTAAAACTTCTCAAAGGAAATTATTTTTGCGGAATTTCGGTTTTTTACATAATTTCAATAAACTAAACCGTTTTTAAGTTACGCGAAGGTATGTTGAGCAACCTCCTCCATTTGTGAAATAACGGTATATCTCGAAACCAGAGCCAATCTAAAAAACGGCGAGCACGACTGGATTCAGCGTACCCGAATTATATTAAAACGCCATGTGCACAGCTTGTCTCAAAAAAAGTGTTAATTTCTTGCACAGTGTAATTATTAATGATCAGAAACCCAGTCTTGGCTCTAAGCATCAAATACAAATTTACTAATAGCAAATTATTGCAATTGATATTCCGGAATATCCTTTATTATAGGGAAAATAATAATTTTTAAATGTATTTTAAAGCTTTGACCAATTCATATAAGTATTGAATGTCACACATATATCAGATTTTTTTTAACATTTTTCACAAATAAAATTTATTCAAATTTAATGATAAATCAAATGGCTGTATGATCTTATAAAAAATGTAATTCCGTTTGATGCCAAAACTTTTATGTTATTTGAAAAAAATATATATGCTCTATTCGACTATGCTATGAAATTTTTCCTTTTTACAAATATTGTAAAAAGTTATATGCCTAAAATGTATGTATTTTTCTTGTTACCAGCGTGGCCATTTTGGCATTTTTGCAGCTAGATTTAGCATTTTTTTGTCTGATTTAGCTGCAAATTTTTCATTTAGCAGTTAGCATTTTGTTTAGCATTTTTCAACTACATATTTAGCATTTTTAAGCATTATTTAATTTAAGAATATTAAAGTAATCTTTTTTTGAAAAACTACCACACACTTTTGTTAAATGCAATTACAAACCCCTACTTGTTTGCTATAGAAACTGTACAATCTTTTAAAGGACCTTTCATATCAAATGGTTTTAAAATTAGATCAGTTTGATCCATTACATTCATGTTAAGACGATTTTTTCCCTCAATTACGATTTTGAGTTTTTTGGAATCGAAAAGAGAATTCATTCCAGGTAATCTCGGTACTACAACAAGTACAACTCGTACAAAAACCACAAGCAATTTGTTTTTGTAAACTCATTGTACAATGCCATAAACAGAAATTGTTTTATTTCACAGAAACAAAGATAATAAAAAAAAAATTTTGACATCCGGGCTTTTAAGACCACCCATAATAAATTCGACTTGGAGATAGCATAACTTTTGAAATAGAAAAAAAACAAATATGAATTACATGCCGAGATTTTATAGCTCAATTTATATGTCATCTTCGAAACCCGTTTAAAAACTAATAAATGCAAATTAAGCGAACGAAAGAAGAAATTAGTGGTTTTACTGTAGAAGAAATTACAACTTTGGAACATCAGTGGCTGAAACCAAATTCATATGACAGTTGATTTCTGGATAAATGTATATGGATATAAAAATTCATTACATGAAAATCCATTCAGTGAATTAGCTTCATTTGATGACGTATTTAATTTATAAAATGAAATATTTTATTAAACATGCTATATACATTTTATTAAAATACTAAATAGTTCCCATTTATGGGTCAAGTTCCTTTGATTTTTTGTTATGGTATGGTAACTTTTATTTAAAAACTTTTTTGTACGTACATACATATGTATATAAAGACTGAAATATATTTCTTCTATAGTTTTAAGACTTTTTATGTTTCGTAAATATTATATTGTTAAGGTACGTTCAGACTAATGAAATATTTGACAAAAATATTTGTTCTGATATTTGCTTCAAACTGTGTGAAACAAAAAAATATTTTGTTTGATGTTCAGACTAAGCTCAAATATTTGACAATTTTTGTTTGTTGAAACAGTTGGCAAATAGTGTCAAATAAAATAAATTAATTCATGTTTGCCATGCGTTCAGACTAAAACAAATATTTGCATCAAATAATTATTTAATGAAAGTGTTCAAAAATAAAAATATATTTCACAATAGTAAAAATTCGTGCAGAAGCCTAATTATTTGTTTTATTCTGTTGGGCTGCATCTATTATATTGTTAGAACAGGAGTATGTAAAAGAAAAACAAAACTGGAAGACAAATGGTTAACGGAAACATGGCTAAAATTTGCGAAAAATTGGTAACAACCCCTTAAATATATGGTTCGGTTAAAAACAAAATGTCGGGAAAAGAACAACAAACAAATGTTGCAAAAACAGCCATAAAATTGACTAAAAGTCCCCAAAAGTATAAGGAATGGCAAAAATTTGGTGAAAATTGCTAACTTAGCAAAAATTCGCAAAAATTGGCTAATAGCAAACCCTAAAATTTATTTGAAAGCGCTAAATCGGTTAAAAAAACAAAATGTCGGGGAAAAACCAAATAAAAAAATGTTGCAAAAATAGCGAAAATTCGCGAAAAATTCTGATATTTCAAACAAGCAATAAAATTGATTAAAAGTCCCTAAAAGTATAAGGAATGGCAAAAATTCGGTGAAAATTGCTAAATTAGCAAAAATTCGCAAAAATTGGCTAATAGCAAACCCTAAAATTTATTTGAAAGCGCTAAATCGGTTAAAAAAACAAAATGTCGGGGAAAAACCAAATAAAAAAATGTTGCAAAAATAGCTAAAATTCGCGAAAAATTCTGATATTTCAAACAAGCCATAAAATAGATTAAAAGTCCCTAAAAGTATAAGGAATGGCAAAAATTCAGTGAAAATTGCTAAATTAGCAAAAATTCGCAAAAATTGGCTAATAGCGGCATGATAGCAAAGTCTAATAATTATTAAAAATCTTTAAAACTGTAAAAAATCCGAAAACTTACAGGAAAAATTGCTTCTATCGGGTACATGGCTAAAATTATTTGTCGATGTTTGCTCTTACAATTTTTTTGTAATATCAAATAAATGTTTGCTCAAAAATTACTAAAATATTTGATTTTTTGTGTTCACACTTTGTTCACATTAGACAAATATTTGTTTGCCGGCAAATACTTTTATTTGCTCAAAATCAGCTGTTATTTTATTTGACACTCAAAAATATTTTGTGTTCAGACTACGTTAATGAAATATTTGATGTTTGCTATCAAATATTTCATCAGTCTGAACGTACCTTAAGGAATGGCAAAAATTTGGTGAAAATTGCTAACTTAGCAAAAATTCGCAAAAATTGGCTAATAGCAAACCCTAAAATTTATTTGAAATCGCTAAATCGGTTAAAAAAACAAAATGTCGGGGAAAAACCAAATAAAAAAATGTTGCAAAAATAGCGAAAATTCGCGAAAAATTCTGATATTTCAAACAAGCCATAAAATTGATTAAAAGTCCCTAACGGTATAAGGAATGACGAAAATTCGGTGAAAATTGCTAAATTAGCAAAAATTTGCAAAAATTGGCTAATAGCAAACCCTAAAATTTATTTGAAATCGCTAAATCGGTTAAAAAAACAAAATGTCGGGGAAAAACCAAATAAAAAAATGTTGCAAAAATAGCTAAAATTCGCGAAAAATTCTGATATTTCAAACAAGCCTTAAAATTGATTAATGGCCTGTTCAACTATCTCGACAGCAAAACGAAGCGATCGCCATCTATTCACTCGATTTCGAATCAGATTGGGTTCAACAATTTCGACAGCTTTCGATCGCTTGCTCTTACGCTTGTAAATATTTGTTACTTACGTATTAAAATAATTAAGTATTGCCATATTAGATATTTCTATATTTTGTTGCTTTTTGTTCAAAACTATCAAAAATAATACTAAATTGCTTGTTGACAAATACAACCGCGTTTGAGATTTTTTCAACTGTATAAAAATGTCAAAAAATAAAAAACCTTTTTTGTTGAAACCAAAACTAAAGAAAAGTGTAAACAGAAATTGAATTTAATCAAAAACAAATTATTCAAGCAAAAAAAATTAATGATACAAAGAAATAAATAAATAAGTCAATGAAACCATACGTAAAAGAAATTTAAAAAAGTAACAAGTCAATATTTTGCTAGCATCAGCTTGCTCCTTGGAAGTAGGTTGCATTTGTTTCATTTGACGACAAATTAACGACAGTTGTTCCTCAACAACCATATTCCTTTTTTTTACCTGAAGAGCAGTTTGTATTTTATTTCTTACTCCATCCTTCTTCGTTTAAATGAAGTTTTAAAATTTTTAATGTTTTCCTTTAGAATTTGTAGTGTTTCACATAATATTAAGGAGCCTGTCTGTTCAATTTTGCTTTCTTGTGCAACCACCGTCGCAGCTTTAGAAACTCTTGGCGGGGATTCTGATATCTGCTGACTGAGTTTCAGCACTTTTAACTTTACCCGCCAACACTCTACAACAAGGTGCTGCAGCCGAAGACCAAAGCAGCGTCCGATCATTTATATGATCTAGGGAAGTTAAATAGTTTTGTTTATAGGTACCACCACCGGTTTCTTGCAGGCTTTTGTTGTTTTCTGAAATTTATTTTTGTCCTACATTTCAAATCTTCCCATGTCTGTAAAAATATGTAATATTTTCAAAACCAATTCAAGCCATGGTTGTTTTCTGCCTTTAATTATAATGTGGGATAAAATTTCCCGCCTTGAATAGAATGGATGGACCAATGACGCTTAGTTTTAGACCTATTATTTTCCATTACTCGCCCATTGAAAATTTATTTGCTCCAAACACTGGTGCAATGTTAGCAATATGTCACTCATTTATTTCTCTCAAGAAGCGTAGTCGCGAAAATCATGTTTTTCTGCATTTGTTTTAGCTCGTTATTTTAAAAATTGAATTGTTCATCTGAATTGTAAAAACTATTGAATAAAAATGTTTTCCTCTTTCAGCACATATTTATACTGTGTTGATCGGATAAAAATTTACTGTGCTACAGGCCATTCGATTTAAAAAAAATTATTTTTTTATGTTTTTCAATATTAAACGTTTTCAGTCTCTGCATTAAGGCATTTTTTTCAAATTAAAAGGCTTGTAATTCAGTGAATTTGTATCCGATCAACACACTATAAGGAAAGGAGGATAAACATATTTATTCGAAATTTTGGAAATATAATATTAATCCAGACAAACACGATTTTCGCGAATAATTCGAAAACGATTATGAGAGAAATAAATGAGTGTAATATTACAGTTTACCCACCCCATTAAGCTTAAACAAAATCTAATTTTTAAGTCTAATTTGTTGTGGCGTATTGTAATAAAAAAAAAATTACCAATTGTTCTCTATTTTTATTTATAATTTATTTAAAATACCCTTAAATATTTCTTGTTTGTTATAAATACCATGATTCGACAACAAAACAACAAGTGAGTGGTTTTGACATTTGTTTTCGTAATATCGACAATACCTTCGATATTAATAAACCGCTTTTTGTATGAAAGTACTTACGTTTTCTTTCGAGTTGTCGTCTAAACGAATGTTCGTATAGAATAAAGTTAGTTGAACCCAAAATAGTTTTCGATCGCTTAGAATGCGATCGAAGTCGTTCTTTCGAAATCGTTGAACAGGCCATAAAAGTCCCTAACAGTATAAAGCTACGGTCACACTTGTCAAATATTTGACGAAAAAAACGGGACCAACAAGCAAACTAAATAATCATTTCATTTAATTCCAATATTTATTTGGATTCTTATAACACATCTTTAAAAAAACAGTTTTTTGATATGGGTAGTATTATTAAAAATTTATTTTTTGACATTAAGACCATGTTAAATCTCACTTACTATTAACAAAAGTTGGGGTTACGCTTATTTGGTCAAATATTTAATAAGTGTGACCGTACCTTAAGGAATGGCAAAAATTCGGTGAAAATTGCTAAATTAGCAAAAATTCGCAAAAATTGGCTAATAGAACTTACAGGAAAAATTGCTTCTATCGGGTATATGCCTAAAATTATTTGTCGTTGTTTGCTCTTACAATTTTTTTGTAATATCAAATAAATGTTTGTTCAAAAATTACTAAAATATTTGATTTTTTGTGTTCACACTATGTTCACATTGGACAAATATTTGTTTGCCGTCAAATACTTTTATTTGCTCAAAATCAGCTGTTATTTTATTTGACACTCAAAAATATTTTGTGTTCAGACTACGTTATTGAAATATTTGATGTTTGCTTTCAAATATTTCATCAGTCTGAACGTACCTTTAGTCTTTAATCAGTTTGATTTATTGATACGATGTGAGATTATATTATAGGTATTTTAACTTAAATAACAAAAAAATAAAACAATTTAAACTTTAGCATTATTTTTTGGCAGTTTAGGATTTTTGTTAGCATTTTTTAGCATTATTTTTAAGCCGATTTAGCTGTAAAATATTTTTTGATATGGCCACACTGCTTGTTACACTTAAATAATTGATACACTCACAATATTATTACAGTAACGCCCTGTAGTTTATTTAAGAAATATTCCGTTCAGTCATTTTTAAATAAATAAACATTTAAAATTCCAAGCAAATTTATTTTTAACTGATTCTTACAGTTATTCAAAAAACTAAGTGCATATTAATACGGATTTTCAGTTGCAGTTAATATTGTCCGTTGATTGAGTTAAATTCTTCTTTATGTTAAAGTAAATAAAAATGTAATTTAAAGCAACGAAAAGTTCATTTAATTTTTACTGTCAAAAATTCAACCGCAAATTCCGTAAAAACAAATCAATATTCAGTTATCTTTTATAAATTAATTGTCAAAAAATTAACTACATATTCCGTAAAAACAAATAAATATGCAATTATTTTATAAAATTTTACTGTCAAAAATTCAACACCATATTCAGTAAAAACAATTAAATATTCAGTTATTTTATATAATTTTACTACCAAAAATTAATTTTTACTTATCTATAAAAAACGAATTGCTTGTTTTGTGTAAGCAATTCCCATTTTCTATTTGTTAAAATAATTTAGTTAAATACATCAAATTTTAAAAGTAAAATAATTGCGAAGCCATATCGGTCATGCTGCTGGTGTCTTATAATTGAGAGTTCTTCTGTAACAACGTGGTCAGTACAACAAAAGTAAAACAAACGTGTGTAACTGGGTAAGTAAATAAAAATATTCTCCCTCTCTCGCTTATAAGAAAAACAAGCGGACAGGTGTCTGTCTGGATTTTTTTGAAATTCGGCTCTTTTGTGGAGTAAACGAAAATTTAATAAAATAACTGAATATTTAATTGTTTTTACTGAATATGGGGTCAATTTGACAGTCAAAAATTGACAGTAAAATTTTAATAAATAACTGAATATTTAATCGTTTTTACTGAATATGGTGTTGAATTTTTGACAGTAAAATTTTACAAAATAACTGAATATTTATTTGATTTTACGGAATATGGTGTTGAATTTTTGACAGTAAAAATTAAATGAACTTTTTGTTAAAAATAAATGAAAAATAGGTAGACCGGGTTTTAATTGAACTTTCATTTATTTTATATTACAATTTCAGTTAATTTTACGTACAGAATATTGTGAGTGTACAATATAATAGTCTGGTAGTGTATAATGTCATTCCTAAAAAAATTAAAGGAATAGAACTATTACAAAAAAGCTTTATAAAATACATAACTGAAATTTAGCTCATAGAATAAATTCGAAAAAATAAAAAAAATGTTGAAAATAATAAAAGTAACCTATTAAAGGAAAAAATTCCCAGTTTCTATTTTTTAAATTCATAAATATATTTACCGTATTCACAAAACCCCTTGTATCCTTGTATCAATTGTATGTTGTATTAAAAAACATAGTTCACTTTTGGTTTTTATACAACATACTATAGACACAACGATACAAGGGGTTTTGTGAATACGGTAATTGTAGCTTTAACAACATGTGAACTTTACATTGCGATTCTACTTCTACAAACGATCAAGTAAATTCGCAAACTTTTCTAAGAACCAAGTAAAAAATTGTTCCGTTTTGATCAAAAAAAAGAGCAGTTTTTTATCGCCTAGTGTTAGCATGATATGCTTGTTAGGCAACAAGAAATGGTGTTATCTCATAAAAGGTTTTTTTTTTGATTCATAGAAGAAAACTAGAGTAGAACGATTGAGTTAAAATCCTGAACGAATCTGTAACCCCCGCTGTATTCGACGCTTTTACACTGTCCGATGTCGTTTAAGCTTCTCATGCAAATTTTAATGGACAGCGGTAATGATAATTACTGATTTTATTTCCTTGAATGATTACAAGCCCATATACATATATCTTTAAAACTTGGCCATAAGACGTTGCCACATACTGCCAACATCGGCCTGCTCTTCTTTAGAGCCCCCTTAATAGCTTTAAACGTTTTATGAGTATGTTATACAAAACAAAATTTCCTGAATTTTAGGCCCTATAGGATCGAGGGGAATATGTATATATAAATATATATATAAATTTCATGAAGTGGTTTTATTTGGTTTAACTTAGTCCAATTTATGACTTGATTTTGCCTTCTTAGTGATATTTCAAACAAACATATTTTGCTTCCAACTGACCATAAAGCTAATCACTTCACTTCCTAAAGACACATTATTTTAGGAACTCTTTAACAAAATAATAAAAATACTAAAATGAAATAATTTTTGGAATGCATTGTTAAATAAAGAAACCCCATCAAAAACATTAACCAAACGAAACAAAATTAAAAGAAATTAAAACAAATTCATGCTTAACTCCATTTGGTATTAAACAAAGCGGTAAAAAAGCTTTTGATCTACATATTTATTTCTGGAAGAAATCATGATTTTAATTTTTGGGCCATAACTGACGACTGTCTGACTAACTGACTGACTGACTGACTGCATCACTACACCACATAACACAACAAAACACACATTTCATCAACATCACAATTTTAGTCGCTGTGATGACAACAAAAAGGAAAATGAGGACCCAAAAAAAAAAAAATTAAACAAATCCAGAGAAAAATGTGGAACACAGCGCATCATGTAGGAGGTGATATTGCACTTTAATTCATAACATGCGTTACAAAAACTCTGTTTTATGTTTATACATATTTTTAAAATTGCACTTTTATGAGGGCACAAAAACACCATGAAAACTGTAAAGTGCATTTTCGTTTGTGGCTCTGTCTGCCAGTTTTTATTTTATTTTTTTTAATACTTTAAGAGGGCGTTTATGGTAAAATTTGTCGCTGGAGCATGTTAGAACATGTGCACTGGAAAATTAATTTTTGGTGGAGTTTTTTTTTTATTTTGGCAGAAATAATCAACTAAATGGGGGAGAATTCTTTTTCGTTTTATTGCTGCTATATTTTGACTTAGTTACATGATTAAAAATGTACCAGAAATTTTTGGTATTAAAACTTGAGAAAAAAAAAATTAAAATTTTAAAACTGGAAGTTTGTACATTCTTATAACAAAGGGATAAAAAGAGCGATATATTATATGTAGTCCATATGAGTAGTCCACTTGCAAAGTGCGCTATGTTAATCAAACGAAGTGCTAAGAAAATCTATTACAACTTCTATTCCTGAAATGGATTTATGGAATCTAATGTTCCTACATATGACTGAAATGTACAACAATGACTCACAGCTTTGATGCAGTCAAAAAAAATTAGAAATTTATTTAAATGAATTCAAAACAACAACAACATGGAATTTATGAAAAAAATTAGATGCAGTCGTGGTTTTCTGCACATATTTCGGCCATTTGTGGACTGATTAGTCGGAATATAAAAAAAGACATGACATATTGGTATGTATTATATTATGTGCTCGATTGTAGTTGGAATGACAATGGAGAGAAAAAAGTATCAAAAAGGAAATTACGGGAAATTAAATTTTTTTCTTTACTTCTGTGGTACTGTATGTGGTAGTTTTCGAATTTTCTATAAAATTGAATTAAGAAACATAAAGTTATAGATGCAGGTGAATGAGAACCTAAAATATTAAAACTGTTGGTACTTTTTTGTTCTTCAACTGGTCCTTTTTGAATTTTCGTTAAGATTGGGACTAGAAACATAAAATTTATCATGCATGACTCTGAGTGAATAAGAACCTGTAAGGGAGAGATTTAAGTACTTTAGTACTTTTAATGCCTAGAAACATAAAAATAAAAATCATCTTCAGCAACGAGGCACACTTTTCCTTCAGTGGATTAGTTAAAAAGCAGAATTGACGCATTTGAATAACCGATGCATCCACAAAGAGCGACAGTTTGGTGCGAATTATGGGCTGGCGGCATCATCGGGCCGGGCCGTACTTCTTCGAAAATGAGGTAGTGAATGGAGGTCGCTACCGCGTGATGATAACAGACTTCTTGTGACCGGAAATTGAGGATATGGAACTGGACGGTATGTGGTACCAACAGGATGGTGCCACTTGCCACACAGCCAACGAAACAATGGCTCTTTTGCGCAAGAAATTCAATGGCCGTGTTATCTCACGTACTGGCGATGATAATTTGCCGCCACGATCATGTGATTTGACACCGTTTGACTTTGGGGAAATCTAAAAGAAAAATAAGCCAAGAACAATTCACGACCTAAAAGGATCAGATAATTCGGCACAATTACAAAAATGAACCTCGATTATGTCTCAGAGTCATTGGAATGAGGTATGTCACCGAAGCCGTGGCGAGAATTTGGCCAATATTTTGTAATAATAAAAGTAAAAAGATAATTTTCGGAAACCTTTTTGTTTTATTTGCAATTAACTACGTGCGTTTTGATTGGACCGCCCTTCATTAATAATTAAATGCTTCTTTGTATAATTCGAATAACATTGAAAAAAACTGCAGTGATTTAAAATCTGCAAGATGTAACCAGTCAGTCATATTTAGGTATGATTAGCCTCTGCTAGCAAATTTCTTTAGTTACTTTAAATTTAAATACAAAACTTATGCAACCAAATTCCAAAGTGTATTGGAAGCATTAAAAAAAATTTTGATTAAGATTTATATTTTCATATATTCAAAGAAATATGTAGAATGTAATTCAAATATTTCCAAATCGTTTCATATGAAACTTAAATATAGAATTACTTGATACTCGCTCTGTATTTGAAAATAACAATAAAAAACCACTTTTGATTCTTGTTTTTTATTGATAAAATTTACTTGTAAATGAATTTCTATGCAATTGTGTGTAAGTGCGATTGTATAAGTATGCAAGAATGAGTTCTTTAAATAATTTAAATTTTTATCAATTTAGCATAACAATTGAGTCGACACAGTCATTCATTCCAGACATTCAAAACATTCAAAAAAAAAAGATTGTTTATAAACAGGGAAACCAGAAATATACGCTAAAAAATGCGTTTTATACGCATTAAGTATGCAGTAAAAACTTGAAAATATGCCCTGAAAATTATTAAAAATATGCCCGAAATAATTAAAAAATTCGGTATTTGAGAATAAAACATTTAATAAAAACAATCCTTTAATTATACAGGGATGTGCTGGAAATCGCAAACGCAAAATGCAAGAATTTTGAAGTTGTTTTTAATAAAATTTAAACCTAATTCTTATAATTTTTTGTTTAAAATCCTGTTTAATAGGGAAATATTTGTTTAATATTTGTCATAAAATTCTTTTATTACAGAAATCTTACTTAAAAACGACTTTTAAAATTATTGCGTTTTACGTTTGCGATTTCCAGCACACCCTCGATAATCTGTAAATCCCATGCACCATAGTATTTACAGACGAATTTTCGAGATTTTACCCTTTGTGGAAACGATGGGCAGTCATGGGCTCACAAAAACAAATTTGTTAAAGGGTAAAAATTCATACATGAGTTACTTGTGCCAAATATTATCTAGATATGTAAATCCATATGAAATTTTTTGTTGTTAAATTGTTTATAAAAGGTTATATTTAAAAGGAAGTTAAAGCTGTTTTTAGATGGGAGATTTGGGCTAATGTGAACCGATTCGAAAAGAATTTTATTTGCAGTAAAATAATTTTGGGGCGAATAGATGGCTAAAGGTCACAAAGAGTTTAATTTGGAAAGAAGTTTTATTGGGGAATATGTGAAATTATAGACCGATTCTCACAATTTACATAGACTTCGTCTTTAGTACAACTAAAATGTATTTACAAAATTTGTTCAAATTATCTACAATATTTCAACTTTTCTTTTCTTTGCACAAGGTTAACATGAACAGACCACCAGCCAGACGGACGGATAGACATCGTTAGATCACCTTAATAAGTGATTCTGAGTCGATCGGTATATTAAAAGATTGGTTCATGTTTCTATGCATTACACACATAGCCAAAAACGTATATAATTGATTTTTTCTTGTTTGTTTATATATACAATTTTAAAGTTTCGAGTAAAAATTAAATGTCGAAAGTGAAGCAACACGTTGGCTAAACAGATAAATATTTAAAACAGAAAAGCTACAATTTCGCAAAATAAAATGTATTTGTTGCGAAATACACACATGTATAAAAAATTCAATATGCATCAAAATATGCCTTAAAAAGTCAAAATATGGGGTATAAACTTAAAAAATGTTTCAAAAAGTCTCATTTAACTAAATTATGCAAAAAAAATGCTGCAAACGGTAAAACATGCAAAAATTTGCACTAACAAATCGATGCCAATATTCCTAAAAAGGTCTAAAACGGATTAATATATTGCTTCTGTCTTCATTGGTCGCACAAGGAAAAACATGCAATTGCATATTTTTGGTTTTCCTGTTTATAAATTATTTATTTATCAGCTGATGATGTATGGATGTAAAAAATACAAGAAACAAAACTTCTCTTTTCTTCTTTTCTTGTGTAAAATTACATTTGATAAATGCCAACGATCGAACGAATGTACGTATGACACCCACATACAGTAGCAGTACGTTCCATGGTATTTTGTCTACAACTATTAAAAATGGCTGGGTGCATCTTTGAAAGAAATACATACAACATTTTTAATTATACTTATGTACACATTCATTCTTGTGTCTAGTAAAAAAAAAAACTGCAAAAGAAAATTCAAAAAAGAGAGTTTAATTTCGTTTAAGACAACATAAACAGTATGAACGTTGGAACTGACGAATTGTAAATATAATTTTTGTTGATAAAATCATTGTTAAATTCTTGGAATTTTTCTGTTATTTACCATACTACATAGCAATTGTAAATTTACCCCATACTCAACAGTTCTGTTAGCAATTCCCTGACTTATAACATTAATGTTAGTAATTTTCCATACAGATTACTAAATGACAGAAATCAAATGTATTTTTGAGTAAAAATAAAAAAAAGGACGTTAATGTGTAATCACCTATACTTTTCATTAAAAATCTAGTTTTTTTACCCAATTAGAGCTGCGTAAGTTGGTTTCGAAGGAAAGGAAATGTAATCACGCACGCTCCACATCAGCGTGATACGCTCACTCACAAAAACAGTTATTCTTTTTTTTCGCGGAAAGAAAATTTTTTTTCCTCGAATTTTTTTCAAAGGAATTCAAAGAAAAGATAAACTCACTGTTTATTGTTGGTGTTTTGTTTTAGCTTTAATATTGTAACAAGTAAGACTTTGAGTGTTTATAATTCTTATTCGCTTTAGGGTTTTATTTGAATAATATTTTTGCCTTTTCTAAAATCTCTGGAAAAGGTTTCCTGATGATCTGGCCTAAGCAACCAGTGAAATGCGCATAGGAATAGCTTATCCCATCAACAATAAATTTCAGTGTTTTTATCAAATAATAAAAATTGGGAATTAAGCACGAATAACAAAATCATTTAAATAATATGGCTATTTCCAAAAAAACGTCAACCACAAAAAATGGAAAAAAAAATTTTTCTTTTCAAGATTTATTTAGAGAATTGCTTATATTTTTTTAATATATAAATTAATAAGTATAAATTAATTGATTCGAAAAAAAAGATATATGGTAAACGAAGTACTACAACTTTTAGCACATACTTGTGTATATAAGAAAATATGCATTTGGAACAACAATACTCTAATCTAAGGCATATTTATGATCTGAAAAACATTTTTTAATAAGTTTCTTATATAAAGGATTATAAATAGCAACATAAAAAAATTTTAAATCATGGTGTGAAAATTGTCCCGTTTACAATTTCTTTAATAATTTATTTAAAAAAATGTAATTCATATTTTATTTTGAAATCGAAACCATTTTTAGGGCACAGTAGTACGCAACATTTTAAAATTAATTCCAATAAAATATTGTGTCAGGTTTCGCAGAAACACTGTTTAAACGGTTACCCTTTAAAACCCACTTCCGTTTTTTGTCCCGTTTACAATCACTGGTTTTTTGCAATTATCTCGGAAACCACGACAGTAAGCGAAAAATTTCATTTGCGGAAATAAAAGAGCTAATTGAGAGTTAAAAGAATCATTAATTTCAAAAATGAAAATCAGGTTGTTTTTTACAGTTTTGTCAATATAAACGTGTGCGAATGTCCCGTTTACAATCTTGGAAGTGCCCATATGTTTATTTAAAACAAAAAATAGCTCAAGTATGAAATTTCACTAATATTAAGAGATGGTAAGAGATTATTTCGCAAACCAAAACGTATCTTTAACCTTTTTTAACGAAAAAAAATTAAAAATGAATAAATAAAAACACCGTAAAAAATTATGAATATTCAATATTGCATTAAGAACGCCGCCTCAAAATAATTTTAAATTATGTAAAATAATATTTTTGTTAGTTCAAGTGCGTGCTTTAATTTAAAAAATAATAAATTTTTAAATAATTTTTTATACACCTGTTTAGAAAAACCAATTCGTGCGTGAACTTTTTTGAGAAAAATTACAAAAGATTATGATTTTCATGGCCATGGTTGACCTCATGGTACTATGCCAAAAAATTGGTTACACCCCAATGTACATGTATGTATTTAAAATACGAAATATACCATCTTTATTCAAACCAAAAAATACATTAGATAAAACAACTTAACAAAACAATTGTTTCCTTTCATAAATATCAGATTTTTGAATGTAGCATCAGACAAAGAGTTTCTTGTTGGAGAATAAATGAAACCTGCTGAAGAAAATAATCTTTCTAAATTCTTTGAATACTCTTTTTATATTTGGATAGCTGTCAAGAGTGATAATGTCTTTGCTCTTGTCACTGAGGAAACCGACAAATTCCAACTAAAAATTTGATGTCCTAGATTCACCATCATTCATTCCTACCTACGAAAACAACAAAATCATCGTCTTCTTTACTGGTGCTTCTACTTCTGATATTTCCGTATTCTGATAGTTACGTTTTTTGGCGATTCTAGTTTTTGGTAGATCAAAATGCAAACAACCATCAATAAACTGAAAAAATATATTTTGTAAACTATGTTTTTAATATACAAAATACTCCTATTTTTTTAATGTATTTAAAATGACTACAAGCTACTTCTATTTATTGTAAGTATTAAAAACACAAAATACTTGCTGGGCATGTATTTAAAATGCAAAATACTTGCACGTCATATATTTAAAAAACAAATACGTTTACATATTTCAAATACTGCCCAGCCCTGTACACATTAAAAAAAATAAATCAAAAAACATCTGATTCCGTTTGGAATCTGCTTTGCTGGCCCAGTGATGTTCTTTTTCATATGTATTTAGTATTAAATTAAAAATTGTTTTGCTTCTACTGAAGGTTTTTAACTTCTTTTTTGCTGATCAAGAGCAATATTTAAGTTTTCGTACTTTTTGTTTTGTTAAACCATCACACTTATGTATGTGCGGTTTCAACAATACAATTGTTTGAACGTTGAGTAAAATTAAAAACTCAAAAAACTGAGTGCTTTTTATGTAAATTTTTCTACACGTTCAATCACTTGTTTTGTTAAACCACTACACTTATATAAACAAATTTCACAGTGTAAAAAAAATAAAACGTAGTGATGCAAAAAACCAAAACAAATAAATAAAAATTAATGCGCTTGATTTAAATAGCATGCTTTTCTGATCCAAACGTGTTGGAATTTCAAATATTTCATTGATTATGCGTAAAAATAACAAACATTTTTATTAACTTTTCGAACAGAACAATGAAACGTTGGGAGGGAAAATACAAAAGGGAGATTTTTTAACAAAAAAATAAAAATTTTTTTGAATGCTTCGATTTGTTTATATTAAAGAACTTCTTCTGCACATCAGCCAAATTACTTGATAGTATAATAACTAAAATAAACATTGAAATCTATAAGCAAATAAAAAATTGGCTTTAAAACACTGTTTGCAAGTGCATTTTAAAACGTAATAAAATGGAAATTTGTAAGTGAGAGCAAATATGTGATGATTAACCTATGGAAATCTGATAAGATAAATTAGGTATTAACACTGTTGTAATCAAAAAACATTTTAAACTCATGTTATAAATATATATTATATATTTTCATCATGTCGTCGGAATTACAAACTTATTTTTTTTAAATCTAATAAAAATTATTTTTTAACTTTTGCTAATTAATGAGATGTTATTTAATTATAATATCACTTGTAAATGGTGTCAATAAATTTATCAAAAAATTATTATGAAGTATTTTACTTAGCCCATTTTTATTAATCATGCTCATCTGAAAGTGCAATAATTGCAATTTATAAAACATTTTTTGCAACAATTGACTCTCAAGATCAATGTTGAATATTTAGAAATTAAGTATGGGTTTTTGAGATCTCAGTTAAACTGAGTTTAGTTAATCCGAAAACAGATTTGTGCCGCCCGTTATCAAATTTGCATACAACATTTTGCGGAACAGCTTAGTTTTACTTAAAATGTTTGTCCTTAATTAGGGGTGCCAATCCCGACCCCGAAAAATCACGAGGTTTTGGGGATTTAGTTAATCCCGAAATTTTTAACATATTTTTTTTGTTTTACCCTTTTTATTTAAGGAAATTCAACGTAAAATCTTTGGTTTTTTTTAAATTTTTTGGGAGAACGTTTCCTGATGATCTCGCCTCGTCTCGCAGGACAAACAAAACCATACTATTTAATAATTTCGTATTTCCAAAAATTACTTTGTTAATTATAAAAATTAATCATAAAACTGTTGTTTGTAAATCTCTTTTAAAGATGCTTTTTAAATAAGTAAATATCTAAAAAAAAATGCCAAATCCCAAAAATAACAATACATACCCCGAAAAATCCCATTTCGCCGGAAAAACTGATTTAATCATAAAAAAATTAATTCAGCCACGTTTGTACCCTTCACCGAAAATAATAGTGTGTATATACAAGTTTATCATTCCGTTTGTAATTTCTACATTATTGATCTAAGAACCTATAAAGTACATATAGAGCAATTCCATATGAAAGCGATCACCTTTTGGACGACCCCTCTCCGATTTTAAAATAAATAGTCTCAATCGATTGCCCAGCAAAAAATAATGTACCTACATACATATTTTTTTTTTTTTTATAGTGACTGGTTTAGTGGTGGTGCACACCACTGTCATGTGACAAAATTGAAGAATTCTTCATAAGGGACCTCATTGAAAGTTGTTTTAAAAAAAAACTACTAAAGCGATCGCAACGAGTGATAGCTCGTTGGAAAGGTATTGAAAATTTTCCTAATTTTTCTTAGAAATTTACCTTTAAATTTTCCCATGAAAATTAAATTTTCCGATTTTCCACAGAAGCTCCTAAATTTTCCGGCTAATTTTTTTTTTTTGGATTCCTCATAATTTTTGCTTTAAGAATCAGCAATAAAAAAATGGGCCCCGACTCCTTGTTTGGACAGGAGAAGAGCATTTAAGAGACCACCTTGTTAAAAATACATTTTAAAAATTATTTTACAGTTAAAAATACATTTATGAAGAAAAAATCTTTCTTATTTTGCTGCTTATACTTAATTACAATATTTATTAAAAATTTCAATTGTCTTGGCATCATTATAAAATTAAAGTAACTTTAAATTTAGCACGTCGGCAGACGAAGAGTACCGCTTTACATTAATTGACATATCAGAAATATTTGGTATGAAGCAATGAAACTTTTGCGTTCCAGTTATAGTTTTGACATTATTATATCTGTTTTGAATTCGTCGCTCCATGGCATCGTGTTCTTTTTGAGTGCATAAAACTGTGTTAATGGCAATTTCCTTGCTTTGAATCCACGAAAACAAATGTTGTACATTTAAGATCTGGTCAGTATATGGCCTTTGCAAACTTGCCTTAGTCGCCATGCGTTTTAGGGTTCCCCCTAACGCATCGCATGGGCCCTTACCGTGGGA
The DNA here is from genome assembly GCA_949318255.1 of Pollenia labialis. Lineage (NCBI taxonomy): Eukaryota > Metazoa > Arthropoda > Insecta > Diptera > Polleniidae > Pollenia > Pollenia labialis. Next base: position 140,635,912 of record OX439140.1, on the reverse strand, counting down.
CGTCGCGAAAAAGTGCCACTCGACCTTGCAGTTTTGTTCTTCTTCAATTATGCAAAGATTGTAAAAATTTTTTTTATTCTTTATTCTTTATAAAATTAGCCGGAAAATTTAGGAGCTTCTGTGGAAAATCGGAAAATTTAATTTTCATGGGAAAATTTAAAGGTAAATTTCTAAGAAAAATTAGGAAAATTTTATTTTTCAATTAAAGCCTGATTCAATACCTTTCCAACGAGCTATCACTCGTTGCGATCGCTTTAGTAGTTTTTTTTTAAAACAACTTTCAATGAGGTCCCTTATGAAGAATTCTTCAATTTTGTCACATGACAGTGGTGTACACCACCACTAAACCAGTCACTATAAAAAAAAAAAAAAATATGTAGGTACATTATTTTTTGCTGGGCAATCGATTGAGACTATTTATTTTAAAATCGGAAAGGGGTCGTCCAAAAATTTGCCAATTTTGATCGTTTTCATATGGAATTGCTCTATATGTATTTATGTATATTCTGGGTCGTTATGAGGAACGATCAACAATTTGTCAATGTCCGGCTGCTCGTTTAAATAGCTTTTCCGAAGGCCCCAGATATGTATGATGGGAACTTGGTAGACACATATTGTCCGCAATTGTTTGCTTTTGAAATTCAGCCTGATCGGTTCACAAATAGCTGAGATATGAAGAAAAAAACACGACTGTCTCTATTCACCTACAAGTCCGTTGTTATTGTTTTTAATTTGTGCTGTGATATTTAGGGCTGTCATATGACCTATGGATACGCCTTATATATATCAAAACTATATCAAAAACTCGAAAAAATCGTTTCAGATACAAAAATGAAACCATAGATCTTCACGAGTCCAAGTTTTATCACCGAAGTAAATTGTAAATTTCTTCTTAAAGACATCGGTATATAGATCTGGATGTACGTAATCGCAGAGGCGCCGATATGGCAACCGATCACCACCTAATAGTTGCGGAACTACGTACAAAACTAGCGGCAATACGAAATAACAACGGCAACAACAACAGCAACACGAGACCTGTAAACGTCCATAATTTAAAAAATACAATAGTAGTCTCTGCATATTCCGAAGCATTATGCCAGAATCTTCTTGCATCACATGAGAACGACTTAAGCAGTTGGGAAAAAGTGAAGTCAGTTTTTATGGACCCTGCTATAGACATTCTTGGCTATAAAGAAAACCTGAGGAAAGAGTGGATATCAGATGATACGTGGCGCATAATCGAACAACGCAAGTTGGTAGAGGCTGACCTTAATAGAGCAAAAACGCGTGGTGCTAGACTTAATCTGCAAACACAGCACAATGATCTTGACAAACTTGTAAAACGAAGCGCACGACGCGATAAACGCAAATGGGTTGCCGACATCGGCAAGACAGCTCAAGCGGCTGCGGAAACGCATCGGACCAGTGACATGTACAGGTGTTTGAGAAAACTTACCAATGAACATACGACAGCACAGAGGCCGTTAAGAAAGCGGAATGGTGAACTTGCAACATCTTCCGGGGAACAAGTAAATGTGTGGGCAGACTTCTACAGCGAAATATTATCCTCAAATGGGCACAGCGCCCAGATTTTCTGTGAATGTGAATCAGATGCAGACGACCCAGATACATCCTCTGCCTGTCCCAACGTTGATGAGATCATAAACTCGATCAAAAGTCTTAAAACCAATAAATCACCAGGTATAGACGGAATCTTCGCAGAATTATTAAAAGCAGTCTCTTATACAAGCACTAAAATAATCCATCCAAACATCCGAACGTTTTGGGAAAATGAAAGTCTTCCAGACGAAGTGATAGAAGGCATAATAATAAACATTCCGAAGAAGGAAGATCTTTCGAACCCGAATAATTGGCGTGGTATTACTTTGCTTTGTATGGTCAACAAGGTCATTGCCCAAATAATCGCCAAACGAATCTCCGCAAGGGTGACACCAGTACTGAGACAGGAACAGGCGGGGTTCAGACCCCACAAATCCACTATCGACCATATAACCAGTCTCCGTGTTATCGTCGAGCAATCTGCTGAATGCCGATCACCACTCTACATGTGCTTTATCGATTTTGAAAAAGCATTCGACAAATTAAATCACAGTGTGATTTGGAGCGCACTTCGATGCAAAAACGTCCCGCGTAAAATTATATCACTTATTAGGTGCCTTAACCACAATGCCAGCTGTCGAACTAAACATGGTAAAGCGTTAAGCAGGAGGGTAAAAGTGAAAATCGGTGCTCGCCAAGGTTGGGTTTTATCACCACTTCTATTTCTTAAAAGTTCTTAAAAGTGCCCTACAAAACGAAAAGGGAATTACTTGGGGACTGCAAGGCCACTTAAACGATCTGAATTACGCAGATGATATTTGCCTATTAGCTCACAGCTTCTCAGATCTGGCATCAAGGAAGTAATCAAGTGGAAGATGTCAGCCAGTTTTGTTATCTTGGGAGCATAATTTCCAAAAATGGCGGATCAAGTGAAGACATTGACAACCGTGTACAGAAAGCGCGACAAACTTTCGGCCGTTTAAGACCAATTTGGAATTCGTCTTCATTATCTGACCACACAAAGTTAACAATTTTCCATACAACTGTCAAGTCCGCTCTCCTTTACGGTTGTGAAACATGGAACGCTGCCTCTCGAGAAATGCAGAAAATCCAAGTGTTTGTTAATCAGTGTCTTCGCAGGATATTGCGAATATTCTGGCCTAGAGTGGTGCCAACACCAAATGGCCAAAGAAATAAAAATACGTAAATGGCGGTGGATTGGCCACACGTTAAGAAGATGACGAAACGACATTACAAGAAACGCCATAGACTGGAACCCGCAAGGAAGTCGAAGAAGAGGACGCCCAGCTCATTCGTGGAGAAGGCAAATTGACTTAGAAATGGCCGGAATGGGTAAAACCTGGGGCGAAGTGAGAGCGTTGGCACAAGACAGGAATATGTTCAACCAATTTATTGAGGCCCTATGCTCCTTATAGGATCGATGGGGACATACATATGCATATACATATGTATATGTATATATATATACATATATATAAATCTGCCGAATCGGTTCAAAAATGACCGAGTTATGACTAAAATACTGAAATTCAATTAAATCTATACTTGCTAAATATTAATTAAACTTTTAATAACGTTTGCAAATAATTAAAAAAAATTAAACGATAAATAAATTTTGAAACAACTCCATGGTATACTCTAGTGGATTACTTTTGAAATCGTTTTAAAACAAAATATGTCGTTTAACTACAAACTCTTTTTTAACAATGACCATCCATTATCAAAATAATTTTCGTGGGAATACAAAATTTAATTGAAATGATTTTGTTATTCATGCTTAATTCCCAATTTTTATTGTTTGATAAAAACACTGAAATTTATTGTTGATGGGATAAGCTATTCCTATGCGCATTTCACTGGTTGCTTAGGCCAGATCACAGGAAACTTCATCCAGAAAGATTTTAGAAAAACTAAAGATATTAAACCAAATAAAACTATTAAGCGTATAAGAATTACAGAAACAGTTCTATTTGTAACAATATCAAAGTTTAAACAAAATCATTAACAATAAACAGTTTTTTTAGGACGTGCACCTGCCGTGGGAATACAAAATTTAATTTTTTTATTTTAAAAGCACGAATAACAAAATCATTTAAATTAAATTTTGTATTCCCACGAAAATTTTTTGATAATAAGCTGGCAGGTGCACGGCCTAAAAAAACTGACTGGCAGCCCGCTTTTTAAATAAAGCGAGTTGTTTTTGTTTTTATTTTGTTTTTTCTTAACCTACTTACAACTACAATTAATGTTGGACGAATTCCAATCATTTGTAGTGGGGAATGTAAGGAGAGATAAACTCACTGTTTATTGTCGATGATTTTGTTTAAACTTTGGTATTGTTACAAATAAAACTTTTTCTGTAATTCTTATACACTTAACAGTTTTATTTGGTTTAATATCTTTAGTTTTTCTAAAATCTTTATGGATGAAGTTTCCTGATGATCTGGCCTAAGCAACCAGTGAAATGCGCATAGGAATAGCTTATCCCATCAACAATAAATTTCAGTGTTTTTATCAAATAATAAAAATTGGGAATTAAGCACGAATAACAAAATCATTTAAATGACCATACATTTTATCTAAAATGGGTAAAGTAGTCCAATATTTTTTACAGGGAACTGAAAGTCTAAAAAAATTTTATATAAATACAACTTTGTAATATTGAGCCAGTGGTGTGTTTTCAACAACAAAAAAAACAATTAAAATTTTTACAAAAATAAAACATGTATACAATTAACACACTGGCTTTTTTTGCTGTGGTCTGGCAAACAAGTGTTGCTAAAATTTTTTGTTTTCTAATTCCTTCAGAAATGTTAGAAAAAAAACACATAGAAAAAAAATAATTGCATTATTACATCTTTACTACCAAGAAGAATTAACCTTCTTTAAACTTATCGCTCACTTTACTTAAACATGAAAGTTGCAATCGTAGAACACTTTTTATACGGCCGGTAAAATCCTACACTCACAATATTCTGTACGTAAAATTAACTGAAATTGTAATATAAAATAAATGAAAGTTCAATTAAAAACCGGTCTACCTATTTTTCATTTATTTTTAACAAAAAGTTCATTTAATTTTTACTGTCAAAAATTCAACACCATATTCCGTAAAATCAAATAAATATTCAGTTATTTTGTAAAATTTTACTGTCAAAAATTCAACACCATATTCAGTAAAAACGATTAAATATTCAGTTGTTTATTAAAATTTTACTGTAAATTTTTAACTGTCAAATTGACCCCATATTCAGTAAAAACAATTAAATATTCAGTTATTTTATTAAATTTTCGTTTACTCCACAAAAGAGCCGAATTTCTAAAAAATTCCAGACAGACACCTGTCCGCTTGTTTTTCTTATGAGCGAGAGAGGGAGAATATTTTTATTTACTTACCCAGTTACACACGTTTGTTTTACTTTTGTTGTACTGACCACGTTGTTTACAGAAGAACTCTCAATTATAAGACACCAGCAGCATGACCGATATGGCTTCGCAATTATGTTACTTTTAAAATTTGATGTAGGTATTTAACTAAATTATTTTAACAAATAGAAAATGGGTATTGCTTACACAAAACAAGCAATTCATTTTTTATAGATAAGTAAAAATTAATTTTTGGTAGTAAAATTATATAAAATAACTGAATATTAAATTGTTTTTACTGAATATGGTGTTGAATTTTTGACAGTAAAATTTTATAAAATAACTGCATATTTATTTGTTTTTACGGAATATGTAGTTAATTTTTTGACAATTAATTTATATAAGATAACTGAATATTGATTTGTTTTTACGGAATTCGCGGTTGAATTTTTGACAGTAAAAATTAAATGAGCTTTTCGTTGCTTTAAATTACATTTTTATTTACTTTAACATAAAGAAGAATTTAACTCAATCAACGGACAATATTAACTGCAACTGAAAATCCGTATTAATATGCACTTAGTTTTTTGAATAACTGTTAGAATCAGTTAAAAATAAATTTGCTTGGAATTTTAAATGTTTATTTATTTAAAAATTACTGAACGGAATATTTCTTAAATAAACTACAGTCCGTTACTGTAATAATATTGTGAGTGTACCTTTAGCTATCGGTAAGTTGTGAAGACGGGCATAAAAAATGTTACATATCCCTCTGGGTGTTTGCATTAACACCCCAACATTGCTATGGCCGTGATGCCAACCAGCTCAGCACGCACATCTATCAAGGTAGGTTCCAACCCAACCATAGCACACGGACATGAACACATAAAACTAAAAAGGTAAACTACAACAAAAACTATTATCAAACGCAAACTAGTCACCGAAAAACACTCATGAGTACGAACGAGATGATTTCCGTCCTTTAACTGCCCTCCCAACCTTGGACACATTTCTTCTACTCCTAATCAAATATAATTGTGTCCCCTAAAGCACACACTCACTCACATACACTTACCTCACAATTACCAAATCCAAATCAAAAAAACTTAGAGCACAAACATTTTTTATGTTTACAAATCTTAATACAAATTACATTTTTTTATTCAAATTAAAAAGGGACTAAAAGAAAAATTTTCAAAAAAAAATGTATGAGAACAAATGATCACTAAATTCTGCTTAACTCAAAACTACAATTAAAATCTTAACATTATAATCATTAATCTATGTGGCTATAATGTTGTGCCTAAATTTGCCATAAATGATCGAATTATATAAAAAAAAACCAATGCCTTTACACAATCAACTAATTTTTATATTGCTTCATTTACTGTCGGAAATCTGTGATGATATATTTCATACTTTAATTAACTTTTCATATTTTCTATTCTTCTAGCTTAATAAACCCTACCTAAAGGAGCTCTCTTAGGCGGTATATATGACCAAGTAATCCATGGACACAAAATAAATTTCACATCTAACCCTTCACAAATTCCCTTGCTGAAGGCTTTATAAAAATTCTTGCTTCTTTTTGCTTCGGCTAATTTATTTTAAATGCTAATCAAAAATTTAGGCCTAACAAAATAACCTTACACAACAACAAGAAACATAAATAAAATTAACTTCATATTACATATACTGAAACCTACATAAAACGATTAACAAATAAAATAAATAAACTTATCCTATACTAACACTACGGTTTTATTTATTTAAAAATTTGTTTGTTTGATTTTTTTATTATTTTTATATATGTGCTAAATAACCTTTAGAGAATTAAACCGGGCTTCTATTAACACTCTTCAATCTAGCGAAATAAATATGGCTGTTTTTACAAGATGGCTATTTTTTTATATATAAAAAAACTCGACGCTTCTAATTTACACTGCAGGTTACCTGTTCTCCAGATACTTATATCCATTCGGGTTTGTTGGCTACGTGTTTACCCCAACTTCCTCCAAAACACCCAGGAACAGTTCTTGTGGGAATGGCCCTTAAAAACAAGCTGTTTGGCCTCCCACACTTAATATCTTCTCTGTAACCGCTTCCTGTTTCTATTAAAAATTTTCTTATAAGAATTGGTTTTTAACCCAAACACAAAAAGAAGACATTCGTTTCCTACTTACTCGTTCTCAATATTATTAAAAATCTTAAAAACACTTATTTTTCAGTTTTAATACAAAAAAAAAACGTTATACATAAATTCAACTTAAAACTTTTAAAACTTTGCCACCAATTGCACCCGATTTAATTGCCTGTTTGCACACAAATGGCGATTTTGGCTTAGTCTCTACCTTCTGTATCTTAAAGCTTTTTGAGTACCTACAATTGTTCACCATTTTTGGATTCTAATTTCCAATTGGTTACTATTTTTTTTTAACCTAATCTCCATTTAATTTTTCCAATTGTCATAGATTTAATCAATCAAGTGATCCCAGACTACTTTAGTGCTAACATTATCGCCACTTTAATTTTCATTCACAATATCTATCCTTCACGTTGGCAATACCATGCATTCTATTTCATTACCTTTTTTTCCAACTACGAATCCCATTTATTAACACATTTTACTAGCCAAAGAACCATTCAAGCAAAAACCAGACGCCATAAAGAAAACCATAATTAAACCAATTAAACCACACTATCAAATCAAAAAACACAAATTGGTCAAACCCCACGCACAAAACACACCACAAATCAAAACAAAAGTAGACCAAACGTTAACAGAAGGAAAAACCACCCCATTTTATATTCCACTTCAGCCATAGTCAAAACTGCAGCCGGCAAACGACAAACCACCAGACATAAATAAACAACCACCATTCCAACCAAACAATCTTTACTCCACAAATTCTGGCACCCGCTACCGCCCCTGCGTCACAATAAAAAAAAATATTTTGTGCACCCAGCTGCCGCAACAAAACACCGGGGCTACCAAGTTTACGCCAGTAGGACTGGTGTGCGTGCAGATTTGTACGGCAAACTTAATGGAAACCAAAAAGAAATGCACACGTGGGAAACTCCCACACCCTGAAGAAGAGTCTTAAGCCGGGCAATACGAGGTAAGTTTCGTCAGTACTTTCAAATGTTCCCTACTTACTTCCTACCCCCCTCAGGTGACGGTATCCTCAGCATTTCCTCCCACAGGTCGTGAAAAACCACATTTTACATTAAATATTTCTTCTACAGCAGACACGATTTCCTCTTAATTTTACCTATTTCGTCACATCACTTTGTTAGCTGCACCCTTTTTATCCTCCAATAAAAGGCATTTTTTCAGATAAAAAAAAATATTTCGTCTTCTGTTTTACTTATTTGGATTTTGGTTTATTTCTGCAAACTATTGCGGGTTAGATTAATATTTTACCAAAAAACAACCCTATGTATCTAGTATATACTACGTGTATCATTGCATGTATAAAACAACAATTATAAATATGTATTGTATAATTACCAAAACACAATGTGTATACATACAATAGGTAAACGGGACGAACACAAACCTCGAAACATAGTTCCAATATTGCACTCGCTACCCTATGCCTAAACTCTAACCCTATATTGCACTACCAAATCAATTATCACAGAAGAAATATATTGCACTTATTTTCACATTTTAATGTCTTTAGCATGAAATACGCCTATAGGCTTGCCCTGCAACGATTCCATTTCATACATATTGTTACCTATTGGCCTTGTTATGCGACATTTAATGTATTTTCGACAAAATTTTGAATTTATATTATTCTTAAAGTCTGATAGTGCAAAATTTCTTCTGAAGACTTCTTGTCCTGGACTAAAATTAACCGTTCTTGCTCTCCTATTATATCTTTCCGCGCTTTTTAAGTATGCATCGTTCAGGTTTTGCTTTATTTTTTCCCGTAGGGTCGTCATTCTATCACAGTTTTCTAAATCGACTATCTCATGATCAGTCATTGACTTTAATTTTCGCGCCAATTTATAATCGGCCCCATTTAAGAATACATGGTACCCGAAAAGAGCGAAAAAAGGTGAAAACCCTGTGGCCGAATGAACGGAAGTCCTTAGTGCACACTCTATCTCAGGAAGATATAAATCCCAGTCTCTATGGTCGTTTTCCAGATAAGCCCTAATGGCAGCTAACACAGATTGGTTAACCCTCTCTGCCGCATTTGATTGTGGGGAATAAAACGCGGTTTTTAAATGAGTAATTTTGTATGTACCTATCATTTCCTTAAATTGCTTTGAAACGAATTGCTGTCCATTGTCGCTATGAAGGACTTCAGGAACTCCAAATTTCTGAAATACTTCCTGCACCAGAAATTGGACAACATTCCTTGAGGTAGCCTCCCTCATTGCCTTTAAAAACACAAACTTGGTAAAATGATCCACTACAATAAAAATGTACGCATTTCCGTTTTTAGACCGCGGATATTTCCCTAAAAAATCTACATATATTTTCTGAAAAGGTCGGTCCGTTAGCACCCTACACCCTATCGTCGGCATGGTATGTTGGTTAACCGATTTGGTCTCTTTACAGACCTGACATTGTCGGACATATTGTTGTACTTGAAGTACCATTCGTGGCCAATAATACAACCTTTTAAGCCTTTCCAGAGTTTTTTTAACTCCTCCATGGGCTGCTGTGATGTCATTATGAGCCTTTTCAATTAAAATGTGAGTTATTTCCTGGGGAATCCACAACTTCCATACATTTGGATCTACACAGTCCAAGTTTACGCAACTGGTTCTTTTATAAATTCTTCCGTTTTCTACACGTAGGTCAGGTAATTTGTTTTTATTTTCCTCAATACATTTTATTATTTGCAAGTACTCTTCGTTTTCAAAAGCAGTGGTTTCTAAATCAAAAAACTCGTCATCACCCACTAATTCTTCAACTGGCATTCGCGACAGCATATCTGCGACCACATTTTCTTTGCCTCGACGATGTTCTATGTCGAAATCGTATGCCTGCAGTTGAAGTGACCACCTTGCTAAACGCCCACTTAGGTCCTTAAGGGACATAAGCCATTTCAAGCTAGCGTGATCAGTTATAACGGTGAACTTCATCATTTCGACATAAGGTCTAAAACGTTTAACAGCTAGCACTGCAGCTAGGCATTCCTTTTCGGTTACAGAATAGTTCTTCTGACAGTTGTTAAGTTTTTGCGAGTAGAAAGCGATGGGATTTTCCTCCTGGCCAAACTTTTGGAAGAGCACCGCCCCCACTCCATACTCCGAGGCATCGCATTGTATAAAGAAAGGTCTACTAAAGTCCGGGTGACGCAAAACTGGCGCAGTAGTGAGTGAAATTTTTAATGTTTCGAACGCTTCTATCGCCTGGGTTGTCATATTAAACTTTTTCCCTTTCTTCAATGTGTCTGTAATAGGTGCTGAGATACTGGCAAAGTCTTTAATAAAGCGCCTATACCATCCAGCGGTTCCCAAGAAGCTTCTAACCTCCCTTGGCGTTTTTGGTAACGAAATCTTTTGCATGGCCTTAACTTTTTCCGGGTCCGTTTTCAGCATACCTCCGCCTATTATAAATCCCAAGTACCTTAGCTCTTTAAAACAAAATAACGATTTCTTTAAGCCAATTGTCAAATTCGCCTGTCTTAAACATTCCGCCACTTCTCCTAAAATCTTCAAATGGGTCGAAAACTGTTCGGATATAATGAGGAGATCATCCAAATAGATAAATACGTTCTGCTTTAGTCTCGCCGGTATCACCCTATCCATCAGGCGACAAAAACGCTGCGCCGCGTTGCATAGACCAAACGGCATTACACGAAATTGATACAGCGGTCGACCTGGAACTGTGAAGGCTGTATAAGGCTTCGCCTCCTCCTCTAGCTCAATTTGCCAAAAAGCATATTTCAGGTCAACGCTGCTTATATAATGCGTTTGATCTATGCGGCTTAAAATGCCATCTATATTCTGTAGGGGATACGCGTCCTTTACAGTCACCGCATTAAGCTTACGCGCATCTAAACAGAACCTGTTTTTACCCGGTTTTCTAACTATGGTGGTCCTATTCGACCAGGGACTATTACTTTCCTCGATTACTTTCAGTTTTAACATATTATCTATTTCTGCATATACTATGGCCTGAACTGCAGGGGAAATTGGGTAATGTTTATCCTTTATCGGATTTGCACCCTCTACTAACTTTATTTCGTGTTTTTCAAGATTTGTACATCCCAACCCATTTTGCTCAAATGAGGGGAATTTTTTTATTGTTTCATCCAGCTGTCTCTGTTGTTGTTGCGTTAATATATGTTTGTTTAGTTTATGCGGTAAATCCTCGCTTTTTATTTTTTTTATTAATTCCGTGCTTATTTCAGAAACTGGTACTATTTGTGGGGCTATTTTAAACGCCCGCCAAAAATCTATACCTAAGTACATTTTCTGCTCCAAATCAGGACACAAGTAAAACATTATATCCTGCCTACTGCCATTGTACTCGACTTCCAATCTGCATTTTCCTAAAATTCTGTGTTGTTCACCACTAGCCGTGCTAACCTTTCTAAAAATATTAACTATTTCTGCCCCCAGATCTATAGCAACTTCGCGACAGTCTTTTCCCAACAGGCTGACCGACGCTCCTGAATCTAGCAGTCCAAAAAACTTTTTCCCTTGAATTACTACTTCCGCATATGGTCTCGCATCTGTTTCATTACTACCTCGACTAATGGCTTCAACGATAAGTCGTCGCTTACGCTTTCTATTTATAAAATCATTTCTGAGTTTGCGGATATATTCGTACTTTTTATTATCTATAGGCCGTTTATCCCTACCCTGACAATCATAGGTTTCATTTTCTAAATCGCTCTCTGTTTCGCCTAGTTCACCTGAATTCCCAAATATTTTCTCTCTCACTTTTGCATAATTTTCTTCTCGTTCGGCTAATGACTTGGCATGACGGATTTTTGAAAATTCTGTAACTAATTTTGTGGCTGTCCTGGGGCAAGTTCCGACGAACGTGGCAACCCCGCTACACCCACGCTCCTCCGCGAGTTTCCCTGAGCATTACTACAATTTGGGCACCTAGGCGTGATTGTATCCGCTCTGCCACATTTATAACAGAACAGATTTCTCTGCCTGGACGGACATTCTTTAAACACATGGCCATCCTGCTGACAGTTCCAACATACCATTGTCCTGTCAATGGCTGCTACGTCCAGCCCAGTCTGCGCCTGCTCTTCTTCTTCATATATCTCATTTACAAAGCGTTGTTGGCGGAGTGGTGGTAAATTTCTATTCTCTTTTCTCGGAAAATTTCTTTCTGCCTCATGGCACTCGACCCTTAGCTGTTCCACAGACGATACGGGTATTGGGTACACAATTCTCCCCAAGCTTTCCCTTACATTTCTCTTAATAATTTTTATAATGTCATATTCAGGAATGGGTTGAACTAACCTTGAACGAATTTGATTCATAATATGAAAAAAACTATCAATAGACTCATTCGGTTGCTGCTTCCTCTCTACGAGATCTCTCATGATCTCAAAGTTGGACCGCGTGGACTGAAATTGGCTTAACAACGCATGCCGGAGGCCAGGCCAATCCATGCATCCCTGCGTTTTTACAAGCAGCCAGTACCACTCCCTTGCTGAGCCATTAAGTAGAAGGTGGAAGTCCCGAATGATCTCAGACCATGGTAGTCGATATTGCCTCTGGAGGTGTTCCAACCGGAATATAAAATCCTCCACGCTAGTCTGAGTTGCCATTCCACTAAATTCCACTCCCAACTTATCAATCCGAATCCTACTCTGCTCGAAGCCGTTAACAATCGACTGTGGTACTCTGACCCTCACGTCCTGAGAGTTATTATCATTACTAGTACTGCCAGTGGGAACACTATCATTAGAAAACTGATCTACTGGATTTTGCGTACTTATTAACCGATTCTCATTTATCGGACCACTCGCACTATCGGTCCCGTTATGTCCCGGTGTGTTGCCCTGATACATCCTACTCAAATTCGCCATCGAGTTGGCCAAATCAGTCATGTTTTTCCTTATTTCAGACATTTCGTCCTGAACCATTTTCCTGACTTTTTCCTCTAAGGATTTTTGCACTACCATGGCCTCATCCACTACTATTTCCCTAAATTCGGGTGTTATATCCCCATCGAATCCTGAGGAAGGTTGCACGACAACACCACCCTGACTCGGTATTTGACCTAAACTTTGAGTCCTAGCATTAATTGTTTCAGATAAGTCCATAAATTGAGGTGTATTCATGTTGTTAGTATTGGGATTCATTTCCACTAATTGGTTTTGTTCTTTACGTTCTTTTGGTTGACGATGCGGAATGGTTCTATTAATATCAAACAGTGGTTCCCTATTTCTTTTTCTCTGTTGATATTTTCCTGTTTTTTCTTTGACCCTATTACTTTCGGCCATAAAATTTATAAAAAAAAACGCGTAATCTAAAAAAAATATTTTCCTATATGTATATGTATAAAGAAGAATAATATAAAAAAAAATATATAAAAAAAACCAAAAAAAATGTATAGAAAAAATAAATGAAAATGTATTCTAATCTCCTACAGTGTAACTACACTATACAATATAAAAAGATTTATACAAAAAAAAATAATTTAGTAAACTAATAATAAACACTTATCCCTATTATTATTCACACTTCTGTTATTTTGAAATTTTCTCCAACGAATAATCACACAATATGAATATAATTATGTATTAATGCAAACACAACAAAAGAAAATTTCTAATTAGCAATTTGATTTTTAATTAAAGTGACTACTAAAAAAACAAAACAAAAACTTTCATATAAATTTCTTTTTTGGATTTGATAACATTTTAGTGAGAGTATCGTGTATTGAGTTGAGTGTTGTTAAAAAAAAATTTAAAGTACCTTTACGGCCTAACTTCGTGTTTCCCTATGACTAATATTGCACAAAAAGAAATTTAAATTCTACCTAGTATTTCTTAACTTACTAAAGACTACTATTGCACATTCCCACGATCCTGAAACATTGTTCAAATCGGTTATTATATTGCAGTAATAGGCTTAGGTTTAAAAAAACTACTAGGCTGTCCTGAAAATATTACTGCCCATAATACAGCAGACCTCTAACAATATTAAGAGCGGCTATCATAGGCCCATTTAAGAATACAATAAAAAAAAACTTGTATAAATTTAAGTTTTAATAACACCACAGACCAATGATACCATGTATCAAAGCGGCTGTTATCCAACTCTATTTTATACAACCTATAACTTAAACTGAAACTACAAAAAAAAATTTCGATATTTTTAGTATCCAATAGGACGTCATCCATTATATAAACTCCCACGCTACAATACTAAAAATATCATCTGTACCATTTAAAATCAATAATGTAAGAGTGTATTCATTACAGCTAGACCCAGTTCAACAAAGCTAATAATTAACTATTAGGTTGCGGCTCATAAACACCGTTTATAAGTTAACTGCACCTCCGCAAGTACTGAGTTCACCTCCTAATAATGATCTATGGGCTATTTCTGTACCTTCATATACTTAGATGTAACGTATATTCTTTGTGATTCACCTATATTCTGATTGGGCGCCATTATTGTTACATATCCCTCTGGGTGTTTGCATTAACACCCCAACATTGCTATGGCCGTGATGCCAACCAGCTCAGCACGCACATCTATCAAGGTAGGTTCCAACCCAACCATAGCACAAGGACATGAACACATAAAACTAAAAAGGTAAACTACAACAAAAACTATTATCAAACGCAAACTAGTCACCGAAAAACACTCATGAGTACGAACGAGATGATTTCCGTCCTTTAACTGCCCTCCCAACCTTGGACACATTTCTTCTACTCCTAATCAAATATAATTGTGTCCCCTAAAGCACACACTCACTCACATACACTTACCTCACAATTACCAAATCCAAATCAAAAAAACTTAGAGCACAAACATTTTTTATGTTTACAAATCTTAATACAAATTACATTTTTTTATTCAAATTAAAAAGGGACTAAAAGAAAAATTTTCAAAAAAAAATGTATGAGAACAAATGATCACTAAATTCTGCTTAACTCAAAACTACAATTAAAATCTTAACATTATAATCATTAATCTATGTGGCTATAATGTTGTGC
Organism: Pollenia labialis; assembly: GCA_949318255.1. Classification (NCBI taxonomy): domain Eukaryota; kingdom Metazoa; phylum Arthropoda; class Insecta; order Diptera; family Polleniidae; genus Pollenia; species Pollenia labialis. The sequence continues at coordinate 140,620,793 of OX439140.1, read as the reverse complement.
CTAAATTTGCCATAAATGATCGAATTATATAAAAAAAAACCAATGCCTTTACACAATCAACTAATTTTTATATTGCTTCATTTACTGTCGGAAATCTGTGATGATATATTTCATACTTTAATTAACTTTTCATATTTTCTATTCTTCTAGCTTAATAAACCCTACCTAAAGGAGCTCTCTTAGGCGGTATATATGACCAAGTAATCCATGGACACAAAATAAATTTCACATCTAACCCTTCACAAATTCCCTTGCTGAAGGCTTTATAAAAATTCTTGCTTCTTTTTGCTTCGGCTAATTTATTTTAAATGCTAATCAAAAATTTAGGCCTAACAAAATAACCTTACACAACAACAAGAAACATAAATAAAATTAACTTCATATTACATATACTGAAACCTACATAAAACGATTAACAAATAAAATAAATAAACTTATCCTATACTAACACTACGGTTTTATTTATTTAAAAATTTGTTTGTTTGATTTTTTTATTATTTTTATATATGTGCTAAATAACCTTTAGAGAATTAAACCGGGCTTCTATTAACACTCTTCAATCTAGCGAAATAAATATGGCTGTTTTTACAAGATGGCTATTTTTTTATATATAAAAAAACTCGACGCTTCTAATTTACACTGCAGGTTACCTGTTCTCCAGATACTTATATCCATTCGGGTTTGTTGGCTACGTGTTTACCCCAACTTCCTCCAAAACACCCAGGAACAGTTCTTGTGGGAATGGCCCTTAAAAACAAGCTGTTTGGCCTCCCACACTTAATATCTTCTCTGTAACCGCTTCCTGTTTCTATTAAAAATTTTCTTATAAGAATTGGTTTTTAACCCAAACACAAAAAGAAGACATTCGTTTCCTACTTACTCGTTCTCAATATTATTAAAAATCTTAAAAACACTTATTTTTCAGTTTTAATACAAAAAAAAAACGTTATACATAAATTCAACTTAAAACTTTTAAAACTTTGCCACCAATTGCACCCGATTTAATTGCCTGTTTGCACACAAATGGCGATTTTGGCTTAGTCTCTACCTTCTGTATCTTAAAGCTTTTTGAGTACCTACAATTGTTCACCATTTTTGGATTCTAATTTCCAATTGGTTACTATTTTTTTTTTAACCTAATCTCCATTTAATTTTTCCAATTGTCATAGATTTAATCAATCAAGTGATCCCAGACTACTTTAGTGCTAACATTATCGCCACTTTAATTTTCATTCACAATATCTATCCTTCACGTTGGCAATACCATGCATTCTATTTCATTACCTTTTTTTCCAACTACGAATCCCATTTATTAACACATTTTACTAGCCAAAGAACCATTCAAGCAAAAACCAGACGCCATAAAGAAAACCATAATTAAACCAATTAAACCACACTATCAAATCAAAAAACACAAATTGGTCAAACCCCACGCACAAAACACACCACAAATCAAAACAAAAGTAGACCAAACGTTAACAGAAGGAAAAACCACCCCATTTTATATTCCACTTCAGCCATAGTCAAAACTGCAGCCGGCAAACGACAAACCACCAGACATAAATAAACAACCACCATTCCAACCAAACAATCTTTACTCCACAAATTCTGGCACCCGCTACCGCCCCTGCGTCACAATAAAAAAAAATATTTTGTGCACCCAGCTGCCGCAACAAAAACCTTAAAACTTAATGTATGTCTACAGAATCACTACAACCGTTCTATTTTATAACTTTTTGGGTAAAGTTCGTGCAAATGAGAGCAAGCATAAATTTCTCTCATAAAAAGACAACATTACACGAAAGTACGGGAACAGAAAAAACAAAATTTTAAGCACGAAATAAAAATTCTGTGGTTTTGACAGTCTTTACAACGCCAACAAAAATTGCGCCACTTTTGAAAAATTTTATACTGGCTCTAGAATTAAACAACTTTTACTAAAAATAAAACAAAACAAACACTTTTACAATAACTAACATTATGTTTCCCTAATACTTCAGTACAAAATTTTTTATTTAAGTACATTGTTTTATTCCAGAACACTTTTTCCAGAATTTGGATCATGAATTTTTTTCCTTTTTTTTTGGTTTTGTTTATGTTTTACAGCAGTTTGACAATTTACACAATTTGCACGAAGAGAAAGTCTGGGCTGTTTCGTGCAAGAAGAAGAAGAATTTTATTCTCTCAAATCCGCTGTCATTTACACAAATTAAAAGTACGGGAACGCTTCTCGTGCAAATTGGGATCCCGAGGGATCCCAAAGTAGAGTAAAGAAACAGAGCTAAAAAAGTCTGGGCTGTTTCGTGCAAGAAGAAAAAGAATTTTATTCTCTCAAATCCGCTCTCATTTACACAAATTAAAAATACGGGAACGCTTTTCATGCAAATTGGGATCCCGAGGGATCCCAAAGTAGAGTAAAGAATCAGAGCTAATATATGCTACTTTCGTGAAAATAGTTATGTACAAATGCTTAAAAAAATAGATATAACTGCTGGGTGTGTGTACCGTACGTTAAATAATGTTCGGTTTGTTTTCGAATCCTGGTTAAGTTTATTGTTAATTAAAAATGTATTAATACAAACTATTTTATTAATATTGATGCGTTTTTTTGTAATAAAATCTATTTTTATTAGTGAAGAGTTGGCATCATTGCCTAAGATAAAATATTTTATTGTTGTTTATTTTTATTGATTAAATCTAGACAACTGGTAGTAAAAACACTTTATAATTTTATATGTGTACATAAACATCGCACTTGATCATGAAGTTGGTATTAACTTAAAATTTAAAAATTTTCAGTAGAAGCAAAACAATTTTGAATTTAATATTAAAGGAATATGAAAATAATTTTTAAACCACCCATTTCATTACCAAAAAGGATACAGGATAGCTTGATATTTCTACATCGGATGGATATAAATATTACGTGTCAATTTTTTTTAAAAGTTAAAAATTTAAAATTTTGAATTAGTACCGTCTTTATGAACAAGTGCGATATACAGATAAATAAAGACGCACAAATTTATTTATAGTTTTTTGTTTTAAATTTATTATTTTACAAATTCACATAGAAATTAAATAAACAACAAAGAAACCCCCCTATTTCCTTTTTCCCTTAGACTTTGCTGCCATACGTGGTCTTTGACTTTTACGCATACTACGTTTACGATTTTCTGCTTTACGTTCAGTATTTTCGGTATTACGTCTTTTAATGAACTCCAAACGCATACGAGATTTAACAATCTGTTCAGGTGTACGCAATTCTTTAGCCGTACCAGTGCCAGCTCTTTTCTTCTCCTCCATCTTGATATTATGTCTAGCATGTCTGCTAACGGGATAATGTTTTTCATGTGACAAAGGTTTACTATTGTCATCATCACTGCCCGCCTCTTTGGCCAATTGGTCTTCAATTTTCGATTTCTCTTTCCAACTTGTGTAACGGCCAGTCTTAAATGATGCTGGAATCCAGGCGCCAGATTCTGTACGAATTTTTCCTGCTCTAGGATCTTGTACCGAAACCATTTTCTTCTTTATACGATCCCATTTCTTCATACCGGGCTTATGGCGTACTTCATTTGTTTCACGATCAATTACTGAAAATTCTGCTTTCATGGCCTGTCGTTCAAAGGAATTTATTGCTAAACCATCTTCGGTATGTTTATCGGCTGATTGGTAGGGTATAAAATTTTCAGTATCTTTGACATTGGTTTTCTTTGATTTCTTTTGACGTTTAGGTTTTTCTATGTACAGATCATCCATATTTTGTGGTCTTTTAGGCGCAACAACTTTTTTAAATGCTGAATTAATATCTTCTTCGTTGACATCATTTTTTTGGTCCTTTTTCTTCTGTCGATAGTATTTGAAATGGAAAATTGTATCTTTTCAGTATATATTTTATTTATGTATGTATGTATGTATATTAAATACTATGATTTTTTGATGAAATGCCAATGTTTATTAAATACGGATTAGATAAAACTGATAACTGTAAATTTAAGCTTTTAATATTAAAATCACTTCCCAGAAACACCTGTACACTATAAATAAAGGATAATGCAAACAAAAAAAAAAATTAAAAAGGCTGACACAGTTATCAATATTTCAGGTGTCAATTGTGACTTTCAGCTACATGGATGATTTGATACTAAGTGAAACCCTTCGTTGAAGAAAGAACAGTTTTTAAAACAAGAGAATTTAGTTCAAATCATAGTATAATAAGTACCAGGTATGCTTATTAGGGAGAGTTTTCATTATTTTCCCATGTAATGTCAAAAAAGTTTATTTGATTTTTGATGCTTTTTTACTGCTAGTTCAACGATTTCGAACGTTATCGTTTACATAGAAAATTATTATGAAAAACACACAGTTTTAAAAAAATTTTCCATATAAAATGCTATGCGAATTTTTCCATATTTTCTTTTGTTTGGCGTTATATGAATTTTGAAATTGAGAACTAAATTTCTAATGACTATACATTGTATTTATTCTACCATGGTTTAAATCTGGTTTATTTTATTTTACACAGTTAAAAATAAAACAGTAGGAAAGATTACCAACCTAAAGTCTATAGGAAACCAGAAATAAAAACAAAACAAAGAATATTGTTGGAAAAAAATCAAGAAACCTAAAGTTTTTGAAAAAGATAATTTCGAAAATTGTTTTTTTTTGTAATAACAGAGTTTTTTTTTTATTAAAAACTAATTTCCGCTTTTTAAACCAATGGAAAATTAGCAGGAAATTGATTTTTTTTTTGTCTTTTTTCGAACATTACAAACTTAACGAAATGACAAGGTTCGAAAATCGCTTTAATTATCTCATATAAAATCCACATATTTAAAACTGATTATTAAAAATATCTAATTTTAAAAATGTTAAACTGAAAAACTTTCAAATTTTATGAAAAGAATTGTATTTTTAAATTAAAAAATAAGTCCGTAAATTTTAAGTTAAATAAATTCATTGAAATTAGAAAATGTATTTTTTTATTTTTTTTTTAGTAAAACTATGTTATGATTTTTTCAAAAATAAAAAAATTTTTTTGACTTACCTTATTAATTACAATTTGTTCGGATTGTGTTTTCTCTTCTTTATCTAATTCCTCCATTTTAGTGCGATATTTTTCGATGACATCTGAATGTTGTGAACGTTTTTGTTTCATAACCATAAATGGTACCGATTTCTGGGTATTATTTAATTCAAATATGGTCTAAAATAAAGAATTTAAAGACATTAGAAGAATAAAGTATATAACAATATTCCGAAATTTCTATTTATAAACAAAATTACATTGTGTGGTTTAAAATTGCGCATTTTCAGTAATAAATCATGTTTTTGATCTTGTAAATCACGCTCTTCTTCTGTAATCTCTTGAATCGATTTGGAAGTTTTAATGCCGCTTGCTGCAGCTAATTTCGGTACAGCTTTGATAATGAAATCCTCTAAAGGCTTTAATGCAAAAAATTTTATTTTCTTAACTCTAGCATTGGCATCAGTTGAGGCAACTGGACGGGAGGAGAGGTATTTTTTATATGCATTTTCGCTAGTACGTAAAACTCCACTCTGGAAAGAAAAAAAAATTATAAATTAAATTTATACTCAATAGTCTGTTAATATTTGCAGACATCTTAAAAAATGATGGCATACAAATGTTTAACATACAGGGGTATGCTGGAAACCATAAACGCACAACGCAAGAATTTGGAAGTTGTTTTTAATAAACTTTAAAGCCAATTCTTATAATTTTTTGTTTAAAATCCTTTTTAATAGGGAAATATTTGTTTAATATTTTCCATAAAATTCTTTTATTACAGAAATCTTACTTCAAAACGACTTTTAAAATTCTTGCGTTTGTAAGAATTAAAAAAAAATTTAAATTTCGGTTTTAAGACTCTCATTTAAAAACTTACAATATTTGTATTTTTCTTTATCTCCGTTACTGTCAAATGTTCTTCTTCCAATAAATCTTGTGGTACTGTTCCTATAACCGAAGAATCGTTAATATTAAACTCACGACCCAAAAATAAATGTAAGTCTAACAAATGAGCAGTATCATCCGTTGAAAAGATCGAGTAAGCAGTACCAATTCGACCGGCACGAGCACAGCGACCAACACGATGTACAAATAATTTAGGTTTACCGGGAAAATGTAGATTTACCACATAATCCAAACTGGGTATATCAATACCGCGAGCTGCTACATCGGTTACAATTAGCACAGAAACTTTTTTGTTTACAAACTTTGCGGTATTAATTTTACGAGCCGATGGGTCCAGACTGGAGTAAACTGAAGTGTTGGTTATACCGCATCCCGTAAGGATCTATGATTATAAAATACCATTAACAAATGTGTAATAAAGCAAACTTTTTAATTAGTTTATAAGTTCATATTTGTTGGATTTATACATATCCAAATATATATTTTGCAAAAATATGATGCTCAAATACTTACAAATGATATTAACTCAACATGATGTTGGGTACCAGCAAATACCACAGTTTGAGCTTCTTGAGGTATGACATACTTCAACAAAGTCACCAAAGTTGTGTAACGATCATCAGGCCGACAATAAATAAATTTCAAGCATAAGGCATCGGGCAGCTTAGATTCAACATCTAAAATAAAATAATTTCAATGAAAACTGACCAAGATACCATAAAACAATTTAAAAAAAAAACTTACCCAAACGTAATAAAACAGGGTCACTTAAACCGGCTCGAGCGAACTCTACTAATTGTTTGGGCAAAGTGGCAGAAAACAATACCATTTGACGAGAACTGGGTAAACGATGTAAAGTTTCATTTAATTGTTCACCAAAACCCATTTCAAATAAGCGATCAGCCTCATCGAAGACAATATATTCTTTATAATATAAACATCAACATTTTTAGCAAACTTTAATTGTTTAGAGAATTATTCAGAAAGAAACTCACCAATTGAACCCAATTTTAAATCCATTTCGACGCACAAATGCAAAAATCTACCTGGCGTAGCCACTATAACATCCGGACATGTGTGTATGGCAGAAAATTGCGAATTCATAGAATCTCCACCCAATACCAAAATAGTTTTCAAATCCATAAATCTACCCAATTCTTTGATAAACTTATAAGTTTGCACAGCCAATTCACGAGTTGGTGATAAAATCAAAGCTCTTGCTCCTTTAGTGGGATCACGTCGCTTAAGACGTTCAAATAAGGGTATCAAGAATGAAGCTGTCTTGCCCGAACCTGTCTTAGCCATAGCAACCACATCACGCCCTTCCAGTATAAGAGGTATAGTCTTTCGCTGAATAGGTGTAGGAACTCTATAGCCACGTTTTGTAATACCTTTCACAACTTCAAAAGACAAACCCATAGACTGGAAACCACCACTTTTCTTGGCCTTAGCCGAAGGTTTTGATTTCAATAAATTACTCTCATTTTCAGCACCGCCTTTGTCCAGCGAAGGAAAACCGGGCAAATCATCTAATTTATTCTTACCCTTAATTATAAATTATTAATAATTAATTGAAAATCAAAGAAAAATATAAAAGCAACCAACCATTTATATGAATTTTAACGAGACAGAGAAATGCACGTGTTGTTGTCTGAGTTTATGTTTACCATTGTCATATGTTTAGTGATGCCAGATAATTTGTGAAGCTTAAAAGCTCTGTAATGAAAATTTAAATATATCAGTAAGTTTTAATTTAACAAGGACAACTTTGAATAAAAACATAAAAAAGATTTAATTTACAGTATTATTTAATTTACTAAGCGATATCATTTAAATGTAAAAACAATTAAAATTTTTTTATTTTGTGTTGGCACAAAATGTGTGATCCGGCAGCTTTATTTTTTGTTACTATTGCTGTTGTTGCCACGAATATGCTGCGGAAGAGTAATATGACAATTACTTGTTTTTATTTAGAAAAATTATACCAAAAGGAAACACATAAGCAAAGGGAAGGACTCCTCAAAAGAGTTATTATAAAGGATATATAAAAGCCTATTACATAGATGGGCGCGTGGCGGTTTTTGATTCACAAGCAAAATATATGTTATCATGCCGTCTAACGCACGAATAATTTTTAAATTCTCACGATTACGCTCGCTCACTAAAATTGATTTATCACGAACGCTCTATCCCGCTTCAACTCCAAAGTCTTACAATCATGTACACTCACGAAACATTTTGAATTTTTATAAACATTTTTAACTCAAAATTCATTAAATTCTTTGGACAAGTATGTTCATATATCTGTGTCAATATGGAAAAGTGGGCTATGTTGAATACGGGGGGCTTATTTTGTATTGCGATTCACAAATGAAAAGCAATGCGAAAGAAAGTTGGTATTCTACAAGAATTTCGTATTCGCATTCGAATTTTATTTCAAATCAGGGCAAGACTGGTCTAAAAAATCTATATAAGTACATAAAATATAAAAAATTATTCTACCAATGTCCATTATAGACTCTGAAACCATTCAACCGTTATGCTCCAAACCGGTTTCATAAGAAAGTCAATTTTGTGAAGGTGGTTTGAGGCTATATTTTTATCAAAACTAGGAACACTACGATGTAGGGGGCAATAAATTCGCAAAGGGACATTAAGTATATCTTAAACTCTGCCAATGTATTAAATGAATTGTAACTTTCAACATAAATAGTGTCCTGGCCTTGTAGCCCACACTTTTATACTTTGTATTGTATAAATTAATTTTTGAGAATACCCAAGGTATATTTACACAAGGTAGACTCATTTGGGAGTGTAGACATGCTGCTCTACAAAAATAACCGTGTGGAACGGAACTGTCAAAATTGTCTTCATATAAATTTAACGCACACATGTACAAATTTTGGCTCATATACACGAAATTTGACATTGGTGTTCCAACTTAGGTAAACAGCTGACAAACATATGGGCCAACGAGTTTACCTTGTGTAAATATACCTTGAGAATACCTTTTAAATAAATAAATGTCGTAAAAGGTCTTATTGTTTGTTTCCCTGACTAATATTTCATTATCAAAAGTCATTTAAGTAGATATCAAGGTATATTTACACAAGGTAAACTCGTTGGCCCATATGTTTGTCAGCTGTTTACCTAAGTTGGAACACCAATGTCAAATTTCGTGTATGTGAGCCAAAATTTGTGCATGTGTGCGTTAAATTTATATGAAGACAATTTTGACAATTCCGTTCCACACGGTTATTTTTATAGAGCAGCATGTCTACACTCCCAAATGAGTCTACCTTGTGTAAATATACCTTGGTAGATATGCACATATATTATTTGTTGATCCGATAGCCTAGAAGCTAGTGCCCCATTTGGAATAAATAATTGAATAACTTATTGTGTAATTTTAAGAAAAAAAAAGATGAATAAATATATAAAATATTACTTTTCACTACATTTCTGTGCTTTGCGAATGCTGTTTTGCCGTCGAATAAATTTTGCGATTTTTACATTTGTTTTCGCATTACATAATACCGACTTGCCACTTTTTTAATGCGAGCACGATAACTCAGAATAGCAATTATGTTCGAGTCCCATTGACTTTCGCTTCGCAAGAGAGAATAGGCTCTAAGTATTAACCCTACAATTTGCTTCATATATCGTAAGGCAATCAAAATTCATAACGTTAACCAGGCCCGGAGGGATAGAACGGATTGCAGGGTGTCTAGGGCACAAAGGCCCGAATTGACCGCATATGAAATTCTTAAATTAATTAAAATTTTTCGACTTTTGTGAATAAAATCAAAAGTTGCTAACAGATTTTAATCATTTATGGCTTGTTTTGTTTGTAATTTCGTTTTTTATACGTTTGGAAAATGTTTTTTATGAATTTTTAAAAAAAATTAAAAAATTATTTTTTTCCAAAGAAAAAATATTGTTTCTAAAACGACTGTGCATATTTTATTTAACTTTTCTTCAAGGAAATTTTATTGCGGAATTTCGGTTTTTTTTGGTTTTTTCAATAAGCTAAAGCGTTTTTGAGTTATGCGAACATATGTTGTGCAACTCCGCCATTTTCGAAATTTTTGTATGGGGACCACCCTGATGATTAAAGATGGAGACTAGGTATGTTCTGAAAAAATGCTCGGGTAGCAAAAATATTGGGGGTCTGTTATATATTTGACTCCTCTAGGGGCACTCTGGGGCTAATTAGGGCGGTGGTGGGTAATTTTATAAAATATAATATTTAGTATGGGAGCCCCCTTAAGGAGCACAGATAGGGGGTTAGTATGTTAATAAAAAATGTAGGGGGAGAAATATTAGTGGGAGTCAGCCTTGCATTTTACCCCTCTAGGAGCGACTCAGGGACAGTTGTGAAGCTTTTTTGGCTTTTGTATCGTTTTCCCCTTACTTTGACCCCAATGAGGAGCCATTTACCCCCATCCCACCCCCCTAATTTTTTGGATCATGCGTTTTTTTTATCTTGTTGCTAAGGACTTCCATATAACACTAATCCACCCCTAATATACAAACATATATGTGACAGCGCATAGAGAAAGGGACCAGTAAGGTAAAGGGAACAGTAAAAACCAACTACACAAAACAACAGGTAGGGACGGCCTACGCGCGATTTCAAGGTTGACCAACAGGTTCCTGACGTCATGAGATGTGTCGCTTTCAAATGAGACCAATACCAACACGCTCAGTGATGGTACAGCAAAGATACACGTATTTAAATCTTTAAAATGGCTCTCCTGACCAAAACCCTTTGGTCCCTTTCTATTTTGCGCGTCACATATGATGATATTTATATCAAAGTATATTTTGCCACAATTACTGGAATGTGGCCAACCATTTCAACTGTGACTAAGGGGACTGTAGAGGAGGCAATTGTTCTACGTTGTACCTTCTAACTTCCTTAATTCTATCTATCTGTTATTACTTTTATTCTTCATTCCTCTCTTTTCTCCACCTCTTTATTGAAGCGATTCACAATGGACGGCATTGGTCTCCGAGTGGAAGTGTGCCCTTGGGCCAATAACCCTTCTCAACCTTATCTAACCTAACCCTATGAAATCTTTAACTTTAACCCAAAAAAATAGAAAGAGAATATAATATTATAAAAAAAGCACAATTTAACTTTAAATAAGTTTATTTTTTTAATTTATTACATTCTTACATTTTACTTATAAAAAGAATTACTTACATTTAATATAAGAATCATTATTACAAATTTATATAGTTAGTAACAGATTTTTTTTTTTTTTGTTTGTTTTAAATTTTTCATTTTTTTAACACTCAAACATAAAAAAAAATTTTTTTTAGTAATATTAAATATATGTTTATAATGTATATATAAAAATTCAATTAATACATATACAATACAAAATTTGTAATATTTAAAGAAAAACTAACAAAATGAAAACTTTTTCGTAATGCATAACATTATACAATTAAATGAAGTGAAATTAAATTAAAAAGAAAAACTTAAAGGCAAATGGGTTTTAAAAATGTCAGCATTTTCTTAGTATATACAGTTAAGGAAAAATCAAAATTGAATTCATAAAGATCTTATAAAACAGTAAATTTTTTTTAAACTTAAACAAAAATTCATAAATCGATATAACTTTAGGATGATAATCAATAAGTTTTTGTTGTTTTTTTTTTTAATTAAAGGCAGCTTTTAAATGATAATTTGTTGCTTTAAAACTAAGAATCGTCATCGGTACGTTCAACCAACAGTAGTTCCTCCAATCTTTCTAAACGCTGTCGCAAACCCTCTTTTTCATTTTGTACCAAATCGAATTTGCGTCTTAATTCTTCATTTTGTTTGCGCAACTCCAATAATTGTCGGCATATTTCTGGTGTTGTTAATAAAGGTATAACGGAAGAGTTAGATGTTGAGGTGGTGGCAGCAGCTTTAGTATTGGTTTTTACTTCTTGATTAGAATTGCTGACAACACTAGTGGTGTTCAACTTATTATTAGGCGTTGGCATTTGGCGAACTTGGACGGTACCCATGTGTTCTACACGTTTTGCTGGTATAATACGTACCGGTTGTTTAGCTAAAGTTGGCTGTTGTTTTATTAGGGTTTGTTGTTGCTGCTGCTTTTGTTGTTTTTGTTGTTGCTGTTGAACTTGTGGCTGTTGCTGATGTACTTGTATTGTTTGATATTCACTTTCTGAGGCATCAGCATCTTTATCGCTTGTCTCGATTTGTATAATGTGTGAAATGTTTTCATCGTCATCTAGTTCATCGCTAGTAGTTGTAATTTTATTTGATCCCGTTTCAATTTTAATCTGAAATGAAGAGGATAATTAAATATATTCATTCGATTTATTGTACAAAATAGACTTGAGCTATGGTCACACGTGGTAGATATTTAATCAAAAAGGCGTAGCCACTACTTTTGCTCAGAGCTAGTATGATTGAGCGTGGTTTATAAACTACAAATTTAAATTCATTATGCAGTTAGATATAGTAATAAACTATTTTTAATTTAAATTTTAGTTAAACATTTTCCAAGTGAATTAATAGATAACTTCTTTACAGAATATGTTTATTATTTTTAATTTATGAGTTTTTCAACAAATCTTATACTGAAAACTTTAGTGGAGAAAATTTAAGTTATCGAAAGTTTATTTTAAGCGGCATGTTACCACATCAAACTCTTATTTTTGGTGATTGTAACAAACTTCTACGTGTAGTTTGATGTAAGTTTGATTAAAATCAAAATAAGTATGTACTTTTAATTTTCACAAAAAATTGAATACACTTTGATGTGTGTGCAGCGTTATTTTTTTTATTTCTTATATTCTCTCCCCCAAATCGGTTGTTTTATATAAAAAAAAATACAAAAAAATTTCATATCGATAAGTTTTGTTTTGGGGGGTGCATTCGCCCTCGAAGTTTGTTTTCAAGCCCATTTATTCAAATGTAAGTTGTTTGCATATGACTATCTTTTAAAAAAAAGATTTTACAAGAATATGATATATGGCAAAAAAAGGACAGCTTGCATCTCTAACTCTATCTCTCTCTACCATTCTCTCTCTGTTGCGAACACCTTTATAAATTAGCCTTGGCTAATTTGTAAATTTGTTGAAGTAGTTCTATGTTAGGCCACGGCCAGAGCGAATTCACTACAGGTGGCGGCAAAAAGCCTGTTGCTTTTGACAGTTCGAACCAATTTACTTTTGCCATAAATGTTTTGTTAGAAATGTTTGATATTTCGAACGTAAACAATGCAATGCAAAAAACCTTTATTGCTTTTGGACTGTTGTAATATTGTCACCAACTGTAGTGAACTCGGCTTGGCCACGGCACTTAAGAAACTTTTAATTGTTAAAAATTTCGTAGAGAATGTTCTATTTTCCCAAAGGTTTTGTAGACTGTTTGAAGACCTTCGTCTAGAAAATACGAATTATCGACAAATTTCATGCAGAAAGTTAAAATTATTAATTTTTTTATATTAATTGTGCTTTAATTCAGAATTTAAATTTACAATTGTAATATATATTTTTTACCCTTCTAGGCTTTTTATATTACATGGATTGAAATAAATAAATAAAATTACCGAAAGCTTTCGTTTCGTATTGCAACATCTAGTCCAGTTATCGAAAAAGATTCGAGAAATAATTAAATTATTAAAAATTTGCGCATAGAAAATTCAAATTTTTTAAGAAATTTTGAATAAAAATTTAATGTTGTTTTCATAACATAAGTGGTTGAAAACAGCACATTAATATTATAAAAAAAAATTTAAAACGTTGAAAGATATTTATGTACGTAAATGTTCTGGAAATCGAAATCGAGTGAAATTGATTTCGATAAAGATTTTTAATTAAATTGTTTTAAAAATGTACGTAGTTTTCCTTGATTTTAAAAGAAGTTCTTTTAGAAGAAGTAAGAGTACAGCATCGTTTTTAAAATTGGATCGGTTTAAATTAGCTCGAATTCCATAAGCTGGAGATATTTTTCGTTAAAAAAAATAAATTTGATTTATCAAATACAGCAGAATCGCGAAAAAGTTAACCAAAATGTCCCAAGGGTTTTTAACTTTTTCGAACTATTTACTTTTCTAATCGGGTTTAAATTTGAAAAATACATATACAATAATAAACATGGATCTTTCAGAAATAACACACTTAACTTATTCAAATGGATTAGTTTTCATAATAACAAAAGAGAAACTCTGATTTTTTATATTTATTCGCCACAGCCTCGAGAGTGACAAACATTTTTTTTCTAATTTTTGAGATCCATAATCTAACGCTATTAGTTTTCCCTGCTTTCTGCTCATTTCCGATGTTTTTTTATCAAAAATTTCAGAAAAAGTTAACCAAAAACTAACTTTTTAGAGCGAAGCAGGCTCGCTAAAATTCAGTTAACTTATCAGCGAGATTACCTTTTCCGAGAGTTAAACTTCTCGCGATTCTATTGTACATACATGAATTAGTAAAGTAAATTATCAATGAATCCTCGTATAAAAATTTTAGTTAACGTAAAAATTGACTGTATGCACAAGTTTTTTAACAAAATGATAAAATTACACTTTGCAAACATTTTAACTTAGAAACTTCTCACTTACCTGCTGAATTTTCGATTGACCGTGCTGTCTTACATTGACCAAACGTTGGCTAAAGAAAGAAAATTAATAAGTCAAATAAGCAGACGGATTTAGTGCAATTAAAGTAAATATTTCCACGAAATTTGTATTAAAAATCATTGGAAAATATTTAAAAAAAAATCGAGAGGTTTTTATATAAAAAAACTTAGATACTTACTTAGATAAAGTTTGAGGTAACTTTTGCATAGCTTTTAAACTTGTATTGCCATAAAGTTTTTTAAAATCATTAAGGGATATTATACGTATATTCTAAAAAAATATATATAAATAAATATATAAATTAAGCTTTAGTCAAAACTTCTAATCCCCTTACTTTGTTCTTTCCAATATTAGTATTATCTTTAGCTTTTGATATAATATTCGGTTTAAGTTTACTTATCGAATTTGCATTATTTATTGTAGATGAATTGCTATATGTTGAACTATCATTCCGTATTCTAACAGGCACCACTGTTTTTAAATTATTCAAATTGTTATTATTTGAATTGTTGTTGTTGTTATGGATTTTCTTGGTTTCATTTAAAAGTAACTTTCCACCTTCAGACAAAATTAATTGGCGACCATTTTGTAGAGCAGTATTTAGCATATCTTTAGAAGTATCATCATCCGGCATCATGGATATGCCATGAGATTTCAATAAATTTATTGTCGAATCACCTAAAATGCCGGTTTCTAGAAAAAAATATAAACCTTTCTTAAGTCATGAGTTTGTTTTAATTAAACATTTTTTATGTTTACCTTTAATATTTTCCAAATCCTGTATTTTTGCTGCTGCATATTCACTTTGACTTAGATCCTCAAAATCGATTTTACGTATAGATTCTGGTTCATCAATTACATCGTTTGCTAAGCCCATAATAGAGTTAACAGCTTCGGAAGTTTCTTTCTGTAAATGTTGAAATTTTAATTTTCATATAATTACAACAAATTTATTTAAATTAAAAATTTTGGATTTCAACATTTATGATGTAAAATTTTTTTTCAACCAAATAATTTAAAGCCAAATGTTAAATTAATTAAGACATGAAATACCTACACAACTTTTAAATTTTTTCTTCTGTTGGTTGTTAAATAATTATGGTCCAATATTGGGTTGATAATTTATGTGTTTTGTAAAAAAAAAAACAATTAAATACAAAATAAAGTGAATTTAAGCAATATTTAAAATTGTATATAGGAAAAAAACACATTGATACATATACATATATAAATTAAATTTGGCTTTGCCGAATTTGTATAGAAAAAATCCATATCTTGAAATGTTTCTCCAAAATTCCAATTATCGATTTCTTTTAAGAATTCCGACTTTATCTGAAGACAATTCAAATATGTAATAGAAATGAAAAAAAATACTCGAAAATATATATATTATTGAAAATATAGAAATTGGTTAACCCTTAATGTGCTTTGTTAGCGATTCGACTAACAACGATGTAACTTGAAGTATTTTTTGTTTTTTACTTTTAAACTCATGGGAGAAATATTAATATTTGAAAATTATTTGTTTTAATAAATATTAAAACTATAAATGCATAGGTTTTTGTTTTTTAATAATATAACACGATTAATGTTAAGCGTTTCGACTAAAAAAACACTCTAACCGAAGAAAAAGGTGCGAAGCTCCTACAGGTTGGAAGTACAATTACAACAAGGCAAAAGCAACATGTATTTTGGTAGAAAAGTCTAATAGATTTGAAAAAAAATATATTTTTTTAGGGCTGTGGAGTCGTCAAAAAATAGTTCTAACTCCGACTCCAACCGCTGAAATTTTTTAAGTCCGAGTCCGACTCCTACTCTAACATTGATAATAAATGTATATTTTTTTTACTGCAGTACCTATTAAATGGTTAAATATAGCAAGAAAATTATTTTGTAAAAATTTCAAATCGATATTTTTAATATTGCATCGCCAATTTCGAAGAATTTTTATTTTGGAAAATAATAGAAATTTTTTTAAATTTTTCATGCCGAAAAATTTTGGTACTTCGTCTCCAACTTCGGTACAAAAACCTCAACTCCACAGCCCTAGTGTTTTTAGTAACAATAAATAATCTTATTTGTTAACAAACAAAATTATTAAGCAATTGCGACGAACCTTATTCAACTAGTCAACTGGAGTCACCTAATTAATTGAATCATGATTTGAGTTGCTCAATCATCAGCAACTCCAGAAAAATTATATATTCTGAGTTTTTTTTAAGTTTTTATTTTAAATGTATGAAAAGATAAAGTCACTGTTTATTTTGGTTGTTTTTGTTTAAGCTTTAATATTGTTACAATTAAAGATGTTGCTTATAATTGAATGAATGAAGTTTCCTGACGATCTGGCCTAAGCAACCAGTGAAATGCGCATAGGAATAGCTTATCCCTTCAACAATAAATTTCAGTGTTTTTATCAAGAATACCAATTGGGAATTAGGCACGACGAACAAAATCTTTTAAATTGACAATTTTTTAGAAAAGTCCAAAGCGAATTCGCATCAGAGGTGAGAAAAGATTTATTGCAACAAGTGCTTTTTCTAAGAAATTCCTATATTCTAACTTCTAAACCATTTTTTTTCTTCATACATACCTCATGTTCTTCGTTATATTTTCGACTTGCTTGAGATTTTCGGGCCGCTTCTAACTCCTCCAAAAGATCGGCCTGTTCAGTCAACACGGCCAACGCCAAAGGCGTACGACCAAACTTTGTGACTAACGTTACATCAGCATTATGTTTTAACAAAAGACGTACAATGGGCTTGTGACGTTTTTCAACGGCCCAATGCAAAGGAGTCATGCGAAGCTTAAAAGTTAAAAAAAATTGCAATCAAAATAAAGTCTAATAGAAATAACTACACTCTAACCAACCCACCATGTCACGAGGATTTATAGCACAATTTTTCGACAACAATAATTCAACAATTTTTTCATTGCCATAATAGCAGGCTAAATGCAATGCCGTACGATCCACCTTAGTTTTGGAGTCTTTGTTAATACCACCATTAAGCAAAACTTGACATATTTCCAGTTCGTTGTTCATGGCAGCAAAGTGTAAAGCTGACATGCCCAACTGCAGTCAAAAAAGAAGATCAACGTACATGCACCAGTAACATTAGAAACAACATACAAATGAATGATAAAACATGAAATAATAGAATAAAAAAATAAAATAAGAAACCTGTTGCTGCCTTGGTAAACAACAACAAAAGACTTACCCAGTCTGAGGTAAAAGGTGCTCCACGGGACAAGGCATTTTTAACTCCTTTTAAATCAGAATCCCTTGCAAATTGCAACAATTGTTTGCCTAAATCTACCACTGTGGTAGGTACACTTAATGTAGTCAGTGACCTGTTGTTTATAATTTCGCCTTCAGTGCGCTATACATTTTTGGTATTTTGTAGTAAAATTTAGTACAAATTTATTTATATTTTCTTATACTTACAATTTTATAATTCATTAAATTGGCCAATTGTGCTATTGTCGTGGTTCCATCTTTTGTGGGAAACACTTTCCCGTCCGCTCTTAAGGTGGCCACTATTTTATTACCACCGCCGCTAAGCATTCTGCAGCACTTTTTCTGCTCAACTTTTTACAGTTTATGCTGTGCTGAAGTCCACAAACACTTGGGAGTCAAGTGAAAAGTAAATTAATTAATAAATTATTATAAAAAATAAAATTAAAGGAAAAGGAAATAAACGCACTATTTTCCCAATCTTTTCTGGTTCCTCTTTAAATTTGTTTTACAATTATTTTCTATACTTTTTTTGCTTTTTGTTTTGTACAGGCATTCGTAAATGCTAACAACTGTTAGGGCTGCCAAGCCTTAACAATTGGTGAGAGCATATAAACGTAAGTTCTTATGTTCTCGCAAAGGAATGGCAATACTGATGCTGTATTCAATAGGGAAGTCTGGCAGCTTTTAAGGATTTCGTTAATGAGATCTGGTAACTTTATCCGGTGTTAATCTTTGCTTATTTTAGTTTAAAACCAGATAAACAAAAGGATAATACTAGTCTGTGGTTTATATTACAAAAAAATAATAATGTTAATAGATACATATACATGTAAGTATATATTTTTTCGAAACTATTTTAAATTTTAGAAGTGGTCTTGAAATTTTTTGAAACTAGCCTTTGTAACTTATTTATTTTAAAACTAGTCGTGCCTGTGGCGCTGCCCGCCCAGAGTTAATATGTGGCTAGTTATAAAAGTAACATTATATATTAGTACACATATATTTTTGAGGGCTCAGGGGAGATGGCAGGAGGAGCATACCTGCTTGATGGCCAGGGCTCTATGGCCTGGCTATGCCGCGGCGAGAACGCGCGTACTACTCGGTCTCATCAGGGACCGGATGAGTACAGTGGTATCGGTAATTACGGGTCACTGGGTGATAGGGACTCATGCTAGGAGGATGGGTCTTGCGTATAATGATTACTGTAGGAGTTGTCATGATGAGGAGGAGGAGACGGTGTTTCACTTTCTCTCCAATGCCCCGGTCTGGGGAGCATTAGGTTTAGGCATTTTGGGAGACCAGATTTGCCATGTCTGGACGATATGTCCAACGTGGGACTGAAATGGATCTCCCTGTTCTGCAGGGAGTCGGGGTGGTTCGAGGCTGCAGTGACCTCTGGGGAATAGTCTGGTGGCTACTGGCTAGGGGTATCACAGATGGACCGCTATATTTACCCAAGTGAGTCGTCGTCGTGACGGCTGCCCATTTAACCTAACCTAACCTAGCAAATTTTAATTTTAGTAAAAGAATTATGTAAATAAACACTAAAATTAAATTGCAAAAATTATTTTTATTCTTACTCGATCTTTATTACAAATTAAATTTATGTTAATTTGTTTAAGCTTCAGTTCCTTTTTATATAAAAATAAAAATTTTATTTTCAAAATAATTTTCGTGGGAATACAAAATTTTAATTTAAATGATATTGTTATTCGTGCTTAATTCCCAATTTTTTTTATTTGATAAAAACACTAAAATTTATTGTTGATGGGATAAGCTATTCCTATGCGCATTTCACTGGTTAAATAAAGCGAGTTGTTTATTATTAATACGATTTCCGTATGACGTGCTAAATTTCCAGTTTTTCATATTTAAAAAATACACTGAAATTTATTGTTGAGGGAAAGCTAGCTTCTATGCGCATTTCACTGGTTGCTTAGGCCAGCTCATCAGGAAACCTTTTCCAAAGATTTTAGAAAGGCCAAAAATATTATACAAATAAAACCCTAAAGCGAATAAGAATTATAAACACTAAAAGTCTTACTTGTAACAATATCAAAGCTGTTTTTGTTTTTATTTTTTCTTAACCTACTTACAACTACAATTAATGTTGGAAGAATTCCAATCAATTGTAGTGGGGAATGTAAGGAGAGATAAACTCACTGTTTATTGTTGATGATTGTTTTGTCAGTGTTTTTATCGAATAATGAAAATTGGGAATTGAGCACGAATAACAAAATCATTTAAATTAAAATTTTATTTTAACAAAAAAAAATTTAATAAAAATTGATATTTTTAATATTTTTAATCAGGCTTAAGTTCATCAAATTTAATTTTCATTAAATTATTTTTTTATGAAGAAAGGAATTTTACAACATGAAAATTAATTAAAATTGTTATTGATAATCATTCATTCTTGACTGACCTGAGATTCGAACCCAGGCGGCTGGTTACCATGACATGTTTCGATCGCAACCACTCGATCTCCTCAGATGGATTTGCCGTCTTACACTCGCAGCCATCGACGACTGCTGACGTCAATAGTCAAATATCAATCCTTAAACCAAATTGTATTTTTAACCTTTGGTAGATCGAAATTTGCTTTTTTGAATGATTATCCATTTTCTAATTAATCTTACATGTTTTTCCTAACTTCTGTTTTTTCCGTACTTATGTCAAGAATTCTTCTTGAAGTCCAAAGTACATTTTTTTTGTTTTTTCATTTTGTCTTTCTTTTTCTTGTTGACCTTTTTCAGCACAACTTGAAGGACAAATGTACACATAGAGCTCGTGCCTTAGCTTTAACAATAATTAGAATTGTGGTTATTTTGTTGAACTATTTATGGTTTTTAATCCAAATTTTTAATATTTTTAATCAGGCTTAAGTTCATCAAATTTAATTTTCATTGAATTATTTTTTTATGAAGAAAGGAATTTTACAACATGAAAATTAATTAAAATTGTTATTGATAATCATTCATTCTTGACTGACCTGAGATTCGAACCCAGGCGGCTGGTTACCATGACATGTTTCGATCGCAACCACTCGATCTCCTCAGATGGATTTGCCGTCTTACACTCGCAGCCATCGACGACTGCTGACGTCAATAGTCAAATATCAATCCTTAAACCAAATTGTATTTTTAACCTTTGGTAGATCGAAATTTGCTTTTTTGAATGATTATCCATTTTCTAATTAATCTTACATGTTTTTCCTAACTTCTGTTTTTTCCGTACTTATGTCAAGAATTCTTCTTGAAGTCCAAAGTACATTTTTTTTGTTTTTTCATTTTGTCTTTCTTTTTCTTGTTGACCTTTTTCAGCACAACTTGAAGGACAAATGTACACATAGAGCTCGTGCCTTAGCTTTAACAATAATTAGAATTGTGGTTATTTTGTTGAACTATTTATGGTTTTTAATCCAAATTTTTAATATTTTTAATCAGGCTTAAGTTCATCAAATTTAATTTTCATTGAATTATTTTTTTATGAAGAAAGGAATTTTACAACATGAAAATTAATTAAAATTGTTATTGATAATCATTCATTCTTGACTGACCTGAGATTCGAACCCAGGCGGCTGGTTACCATGACATGTTTCGATCGCAACCACTCGATCTCCTCAGATGGATTTGCCGTCTTACACTCGCAGCCATCGACGACTGCTGACGTCAATAGTCAAATATCAATCCTTAAACCAAATTGTATTTTTAACCTTTGGTAGATCGAAATTTGCTTTTTTGAATGATTATCCATTTTCTAATTAATCTTACATGTTTTTCCTAACTTCTGTTTTTTCCGTACTTATGTCAAGAATTCTTCTTGAAGTCCAAAGTACATTTTTTTGTTTTTTCATTTTGTCTTTCTTTTTCTTGTTGACCTTTTTCAGCACAACTTGAAGGACAAATGTACACATAGAGCTCGTGCCTTAGCTTTAACAATAATTAGAATTGTGGTTATTTTGTTGAACTATTTATGGTTTTTAATCCAAATTTTTAATATTTTTAATCAGGCTTAAGTTCATCAAATTTAATTTTCATTAAATTATTTTTTTATGAAGAAAGGAATTTTACAACATGAAAATTAATTAAAATTGTTATTGATAATCATTCATTCTTGACTGACCTGAGATTCGAACCCAGGCGGCTGGATTAAAAACCATAAATAGTTCAACAAAATAACCACAATTCTAATTAAAAATTGATATTTTTAAATAAAAAAGAACTCAAGCTTAAACAAATAAACCTATATTTAAATAATAAGGTCGAATAAGAAAGAATTTAAATAAATGATTTCTTTCATATTTCAAACTATGAGTTAACATAAATTCGTTTTCCCATGCCTTTAACATAAGCGGAGCAATAAGAAATATTGATCTGTTATACTGCCGACGTTATTGCCAACTTCCTGAGATATTTATCTTGAGTGTATACCTACCATGCAAATAATAGTACTAGTCCAAACACGCGTGTACAATAAAGCCCACAAGGGACTAGGCCTACTCCAAAAGTAATCCAAACGTATGGGAAAAACATGGTATATTTAACATTACGATGTCCTAGGGCAGGACCATATAACCCAGCTTTGGATTACAAAGGAGTAGTCTTAAAACTACACAACAGGATTAGTTTTAACTTCGTTTAAAAAAGAAAACATGTCGATAAATAACGAAGACATGTCGTCTCACTACAAACACTTTAATTATGGCGTAGTCCATTTAATCAAATTGGATCAGGTGGTCCAATATTATTTGCAGGGTAGGGCAAAGTTACTTGAGAAGATGTAAGTACATACATAGTACATGTTAGGGTATTCATTCGGATTACGTTTAATCGGTTAACCGATTAATTATTACCCGATTAACTGACCGGTTAATTTAAAATTGGCTATTTTCGATTAACGATTAACCAGTTAGTTTTAGTCGATTAACCGATGTAATAAAATTTTTCATTTTTTGTGGTATTATGACATATTTTGTTGTGTTTTAAATAATTTGGGGTGCCCCAGTAGGCTAGTTGGTAGTGAACTAGTATATCAGTGCGAGGGTTGCGGGTTCGATTCCTGCCAGAGACTCTGGTCTGTTTCACTACAACGGGGTGAAGGTCTACGATACTATTGCTCAGTTAATTAAGTTAGAATATAATTAAATAAATTATTTGTTTCGTCTTATTACAAAAGGTTAAGAAAAAATTGTTTTCATGCAATCAATTTCCTTCTAGCAATACTTTCTTTAAATATATTACAATCACAGAAACTAAGGAATTCGGAAATTAACTTTTTTGCAGTATGGTTGTTGCTCACCTTTGCCAGGATGAGTCAAAGGAGGACTTGACAACAGAAGAAACTATGGATAGAAACACAAACAATATTTAAACAGAATTAACCGAAATAATTAGAAAAGTTAAACATGTTAAAAATTAAAACAGAACTCTATGGAATAATGGAAGATTTTATGGCAAAATGAAAGATTTTATATGATTAGAGAAATTCAGAAAAAGGACTGAGAAATTAGATATTCTGTATTATGGGTTGCTTTCGATTTCTCCAACATCTACTATAAGTGAAAGAATTTTTCCAAGGCAGGTTTTATCAAAACTATTTGTTATGTTATTGATTTTTTACTAATAAACTCCAATAATAAATAATTTATCCGTTTTTATTTATTAAAATTACTTTATTTAAAAAAAAACCCTTATTTATTGGTTAACCGATCAATAACAAAATCAGCCGATTAAACCAAAACCTCGGTTAATTAATCGAGCGATTAACCAATTAAATCAGAACCCGATTTAATGAATGCCCTAAATACATGTACACACATACATAAAATTATTGCATGTAGATCGATCTTTATACATATTTTTTAAATTCATCGAAATTGGTTAAATATATTCGGAGAGGCAGTAATTCTTCTTATGTCCCCTTCTTAATCCTAGTTAAAAAAAAATAAAAGGCCTAAATTTCCAATTTTTATTCGGTTCAGCAAAAGTCACTTTCGCGTTTGGTCAGGTGACGGTCGAACGGACAGATAGACTGAAGGCGGAATAGTGGGTGAACAGCGTACTCACGGTAAAATAGTTATGTTTTACTTTTGAGTACGGAAACTATTGCTTTAATATATCTCTTTTAAAAAGTGTTTCGCTCATGGACCCTTTCCTAAAGCGGCTCATACACTTGTAATAAAATTGTTAAATTTTACGTATTGTTCAATTATGTATATCACCAATGTGTATGTGATATTCGAAGGTGGAACAATATATTGGCAACTATCAAAAGACTTTTGATTTTTATTGCACAATGAAAAGAAAGTGAAATGTGTTGGCAATATTGTAGAATGCTGTTTATGTAATTCCTATAGGTTATGTTCACCTTTTATTGAATGAATGAAACCATTGTGCGATTTATTGCATATTATAGGACAAAATGGTAATAATATGGCGAATATCATATACATACAATAATATTACAAGTGTATGAGCCGCTTAAGCATTTTAGTGAAAATTGTCATAGCCTTTATTCGTTAGGAGGTTTCTTTCTTCATTTTGTTGAACATTTTTTTAAATCGGACCGACAGTCCGGAGATTTCCTCCTACAAACATACCAGCTATACTAACTTGTGCATTTATAGTTTGCTATTTTAAATAATCGAAATAGTTTTGTGTCATTCGCTTTTTCTTATTCCACATTTACACATCACAAAATAATACAAGTTTTTAATAAATTTCAATCAAAAAACTATCATATAAGAATCGTTTAAAATTTGAGTCAATTCAAAAACTTTACGATATTTATTTCATCAAAACTAAGGTTGCAACATTTTATTAAGCATCAAATGTGTGATCTTTCGATGTAAGTACGATTTTAAAAAAAAATTTAAGTAAATAATTGTGTATTGAAAAAAATAAAAATCTAAAAATATTTCCTTTTTAATTTCTCACTTGCTTTTATTTCTATACTTTACAACATTATCGATTAATTTGTATCATCCCTAACATGGGTACAATGCAACTCTACCAAACTTGCAAAACATAAACATAAGCGGAAATTCCTACAGAAAATTTGCATTATTTTTAAACATTATTAGAATTTCTACACACATTCAGGCACAATATAAGCACGCAATTATCAATAAAACCATTAACTATTCACTTTTAACCCAAAGTGCTGCGCATGTTACCACATAAAAATCTTTACACCACCACTTCCACATCCGTCCATTAGAAAACGGAAGTCAGTAATTTGTAATATTCTAAAGAATACAACTTACCAATGTTAAAAAACTTGTGTTTTTCCTTGACTTTAATAATTTCTTTAAGCTACTTAATAGATTTTGTAATTGTTTTATCCAAATAAGTTGAGTTTTTAACAAAAATATAAACAGGGTTTTACGTGCACACACTCAGTTTCAAGGGAAATGACGAACTAATGATATATTGTGTTTTGTTTTGGTTTTGCTTTTCGCCAGAGCTGGGAGTAGCTAATTCAAATTATTTTTTTAAATAATTTTTTTAAAGTAAACTTCTCAAGATGCTTGTATTTACACAAAATTCTAAAAAATATATAAATCCGAACTATGTAATGCAGATAATTTGAGAAATCAGCTAAGGTTGCCAGCTATATGTCTGAATAATTAAAACATTTTGTGTTTCTGTCACAACTAACAAATTTTTAATAATTAATTTTATGCAAATATGTATTTTCAACGCAAGTTGAGGAAATGGATTTACAAAATCTTCTCCAGAATGGACTAACAAAGTAGCCTTAATTATAAAACAAAATCTTCTCCAGAATGGACTAACAAAGTAGCCTTAATTATAAAACAATAACAACTATACAAAAAAAAACAAGCAAATTTATTATTAACAATAACGTTTGGATTATCGAAAACGGAAAAACCCCACATACTGCGCACCTTATTAATACATCACGTTATAAAATCAACAAAACTGTGTAGGAGGCTGTAAAACCACGCCCACGTCCATATTTTTTTGATACATACACATAAAGTAAGAACAAATTTTGACATGTTTTAATGAAATTAATAAAATAATGGCCTATCAGCTGTTCGATATCTCTACATTTACGATTTTAGTATGCTGTTTTGTTTTTTTTTTTATACTATTTTTGGTTTTTAATTTATCGACACCACAACACATGTGTATTTTATTGCTATTATTATTGGCATTTTGGTCCACACTATTAAATAAGTTGCATAATAATATGTATGGCTCAATATGTATGTAAAAGTACACAAAACTATGATTACTGGTTATTAGCGATTGATTTGATTCATTTTGTAATTATGAGTCTTTGGAAATTTTACATACATATTTTTTGAAAGTGTGACATTTTGAAGAGGATATAAAATTTCATACATCTCATTTACCTTCTCTGTAATAATAATACCAGCAATCTGGCAATGCTTTATTATGTATTTAAATAAAAGTTGTCAAAGTGTTTTTGTGTTTTACGGCGAATGGATTGAGTGCTCTCGAAAAAAGAATTGTTCTTATTTTACAATATATATATGTTTATGTACATACATTTATATAAAATTTAAAATTAAAATCGGAAAATTTTAATGGCTTTTAATTAAAAAAGATTTGAATTTATAAGAAAAAAGTGATTGCAAAATATAATGGAAGCAATAAGTGAAGATATATTTTATCAACAAAATCAAATATTAACCAATGAAACAATAACAAGTGACTATGACTCCTCCGCATATAATACAAGCACAAATCTATCAACGTCTTCCTTATCAAATTGTTCGTCTATATCTTCGCCGTCGTCGTCAATTACTAAATCCCCTACACTGGAAAAAATGAAAATATTGACCGTAGATGGTTACAAAAAATTAGATCATGATGAAACTACAGTGCTTAATGATTTTTTCCATACCTCACAGCAGCAGGAGCAGCAGAATTTAGAGCTGCAAGATAATGAACAACAACAGATGTTGCAACAAACACAACAACAAATTAATCAACAGGTGCTGCAACAATTAGGTTTTAATTTGTACGACGATAATTTAGATCTTAATTATGCCACCATCAATACTACTACTAGTACAACCGAAAGTATCACAGAAAACACCATTAATAATTTTACTACTTTATATGGCACTCCCGCACCCTCCCTAATCGA
The DNA here is from genome assembly GCA_949318255.1 of Pollenia labialis. Lineage (NCBI taxonomy): Eukaryota > Metazoa > Arthropoda > Insecta > Diptera > Polleniidae > Pollenia > Pollenia labialis. Next base: position 140,593,864 of record OX439140.1, on the reverse strand, counting down.
TAGTAATAATTACAATAATGATGATAATTTGTCTCATAAAATTTTAAATATATCGAACGATTCCAATTTATATATTGATGACGATTTCATTTTAAACTATTTAAATCCTCCAACAGAACTTAATCAACAATTATCAACAACAGTAAACAATTTATATACTTTAACACCATCCACAGACCTAAATAGTCAAAACAATGCACTATCGCCATTGTCATCATCATCATCTTTAACACGCTCACCCTCATCCATTTTCACAACAACAACTACATCATCATCCATAGCCTCACCAGCATCTGATTTAAATTACTTGGAATTAAGGGGATCATCCTCGTCATCATCTTCCAACACACCTTGTTCGATAATTGGCATTAGCAATGAGAGTAGCATTAATTTATTTAATGATTTTTTATCGGGAGATAATGGTATATGTTTCAAATTTGAATATGCTTTTGAAAATCAAAAGTTAGTACAAGTTCAACCTCCACCACCACCGAACAACCGATCAATTAATCTACTAGATGCAACAAATAGCGTTGTTATGTCAATGACAGAACCCATTTCAATATCGACTTCATCTTACGATTCAACTGATGGTGGAGGAGGAGTAGATCTTTCATCACCCATAAAACCGGCGTCTTACGTAATTTCCCCCTCCCAACCGTCGTCAAAGCATAATATGGTCAATATATCGAATGAAAGGTAGTTTATAGTTTGTTTAGTTTTTTTTTTACTTTTGCATTTGAATTTTTAATTTCTTCCATAGATTGTCATGTTTTGTTTTATATTTTATACCTAAATGCTGCTTGTAAAAAAGCTTTTTGTTATACAACACATACTCACAATATTGTTTAAGTGGCAGACAAATTGCTTAATACTTATTTATACTTGTGCCTTTAAAGAATTTTGTATGTTATATTTTATTTTTAATTTCGTGCAAAAATACTAGAGTTTGATTTCAGATATTAGATATTTTGAAGTTAAAAAATGTTCTAAAATTGTTTCTAGAAAGATATTTTTAGCAGAGATAAATTTAATGCTTATTCTGATTAACAAAATATTTGCTATTAAAAGCACTTTAACCAAATTTTAGTGTGTTACGAAGAAACTTGATTGTTTTTTGTAATAAAGAAAGATATTTCCTTCTGTCATAGCTCAGAACATGTGTACCTACTTTAAATAAGGAAAATATTTTTCTATTTCGTTGCTTGACCTAATCTTATTCATTATGCTAAATGTCAAAGTACTTAATTTTTTCTCCCATATTGCCTTTGAATCAAAATTATCAATATTAATTTTATTTTCAAATTTCTTGAAAAAACTTTAAGGCAAAATTGTTTTTTAAAGAAACAATTTTATTTGCAAAAAAACGATGTAACCGGATTTTTTAAAACTTTAAAGAAAATTTCAAAAACTAAACTTCTATCAACATCACACAAATTTGAAATTGTTTTAAAAAATTGCAATGTGTTGAAAAAATTTTAAAAATATCTGGATTTTCAGTTGTTATACATATTAAATAAGTTTTAAATTTAAATTATGTGATGATTAACACAATAGCAAAATGTCTTGCACTAATTAATTTGGAAATCGTGCGCAGAGGTTGCTTCGCAGAACTTCCTGAATAGCTGATGGGTTTTTGACCCAATGGCTGAGAAAACATTTATTTGCTTTTGTAAAGCCGGACAACGATTTTTGTAGAGTGGCGAAATTCTTTTAGTTCAAAGTATGATCAGAAAACCAGACTTCACTCCAAGCATCACATACAAATTTACAAATAGAATAATATGCAACCGATATTTCGGAATAATTATAAATAACAAAAGTGCCAGAATAGAGTGGATTTCCAACGAACATTACTGTGTACTGGCCAAATTTATTAAAAGAATAATATTTATTTCTGAAAAGTATTTAAAAGCTTTGACCAGTATATAAGTCACATGTCCCACTTGTATTATTTTTTTTTTAGCATTTTTACTAAAAAAATATTTTTTAAAATTTCTAAATTTAATGATTAAGCAAATGGCTTTATGATCTGATAAAAAAAAGTCAGGGGATAATGGGTTTTCATACTTTTTTATACTCTTTTGGACTATGCTGTGCCATTTTTCCTATTTGCAAAAATTATAAAAAGTTGTATGCTTAATGGTCATACCTCATACTTTGAGATATATAATAATAACAATAGATATATATAATCTTCGTGTTCAAAATTTTATCGATTTTAATTTCACTGGAATTCGATTTTCAGATTTCTAAAACGAACATTACAAAAGTTTAAAGCATTTGATAGCAGCCCAGCCGAATAATAAGCGCTTTTATTTGCTTCTGCATTCTAGTTTCTTAAATAAACAGAGCTTTTAAAATCATAATATTTTTGTAATTCAATTTTAGTTGTTGTCAATATCCAACTTTATTAAACAAAAAAAAAAATTCTTTTTAGTATCAAAATATTGCACGACCTAAAAACTTTAATGCATTTACTTTTGTAAAATAATGTTTTTAAGTATATTATAAATACAAAACTTTTAACATTTTTCAATTAAATTTTATTCAATTTTATAAACATTAATAATAAACTGCATTTGATCTATGTATGTATGCACGTACATATGTATGTATGTATATACAAAAAACATCAAATGTTACTCATAACAAACAATAAATTGAATATATATTTCTAAAAAAACATTCAGTTGAAAAATTGAGAAAAAATCGTAACAATATCAAATTAAATATTTTTTATACCTATATCGAAAATTTTTACAATTTGTTGTTAAAATACAACAACAAAATATCTGTGGGTCCCACGCAACATTAATAATTTATATTTATTATTCCACACACACTCAAATATATGATTTGAAAATCACGTTTCTAAAAATAGTACATATATTGATAAAAAGAAAATTAAAAGAAAAACAAGAAAATAAAATAATTATAATATAACACTAAAAAGTATTCAAAACTTTTACCCAAAATAGAGTAAACATACACTCAATGATTCTCTACAAGTTGTAGTCCTCCTTTGCATTTGAACATTTCTAAAAGTGAAACTATGTATGTTTCACTTATAGTTTGATTAAATACAAATATTTTATATAGACAATAGCATCGCCCATCCATCCTCATTGACTTTGGCGTAGTACTTGAGGAAAAAAACAAAATATTTTGTGTTGAGTTCCACAACTGTATGTAAAATTTTAAAACAATTTAAAATAAAAACATGAAATTTTGTATTCATACATATATTGTATAATTAATTGCTATTATTTTCGCATTGTATATTGGGGGCGTTACAGACATCATGTTTTCTCTGTTATTTGCAGCATGTGCCGCTATTTATTTGATATTTTCTGCAAATTTGTTTTATTTTTTTTTTTGTAAATTTTCTATATGGTTTTTTTTGCCAAAAATTTTATAAATTTTTATTTAATCCTATATGCATATAAGTAAATGACAACGTTTGTTTGCAATTCTTTTACGGAAAAACTGCTAAGCAGACTTATGTAAAATGTGGTTTAGAGAAAGAAAATTGTTTAAAAAAAAACACTGTAGGCTATATCAGTTCTCGATTTAAAGCCACTCCCCTTTTTATGCCTATTTTAGCAAACATGATATTTATTATTATACATACATGATTGAATATTCTGGTTTGTAACTCTTTTGACAATACTACTGCGCCAATCAACATAAAAATTGGTTCCTAGGCTGGATATTTTGAAAAGGGCCGCAACAGTTATTCCTTTTTTTTCATAAAAGTCAGGTGGTAAACGTTATTTTTTGACTTTTATTTTTTGAACAAAAATTGCAGTTATTTTTTTATTCTCTAAAGAAATGTACGGGTTATGAATCAGGGCTGTGGGTGGAGTCGTCCGAAAAAAGTACTAACTCCGACTCCAACTCCAAACGCTGAAATTTTTTAAGTGCAACTCCGACTCACGATTTCGACTTCTACTTTAATTTTGATGCTAAATGTATATGAGACTCAGTGATGTTAACTTTTATTTTTTCATTACCGTACGGCCTTCGAGTTTTTGAGAAGAAATTACCGTACGCAAACATTAATGTGCTGTTTCCAAATGACAAGCGATTGATTATGTAGTAAAATTTATATGAAAAGCACTCAGTCCATCGCCTTTCATTTAAAAACAGCACATAAGAGCAGAATTCATAAACCATTTATTTAAATTTTAAATGTGTTTTAAGAAGATAATTTTTATTTTGGAAATTTTTTATGCCGAAAAACTTTGGAGTCGGAGTCGCGAGTTTTTGTGGGTACTACGACTCCGGCACAAAAACCTCAACTCCGACTCCACAGCCCTGGTTATGATGTTTGAGTTGACTTTAAGTATTTATTTTTATGCGCATAAGATATCCCAATGATTATCACACATTTAAAAAAATAACAAACAATTTAGATGAAGACGATTCAAATTTTTATTGAATTACGAAGAGAAAAGTTTGGCAATTATAAATGGAAAATGATATCTGGCAAATGTCCACCACGAGCACGCTGACAGATGTCGATTCTTTCATCAAAGTTTTTAATCTTTTTTTTTTGGCAAAATGGCGGGTCTATTTTGTTAATCACATCATGGATTTTGAGTTTTAAGGCTGCAATCGATTCTATTTGCTCCGTACAAAAATCCTTGTAAGGCTTCAAAGTCAAATCCTTACGCAAAATTCGCCATGTGGTGTTTTTGGATAACCCAAATTGTTGACACCGTCGAGGAATAGTCAAATTTAGCCATATAAATGCTTCACAAACAAGTTTAATTTATTAATAGTTATTCATTTTTTGTTTTGGTTTAATTTTTATTTCAACTTTTCTTTTATTTAAGAATTTTTTCACAAATTGTATGCATTTTATTTGTTACTTTTGTTTGTTTACTTTTTAAAACATATGTTTTTTTGATTTACTAAATTTTACTGCAAAAATTTGTGCAGTAAAAATTTGTAAATACTCAGACAAGAACTGTCACTTTACGCTCTCAAGTTGTGTTCTCATTGACTGTATTTTGTGTACTCGAACGCAATTTCGTAAAATGCAGTAAAGTTCAGTAAAAAATAGTAAAAACTTTTGTGTTCTCGAACGCAGCTATTATAAATATGTATTTCTTATTATTTATTTTGCTGTCACTTACAATTACTTAACAAGTTTTTGATTTTAACAAACTAAACCGCGACAGAACAGAAAAACTAATCAATTTCACAAGTTTTTTAATAACAAAAACAAATCAGCTGATTCGTAACAGAATAGAAAATAAAGACTAACTGAGCCCTTGAAAAATTTGTTAAATTATCATTTTTATTGCCAGCTTATTACTTGTCCAAAATACACAACGCGTTAAAAAGTTCAAAGTTAACCAAATTTCTGGCGCAAACGCGTCAAAATATTTTGCATGTAGCTTGATCTATGAAAATACACTAGTTTGACTTTTTTTGACAGAAGTCTACAGAGCGAGCGCACTCTAACGCGTGGTATGTACTTCTACCTTTAAGGTTCCGACAATGTCGAGATCTAATTTTAAGTCAGGATTTGAAAAATATTTTTTTGTTTTTAACAAGACGAATTTATTACAGGTGGTCTTAAAAAAAGCCCTGCTGATATTAGCTAAAATCACTGTTGGATGTCAAAATTTTGTTTATTCTCTTTTATTATCTTTGTTTCTGTGTTGTTTTATTGCTGTTTTTGACATTGTACAATGATTTTACAAAAACAAATTGCTTGTGGTTTTTGTACGAGTTGTACTTGTTGTAGTACCGAGATTACCTGGGATGAATTCGCCTTGGTTTTTAATTAAAAAAAACTTTTAATTTGTCAGTTATTGTTAAATTTGTTACAATTTGTTGAAAATTTATAAAATAAGGAAGAAACCCTGAAAAAGGCACTCAAAGAAGTGCCGAAACATTGGTTTAAATAAACGTTTAAAGTTTAAAAAGAAAGACCTCAAGCTCGACAATAAACACATATTATATTTTTTTGTTTTAAAATTTTTCGGTCCCTGTAGAAATAAATTTTTAACCACGCCCTTTTTAACGTCTCACCAATTTATATGAAACTTGGCATACTGATTAAAGGCCCAACTAGAATTTGAATAACTTGGCTTAAGGCAACTGGGCGAATACACGAAAATCATATGTGACAAACCATATTGTATTTCAGGAAACTTTTTGTTAAGTTTTATGAAAGCTTTAGCAAAGTGCGAAGTTGATCAAATGTATGTATTTTTAGATTGTTGTTGTTTTTTAAACGAATTTAAGACGGGTTTCGTTTATTTTTGACAGCATCTTAAGTTTATGTATGCACATTCTGTTTGGGTCTCAAGAGTATCTTAAAAAATAAGCTATGAGCTACTTTTAATGTTAACCTAAAGTCACACTTTCTTGCTGCTGACTTTATGTAAAACTAAATTTTCTGCAATATTCACACTTATTGTGATAAGGGTGATTTATTGAACCGATCTGAAATAGTTTACATAATAAAAGAAACTAAATAATAAAAAATATATATGTATCAAATGCTACCGCCACTTTTGACAATAGAATTATGATATCATACATACATAAATTCATTTAGAATCGCCCGTGCAAATATGTTGCACGAATGTGATGCAAAACGATCGTTTTTAGGAGGAGTGATGAATTTCCACCGATCTTAAAATTCATTTCTGAAGTAAGGTTTTAATTTTTTGTTCAAAATACATACAGTTCAATTCACATATCGTCGTGCCGGAGTTATTTTGTCGTATATCACCGTATATGAGATAAGACCGTTTCCTGTGGTTACTTTAACAGGTCTATCGATCTGCGCAATCCTCATGTCTCTATCTCTTATGGTTAATAAGATATGACGAAGCCATTTTGTTGTATATCCACTTTTGCGAAAAATTTTATGCATTATAACATCGTATGCAACTTAATTGTGGATATACAACAACAAGCGTATGAAAATCTGAAATTAAAAAAAATCTTGCGTTTTCTTGTTGTATGTGTACAAAGTATATCAGGTATGTTACAAACATAGACGATCTTATTAATACATATTACTATTATTTTAAAATTTTTCGTTTTATATGTAAAGATTTTTTCGGATGTAGTGCACAGCGGTTATTTATATTTATGGAACTATTGCCATATTGCTTAAATTCATTTTATTGTTAAGCAATTAAAAGTTAATTATTCAGGGTTGTGGTCCAACCATAATGCACGGTGTTAATTGTAAATAAAACAAAAAGTTTTCAGAGAATTATCTTAATATTTTTTTATTATTATAGAAAAATCTATGAAAATTCTGTGTGAGACAAAATGTCGGCCAAATGCGCGCCACGGCTTCGGTGGCATACCTCTATCCGATGGTCCATATTTGCAATGACTCTGAGACATAATTGAGGTTCAATGTCGTTAATGTGCCGAATTATCTAATCCTTTAGCTCTTGAATTGTTCTTGTATCTATTGACGTATACTATTTATTTTAAATATCCCCAATGAAAGAATGATAACGGTGTCAAATCATATGATCGTGACGGCCAAATGACATGGCCATTGAATTTCTCGCGTTGGCTGTGTAACAAATTCTTTTGTAACTACTTATCGTCCAGATCCATATTCTCAATTTCTGGCAACAAGTAGTCCGCTAACAGCTAGCGATATCAAACACCATTCACGGTAACTGCTTAGCCAACCTCAATTTCGAAGCAGTACGACCTGATGATGCCGCCAGAGCTATAACTTTAAAAATTTTTTCCATGACTGGATATTTGTACATAAATTGAAAAAAAACTTCAAACACAATATCTGACAAAAATATTGGACGACTTTTTTCACGTACATTTTTGTGTATGAAATTTTGAACCTTTAGATTAGATTCCCAAAAAACAAATTGTTGTGATATACGTAGGGTGTTCAATTAATCGGGTTTTATTTTTAATCGATTTAACGATAAATCGATATTTGGAATTTTTAACTTATTCGATTAAACGAATACAATTTTAAAATTAATCGATTAATCGAATAATTCTAAATCCAAAAATTTTATAGTTACGAATTTTTTTCAATAATTTTAGAAAAAATTAGTACTTAAGTAAATAAAGTTTCTTTTTTAAATAAAACTTGTCAATGTAGCTCCAAATTGTTGCTTCATTTTCGGGCATTTAAGCTGCGTTCACAATCAAAAAAACATTTTCACTTGGTGTTTTTGCATCAAGAAACCGTTTGCAAATTTTAGCCACAACAATATTAAGCATTTATTTTTAGTTTTGTAAATATTTTGTTAAAATTTTCATTCAAAACTAAATAAAATTATTTTAAACGTCAGAAACAATTTCATACAAATTGTTGTTGAAGTTCTAGTTGACTCAACTTTAGTTACATTTTTAAAAAAATATTAGTTACATTTTTGTTCTAAAAATGAAAGGAAAATATATGAAATACTTTTGGAAGAAAAAAGATAGTAGAAAAAACGAAATTGTTTTTTTGATTGTGAACGTAGCTTAAGATTTTAAAAGAGTCAATACATATAACTTTTGATTTTTGAAACTTTTCACGGATGTTCCATCCTCTGCTATGCTTCTGCAAATAATTTCCTTTAGAGAATCGATCAAAGTATCTTGTTTAAAATATTTATTCATTGGAACACTTGTAGCCCCATTTGATTTTGTTGGTGGAGCATTTTATTCTTTATAGTCTACACAGTGAAGTTGTTGAAGAACATTGATGTAAATACAATTTTTGACATTTAGCATTATTAGATTTATCTTTCGTACAATATTTTTAACCCTCCGTCTTACACATGTTTTTATTTTCACATTCGTAACGCATGAGTCTAGCCAGACCCAACAAACTTTTGAATAAATAAAACCAATTTTTTTTTAACTAAATTTTATATTATACACATTTATAATTTAAATACATATTTTCATATTTTATTTAAATTTTAAATGTGTATAATATGACATTTAGTTAAAAAAAATTGGTTTTATTTATGCAATAAAATATCACCTTCAGAAATTTTATTTTGTGTAAATAAATTTGGCTTATATTATGTACATATGTCATTAAGACATCTACCAAACAACTTTTTTTATTAATTTAAAACCCAGTTACATTTTTTGTTTTAATAACCTTCGATTGAAAGATAAGATTTGTGATAAAAATCCATAAAAATGACTCGTATAGAAAATTAATGATTTCTTTTAAGGTTAATTTAACCAGCAGCCGTGTTCTGTAATTCGCTAAAGCTAAATCTCTATCGCTTAAAATATATAAAGTTTATTTAGCGATTTTTCTGTAACGTGCATTGCTTAATTTGGCGCAATTTTAGATTTTAATGTCATCGCTAAAATTTTTGAATTTTTGTATTCTCTAAGGCATTTTAGCGATCGAGATTTAGCTTTAGCTAAGCGCATTACATAATACGGCCGCAGGTCTTTATTAGGGTTTTTTCCCGAGATTTCCCGTCCCGGGAATTCCCGGGAATTTCAATTATTTTCTTTCCCGTTTTTCCGGGATTTTTGTTGCTGGATCCCGGGAAATAAAAGTTCCTCATAGTTTCAGAAAATAGCTATTTATACTTTGAAATTACGTTTTATATTCTCTAAAAATTAGCATTTGTTGATGGGTTGTCGATTAGATCAATAACAAGAAGTGAGAACGTTCGTAAATCAATGTGCAACAGTTGATAATTAATAAATTTAGTGAAGTGAAGAGTTTATAAAGAACAAAAATTCAAAATAAGATGCAGGCAGTACATTTTAATTGTCCATGGACAAGTCTTACAAATAGGAGATATCCAAAAATATCGCTCCTTTATTGCAGCAAAGTCATATCTACAAAATGGCAAAATGCGATTAAAGTTAAAATGTACCGATTTAAAGATACATATATTTTGCTATAACTTCGGTTCAGTTTGAGATAAAAACCGATGTTTTGTTACGAGATTAAACACTTTGCTTAATTAACTTAAAATTAAAAAAAAATGTTGAGATATGACGATATGTTAGTAAGGTGATAAACATAAATTTGTTTCATTTTTTGACGGCTTATATAACTGGGAAGTGCTGGGAAACAGAAATAAAAAAAAACTATGGAAACTCGTGTAAGATACTACAATATACAATTTTAAAAACACATTGTCCTAAATATTACAGGTGGATCTTGTAAGAAGAAGTCCGTTTGATGCTATTTTTTGCATCAATATTGTCATACATTTGGCTGATATAGACGTTGTTTATAAAAAAGCAAAATTAGTTCGGATTGTGAATTAGAAATATGCAACAACTTTTAACTTTTGCACTTTAAACTATCTGTCCAATCTCGGTAAAAAAGTGAAAGAAATGTTTCGGAAACATGGTAATAAGTAAATAAAATAAGAAATTTACTCGTTTCCGACTTTCTAAACGCATTGAGTGTGTCTTAATATTATTTCCTAAGCTGTTAAAAAAATTTAACATATTTATAAAACATATTTATTTAAAATATTTTATCTATTTTATAAATTTACTTTTTGATCTCAAAACTTGAGTACCATAATTTTTGTTTGTTTTTATTATTGTTTTATGAATTAAATTGTTATGTTTATGTTATCTTTTTATCTTGTATCTAGAGCATAATGATACGAAATTTACATATAAAATCGTAAGGTAATAATAATTCAAGTTCCTCTTTCAACCTTTAATTATTTTTGTAGTATTTAGGCATTTATTTTACTTACTTTGTAAACAAGTTCCCTTGCGCTTTTTTTAAAAAAAAGTTTTTTTCATTAATTTAAAACAAATTTACTTTGTATTATTTATATGGAGCGGGATCCCGGGATCCCGGGAAATTTAAAAAATTTTCCCGTTTTCCCGGGAATCGAAAAACTCCGGGAAAAAAAAACTCTAGTCTTTATACATATGCCTGTGATTAATGATATTTTATAATAAGCCATACTCGAATATGTGCATTAATACTTTTTTTTACCTCAAAATAACATTGTTCTTTTGTGATATTATTACAAATAAAATAAATGATTAACACTCTTTAAATATTAAAAAAAACCGACAAAGTGTTATAGAAAAAGAGTTATTTAAACAAGTGATGTGATGAACAAATGAGTAATCTTTTAGTAATTTTTAGTTTCCTAATTTAAAAATGTAATTTTGGTAACAAATGTTTGTGTTTATTTGTCATATAAATACATTTAAACAGCTGGTGTTTTTTTTATTTACCAATCTTAGCGAAGGAAGTGCTCTTGTATATTTGTGTAAACACGGAACCTATTTTACTCTCGTATTATGTAAAATGTTTTTAATACAAAGTTTAAACTTGAAAATTTATAAATGTTTTCAGTTCAGAATTTTTTTATTGCAAAAATACATAGAAAACTGCACTCATGTTGAAGTGAGCGCGGTCTTTATTATAATTTAAAAGTGTTAAGCTGTTCATATTTTTTGACGTATAAAAAAAGTAAAGCCACCTGCCAATCAAATATTGAATATTTATGTTTTTCAAGATGCCTAACGAGTGTGTAAAAAGTAGTAATTTGAATTATTAATTTATTATTATTAAAATAAACGTCTAATAGAATGTATTTACAATTAGTGCCGGTTCACACACGTCAAGGTTGACTCGTCAAGTCTTGAGTTTTTAGGAGAAAGGGGAAAAGAAATGGCATTCTCTTTTCCCTTCTCTCTTAAAAGCTCAAGACTTGACTTGACTTGACTTGTGTGAACCGGCACTTAGACGTTTATAAATTGCCAGCGCTTAAAAAAAATCTGCACTAAATACCAGTGTTGCCACTTTGTGGGTAATAACCCGAATTTGGTATAATTTTTACCGTCGTGGGTAGAGCGTGGGTAATTTCTCTTAGGTGTTATTCAGGTGTTATTTGAAATAACTTTATACTTTAGATACCCAAATAAATCAAGATTCGATTTAAGAGATCACATTTATTTCTTTTAAATATTGTTGCTAAAAAATGCACAGTCTTTTGGACCACAGTTTCGGTTTCTTTTTAAGAAAATACTTCAATCAATAAATATATATTTTCAAAAGTTTTGTAATGAATGAATATGGTCCCATAGATTTGGGTAAATTTGCCTCTTATAGTGATTTAGAACAAATAGAAACTGGGATTTATTTCCTTTCGAAGGTTACTTTATATTATATTCAACATTTTTTATTTTTCGAATTTATTCTATGAAAGTAACATTCAAAAGGAAATAATTCCCAGGTTCTATTTGTTAAAATTGTTGAGTTAAATACATTCAATTTATAAAGTATCACTATCTAGTGTGACACAAAGAATGCTGACGAAGGCCGTAGCGGGCCAGAAAATGCATCACATTCTGCTGGTGTCTAATAATTGTAAATTTTTCTGTACAATATACTTCATTTTCGTCCAAAGGAAAGCTAAGGTAAAATGTAACAAGAAGATACAATATAATAGTCTGGTAGTGTATAAAAAAGTCATAAAAAGTCATTTCTGAAAAATTGAAGGAATAGGACTATTACAAAAAATCTTTATAAAATACATAACTGAAATTTAGCTCATAGAATAAATTCGAAAAATAAAAAATGTTGAATATAATATAAAATAACCTTCGAAAGGAAATAATTCCCAGTTAATATTTATTTTATTTTTTGTTAATATGTATTTATTTTTAATATGATATTTTGTCACGCCTTTGTGTAACTTCTTTAGTGAAAAATAACAATTTTAAATTGTTATCGGACCAAAGAAAATAAATAATTTTATAAAAAAATAGACCTCAAACTTAATAAAATAAATAAAAATTAAAAAAAAATTAAGTTCGAACAATAGACAATTTATATGTACATATGGATGTATAAAATACCCATGAACTTTAACTATGTTTTTGTTTGATTATGTTTATTTTAATTAACAAAATACTTATTACAATGGTGTTTTATTTATTTTCATCATTTAAATTATGCATTCATCATTTAAACTCTTTTTAATTTTTATTTATATTAAAAAAATAGTATATCAACATATTTTAACTTTAAAATATCTATAATTTGTTTTCTCGCACCAATTTCAAATGTGATTTATTTTGACAGTTCTTGTATGAAACTTTTCGCAAAATATTGTTACAGAAACACTTTTTCTCACATCCTTCAAATAATTGCTGAAAAATTATTTAAATGACAGATAATTCTTGCAACGGAAAGATACAGAAACACTTGTGTGAGGAAAAACATTTTTTGTTTCATTTTGCACTGTTTCTGTCCCGATTCACCGGTTTCATGCGGAAAATTTAACGATGCGAGAAATACAGAAACGTGTAAGTTTTTGAGTTTTTTCGAACTTGCACTTGCATGTGGAAATGGGGCGTTAGACTAAATACAAATCGATGACTTTGTTTATTAAAAGTTTAACTTTACGAATACACAAAATGAAAATTTTTTTGTGATCTAAAAGTGTTTAAGGGAAGAAAAAGCATAATAGCCTGTGATCGCTTTTATTTCACTGCGCAGCATTTTTGAAGTTATCGAGTGCAAACTCTTTCTCGTGTGGAAGTACTTAGTGCCGGTTCACACACATCAGGTTTGACTCGTCAAGTCTTGAACTTTTAGGAGAGAGGGGAAAAGATCTGGCATTCTCTTTGCCCTTCTCTCCTAAAAGTTCACGACTTGATGAGTCAAACTTGACGTGTGTAAGCCGGCACTTACTGAAACCAGCAAACCCATATTTGGGTTTTGCTTGTTTAGCTAGCGTTCGGAATTTATTGCCTCATGAACATTTTTGCTAAAACTTGATTTCTCCGAAAAACATGTACATATATTTTGGAATTATGTTTTTTTCGCAATTGCAACTATTAACTGAGAGAAAGAAAGCGCCAAACGAACTAACCCGAACAAACTGCATTTACTGCATTAAAATTGGTAAAAAAAAATTTGTAATTTTTAGATATTTGTTCACTATTTTGGCCCATAGCTGCCAAATCGTGAAAAGTCCAGTAAAAGAATATTAAAATACAGTTCGTAATTCTTCAGAACATTATAATACTGGAAAATGGCATTTTTCGGTGGTATTTTACATCGGAAATGCGGAAAACATTTAAAATATATAGGCAAAAGTTAAAAAAATCATAATGATAAATATTGATTTTTCATACATTTTTCAAATTTTCGATTTTAAAGCTTTGTTTACAATCAGAGCAAAAATTTCGTTTATCTTATTTCTTCCTAAAGTAATTCATATATTTTCCTTTCATTTTTCAAACAAAAATGTAGCTAAAGTTTTTTAAAAAGTTGAGTCAACTTCTACTTTAGCAACAATTTGTATGAAATTTGGGCAGAATTTACAAACGGTTCCTTTACATGTGTGGTCGCGAAAAAAATTGTTGCTCTATTACCCTATGTAAGTCTACACCAGTGATGCCAACTTTTTGAGAGCAAAAAGCACTTTAGAATTTAAAAAAAGCACTAAAAAGCACTATTTCGAGCAAAAAAAAGCGTAAAAAAGCCATTTTTTCAATTTAATTTAACACAAAACAAGTTGCTTTCGGCTATGACGAATATTATATACCCTCAAAATTTAAAAAAAAGGCGATGGCGTTTATGGGGACCATTTTTTAAGATTAAATAATAAATACATATATTTACATTTGTTTAAAAACATTTTTAATTGTATTATTATTATCTTCAATAAAAATAATATCATCCAAATCATGATGATCCATCAGCTATGTTTGAATTGGCCATAAACCCGTTTTAAAGTAATCAGTGCGAGCTCGATTTTTGTAACTCGATAAAAATCTAGCCCTTTTGCAATTACCGAAAATTTGCAATGACCGACCAATGACTTTATATTTATATCGTTTAAATAAATCTGAATTAAAATCGTGCAAAGTTTAATAAAAGAATTGGCGTATGATATTATCCAATTATTTTAACCTATGTACGCTTCAGAATGAAAAACACACATAAGATGTTATATAGAAAATCATGTGTGTTTGCATTCTGATACTTAGTCAAACCTTTTTGCAGTAGCACTAGAGGCAGAAGTGCACAACACGCGGTTATTTGGTAACGAGTGTTGTGCGTTTGAAAACTAAAAGGCATGAAAAATGGCAGGTTACATAACGCTCGTTATAAAAGCATTTTCTGTTAGCTTTTTTTAATTTATTTAACACTTTGCTTATACTAAGTTTCAACTTTTTATAAGTTTTTAAAGTCTTTGCGTTCTTTTGTACAGTTTCCTACTGCATGTTTTTTAACTTTTCTACATGATCGTTGTTTATTTTTCCATTCACAATTCCTAATATTTTCCAAGTCATTTTCTATTTTTGACACAGTGTCTACATCTTTAAAAAAATGTTTATCGCAAACAAATACATCGTTGTTATTACGATTACTAAATATGTTGCCATCGCTAAAAAGTGAAACCTTTTGTAAAATTTCCAAATTGCTAGGAAGCCTAGCTCTAACATCGTAAATAAAGTTTTTGGCAAAACGAATGCCACTTTCCTTTATCTCTTTTTTATCATTTGAAATCTTAAAATCTTTACAGGCTTTCTCAAAATTGTAATCCAAATAGCAAAGCTCATCTTAATCCTCTATTCCTATAAACGTATTTTTAAAAAATGGTAGAAAAAAAATTAAAATTAAAAAAGCACTAAATGCACTAACGAAAAATTGAAAAAGCACCAATTTAGTGCTTTTTCTAGGTTTGGCACTACAGATACAATTTTGGCGTTTTAAGTCATCAAAAAGCACCATAAATAGTGCCAAAAGCACTAAGTTGGCATCGCTGGTCTACACTAAAGATAATTATCTCAGCAAGTTGGCAATAACATCGGCAGAATAACAGAGCAATATTTCTTATTGCTCAGCTTATGTTAAAGGCATGGGAAAACATATTTCTGTTAACTCATAGTTTGAAAAAAACAAGGTGCAGTGTAAAAACTGGCGGAATCTTGCAAGAATTATTTTTATTAATATAAATTCTTTCTTATTCGACTTTATAATTTAAATTTATATTAATTTGTCATTTTAAATATAAAAATATAAATTTTTTTATTTTTGTTAAAGTAAAATTATTATTTTTATATAAAAAAGAACTCGAACTTAAATGAATTAATATTAATTTTAATAATAAAGATCGAATAGGAAAAAATTATATAAATAAAAATAATTTTTGCAATTTTATTTTAGTGTTTTTTTAATTTTTGAATTTAATTATTTTACTACAATTATAATTTGCTACCATAATTTTGACATTTACTGCAATATGTGTCGCAATAATTATCACTGGTATAGACGGGCAGTTATAAACACCAGTGAAAATGTTGCTGCCTATTGTGAACAAAGCTTAATACAGCTGGAAAATGTAAGAAATATTTTTATGCATAATTTTTTTGGGAATATTCCTTTACTTAATCGTCCAAAGTTTGGGGAAATGGGAGGAAAATATATTAAAATTAACATTATTTTTTCGCAATGAAAAAAAAATCAAGTTTTAGCCAAAATTATCATTATGCCATAAAATCCGAACGGCAGCTAAACTATCGAAACCAAAAAAAGTTAAGTATGTTGCAATAAGTACTTTGAGAAATTCTATTTGTCTTTCAAAAAATCAACTTTTTTGTTTGTGTTAATGCAACAAACCCACCACGACTTAACGGATAGAGACATACACATACATAGTTTCATTTATTTCGAAGGCTAAAGGTGCAAGAGCAAAAATAATGAAACTCTTATTTCTTATCTAATGCCTAATTTATTTGAAATCTCAAAATTTTTAAGATTTTACGTTCGCGTCCAATTAAATGTTATGTTAAGTAGAAAGTCAATCTTCACAATCTCACCCGCCTATGCTAATTTAATGTTAACTTTTTTTAAATAGTTAAAAAATAGTTTATAGGATTAGTAAAAATTTACAAAGGTTATACAAATATTAAAATGTTTTTTTTTAAAGAACCCAGGCAGCACCGGGTCCAAACTGCAAGACAAAAAAAATACACAATAATGGTTTGTGTGGGCAGTTGGTATCATACCACATTGTACAAACATATGGGCATGCAACAAATGTTTAAAAACTACTTCTGTGTACATTTATTTGTTCATGTGCTGTGGTTCATCAAATACTTTGAGTGGAACCATGCACATCCAAAAATATTTTATCATTTCAATTATCTCAATAAAACAAGAGTTGTTTTATATTTAAGGACATTGTTCTATTTGTTTATGATACATACATATTTATAACTCTTGATAAATTTTTTTAATCTATTTTAACCAAAGTGTACAGTTTATTTTGATTCTCTTTAAAATTTTAGGATAAATAGCAAGCAAACCAAAGATCGAGTTTTAAGTAGAAAGTGTAAAGTTTGTATGGATACAAAAAATAACTATGTGTGTGAAGTTAGCTCCGTCCGTTAGCTTCGTTTTCTTGCCTATCAAGTTTCCTGTACACAAGCAACTTGTGTTAACATAGTTCGTACTCAAACACTGTTAAGACAACAGAATGGATGTTTTTTTGGCAAAAATTAATAATTTGAGACCAAAATAAATTTAAAAATGGTAATTCAGAATAATTAAATCATTAAGAATTTTCCCTAATTAATTGTGATTTAAAAGAAATTTTTTTTCGATTTTATTTTTGATAAAAAGAAAAATTTTTAAAACCTGAATTTCATTTGGGCTGTACACGAAGGCTGGTTATATGGTTATTTAGTTATATTCACAACAACAAAATACATTTATTTAAATTTTTTAATATATTTTGTTACTGTTAATATAACCAGCCTTCCGTGAACAACAGAATTGCCTTTTTTGCTTGGGGTAACAGGAAAAGCATTTACCATTATTGATAATTTTGTCTGAAGCCGTTACTTTAGGGACTAATGTATTTTGTTTTAATAAATTGTACAACTTTAGACCTGATGCAAAATAATAAATTATTTTTGATTAAAAATTTAGGTGTTGTTTTATATGGCTGTTCTTAAAAAAATTTTAAAAATAATTTTTGGCATTTAAAAAAAAAATACACATCGCACCGGTACACAGTGCGGCCGATTGCCAAAAGCTGACCAAAATTCGAAAATTCAAGTAATTCACTATACAAATTGTATATCAAATGTGTGGAATTTCACCCCCTTCACCCCTAATCGACCACCCCTTGGGGTATTTATTTATCATAATCAAGATACCTACATATCGTTTTTGAGGGGTTTGACGCCGCAGATTACGAATTTTCTGTCAGAGTTATAAAATTTTTCATTAGTCCTATTACTTGAATACCATCTTGTTTTTATCTTATATACCAAATCTGATATATGCCGTTTCTCGTTTTCTTATAAATAATCAGTCGCATTTTGGTTTTCAGACAAAAATTTGTTAATCCTTTCATAAATCACGTTGATACTTGGAATAATTGTAACCTGGGTAAATCACCAGTAGTGGACATACTGCAACCTAAAAAATAAGATTATTTTTATAGTTGAGAGAAAATTCTGAAAAAAAGCATATGAGTTTTTTGAAAAATCAACGAATTTGATTGTTGAATAATTTTTTGTTTTAACAATTTATTAATAACTTTTGGGCAACATTAAAATTGATGTTTAAGGCAGTCAAAAGTTTCTGAATTTTTTGAAGTGCGGCAATTTCAATAGTATGGGTTTACACAATGAAATTAGGTGAGCGAGAACAGGCTATTCTTCTCTCCCCTTTCACTCATAAACTTAAACTTTCATAGTGTGAACCCAGACATAATATAGAAGGTTTTGGCAAAGCATCATTAGAAAAAAACCCATAATAATTCAAGTGGCAGGAGGTGGCATCTGAATTTTGGCTTAATCGATAGTTAATACTTTTCCAAGTAACCTCTAAAGGTAAGAAGACAGCATTTGACAGCGTTTTATTGTCATTTTATTTGAAAACTCAAATTTTATTGGAAGAAACGAAAAAAAGTACTCTTATGATTGTGCTGCTAAAAATTTTCTATAAAAGAACTGACATTTACAAAATATTTTACGTATTTTACTAACCTTCAAACGTACATTCATTTGGTTTTTTTAGATTTACTTTGCTGCACGCGCTTTCACATGTTGAAAGATTTTGCCGAATAACTACACCAATATTGCGCTTGAATAAAGGTCAAACTCCAACTGAAAATAAAGAACGATTTTGGGGTATATGACGTTACTGTTAACAATGTTTACTTCTTATAGGATCCCTCTAGCCAACTGCATGCTAAAACATCTAATGAACATACTTTTATTTTTCGAGTTTTGGCCAGCTTTTTGGCAATCGGCCGCACTGTGCGGTATCTCTAAGGGGGTTAACTCATAATTTATAAATTTTCAGAAAAGGCAAAAAACTCTTTCTTTAATATGGATGTTCTCTTATATTATAAACTTGCAACTTGTTTTTTTGCGAAAGAGTAGATTTTTTCAGTTGGCATCAAAGTTTGAAACGAATTTCGATATTAAACTACATGTTCGGGCATGTTCTACAAATCGAAATGAAGTGGATTTGAAATCGAACGAAATTTTAATTTCAATTATTTACAAAATTACTGTAGTTTTTCCTGTTTTTCAAAGCTGTTGTTATAAATATATTGGTACTCAATATATCGATGGCTTAATATAAAAAAGACCTAACTCGATTTTTTTGTTTGTTTACGGGGTAAGAAAAAAACGTAATAAAAACTGTAAAATTTTAAATAAAAAAGTTTTAGCGCAATTTTAAATCAAAATATCAAACAAATGTTATACTACGGCCCCTTAAAATTTTAAATCAATATACAGAGGCATTTGCTATCAGAATAAACAAAAAAAGCGATTTTTTAAAAAAATCGAGTTACGCCTTTTTTATATTAACCCATCGATATGAAGTATGGAAAAAGAAATATTTTTATGAACTTTCTTTACAGTCTCGTTTTCAAAATTTTTGTTCGGTTTTAAATCCACTTCTTTTCGATTTACAGAACATACCCTGTTATTTCGGTATCGGTATTTTAATTATATATACATATGTAATTGGTATACCTGTACAGAAACTTTTATGTACATAGGTATATCGGTTTTACAATTACATTAACCAAACAAGAATATTTAAACAACATTGTCGTTTAGACCCCGACTTAAATTACATTTTTACTTGGTAACTATTAAACTAGTTTATATTTCGTTAAATGTATTAAACTTTGTATTTATAATTTCGGTATCGGTATTAATAACGGTATGAAACTATGGCTGAATTCCAAAACGTCATTTGCAATGCAAATGAACAAAGTCGTGCATTCCTTAACGCAATTATTTCAACATTGGCAATGCCATGCGTCCCTTAATGTATAATAACAGTTCCCGATACGCAAACAAAAGGTAACTTGTACATCAATAATGATGGCTTTGTCGACATTTATTTTACGAATTAAACAAAACAGCACGTTACTTTGCACCGAGACAGTATAGAAACCGGATCACTGCAATGTGTTTTGATGTTTTGGAACTCTCCTTATTTCTTGTTAAATTGGTTGCCCAACTTGATGGGTATATAAGACCACAGTACATCGTTTTCTTGCAAACAGTGGAAATGTTGAGTGAACCTCTTTTAAAGACAGAGTGAAAAAGGAATTGTTTAAGCTTAAATATCGTTGCAAATTAGAATTTTTGTGGGTTTGCAATTCTCATTCACTCTGCAGTTTTTTTTTCTAATATCTTTGACTCTTCTAAAATTTGTTTGGAGAATGTTTCCTGATGATCTGGCCTAAGCATCCAGTGAAATGCTCATACAAACAAGATTTACCCTCAACAATAAGTTGCAGTGTTTTTATCAAGAATAACAATTGGGAATTAAGCACGACAAACAAAATCTTATTAACTGTTAAAATTGATTTCAATAAGCTTTCTCGCTTTGTTGATTTTTTTTCTACAAAACACCGTGACACTTGATTTAAAAAATGCAAATTGGCATTCGTTTCTTAAAAATGTGTTTCTCTCTAATTGTAGCGTATTTTATTCAAAAAATACACCCTTACTAATGGCATAAAGCACTTTATGTCCCGTGTAAGTCGACTGTGTTGATTGTGCCCTGAGCTACCCGACGAAGTTGAGCGGCGACGATTGCCTTAAAGGGCAACAAAGATACAGACGAGCCAACGGTCAAATAAACATTTCCCTTCGTTATTTGCAGGTGCAAACAAAGTGGACGCTAAAGATGACAGCGCAACTCCAAACACGTACATTTATATACTTATGTACATACATGCAACTTTTAGCAAGGCGGTTTATTTATGTATTTTTTATTTTTTTATTTTTTCTTAACCTACTTACAACTACAATTAATGTTGAGAGAATTTCAACTTATTGTAGTGGGGAATGTAAGATGAGATAAACCCACTGTTTATTGTTGATGTGTTTTGTTTAAACTTTGATATTATTACAAGTAGAACTGTTGCTATAATTCTTATACGTTTAACAGTTTTATTTGGTTTAATATCTTTAGTTTTTCTAAAATCTTTATGGATGAAGTTCCCTGATGATCTGGCCTAATGCGCATAGGAATAGCTTATCCCATCAACAATAAATTTCAAGTGTTTTTATCAATAATAAAAACTGGGAATTAAGCACGAATAACAAAATCTTTTGAAAATTTATTTTTTTTTGTAAATAAAAAACACTATTTATCAGCCCAAACACGAATATTCCCCAGGAACTTATTCTCACGGATATACTTATCTCAAGAAAAATTCTCCCATAATATATTCGGCGGAGCAACAAACAAATTAATAAGTGGAATCTCCGTTTTTTTTTTGCTTATTGAGATTACATATCTTTTGTTGTGGCTGTGCAACAAGTTAAATTAAAAGTCCCGTGCAACAAGTTAAATTAAAAGTCCTCGTTCATATTATGAAACATTTGCTGCAGAAACTTTCTTAAATTCTCTTTTGAAACTGCATTTGTGTCCATAAAATAAAACTTTTGTCTTGCAGCATATAATCATTTAGTATGACTTCTCTCTTTCTATCAATAACAAACTCATAA
This sequence comes from Pollenia labialis, assembly GCA_949318255.1. Taxonomy (NCBI): domain Eukaryota; kingdom Metazoa; phylum Arthropoda; class Insecta; order Diptera; family Polleniidae; genus Pollenia; species Pollenia labialis. The sequence continues at coordinate 140,571,868 of OX439140.1, read as the reverse complement.
AAACTGCTTGTACACGAAACAAAGTTCACTTTTCCATTTGTCTTTACCTTTTCATTAACAAACTCAAATGTTTCGCAGTAAATGTTTCATAATATGGACGAGGACAAAGTAGTTTAATTCAACATAAAAATTAAAAGGAATAAGTTTATTTTGTTTTGTGCAGCCTTTTGCCGTACTTTCTATTTTCTTTGATCTGTCTAAATCTTTGAATATTTCTAAAGGCGTTAGGTGTCGTTAATCAATTACTTTTAAAAATTGTTCCCTCTTAGTTTTTTTTTACCTTCGGGAAAAAAGTGAAAAGAAAAAAATTCCCCGGGGAATTTTTATTCGTGATTGGACTCAATAGTATGTTCTTATGTATATATGTATTTAAAAAATATTCAAGGAACCAAGATACTTTTTTCCACCTTATTGAATTATCTGAATCTGACAATCCTAAATACTAAGTCGGTCCACAAAATATGACATTTTTCATAAAATACGTGCAAGTTCCCACTATAGAATTATTTCATGAAATAGAAGCTTAGGATGATCGGCGAAGAGACGCTTGCGGGGTAAGCAATGTAGCGCACAAAGTGAAATCAAGCCACACACTTTTTTTCGTAAAATATTTTGAAATTAAAAAATTAAATTTGAAATTTATAGTTATGGGCAAAATAAACTACACAAAAGGCTTGCCAAACACACACTTTGTTTCCGTTTTGGGTTCCACAAGAAATAATGAATATAGTGTGAAACAGGTGTACTAGATTTCATGCGTAGATATAAAAAATAAACTGCCTTTTTTAATATGGATTCCTAATAAGTACTAATTATTTTAAACTAGTATTCGCCTAATGGTCAAAATTTCACCATAAATTTGTATGTACTTATGAAGAAAACATAGTACATCTAGGTAAATATGAATTAACATGTTTCGAGAATTTATGTTTTCCGTCTTAGTGGATCGATTTGGCGAGGGATCAACATTCGGTTATCTTCCACGTGAGTTAATTTAATATTGTAAGTTCAATATAAAAAATATCAGAAAATATCAATTGAAAAACAAAAAAGTATCAAAAAGTCTCTCTTAAAGATAGATTCTAATCCACTCAGGACCTTGCATGTTTATTTTATCCGTATAGGTCGAATATTCACAAAAATTCAAAAAGTACAAAAAGATGAAAAGCAATAAAGTACCAACATTTTTCATCTTTTAGGTTCTCATTCTGGTTTGCCTTTGCCGATTGATATTGATGTATAGACAGTCGAAATAATCGAAAACCGGTTTCTGAAAAATGTCAAAAATCGACCACCCTACTTTTTTTATTATTTGATAATTGGAAAAAAAACAAAATTTTTATTTACATATGTTTCTGCATATGTATGTGTTTTGCTACGGTCACACTTATCAAATACTTGACGAAAAAAACGGGACCACTAAGAAAACCAAATAATGAATTCCAATATTTATTTTGATAATAATACCACATATTACAAACAACAATTTGTTTGCTATATCTAGTAGTATAATTAGTTTATTTTGTGATATTTACATAGATCATGCTAAATATAATAAAAACTATTAACAAAAGTAGGGGTAACGCTTATTTGGTCAAATACTTAATAAGTGTGGCCCTAGCTTAAGTTGCAAATTAGAACGCATATAAATCTGAAAATATTGACTTATATTAATAAAATGTATACTGTGCACTGCTCTAAGTGAAAACCTTTTAAATGGTGTATTTTTTATACAAATCGATTGAAATACAGAAGAGAAAAGTGTTCTTAACTGTTTTGCTTTTGCCAATTTTTTGTTTTTAAATATGTTTATCGATTTTGTCTTTAAAAAATGTCAATGGGTAGCCGACAGGAGGACGGCTAATTTGGGTTCTTATAGCGGTCCCTTTGCGATACCCTGAGCCAGTGAGCAGAGTCAGCCAGTATCCACCGGACTTTTCCTCAGACCTTACTGCAGCTTCGAACCATTTCGAGAGATAACAACTTCAGTCCCACATTAGAAACATCATCCAAACATGGCTATTCTGGTCTCCCAAAATGCCATATCCTTATAGCCAGGGGTCTAATCACCGCATACGATATCGAGCAAAAGTGATCGAAATTATTTATTTTGGTATCATGACTCTCGATATCGAATGAAATTTATTAAATTTGAAATAATAGCATTCGATATCGAGTAACTCGACATTACATTTCTCGAGTTTTCATTCGATACGTCAGTGTCTATCGTATGCAAAAACATTCAATAGTTTATTCGATACGATAGTATCGAATGCGGTGATTAGACCCCAGGATACCGGGACATTGGCAGAAAAAGTGAAACACCGTTTTCTCCTCCTCCTTATCATGAAAACTTCTAAATAGTCATTGACACCCAGACTAATCCTCAACGCATGTATTAATATCACTGTATTAATTTGTTTTTTTGCGAAACCAAGTAACACGCGTGTTATCCCAGAGTCAAATCCAGGCCACAGATCTTGGCCATCAATCATGTATTTTCAGCCTTAGCCCTTCTGTTAGACTCAAGTTTAATGAGTTAAACGGCTAGCCATTGAAACGCTGACCAGGCATTCGGCAAACACGTCGTCCCAGAGTCAGCCCTGTTTGGCCAGGCCACCTGAAGTTTGGTTCCCAAGGCATCCACTGTGCCCTAGATATGTGCATATCCTGGTCTTATTCCAGGAGGGCGTCTTCAGCAGCCAATTAATCCATGCATGCAAAAAAATCACCCACCATGTCAAAGACGGACTCGATGTCCTCTTTGTCACATGAATGAACGGAAACACGGAGCAAGATACACATAACTGAAGCCATAGTATATTATTAGCTGCTGATATATTGACCTCCTTGAACACCCCAGCCCCCGCCCCCTATCTACGCCATTGTGTATCTACTATCATTTTCACAATATATAAATTAAAAATTATCCATTTTTTCTAATTAACAACTATAAACTTTAAGTGATTTCTTTCAGTTTTCATTATTACCTAATTAAATTTAAAAAAAAAATATTTTTATTTTGTTTGTTTTAATGGTTTTTCTATGTTTACGACCGACCAAGGTCATATTATTGAAAACCAAAACACCTGAATAAATCTGTTCTGATATGAATATATGTACAGATATATTTAAAATATTTATTTTATTGTATAAATAATTTCATAATTTTTATTTTGGCCAATAATTTAAATTAACAAAAAAAAAGTTTTTTTTTTGTTTGTATATAAAATGCAAATTTTGCAATATGCCGGCATAAATGTAAGAACTAAAAAAGAAAAAAACCAAACCTGCTTCTGCATACGAAATAAAAAAAAATAATAGTTTTTTTATTTAAACCATGTGCTTTTGTTATTATTGTTAAAAATTTAACCAAATAAAAGAAAACATTGGAAGAAAACATACGCTTAGTTGACAAACATTTTTGTTGTTGATGTTTTTTTTTTGGAAATTCTTTTTTTTTTTACTAAAATCAGACAAATACTACAAAAATAAACGTAAATACTTTGTTTGTGATGTTGTTACTAAAAAAATAAAAACAAAACTAAAAAATAATTCAATAACACTAATACTATACATACATTTCTTTTTGTTAATTTTTTTTTTCTTACATTAATTTATACAAGCCCAGCTAGCATTTTGTATTATAATCGAATCTTTTAGAATCTGCTTCGAGAGCAAAATAACCGCAAATGGGCTCATTTTTCGAACATACATGATAGTCTCGTTGTGAGAAACGATTAATACCGATTAATCCCCTCAATTGAATTTCCTTTTTGAGCATATGAATGAATTATATTTGAATCCTCTTTCAAATGCCTCAAGTGATTAATCAGTTTTGAATCTTTAAACACAATATGATCACCAAAATGCTAGCTGGGTACAAAAAAACATAAATTCAGTGTGTGTCTGAAATACAGATACGAGAAAACTCATAAACGCAAAAAATTATATTTTATATATGTATTTAAAATTTTTATTTTTTTTTTTGGTTTGAACATCATCAACACCATCAACAACAAAAATGTTGCAAACATTTCAATACAAAAAAAAACACAAATAATTAAAAACAAAAAAAAATTTGAAACGAATAATGATAAAATAATTGTGATCATTATTTGATTTGTTTGATTAGTTATATGGAAGTTAATAATGGGCCTGATGAACTTTCATTATGTATACGACCTGGTGCCTTACACAAACAGAAAGGAGAGCCAACTTATGCAACAGTTTCTTTCGAGGTACTACTACTTAAATTTTACCAAAGCAACATACCGATTCCACTTACAAATAAAAAACAATTAAAACTTTTACTAATTTCTAATAAACAAATTGAATTAAGCGATAAAAAAAATAACATTCAATATTAGCAAAATATAGTTAAAAAAAATATACATAATAATATTTTTAGAACATGATAGCTTGCGAATTTTGTTAACTAATGATAAAAAATGTGTATATTAAACAATATCGATTGTGTGCTCACATGTATGTAAATATTATCAGAGAGCTTATGGATGATACACAATATTTTTAATGCATTTAAATATTTCGGAATTTTGAATTTATTTACCTAAAACATATTTGGATATGTAATAGGAATCGTATTTGAATAAAGTTGAAATTTTCAATATTCAGGTATGTACATACATACTAGGTTTCGACTCGAATTGAAAACGAAAAATTTTTTTAATCCGCATAATTCATAAATTGGTGTTCTCAAATCAGCATGTTCTTGTATATTCGAAGTTTTTGTGCGAAAAAACTTTAATTAAACTAAAGTTCGATAATTTGCTAACCGCTAACAGCGGCATGATAGCAAAGTCTACTTTTTATTATAAATAGTTAAAGCTGTAAAGAATCGGAAAACTTACAGGAAAAAATTGCTCAATTAAAATAAAAAAACAAATTGTCGGGAAAAAAACATAAAAAGCGTTAAAAAAAAAATAGCTAAATTTTCATCAAAATCAATGAAAAAGTCGATTTTAAATTTCGTTAGCGTTTCAGTAACGTTATAAAGGGTGGTAAAATTTTTAATAAAACAAAAATTATTTAGGAAATTATTGTCAGTTTTTTTTATTATGATAATATTGGTATGGTTCAATTATGTATGGAACAAAATATCGACCAAATGACCGCCGCGACCTCGATTGTCCTAATTTTTGATGACTCTGAGGCATAATTGAGGTTCTATGCCGTTAATGTTCCGAATTATCTCATCTTTTAGCTTTTGAATTGTTGCTGGCTTATCGACTTACACTTTTTCTTTTAAATCACCCCCAAAGAAAGATGTCCAGCGGTGTCAAATCATATGATCTTGGCGGCCAATTGACTTCGCCACCACGTGTGATAACACGGCCAATGAATTTGTTGCTCAAAAGAGCCATTGTTTCGTTAGCTGTGTGGCAAGTGGCACCGTCCTGTTGAAACCACATATCGTCCACATCCATATCTTCCAATTCGGGCAAGTTCGTAGCAGTAACTGCCTGACCGTCCTCATTTTGGAAAAAATACGCCCCGATTAGTCCGCCCAAACAGTCATTCTGTGGGGAAGTATTGGTTTTTCGACAATCACTATTGGATTATCATTCGCCCAAATGCTGCAATTCTGCTTATTGCGAAATCCACTGAGGTGAAAATGTTCCTCGTCGCTGAATCACGAAGTGCACGATATGCATTTTAATTTGAACGACCATTTTGATAATAAGCCTTAATAACTTTAACGCGTTGCTCGATTATGTATCTTTCCATGAGAAATTTCAAATGAAATGCAGAAAAAAACTTGACGTTTAGGAGTGGTTCATTTATAATGATTTAATTGGATAAAGAACATTTTAAACTAAAAACGATTTTTTTTGTTTAAAATGTTATCACACATTAGAATAATAGTCGATTTACTACTCTAATTGAAAGCGAATACAAATATGTGGATGTGAAATGCAGAACAGCAAAAAAGGTGAAGTAATCCACTTTCGAGTGGATTCGGGTTCTAGAACACACCCGAATATGTACAGCTCAATTATGAATAAAAATTCCCCGGGAGTTTTCTCCCTTCACCCATTTTTCTTATGTAAATTCAATTGTAAAAATGGGAAAAGAAAATTTGAATTCATAATTGGGCTGTATGTCTTTTTCTAGTTAAATTTAAGTTCGGTTCTAGTGTGGTTCTAGCTAGATAGGGGTTTGATTAGTTCTGGTTGAGCTGTAGTTCAGTTCTAGTTCAGATCTACATTCATAGTTCATATCTAGTTTAGTTCTAATTCGGTTCTATTACAAGTTCTGGTTTTTTCTTTTCCAGTTCTTATTCAATTGTAGTTTAGTTCTAATTCAGTTCTATTGCAATTATAGTTCTGCTTTAGTTCATTCTAGTTTAGTTCAGTTCTAGATAAGTTTTATTTAAGTCAAAGTTCTGTTTTAGTACAGTTTAGTTTAATTGCGATTTATTTTCTGAGAAAAAAATGCTACATATAATACACACTTCTAATGTTACCTACAAACACTCAAAGTGTTACATGTTGTGCAACTTCAATAGAACAAAATTAGCTGCTTTTATTTATAACTGTTGTGGTGAAATATTTTCCTCAAAAATAAAAAAATCGGAAAAAAGAAAAATTTGAGTTTTAGAGATTTAAAAATATTGTTCATTATTTCTTTCGTAAAACTTACGTTGGGGTTATATATATATATATATATATATATATATATATGTTCCCGAAGATCCTATAAGCATAGGGCCCCAAAATATGGTTGAGGTTTCATTAATAAGCGTTATTTAAGATGCGGTAGCTTATTAGGCTTTCGCATCCGATCCTGGTTCTTGGGCAGGCAATTTGTAAAGTTTTTCAAAGGCAGAGATTATCCGCGTTCCTTCTACTTCCTGAGACCCCCTTAACGAACCATCAGGATACTTTACAGAAACTAAGTTTCAGAAGTTCTTCCTACTGACCTGAGACGTCTTTCAGCTATTCAGGTTACTTAGCCGCCTTCTCACTCTAGCTAGCCTCTGAACGGGTGTTCTAAAGTCATTGCCCGGGGAATACCTGGCAAAAACCGGAGGTAGTGAGCTGCCTCGACTGTGACGCAAAGGTATCATTCTTGGCCACTCCCAAGTGAGTGGCAATCAAGAACTTTCAACCTTTACTTGTCACAGTCCATTCCCCGTTCGGGTTGGGGTTCATAAAAACAATGACAATTTAAAAGAAAAAAAGCTTCGATATAAACATAAAAAGCATAGGCGCCAGAACATAGAGAGAAGGAAAAGGCAGAAAAGAAATGTCAACTACATATACGATTACTAACTGAACACCTAACTGGGGTATTTCATACGTAAACAATAACTATTACACTTTTCTTAGCGATTTTTAAAGCTATTGAAGCGGTTTTTTGCAAACTAAGTTGGAAACAAATATTGACATCACTAATAGCTCGAAAAAAGAATTAAAACAATAATAATAAACATACAGGGGTGTGCTGGAAATCGTAAACGTAAAACGGCAGAATTTGGAAGTTGTTTTAATACACTTTTAATCTAATTTTTATAATTTTTGGTATACAATTCTGTTTAATAGGGAAATATTTGTATAATATTTGTCATAAAAATTTTTTATTGCAGAAATCTTACTAAAAAACATCTTTTAAAATTGTTGCGTTTTACGTTTCCGAATTCCAGCACACCCCTGATAGAATTTTTTTCATTTTAATATGTAAAAATTTGTATATTTTGTTTTTAAACAATCTTTTCACAAATTTATGAGCAGTATGTATTATGACAAGCAATTAAAAACCTTGGTTGTACAAACAAATCAGTTAGTACCAAAGTTTTAAAACAAAAAATATTTACAAAATAACTTGAAAATGTTTCCCCAGTTGTATTTTTTGTACAAACGAACATAAAAATTTAGAACATGCAAGCCATCGTCCACACTTGCAATTTTTGTTGCAGCAATTTTTTAAAATTCTGCTTTTAATTGCATTAGTGTCTAGATTTTGAAATTCCAGTTTTGCCAATTTTGAATTTACATCATGTCTATTCTCTTCTCCCTATTTTATGTTATATATAAATAAAAATACAGCTACAGCCAACTTCATGCTTAACAAAACAGAATTGCAAAGTAGATACGTGGTAATATCCCTCCCAAATCTTCTCATCCCTCTCTCCCATAAACTCAAGAATTGCAGCAACAAAAATTTTAAGTCTGGACGATGACTAACATGCACAGTGGTTAAATACAGGGTGGCCCAAAATTAACGAATAGGTTTGAATTCGTTGAAACTTTTTATTTAAGAAATAATTACTAATTTTTTTTTTTAATACATTATATATGTACATAGGGAATATTTTTAGTTTAGTTATAAAAAATAATATCTCGAAAGTGGTAGTCATTTTCTGCTTCGCAAACTCGTGCTCTTTCCATAACCTTTCGCAAAATTTCAGGTGTTACGTTGTTTATTCCGTCGCGTATATTGCTTTTCAATTGCTGGATGGTCTAGGGCTTACTAATGTAGACTGTTCCTTTCAAATAACCCCAAAGAAAACAGTCTGGGGCGGTTAAATCCGGTGAACGCGGAGGCCAATAAAAATCACTGTTACGCGAAATAATTCGTTCACCAAAGATGTCCCGCAAAAGAGCCATTGTGTCTCTTACAGTGTGCGCTGTGGCTCCATCTTGTTGGAACCATACTTGCGGATGGTTTTCCACGGCTGGCCTTTAAAAATATTTTTTAACATTGTCCGATATCTGACACCATTGACGAAACGGCGATTCCGTGTTCATTTTTAAAAATATAAGGACCAATTATCCTTTCCGAAGAAACACCGCACCAAACCGTACACTTAGGTGGGTGTAATTCTCGCTGTTGAACTACTCTCGGATTTTCTGTAGCCCATATCCTGCAGTTTTGCTTATTAACACCTAATTGGGAATGGACTTCGTCGCTCATAAATAAATTATGAATAAAATTATGATTTTCTCCTGCTTTTTGCCGGAAAAAATTTTGGCACGTTGTTCAATTGAGTACTGCTCCATTTTAAATTCCAAAAGTCTTCTTTACAAAATACTGAAAAGAAAAAAAATTATAATAAAAAAGTTATAAGCAATTCAAACCGCCATGATTCAAGGCGCATTCACAGGATAAACTTATCTAATCAGCTGAGCTGATTTTAATAAAAATTCCAAGCCTTAAAAAAATCAATATTATTTTTTTTTTGCGAAGCATTTAAAGTTTTAACAAAAGGTCTACATTTTGTTAAGTTCGATCTATTCTCAATATGAATAATAAAACAAAGTTTAAATAATTTTTCTGAAAAAACAAAAACAAAACAAAATTTATTTCCTAATGCCTGTATTCATAAAAATATTTTTAATTTAAAAAAGGTTTACAAATCACATTTTCTATGAAAATTTTCCTACATAAATGTTTGTTGTTAAAATTAATAATCGTTTATGAATACGGGGTTAAAAGTTTTGCATTTTGTGATATTTTAAGTTTTGAGTTAAAAACAAACAAATGTTTTGTGAAAAATTTGATGTTTTATAAATATGTTGGATGTTTTGTCATCAAACTATGAACATACCTGGTACCGAATTGACTTTCAGGTGGCGTTGAAAGGCGTATACGCCAAGGCCAACCGTAATCAGGCTGATTACATTTAATGTTTGTTTCTGTACTCAAAATTAGGATCTTATTTTACAAATAGAAACTGGGAATTATTTCCTTCAGAAGGTTATTTTTTATTATATATTTAATGTATTTTATAAAGCTTTTTTGTAATAGTCCTATTCCTTCAATTTTTCAGAAATTACTTTAAACAATACATAACTGAATAGATCATAGAATAATATTCGAAAAATAAAAAATGTTTAATATAATATAAAGTAACCTTCGGATAGAAATAATTCCCAGTTTCTATTTGTTAAAATTGTTGAGTTAAATACATTTAATTTATAAAGTATCACTATCCAGTGTGACACAAAGAATGCTGACGAAGGCCGTAGCGGGCCAGAAAATGCATTACATTCTGCTGGTGTCTAATAATTGTAAATTTTTCTGTACATACAATATACCTCATTGCTTTCCAAAGGAAAGCTAAGGTAAAATGTAACAAGAAAATACAATATAATAGTCTGGTAGTGTATAGTCATTTCTGAAAAATTGAAGGAATAGGACTATTACAAAAAAGCTTTATAAAATACATAACTGAAATTTAGCTCATAGAATAAATTCGAAAAATAAAAAATTTTGAAGATCTTATTTTACCAAAAAGCGTTCCCGTATTCCTGTATGTTCATTTTATCTAAATTTTGAGTACGGGAACAAACCTTTTTTAGAAGAAATTTATGTTTTTTTTATGTGATGCTTTTCAAATAAGATGTTTTGTAATAAATCGATAACCATATGTATACTAGGGTGGTAAAAGTATTCAAACTCTCAATCTTGCCTCCTGGAAATATGCGAATACAAAAAAAAAAAAAAAAAAACAAGAAATTTTATATTTTGGACGAATTAAAATAGATTTACACACGCCTGATCATAAAGCGACTGAAATCCTGAAAAAATCACGGTATACTTGGGCAGGGAAAGAATTTGATTTTTACGAATTTCGAGGAAAATGCTTTCTTTACACAAAATTCATCAATTGAATTAATGATATTCAGAGTTCTATGACAGAAACTACAACGACTTTATTCTGAAAATATGTATGGTCAAAATCAAACCACGCTAAAGGTTAATTTTTTGGAAACTTTGAATATTTCATCAAATTGATAACGAAATATCGTGTTGTATATTCATATTTTGATTCAAGTTGGCTAAACTTTTTTTTGCAATTGAAAGAAGAAAAATTAACCCTTTTATGCACTTGAGGACTAAAATTACCCAATAGCTCTTAAACGTTAAAAAAGCAGTTTCATTAAATATCTATATATAAAAACATTTATTAATAGTTATAAATAAAAAAAATTACAGATTAATTACTCTATGTATTTTGTTTTATATATCAGGTGTAAACGTTTCTTTAGATTTTTCTTTTAAAATTTTATTTAATTCCTATAAAAAAAAATAAGCTTTGACTCTTTTAATATTGTCTTGAAAAATCGTCCACATTAAAATTAACATTCTATCATGTTTTTAAAAATATATTAGAAATGACTACAGTTTGTTTAAAAATATTTATTTTGCTTTTTAGTGCAAATCTCAATAAAAAAAGATGCGTTTAATATACGAACTACTTGGCCTGGCCTTAACCATAAAATTAATCAATTTTTAGAAATAAAATTTCTAAGCAAAAGCGTATAAAAGGTATCTAACACAAGCATATTTTAGTTAAAAAAACGAAAAATTTTTATTTAACATCACTTGGAATATTATGCTTTTATGTTTTTTTTTTGTTTAATGCTTAATGCTGCTGCTGTTTAGTTGCTCTCTCGTTCTCTTCATAACCAGAAAACACAAAAATTAATTATACAAACAAAAAAATTTTTATAAAATGTTTTATTGCATGTACATTAATTTAATTAATTTCTTATCTTTTAAAATATGTTTATATATTAAAAACAATAGGGAATGTGCAATTAATCGTTTAATCAAAATTTTGATTAATCAATTATTCTTGAATTGAAAAAAAATTGAAGTTAAATTAAACAATTGTTTTAAGTAAAATCCTGTACAATTTACAACCATACGACATGATTAGCATTTGGGGGATTCACAAGGTGTGCTATCAAGTCATATCGTCATAATGTCCTACATAATATATTACAATTGTTTATAATTAATGATGTTGTGTTTCAAACAAAATAAAAATGTTAATGCTGTGTTCATTGATACGTCATAACTGTACAGTAGAAATCAAAATTATAAGCGGTCGCCCACAGCAGTCATATATATTTCTTGTAATTATTTTAAGACATATGACTTTACAACGTTATGACTACCTTGTGAATACCCCAATTGTAAGTAACGAAGTGAAGAATGCATATCGGGGTTATTTTTCAAATAATGCTATCTGAATTTTTTCAAAAATGTGTTTTTTATAGAAAAGAGTTTATGACTGAAGGGTCATCTGTCATTTAAACTTGAAAAAAAAATTCCAAAAACGTTTTTTTTCATAATTATTTTATTGTGCTATTTAACACACACGGTTTTTTATTGTAAATCAGTGCTATCTACATAAAAAATATAACTTCATATATTAAAATGATAAAAATTGTTAATACAAACTAGACATATTATACATTAAAGGGTTGGGAATTGTGTCTAGATTTCATAAAATAATATAATTTTAAAATTCGTTGTAGAAAATTTGCAAAAAAACTGCAAAAAATTTGTTTATGAGGTTTTGTAAACAATATAAATTTTAATTTATGCAATAAAATTTTCATTAGCTAATATTATTTAATGAAATTTTACATGTGAATACATTTTTTAATGCTCAATACAAACCAGCTCAAAATTTTATTAAACTTGCAAAACGAATCCCACAATTTCCAAAAAAAGCCGAAAACTCCCAAAAGTTTGTTTTTTTTTAGAAATATAATGGCTACCAAGCACAGCTCTAGTATTCGTATTGCACAATTATTATAAACATATCGGGTCATACAAACTGGAAAGAGTCGCCCAAAATTTAAACGTCCGAATGAACCACCTCAGACGAAGTCTTGGCCAACTTTTACATGATTTTGTACAAATAAAACTGTTAAGCGTTTTTATTTGTATAATATCTTAAGTTTTTCTGAAATCTTTGGATGAAGCAACCATAGGAATTGCTTTTCCCATAATCAATAAATTTCCGTGTTCTTATCAAGAATAAAAATTGGGAAAATTACATACTTTGATAAAAAGATTTTTTTACAATTTGCAAAATATAGAATATTTATTGATTTGCTGATAATGCACAAAAAAATATTTCAAACAAATTATGATAAATTTGAGTCTTATATTTCCAAAATACTAGACCAATTATTTTTAGCATCGAGCTAGAATTAATGATCGTTTTTAGTTTTTGTTAGATGCCCTTATTTGGAAACCTATATCACCTCTCCTGCTAAGTCTATAGACCTCAAATCCAAGACTTAACTCGACTACAACGTTTTAACTGTCACCTCAAACTGCATTGCAATTGGACCAACCGTTTATAAAATACAGAAATCCTTTAAATCACGTCCTTTTCAACTTAGCAAACGGATGCATTTCCAAAGCATTGAAGTCTGCTATTTCGCGAGAATATCATTATTTTTATGATTTTAAAATATGGGGATAAAGTTTAATTATAATTAATTATAATTATAATTATTTATTGCTTTGCAATAAACGTTAGTGTAAAATTGTAACTTAATTTCGAGTTCTGTTAACATGATTACGCGTTTCTTTAAATCTTACTAATTATTTAAATGAAAATTCGCGTAACTTAAATTAAAGTTTCGAAAAGTTTTCATTACAGCTCATTTTCATTTTTGTTCAAATAGTGCTATCTGCTTATTTCAATGTTCAAATCGATAAAATTTTAATTTGTAAAAAGTGCTATCAGACATATAAGCGCGAATATCTGGATTTAGAAAAAAATTATCATTTGTATTAGGGTGGGTCAATTTGTTCGGGGGAGAAAAAACGTGACAGGCGTATACCAAAATCGAAATCTACGTAAAATTCTAAGAAAATTACCCATAGAAAGTATGGGTCTAAAAAGAAAACCTAGCTCCCGCCGAAAGGCTTGATTATGAAAAATAAAAAAGTAGCAACATCTGGTATATCCATACACAAAACACAGATATGGTTGCTTTTTTGGACCTTCTTATTGCATTTTTTAAACCTTATTTGATTACAAATAAATTATTATGCTCCCACTTACTATTGATCAAGATGCATGGAACATTGTTGTTGGATCGATATAATGTTTTAATTTTTATAAGAATTACGAAGATTAAAAAAAAAATGATTTTTTTAAGCCCCGTAAGAGTAATTAGAATTCAATGTTATTAATAGTTCTAGTCATTGTAGAAATTTACCGTTAATGCATTTTATAAAAATTTGGTGGTAAACATTTGTTTTGATTGAGTTATGCACTTGATAGTTAACTTTCAAAAAGTAAGCGTGTGTTAATTTATTTTTTAAAAAAGTAATCATTAAATTAAGGAATCATCAGCCAGTTATCGTGATATTTTAAAGTATTATTTTTCTTAAGTGAACGCGAAAAAGAAAAATCAAAAAAACAACAATCGTATTCAAGATTTTCTCCGATAATTGCAAACAAAATAATTGAAATTTGGGAAAAAATTAATATTGCACTGATAAATAGAAAAAGCATTTTAAGAAAACTGAATATATTTCTCAACAAATATCATAAAGAGGTGTAAAAAACATATCAAGAGGTAATACATTTTTAGTATTTGAGACATCGTTGAATGATATATTTTATATCGGTAAATGCACTTGCACAAAAACAAAGCCATGCTCCAAAATGTAATCCTTCATATTTTTGTTGTTTTCAGTGTTTGTTGTTGTAGCGGCCACCTAGCTACATATTCTTTCTTAATTTAAGCTCTTTAGTTCTTACCGTTTCCTCACCGTTCCGGAGAATGGTCAATGTGACGGACGGACGGACATACAGATGCATGGACGCACGTACAAAGAATCCTCAGTAAAAAGGTTTCATTTTCACTCTTTGAGTACGGAACATTAAAAATGTGTAATTTTTGCATAAAACAGTATTATGCTCTCATTACCTATTATTTTTTGAAACCAATTTTCAAGATTCCATTATGTCTCTCGGCGGGAGCTAGGTTTTGATCTTAGACCCATACTTTCTTAGTCAAGTTTTCTTAGAATTTATTGTAGATTACGTTTTTGCTATACGCCTACTTACAAAAAAAATTGACCCACCCTAATATGTATGATTTAGTCGTTGTTTTTTAAGAACATTGTAAAATAAAGTTTAGTTAATACTCGTCGAGTTATCAAAAAAATTAATTTTTTCACTCTCCTGTAAAATTGTGATTTTGCTGATGGCACTATTTGAAAAATAGCCCTCGATATAAAGAAGTATATTTAAAACAAGCCATTTTTTAACTTATTCAATTATTCACAAATGTAAATACATTTTTCAAATTTTTAGTTAATCAAATAATTATGATTAAATCAATCAAAATTGAAATAAGTTATTTATGTAATTAAGAATTTCTAATTAATCGATTATTCACACATTCCTTAAAAATTTTTGAGTTAAAACAACACGTACAGTCACTCAATAAAGTTTAAGAACAACATGACTCAAAATAGATCTGACAATAACTTTACATCCGCTTAACTTGAAAAAATTTATTTGATGTCTTTTTATACATTGATCGTTTTACTGTTAATTTAACGCAAACACAATCGGGCATGTTCTACAAATCGAAAAAAGTGGAATTGAAACCGAGCGAGATTTTTCAATTTCAATTATTTACAAAATAACTTTAGATTTTCTTGTTTTTAAGAGCTGTTCTTGTAAATACAATTGGTACTCAAAGTATACAGTAAATAAAAAGAAATATTTGTATGAACTTTCTTTATAGGCTCCCCTACAAGAAATGAATATGCGAGTAGTCACATTTTTCATTTTGGTGTTAAGAAAATGATAGGAAAAAATTACCGAAATCAAGTTATCGGTCACATTCGGTCATTTTTTCCTATCCTTTTCTTAACACCAAAATGAAAAATGTGACTACTCGCTCAGTCGTTTCTTGTAGGGAACATATGTATGAATAACATTTGTTTGCTTTTATAACGGTTATTCTTCACTTTGTTCCCTACAAGAAATGAATGAGCGAGTAGTCACATTTTTCATTTTGGTGTTAAGAAAATGATAGGAAAAAATGACCGAATGTGACCGATAACTTGATTTCGGTCATTTTTTCCTATCATTTTCTTAACACCAAAATGAAAAATGTGACTACTTGCTCATTAATTTCTTGTAGGGAAGTTAATCGCACAGTAGCCGGGTTTATAATGCAAACAATTATTCTTGATATTGTACCTTTGGCAAAAACAGCAAAATGAGCAACCGATCAGAAATTTTCATACCAAGACGTCCGCAAAATTATTATAAATCTTTACGCGCAAAGAAAATCCTATCGTGAAATTGGTGCTGTTCTACAGATGCCCTGTACTAGTGTCAGAAAAATTGTAAAACATCAAAGTCATGTTGTACCCAACCTGTATTGAGAGACTGTTTATTCAAGGAACCGTAACTTTTAACATATTTTTAATAAAAGTTACAAAATAAGTTATTTTTTGAC
Source organism: Pollenia labialis (assembly GCA_949318255.1). Classification (NCBI taxonomy): domain Eukaryota; kingdom Metazoa; phylum Arthropoda; class Insecta; order Diptera; family Polleniidae; genus Pollenia; species Pollenia labialis. The sequence continues at coordinate 140,555,597 of OX439140.1, read as the reverse complement.
AATTATTTCTTTCACCAAATATAAAAGTTATTTGTAGTTGCTATTTGTTTTTAGCAGAAATAAAAGTTTTTTTCTCTAAAAAAAATAAAAAAAATTAAAACACATAAATGCGTGTTTTAATTTGGTTTGTGTGCTTTGTTTTACTAAAAATTCAAAAATAACTTTTAATTTTAGTCCTCTCTCTTATTAAAACTCAAGACTTATAAATTGATGACATAATTTGTTTAAATTTTGTTTATTAATAGAGCTCGGATGAATCTTTGTCTCGCTACAAGTGCAATTATGAGAACTGTTTTCGCAGCTACAGCACAATTGGTAATCTGAGAACTCATTTGAAAACTCACAAAGGTATGTTTAATGCTCAAATTTTTTACAAATTATATTTAAGATTTTAAGCACTTTATCTTAATTTATACAGCTCAAAATTTAATTATTTTCTCTATGTTTAAGGTGAATATCGTTTTAAGTGCCCCGAGGAAGGATGTGGAAAAGCGTTTTTAACTTCTTATAGTTTAAAAATTCATATTCGTGTTCATACCAAAGTCAAACCCTATGAATGTGATGTCGGTGGCTGTGAAAAGGCTTTTAATACCCGATATAGGTTGGTAGATCTATTTAATAGTGCCTTATTACATTTTTGACTGAATAATTCCAACGAAAAATTAATGAAGAAGACCTGTATTCTTTTTAATTTTTAAGTCCAATTATAATGAAATTTTCTAATAATAACCAATATTTTTTTCGGTTTTCATTTTTCAAATTTGGTTTAAGTACCGAAATTTCGATTGATTTGGTATTAAACAATATTTTTTTATTTTTTTTTAATGCATAGAAACGACAAAGTTCTGTGTATTTCTTACACAACTTAAACATACGCGAAGGTTATAATTTCGCCTGCGCAATTCAAAGTATGAGTGAATAGAGTTTTACTGGGTCTGACAACAATACCGGTCTTAATTTATAACCAGACTAAAGTCGTTTAAAAAAATGATGGAGGAATTTTAGGGGAGCTTATTCAGCCAAAAATATCTGTAAAAGCACCCTAAAAAGCTCGTGGTATCGGTTGCTTATACATATTTGATATCGATTTTAACCTTTGATTTAAAAGATTATGGTTGAAAAAAACCCATCCGATTATAGCTTCTTAAATGGCTTGTAAAGAGAGTCCCCGTTGTGGCGAATTTTATGCCAAATAAATAATTAAATTTAGCGTTATTTGTTATTGATCAATACATCGAAAATTATGAAGGTTTTTTTCGTGCAAAATCCTCCTTTTTGAAACTCCTTTTTTTAAAACTTGGAAAATTAGCTAGGCTTCTATTATGATAAAAACTGTAAGCAACTTATGATTTTATTCACAAAAGTCGAAAAATTTTAATCAATTTAAGAATTTTATAAAACCGCCATAGGATGCTCCTAGATGGGTCAAATGTATGACCAACCTCACTTTATTTTTCATCTCAATCATTTATTTCTAACGTACCTAGCCGCTATCTCCATTCCTTAAGGGGGCTCCCATACAAAATGTTCAATGCAGAATAGAAATATATTAAAGAAAAAGTCCAATAAATTCCCAGTAGTTGCCCCTAGTGGGATATAATGTATGACCGACCTAAATTAATTTTTTGTCCTTAACATTTTCTCGAGACATACTTGCCCCTTATCACCACTTCTTTGGGGGCTCCCATACAAATATGTATTGCGGTTTATGAAGTTCTTAAATAAATTAAAATTTTTCGACTTTTGTGAATAAAAAGTTGCTAACAGATTTTAATAATTTATGGCATTTATTCCAAAATGGGCGTAAAGAACCAATTTCCCTTATAATATTATGGAGTAATTAAGTAAGTAAGGATTATCAAATTAAATATATACTCGGTGTTTTACCGTTTTGCTGTTTGACAATTTATTTATTGAGGCACAATCTATAATTAAAGAAATATTACACTATTAAACATAAAATAACGTTTTCTTTTCAGGCTTCATGCCCATTTACGCCTACACAATGGTCAAACATTTAACTGCGAGCAGTGTAAGAAATGTTTCACCACTTTGAGCGATTTAAAGAAACACATGCGTACACATACGCAAGAGCGACCGTATAAATGTCCAGAAGATACATGTGGTAAAGCGTTTACAGCCTCACATCATCTAAAGACACATATACGTACCCATACCGGAGAACGTCCGTATCCATGCGAGGAAACCAGTTGCCAAAAATCATTTAGTACTTCACACAGCTTAAAGTCACACAAGAAAACCCATCAAAAACAAACACAGAACCGTCCACCAAAGGAACGTAAAACCAAAACAAAAAATCGTAAATATGAAAATTATCAAAATAATGGGAGTGCTAAAGAACCGGAACTAAAACCGGTAAAACAAGAAATGGACCAATTGTCAGTTTACCCAGAAGAAACAAGTTCCACTTTTAATAGTAGTGAATTTGAATATATCGAATGCAAGGGCGATATAGCACAACAACAGCAATCTATTACAAAATTTGTTAAATCTGAAACGGTGGAATGTAATATTAACGATATGTATGCCGTACAGGTGCCTGAAGTAAAATCGTCTCAATATAATATAATGGCACCAAAAATTGAAAGCATGCCCATGCCCGAAACTTCACAAGCTTATCAGGTAGCCTACGCTGCGGAAGAGGAAATACCAACACCTTGGATAGATGCTGGAGTATTAATGCCGAAACCAATATTTCCTATGGCCCCGGTAACTTCATCCTGTCTAGCTATACCCACAGAAATGCCCAGCTATGTTAATTTACAGCCCAACTATGCAAATGTTATGTCAGCTGTTAATCTCCAATACCATGTACCAGCAGAAAACTTAAATATCAATGGAAATTCCAATATGCATATGGAAATCGATCAAAACGATATGATGAACAACAGTATTAGTAATAACAACACACAACAAACCATTAATTCCTACCAACAACAAACGCCTAAGACTGGCACAGTAGTACAAGATGTTATGCCTCTTCAAGAGAATATCGAGGACTTGTTAAAGAGCACTGGTTATAGTAGTGATGCTGATATGGAAACTGAATCATTGCTCAATGACATTCTTATGACCATAGACAACAATACGAGTTTATTGCAAGAAACACTACAACAAGCCGATGAAGTGCCAACAGATGGTAGCGGTCTTATAGAAGTTGATTTGCGTAATAAGAAACCCACCTTAAAACAGATAACGGCAGATGCTGGCATCTGCAGTTGCACCAATTGCAAATGCAATAAAACTAATAATTGCCAAGGCGGCTGTACCACTGATACTCCTTGTGGTAAAAAATCTGAAAATGTTGTTAGATCTAAAGGGAACTGCTGTGCAAACAAAAATAAAACGAATAAACCTTTAAGTAGACGAGAAACCGAAATGAATCAAAATATTGAAGATGTGGCCATGTTATTGCAAAATCTTGCATCTATGGGCAGTGGCGGAAAAGCAGGTTGTTGTGGTGGTAGTTCAACTAAAGCATCTACTGCACAAGAGACGATTAAGTCATCTTGTTGTGGCGGACAAACTGCCGCTAAATCTTCGACAACAACAGCTTCCTTAGGCTGCTGTTCAGCTAAAAAACCATTGCCTTCCAAAACAACCTCTTGCTGTTCTACTTCAGACTCAAAGATGATGCCGCCACCTCCTCCCACCGATACTAAAGCACTTAAAACTTCAAGCTGTACTTGCAAAAGTCCTTCAGAAGGTGTTGCCAATGGCTGTTGTGTTGTCATATGCATTAAAACATTGCAAGCTTTGCGTAAAGTTTTAACTCGTAAAAATCTAAATCTTATGCTTTGTCCCCAAAATCAAACTAATAATCCGAATAATTAAGAAATCGAACACGATTATTTTTTGTTACTTGTTTTAATTTAGATATTATTAACAATTGTTTAATTTGTTAATTTTTAAAATTTCATACATACAAACATATTTAATACTATACATACATTAATTTTTGTTGTTTAATTAACATTTAGTTTCTAGTTATGCGATAATCGTTAGCTACATGCCAAATCCAGACACCACATACCTACACACATACATATAAAATAGATATTGTTTTATGCCATGTTTTATATAGTTAATACATAAATTATATCAAAGTTAAAAAATATTAATGTGCCTTATACCAAAAGTTTTATTAAAATAATAAAAAATGCATTGTAAGAAAAATTTTATTTTTATAGATTGTTTTTTTTTCTTTCTTAAAACTTTAAGTTACAAAGTAAGGAAGATTTTTAGTTTTTATAGAAATTTGATCAACAACTTTGATGACATTATTTTTGCTTAAAAGGTTATAAGCAATGAAATTTTTTATCGGCCACTACCAGCCTTATTACTGTTCTCGAAAACTGCCAATATATTGTTTCCAGGTGACAAGTTATTAATTGTGTAGTTAAATTTATATGAAAAACACTCAAAAAACAATGCTTTTCATATAAACTTTACAATACAAACAATTGCATGCCACCTGGAAACAGCACTTAAGTGGTTTTTTGTAGTAGAAAAAGAACACAGACTGTGTGCTCCATGACAATAAACGGCTTAGTCGTTTAGGAGAACCGTGATAAAGTTACAAATTTATCTAATTTTAATAGTTCCCCTTTTTAGGCTTTTGAAATTTAAAAAATTTAAATTTTGTAGTGGAAGTTCATCATTTATTTTTTATTTATTTATTAAAAATGGATGCCGCAAGCCCGTAGGGCCTAGTTGGCTAGTCTACAATGAGATCGAGAGTAAAATTAAGAACTTAAATTATAATTACTAAATGTAATTCATATAATAATTTCACTTAACAATAATACTTATCTAAAAAATATTGGGATTTACACACACCTATAGCAATAAAAAATTTCGGGAAGAAAACGGTGGCAAAACTGAGGTAGCCCATAAGATGGCAACAATATAAAAAATTTAATGATATTTATTCTACACTCATTAATTTTCATTTCCATAACTGAATAAGAGTATGCAGGATATATTAAAGAATGTGTTCTATTAGAAATGGCAAAATGAAATTTACTCATAAGATAATCGGGTTTACAATATTTCATTGTTTTGTAAAAAAATAATATTTGCCTTAATTCAATATATTTTTCAAAAGAACAACCAAATAAATCAAGGTAATATTCAGAGACATGATTATCGATACGAACACCATAAATATACCGAATTACCTTATTAAAACAGACTCTCAATCTAGACCTATTCATTACGGAGGTGCAGGAATTAGAGTTGTGTCGTTCCGGAACGACCTAGTTCGATTGAACGATTCCCTAAAAGGAACGGTGCGGACTTTTTCAATAGTTCCTTTTTTGTCGTTCCTCGTTCCGTAATTGCAATCAGTTGGATGATCATTGATCACATGTATTTTTGTAGGTTCATTTTTTGTGTTTTGATCAATGTTGCCGACTTTTGTGTATTTCTAATTAAATAAATTGCTAATATGATCCAAAGCAATATATTTTTATTATTATTTGTTATTGATTTTTACAAAAATTTGAAAAAGTACATATGTAATTCATACGTAGGTAGTTGTTACGCAACAACATAAAAACAAACTATAACAATTATTTGATAATTGACGTTTTTATGAACGACAGAGAAGTTTTCTCGTTCCTCGTTCATTCATTGTTCAAAGTAAAAAACCGGAACGATGAACGAAAGGAACGACCTAGTTCCTTTGATCTTTCGGATCGGTCGGAACGATTCCACAAAAGGAACTATTTTGCCCAACTCTAGCCGGAATAAACTTCAATGCCACAAATTAATAAGGGTAAACATAAAGATAAAGCAATTCGTCGCTTTATCGATAAAGGTAAATAAAATGCAACATTATACAACCTACGTAACGTCCAAGAGATTCGAGAAATAACAGAATTAATGTGATGATTGACGGACGTAATTTTCGACGTCATCAAAATTGATTTTTCATTCAACATCGTCGGTGTCACAAACACATTTTTACTAATACATACTGCCACAATGCTTGGTTAGTATTTTGATAAGTGATTTTGGGCCCTTAAATCTTCGGATTTCGAAAAAGTATCAATCTTAGGTAGGTAGGCAGATAGGTGTGAAGTCTCCTTCACGCCTTCACCCAGAGACCAATACGGTCCATTGTGGCCTTATTTAGAGATAGATATGTAAAGAAGGTTAAATAAATAGCGAAAGCATAAGACAGATAAGAAACAAGTATCGGACCAAACTCGAGGGAAATCCAATTTAACCTAAATTCACGCTACGTGCGGCTAGCACCCAGTCTTCTGTCGCGCAACCAGGCCATCCCCATTACGAATCCTATCAGACTCCCGAGTCCACAGCCCGAGATATCCCCTAATTAGGCTAGAAATCTACTGCTCAGCCTGCTGCCCTGTAGCCTGGAACAGTGGCACAGAATGTGCTCAACTGTCTCCAACTCCTCCGGGTCCTCACACAACCCGCACACATCCGACAAGACGGACCCCATCCTGCCCATCATACAGTGGCCCGTGGTAATTCCTATCATGTTCCTAACGCAGCGACTCCGAATCGGACTTCCTAAGAACCGGCCACAGCGTCCGCGATACCCGGCAGTCCGTTCGGTTCCCCCAGGCCCGATTGGTCGCACCTAGAATCCATTCCCTGATACTTTTAAAATAGAAGTCTATTGAAGGCCTTACCGCATCCATACAGTTAGGATTGGCGTTTATATCGCAGTGATCCGCACCCAGCCCAACCTTAACACATACTCTCCTAAGACTCCCTCCAGAGCCCTCCTACATTCAACAAACTAGCTTGGAGTCAACATAATAGCCCCTTACGGTCATTAGAGCCCCCTGGATGTCCAGTGGGGAGATCCCAGGCAATAGCCACCAGACTCAATCTCATCAGGATCCGCGTGACATTCCCAACTAATCCTTACTCCCTCAGTCTAGGAATGCTCCCGGCTGCCATTCCCATCACATACGGCTAAATAGGCAGAAGATGTAGAATGACACCCAGGGCCGCTTGAGGAGAACTTTTTATGGCACCTGCCATGCCGATTGAAGCACACCTCTGAGCCTTAGTGAGAAGGTTCCTTCGACTAGCCAACCTCAATGACTCCCACCAAACACAGCATCCATACGTAAGAATGGGTCTAACCACCGAAGTGTACAGCCATCCCACTACTGATGCCCGGAGTCCCCAGCTCCTACATATCGATGATCATATTAAGCATAAAAGACATTGAGACCTTTCTTAAGTCTCCCCTGAGTATTCCTCTCCCATGATAGCTTGCTATCCAGAAAAACTCACAGATACTTACCACTATCAAATAGTCTATGCTCTACTCCTCCTACTACCGGTAGCCTAAAACGCTCCACCCTGTACCTCCAAGTAAAAAGAAACTTCTCCGGATTAACTCCCAGTCCCATATCACCGTCCATGCAAACAGCTCGCCTAGCATCCCTTGCATGACTTCGACAATTGTCCGCAGAATCTTGACCGACACCTGCATCCCTACATCATTCGCGTAGGCCGCGACTTTCCGACCCATTCTGTCAAAAAGTCTCAGAACGACATTGACGGCTAAGAGCCATAATAAGTCAGAGAGAACTCCCCTCTGTGGGGTCCCCCTATTCATCAGTTTCCTTAAACGTTCGTTTCCCCAGTCCGAGTGAATAACTCTACTGCTAAGCATCATAGTTATACATTCGAACAAGAACAACGAAACCCCCAGATCAACAAGTATATCCAGGAATGCCGGCAAGGTGTATTCCTTGCTTCGCAATCCACGCTCCACATAACCAACCACATCATCAAGCGCACTCTCAACATATCTACCCTTAATATAGGTGTGTTGAGCTCCGTCTTTTCAACTTGGGCTTAGAGTGACCATCCGGTCCCGCCGATTCGTAAGGCCCAAAGGTATTCATTGCCCATGTTACCTTATCCAAAGTGATCATATTCCCCACCGTTTTCCTTTCCTCATCGCCTGAGCCCGACCCATATATGGGGTCACCACATTTAACCTTTTCACCCGACCCAGAATGCACAGACCCCAGAAAGTGGGTCTCCATAAGCAGACATATAGATTCAGAACTAGACTCCGTCAATGAGTTGCACGGTCTCTGAATAAATCCAGAGACTACCGGGTCCCTGGATAAAATTCTCCTGAACCTGGACATCTCATTTACAGATTCAACTGACTCGTTAAACTTAATCCACGAGTACCTTTTCGCCCTTCTAATATCTCCCTTATACCTCTTTTAACTCAATCTAAAGTTACTCCAATCCTCTTCCCTACGCGTATACTTCGCTTTATTGAACAACCTTCTGACAATGGACCTTTAAATCCTCAACTCGCCTATCCACCATCTTGGTGGCGTGCGCCTGCCCGGAAATTTTAACGGACAGGATCGCTAATAGCTACTAGTCAATACCTACGTGAATGTGCTCGCCAGTTGCTCCACACCGGTCGGAATCGACCCCCTGTCCTGTGTAACTCTAAGTGACTTTGCACCAATCCCGAAAAAGAATCCCCATCCGTCCTTCTCAGATTCCTAAAACGACACCTTTTCGAACTCTTAAACAGTGGATTAAAGGACAGGCGACTATAGTCAAAGAAGGAAAAACCGTCCAATCTTTCACTAATTCCCTACAGTTCGCCAATGTAATATCTATCACTGCCTCTCTATCCCTAGTTGCAGATAAAAAGATTGCTGGCAATAATAAACTCAAACATATACTTTTATAATTCACTATATCCGAAAATAAAACGTACACTAGGATTTTAAAACTAGTTTATTTTATTTTTATTAATCAAGAATGAAAAAATCAAGTTTTGTATTCTAAAAACATAATTTAGATATCAAACCAAAGCGAATTTACACCAGGTGACCTTATCTTGCTACGTAAGCAACAGCTGATAACTAACCTTGTGTCAAAATGGTATACCTTTCTGGTGGTTATGTGGAATCTTTACTAAATTCTATAATTATCGATTAAAATTATGAAATTTAAAATGTTATTATATTTCAAAACACACAATTTAAAATTAAAAACAAAATGAAATATTTGTTTGAATATTTGACACAACATTAAAATATTTTACAGTGTTGTAAACGTTTTCAAATAAGACCACCTTGTATGAATTCGCCCTGTATCAAACGTATTTTCGGACAAAATTTCTTTACAAATTTTCGGACAAAATTTCTTTACAAATTTTTCTGAAAATATATTTCAAGACCAATTTAGTTTTTAATGAATACGGCAGTTAAGCTTTTTTTAAATGTTATGATTTTTTTAAATACAAAATTTGTGATGAAGGGTTGCTTCTCTTGCAGTGCACATGCTCCCACGAAGTATTGTCAGATTTAATAATCCAGCTAAGAATTTCCTCTTCAGAAATTCACACGTCATTCTTGCGGTAAAATTAGTTGCAAATTTTCAAAGTTTGCACAAAAATTCGGTTCTTAAAATTATAAAAAAGCAGAAAAATAAAATAAATAAAAATTCGGTTTAGCGAACTTGCAATCAATGCGAACTATAGAGTATGTAATACGTCATAAATTCAATTCGGATTACACACCTTCGGATAAGAGAGCTGGCACTGTACCGCCTTTTCATAAATACATATGTACTTTATCTTATCTGCTTATTAAATAAACGTTCATCCCAACATTAGAACCTTCATCTTGTGCCATTTCTTAGGCTGAATTGGAAATTATTTTAACTTCTTTTAATGAAAGATGCTTTGATGCTTAAATTCAAATGGTAGATTTTTAAATGATTACTTACACCCGTATTCAAAACAAAAATTTAGTTACTGCATATCCTCGGATTAAGGATTTCTTACTCAAAACACTTTTTATAAACTATGATTATCGAATGATCAAAAACTTTTTAAGTCTGGGTTCACAATATGAAAGTTTTCTTTCAAAAAGAAAACTAAAACTAACTAAAACAGAGAAGTACAAATTGTTCTTAATCGTGCGATTTAAAAGTGTTTTGAGTAAAATCATGACTTAATGGTGATTAATCTTAATTATCATTTTCGTTGCTCACTCGATTAGCGGAGTATAATCGGAGTACACAAATGTTCGTTTTGAATATGGTTGTATATGTAGGTATATCAGCTCATTTTTTTCTGAATTTAGCTAATTTTATATCTAATAAATTTATTGTTGTTTCCAATTTTGCAATTTATCGCATATTTTTGCCATGTTCGCGATAGAAGGGATTTGTTCCTGAAAGCTTTCTAATTCTTAACAGCTCTTGCGATTTGTAATCATTGGTCTTAACCGAATTTCCTTATAGGTTTAGCAACTTTTAATAAATTTTATGGCTTGTTTAAATTTTTTAATTTTTTCGCGAATTTTTGCAACACTTTTTGTTGGGTTCTTTTAAGTATGGAGACTACAAAGGTGTCATAAACTCAAATTTTGCTTGAGTCATTTAGGCACTTTTCCTTCTTGCCACAGATATAAGATTGGATGAAGAAAGATTTTTTTAATTATCAAATTTATTCATAAAAATATATACTACTTTTAGTTTCGTGAAAAACTTTCGGCTTAATAAAAATGCATTTATGTATGTCTACAATACTCAGGTATGTTCTAGGTTTCGACTCGAATTGAAAACGAAAAAGTTTTTGAATCCGCATAATCCATAAATTGCTGTTCTCAAATCCGCATGTTTTTGTGTATTCGAAGTTTTTGTTCGAAAGAGTTTTCGTTGAACTAAAGATCGCTAATTTACTAACCGCAGCATGATAGCAATGTCTAATATTTTTAAAAAATCGTTAAAGCTGTTAAGAATCACCTGAAAAAAATCGCTTCCATCGCAAACTTGGCTAAAATTTCCAAAAATTGCAAACTTTTAAACAAACACAAAAATTTGTTTGAAATCTATAAATGGGTCTAAAAAACAAAATGTCGGATAATAACGAAAAAAATTGCAAAAATAGCGAAAATTCTTGAAAAATTTTAGTAGTTCAAACAAGATATAAAATTGATTAACAGTCCCTAAAACTATAATAAATGCCAAAAATTCGGTAAAAATTGCCAAATTAGCGGAAATTCGAGAAAATTTCCTTACAGCGGCATGATGGCAAAGTCTATTTTTTATTCTAAATCGGTAAAGCTGTAAAGAATCAGAAAACTTACAGGAACAAATCGCTTTTATCGCGAACAATGCTTAAATTCGGGAAAAATTGCAAAATTTGAAACAAACCCAAAAACTAATTTAAGATCGCTAAATCAATTAAAAAAACAAATTGTCGAAAACTAGCATAAAAAGTGTAAAAAATTAGCTACAATTACAACAAAAGCAATGAAAAAGTCAATTTTAAATTTTGGGTTAGTTAGGGCCTATTGCGTTTTAAGTAACTATATATTTTTGAATAAATTGGATTAATAACAATATTAAACTAAAAACAAAATCTTTTTTTTTGTTAAAAATGTTATCACATATTAGACTTGAAGTCGATTCGTTTTACTTTCACCAACCCTTTACTACTCTAATTGAAAACGAATAAAAACATGTGGATGTGAAATGTAGAACACCAAAAATGCCGAAGTAATCCACTTTCGAGTAGATTCGGATTCTAGAACATATCCGACTGTCTTGTTTTGTTTTAGCTTTTCCTAAAACAACTCAAATTTAAAAAAATTACTATGTATAAACATTTTCAGACTAAAAACAACGAGTTGAGACAACAAACACAGGAAGGGTATTCACGTTGCACCCTTGCAAAAAAGCAAAAGTGCAAACACATAACAACAACCACATTGCCTGTATGGTTGTTGTTATATTTTTGCTTTTTTGCAAGGGTGCAACTTGTGACGTGAATACCCTTAGGGTATAAATTGTGATTTCAAGTCACTCACAGTTCTGAATATAGAGGAAATCTTAAGTTTTAAATTGTATTTTACAGTTGTTGTAAAGTTTTATTTTATAACTTACATTTTTCAATTTTTAATTGTTTTCGCAAGCACAGCCACTTTCGAATAATTTACGAAAAATTTAAATAAACTGACATTTGCTTTAGTATTACATAGTTGCAATTGTAAAAGGGCAATTTATAATTTACGAAAAGGGGTAAAAAAAAATACCGCAAAATGAAAATTTTTTCGAACGTTCGAAAATAAATTTTCGAAAAACGTACTACATAATACCATTTGTACGAATTCGCAAATTTTTTCTTTCGAATCGTATTACATAATAACCCCTCTGAAAATCACTTTTTGTGAATGTGATTTTAAACCAGTCAGCTAAATGGCCGCCGATTAAAAATAACTTGCTTATTTTTTCACTATTTTAAACCTACTTCAAAATATAGTATAATAGTACCTTGTACTTATTCTACCATGCTTCAAACTTTTGTTGTTTTCATTACAATTGTAGTTTTTATATCACAAGTGATTTGAATCTTGTGGTTTTCAGAACATGCCTGATAACAAATAAAAACAACAGACTTTATTGAGAACAAACATAAATCGAACAAATGATTCTGCAGCTTCAAAAAAGGAAAATAAAAATTTCAATAAAATTCATAAACCTAATTTGTTAAAGGTGTTTATTAAGATTAAACTACAAATGTCTTATTATTTTATGAACGAATACAGAAAATTTTCAAATTTACCAAAAAAGACAAAAACCGTGGATTTAGCAAAACGTTTAAAAAAGCGTTTTTTATTAAAAAACATTTTGGAATGGAACTTAAGCTGAAAGTATTGGGTATACAAAAATCTCGGGTAAGTTAATAAATACCATCAAGAATATATTAATCTTCACCAGCAGGTATGGCATCCTCGAGACGTCTAATAAATTTAACACGTACCTCAGTTACATTATCTCCCTTTAACTGATCCTAAAATATATTTTTTAACATTAAACAATAGCGCAAAACCATTTTTATTTTTATTAAAAAAAAAACAATGCAAACTTGCCTGAACAAACCAACATTGAACTTCTAGCTGTACCATTTCCAAAGCACCTCTTATACAACCACTTATAATGGAACTATATCTTAAATTTGTTAGATCGGATGGTAGCTCCACAAATTCGGTTAAGGGATTGGTTTCAAATTGCAGCGAGAACTCGTCTGACGACGGTGACCAATTTGTGATGGTTGGTTGAACATTTAAATAAATACGAAAGGCATGCTGAATGCGATCTGCTGTTTCCCGCATTTCCAGACAACGGGTTGCTGAGGTACGAGCCAAAAAGTCTTCAATTAGCCGCATACCCATATTATAGCCAATACGTTCTAGTTGCTTGTTAACATCTTCAACATTCTCCAAGTCACGCAGCATTTGCGTAACCAATGCTCCATAAGTAAGTGTTAAAAATTCGGAATTCTAAACAGCAGTGGGTTTGAAAGAAGGCGGAACGAATGAAGGAGTAGAATAAATATGATTTGTGATTTCTCGGGCCAATTGTTTGTTTTCAATAACAGTGTTATTATTATGACTTAAACTTAACTTAGGTCTAAATTGTATTTACAGTTTCGTATGTTCTATACGAATATGTTGAAGGGGCGGGACATTGATTGATAACAAAAGGCGCTCCAATGAGCGCATGCTGATGTTACTTAATAGGTGTTATAGTTATATTGGGAGTTGTTGTTGTGGTGATGTTGGTTTGATGAGGTGCAATAACGCGCGGTGGTGCTCTTGGCACTGACGCTCTTGACAATTGGGAAGTGTGATGTTGCTCCTCATGTCCCGCCCCTTGTTGTAAATCACCTTTTTCTTGTGCAGAATGAAAGCGGCCACCCTCGCCACGTACACGATTCATGGCATGACGATGTCTGGACTCATGCAAATATTTTGAACGTTCTTTCGGAATACGTGACTCTAACTTGGCTCTTGCTTGTCGCCGCACTAGAATACGTTTATATTGTTTGGCATTCACATAAAGTGGCTCCTCTTCGGGTTCCGGGGTTTGTGCATCTTCCGTAGAGGTGGCTGAAACAGAATCGGCAGCAGCTGGTGTGCTCGACGTGTTTGTCGAGTTGTTTGTTTGATTTTGGGATTGAGATGTGTTACTAGGTGTAGGAGCAGGAGTTGATACCCGAACTGTGGTATTGCCAATATTGTTCGCAGCTGCTGCCGTAGCTAATTGGTTGGCTGTTGTTTGTGGTACCATTATAATTTGTTGTGTCAAAGGATTGCTCGAGCCGGTGGTATTTGTTGTGTTGGTTTGTGGTTGCAGTTGAGCTGATGTGGTTATTTGCATTAGTTGGCCATTGATATTTATATATTGTGGATGTATGGCTTGTATTGTATTGTTTGCATTCTCCGTTGCTGTTAAAACATTTGGCTGGTAAAACAAAGTTTGACCATCGGACAATTGCATAAGTTGCATAGGCTGTGCTGTCTGCTGGGGTTGCTGTAACATGATTTGATTTCCTTGTAAAGGTATCAATTGAGATTGAAGGCCAGCAACTTGTTGTGGTTGCTGTTGACCTATTATAATTTGTGCTTGACCACCGGAAGTGGTCATAACAGGCATTGGTATTACCTGTATTTGATTGGAGGCAACTGTATTGCTGTTGTTGGTATTCATGGGTTGGTCCGTATTTCCTTGTTGTTGTGGAGATTGCTGCTGATGTTGAGAAAGTTGGTTTGCACTACTATCCATATTTTGTATGCTTCGCCTTCTCAATTCATAACAAATCATTCACGTATCTTCATCACGAGGGGCTACTGTAAAATCGCATTGAAACTCTTTTTTATCGAGGGTGGCCACTCTACTTATTCTACAAACTTATATGTACTACTGCAACACAAATGTTTGTCATTATGCCGTTTTGGCAAAACTTACCACTTTTTTAGCATCTAATCTTGAAGTTTGGCGAGACATATTTCATGTATTCCAATAAATATACAATATTAACTTTCCTAATATGTAAAATTTTTCATTTATTTAAACTCTTGGAATAGTCAATTACTTCTTTTGAAATCACACTCCTCCAAAACAACTTAAAAAATGTATGGCATATAAACTAAACTGATGGTATGTTCAGTGAATGTCACTTTTTTTAACTAGAGTTGCCACACTTAATTCGTCGTGTTTGAAAGAAAGAAACAAGTCATTCTTTGGAACGTCATTCGCTAAAAAATCATTTGATGGATTTGCTTGTCATTCTTAAGTTGATATTGTGAAAATTGTGAACTTTAACAAATAAGAAATATATTTCAAATAAAATGTCCGTACGTGTAATAAATGATGAAGCACATTTTCAAACTGAACTGGCTGCGGCCGGGATACGCTTGGTGGTGGTAGATTTTACAGCTACTTGGTAAGTAACAAAACATGGAATATAACTTTATGATAAATATGCAAAATTTTTCCAGGTGTGGGCCTTGCCAACGTATTGGGCCACTATTTGAAATGCTACCTGCAAAATATTCTAAAGCTATATTCCTAAAGGTTGATGTGGATAAATGCCAGGATACTGCCTCCAGTCAAGGAGTTTCAGCTATGCCTACATTTATTTTTTACAGAAATAGGGTATTTGACGAGAAATTGTGAGCGGAGGTATTTTTTTTTATTATTTAATATTTTTCAGACTAAAATTGATCGCATACAAGGAGCAGACATTACTGCCTTAGAAGCCAAAATTCAAGAACATATAGGTACAAGTGGGGGCGATGAAACCTTTGAGGATTACGGTCAAGGATTGGTATGAAAATTTATGATTACATATGGACATAAGGCTTATATCCAAATTCAATTATTTAAAAAAAATGGGTTTTAGTTCAGATTAACATAATTTTTTTCATTTTTCGGCCTGTTTCATTTACAACTATTAATGTTAGATTTCGATAAATTGTTTAAAAAACAAAAGTTTTAAAAAATTTCAAAGTGTATGTACATAGGTATATTTTAAAATTGTAAAATTCTAAAAATATTTTATGGCGGAAACTTGCATAGATAAACCAAGTCTCAAGAAATAAGCTGCCTTTATGCAATTAAAAATTTTACTAAAAAAAAAATTCATTAAAATTTAAACTTAGAATGAGGGTTACTTTCTTAAAAATTTAAGATAGGATATTAAAGATAAGACTCACATTTTAAAAATTAAAAGTTTATGTAATTGCAGATGGAAATAAATACATTTATTTCAAAACAAGAATGTGAATGCCTTAACGAAGCTGATGATCATCCTATGATCCATTGCTTAACTTCAAATGGTGGCTATTTACAATCGGATTGTGATGAACAATTGATTTTATCAATCACATTTAATCAATTGGTCAAAATTCATTCACTAAAATTTAAAGCTCCTCCACAATTGGGACCAAAGGAAGTAAAAATCTTTATTAACCAACCCAGGACTATTGATTTTGATCAAGCTGAATCCATGTCAAGTGTTCAGGATTTAATGTGAGAACAATTGAAAAATATTGAATTTTTTTTAAATTAACTAGAAATTTTTTTAAGGTTGGAGGCGAAGGATTTGGATAAAGGAACTCCAGTACCATTGCGCTTTGTTAAATTTCAAAGTGTACAAAATATACAAATATTTGTAAGAAACAATCAATCAGGTGGTGAAGTTACTCAACTGGATTATTTGGGTTTCATTGGTTCTCCCATAATGACTACCAAAATGAATGATTTTAAACGCGTTGCAGGCAAAAAAGGGGAAAGTCATTAGATTTCCTTTTTAAAATCTTTTATTCAGACAAGAATATTCACAATAAAAATAAATAAAACGAAATTAACAAATTTATTGAAATATCGTTAAATAAGATAATTTTACAAAATGGTAAATGCCTATATTTTGCAGTTACATGGAATATTTAAAACTATTATGTGTCTGACTTTTTACCAAAATACTTTACAATTTTTTTTCATAAACTGCTGCTTGATTTTTGATTTCTGTCTTTAAGTTCTTGCATTAACATATTCCATGCTTTTTCGGCTTGTTTTGAAGTAAAATCGTAATCCCATAATGAACTGAAAATTACATGGGATTTAGCCACTATTTCATAATTGCTTAACTGGCTGGCCATTCTGCGTTTAGCCTCTTCTTCCGTTATGCCATTACGTTCTACAATTCGTTTAACTGCTTCTTCAGGTGGCACAATCATAGACCAAATTTCGTGAACTTCATGATCCCAGCCGGCTTTATGTAAAACAGCTGCTTCCAATATAATCACTTGTGGTGGCTTTTCTTGTGCTGCCAATACTTTAATACGCCTTTTAACTTCTTCCATTAATTCCGGCCATACGATTTCATTTAGTTTTTCCAATTGCGTTGGATTACCAAAGACAATTGGTCCTAACTTAGTGCGATCTATACCTTTATTATTATCTAAAATTTCTTTACCAAAATATTCTACTACACGTTGATAGCACACTCGGCCGGGTTCATATATTTCATGGGCAACCTTATCACAATCAATAACAAATGCACCCATATCAGCAAAGCGTTGTGCCATTTTACTCTTGCCAGAGGCAATGCCTCCGGTAAGTCCCACAATATATGGTGCATTAGGCAAATTAGGTTTAATCTAAACAAAAAATAGGGTTATATAAAATATTCATTACCTTATACATACAAACCTCTGGTTGTCTCCAACGTGTTCCTAATAAATCTATTCTTGTATTACTGGAACTAATTTTGTTCTCTTTAGGTCCGCCTTTTTCCGTAGATTCTACTATATCTATACAGAATATATCTAAAATATTTAATTTGTTTTCCTGTCGTAATTCATTAACCTTTTGTCCGCCACGAAAAGTTTCAGCACTAACCACAATCATATCCATATTAGGATCACTCTTTGTAGGACCAAAAGGATCATCTATTGGTACAACTTCATACTCTAATGTAGAATCAATTTCTTTTAGAAATCTCTGTAATTCATTTATTCGTTGTTCGACAGGTAAAATTAGTTCGTTTAAAGTTTTAGCTGCAATTTTAATATGTATAAGATATTTATATAGGTATGTATAGTATATAAAAGTGATAAATGTTTTTAATGTATGTATGTATTTTATTAATTAACATATTTATAAATTAACTTTTTCGCAACATCGCCTTTTTCAAAGGACTGGTGTGGCCAGCAGTCGATCCAATCGACTACAATCTAGAAATAAAGACTGTTTAGTGCCAGCCAGCCAAACGGACTAAGTCGATCGGCACAGTAATAGGTATTTTTATTTGCTTCACACATCAGCACAAACTCATAATATCATCTCTACCTTACAATGTAATGTAACCATTTTAAGAAATCAACGATTTTAAGGTAAATAAAATTCAAACCTGTTTATTTTACATACTTACATTTCGTTAATTGCGAAGTAGTTACCCCCACAACTAAACGACAGCAAGCACGTATCACTGCTTGTGTTAGAAATATTTTATGACCCAAATGGATGCGATCGAAGGTACCTCCCAACACAACATTGTTATACATTTTTATTGTCTCCTCTGGTGTTAATTGTTGATAGTCGGACAAATCATTGCTATCTTCGTCGTCTAAATAAATAGTTGGTTTTTTGATTTTCAATTGTTGACGTAACTTTTCACAAACCTCTGGATGATGGGCATCGGAAAATATCATATCAATAGGTCTTAAATTTAAATTCTCAAATGTTCCTTTTTGCTTAATAGGAGTTACCAAAATGTTCATATCCACTTTGTTATTAAATTGAGCAATACTGTTAACATACAGTTGGGATAATAGACGACCCCAAGAAGGTGCAGGAGCTCGTGTTACAGGCACATTTAGATGAATATATAGGGAGTTTACGTATTTTTCAATTGAACGTAAAGTTTGTGCAAATTGCTTAACATTGGAAACAACCAAAAGACCAGTAGATGCCATTTTTGGGGGAAAGACTTAATTTTAAAAAGTTTATAAAAAAAAACACCGAACTTTGTACAAAAATTACTGATAACAAAATTAACAGTGTTTGTGATGATACCTTTTATCAATGTTAAGTTTGAAGCGTATGAGCATTAGTCCCAATTTGCACTAGGGACATTTCTTGCCGGACATGGTAGAGGTATTGAAAGTTGAGCTTTTATTAGAGAAGGGAAGGGGAAAGACATTTCTTTCCCCCTTTCTCCTAAACACTCAAGACTTGAGGAGTCAAACTTGACGTGTGTGTATGTATATATTATTTTTCTTTTCATATACAGACTTAGGTATGTACTTACGTATGTATTTCTGTACATAGTACATCATTTTACCATGGCCATCACTATTTAATAACATTTTCTGTTACAACAGCTGTTGATTATAAATTTGTTTCTTGTTATCACCGTTGTTTACATTTTCATTTTATTTGTACTTTGTTCGCAAGCACCACTTAATGGATAGTACAAAAACTGTATTTAATTTTTAAAGGTTTAATTAAACTAAATAATGAATTTTCGCAATGCCAAAGCCCGTCAGCCGGAAATTGTGCGTTCTGTACAGAAAGACGGTCGCTATACAACCGAATTAGCGGAAGATTTGTCTGATTTGTTAAGGCTTACAGGTCCCAGGAATTGGATAAAGTATAATCAAATGTGTAAATTAATATCTGAAATTTTTTATCATGGTTTTGCTTCAGTCAACAATTTACAAACATTAGGAGAAGAATATACGGGTATAATACAAGTGGATTCACAATACAAGCACATTCCTTCAAGACTGGTAAGTTTGCTCTTTCTGAATCTCTAACACTCGTCGTATTTTATGATATTGCTATATGTGACCTTCTCCGAGAAAAGGGACCTAGTGTGTGAAAATGAAGTTTTGAAAAAACTCAATTAATCTTATTCTACATCCTTTTGGGTACCAGAATTCACTATTATGTCTAAAACCTTTTTTAACACACTAGGTCCATTTTCTCGGAGAAGGTCGCATATGTAAATTAAAGTGCTTGTATGGACGGATGAAAAAATGTCGAGGCACAAGGGTATACATATTTTTCTCTAGTTTCATAAGAAATCGGAACAAAAATATACAAGATTTCGCTATCTTTCCTTTAGAAATTCCAAATAGTATGTCAAAATTTGACCTTCGTGATTTTAGAGGAAATATTTTTCGCAATTTTGGTTTAATCTTCATAGTATATTTAAAATTATCTGGACTATATAATTTTGACTAAGTTTTACTAAAAATTCATAACACTAAGGAAATTGGGCTCATTCGCCAAAAAATAAGTTTATTCCGAAAATTGCCAAATTTAAATCGCAGGTACGGAAAAACTTTGGAATGATGTACATACATACATACTTATGTAGGTATTGACATAATTTTTTGATATTATTCTTCACTATTATATCCCCAATAAATCCCAATGTGATGAACAAAATTTTCTAAAAATTTGAAAATGAATTTTTAAAAATACCGTTAAAAAATTATCTTTTTTTGCTCATATCTGCGATTAGGTTAACTGTATCCTACAAAGACAAAAAACTAATAAACAAGAAAAAGACTATCAGCCCAATTATGATTAACAATTACCCGGGAGTTTTTTCCCTTTTCCCATTTTTATAATTAAATTAACATAGGAAAAATGTGAAAAGGGAGAAAACTCCCGGGGAATTTTTATTCATAATTGGGCTGTATATGTAGGTATTTAAATAAAAATTAGTTCTTTTTTTATAAATTGTTTTTTTTTTTGGCTGGGGAGCAGAGCTGCCGTTTTTGGTTACTTCTAACCAAAATTGGTTATATTTTTTCAATGTGTAGAGATGGGATTCTACCCGGTATTTACCCGAGGCATGGGTAAATACCGGATAAATAAAAGATAAATACCTTTTCTGGGAATTTATTTGGGTATTTATAAAAAATATTTGAAATACATACATATATATGGCAAGCTCTGTCTATCATTTAACTGAAACGACATTTGAAATGAATAATTTCTTTTTATGTTGGTAAATATCAAAGGTTTTAAACCGAATTTTTTAGTGAAGCTATTAATGATGTAATGCAGCAATAAACCTTAATCATTTTTATGTGAAGTCATGGGATAACCGAAAATAAAAAAATACGGAAGCATTTTGCAAAAAGTGGAACCAACACAAACACTGCTGTTTGCAGATCAGGAGAGCAATTAAAGCTTCCAGTTAAGGCGAGATGGGGCAGCTACGCAACATCCCTAAAAAGCTTAATAAACAGTAAAGTTCCGCTTCAAGCTTTGGCTGTGCACGAAAATGTGAAACTAAAGGCTACAACAAAATCATCACTACTAAGTGAAGATTTTTGGGATATACTGGACGTTAATTTTAAACTATTTCAATCGATGGCGCAATGGATTACTATTTTCAAATCCAACCAATTTAGTATTCATCAAGTACATTCAAAATAAGCTACGAGATCATTTATAGAAGCAACTGAAATTGATGATAATAAAAAACAAGAACTAATGTATTCCTTTGCTAAAAGGATGGAAATGTCTATTAAACCAATACATTTGGCTGCAAGTTTCCTTGACCCCAATAATCAAGGACACGATTTAAATTCATCCGATTATATAACTGCAATGGAGTTTATTTATGAAATGAGTACCAATTTGATAATAAATGTAATGGAGGACCTAGCAAGCTATAAAGCTAGAGAGGATTTGTGGGCTAACAAGTTTGTGTGGAGCTGCGTAGAAGATATATCTTCTTCTACATGGTGGAAAAGTATTTGTGTGTCCACAGAATTGAGCAAGATAGCGGTTCGTATATTGACTGCTCCATGCACTTCTGCTGCCACTGAACGCTCATTTAGCACTCAAAGTTTCACCACTCAAAAAAACGAAACCGATTAACTGCAGATAATGCCGGAAAAGTATGTTTTATAGCACATAACTGGAATCTCGCCAATAAAGACATACGACAAAAGGATACTTCCCCAAAGATTGTACCGGCTGAGGATTTTTTTTTTTTTGTTCATTGTTTATTTATTGAATCTTCATATATTAAATATGAACTAACAATAATTAATAATTAATCAAATCTTATCCTAATACTTTATTTATGTCCTGCCAGTGCCAGACAAAAATTTTCTTTATCACGGGTTCTGTTCACATATATAGGTGCTTATCGCTCTTCTAGTTGGGTAAGTGCTGCAGTGTCTCTTCTTCTTAATCGAGTGTGGCCGCCATGATTTAAAATATTTCGAGCTAGTGGATTTGGGTGTTGTTCAAGCCTTTTTAAATATTTTACTGCATATTTTGTAATCATAGTTTTACTAATGGCACATTGAGATCCTTATGAATGTTTAAGTTTTTAACGTACCAGGGAGCTGCTGTGATTATTCGAAGAAGTTTATTTTGACGCCTTTGAATTTTTTCGATATTAGAGGCCGAGGCGGTGCCCCAAAGTTGAATACCGTAGCACCAGATAGGCTTTAAGATAGAGTTATAAAGTAGAAGCTTGCAATCGAGACTAAGGACAGAATTTCTTCCAATAAGCCAATGAATTTGAATGGCTTTTAGTTTCATTTGAGTTAATTTTGCCTCTATATGGCATTTCCACGTTAATCGCCTATCCAGATGTAAACCGAGATATTTTACATGCGAATGTTGAGGAATTATTTGATTATTGATTGTAATAGGGGGGCACGATTCCCGGCGCAAGGTGAATGTTATATGTACGTATTTTTGCTCATTTACTATTATCCTCCATTGTCTTAGCCATATTTCTAGTTGAAATATATGATCCTGTAAATAACGAGATGCTTCATAACTGTTTTCGTGTACGCTTAGAAAAGCTGTATCGTCTGCAAATGTTGAAGTTTGTGTGTAGTTGTTTGTTGGCATGTCCGAAGTATATATTAAGTATAAAAGAGGGCCAAGGATGCTGCCTTGTGGAACTCCAGCGCCAATTGGATGAGGTGAACTTAAGAAATCTCCTTCTTTAATAATAAATTAACGGCCGACTAAGTAGCTTTCTAACAGTTTGTGAGTGTTTGCTGGTAAATTTTGCTTCAATTTATGTAGTAAGCCTTCATGCCAGACTTTATCAAAAGCTTGCGAAACATCGATGAAGAGTGCTGAGCAATATTTTTTTTCTTCAAATGCTTTTCTTATAACATTTACTATTCGATGAGTTTGTTCAATTGTGCTGTGTTTTCTTCTAAATCCAAACTGATGGTTTGGAATACATCTATTGTCATATAAAATTGGTGTTAATTTTGAAACTAATAATTTTTCAAACAGCTTTGACATATTTGATAATAAGCTAATAGGCCTATATGACTCAACTTTTGTATGATCTTTCCCTGGCTTTGGTATCATGGTAACTAAGGAAACCTTCCATTCTTGCGGGTAGTATTCAAGCCGTAAAATAGCATTAAAAATTAAAAGTATAATTTTCTTTGCTATGCGAGGTAGCTCTAAAAGCATTTTATTACTGATCTTATCAATACCAGGTGCCTTCTTAGTGTTTAAGTCACAAATAGCCTTTTCGATTTCTCTTATTTCAAATCTTATGGGAATAGATGCTCTGGCAGCAATAGGTGGTAACTCGACCGCAATATCGTTAGATAAATTTGATGTAAATACGTTTTTCAAGTGACTCACAAACAGATTTCCTTTTTCAATATCGTTTCTTGCCCAACTACCATTCAAGTTTCTTAATGGTGGCTTTGATATAACTGGCCTTTTTAGATTTCTAGCTGCACGCCATAATGAGTAGTCAGATTGTGGAGTTGCATCAAGTTCCTTAAGATATTTTTCTAGAGAAGCCGTTTTCTGGGTCTGCAGTAAGTTTCTAAGCCTTTTTGTGCACTCTTTTAATAAATTCTTAAGTTGCGGGGATCTGTAAAGTTGCCACTCTCTTCGAACTCTCCTTTTTTCAGTCAAGAGCCGCTCGACATCTGTGGAATATATTTTAAAATTTTTTGTTTTTTTGGGGGCAGTACTAGAATGTTGAACAGCTAGTTTCAGATAACTGTCAAAATTCACAATAGAGCGATCTACATTCTCCGGTGTTCTAAGCGGAATATTTTCTGTGCAATGGGTACTGAGATATTTTTTAAATTTTAACCAATTAATTTGTGTGGCTGACGTCGCAAAATAACCAGTCGGAGATACAATTCTATTGGGGTTCATTATAGTAATAACTGTAGGTGTGTGGTCGGAGGATAATTCTAAGGAAGCTTCAACATGAATAGTTTCTGTGGGGATGTTTTTAATCACGCCAAAATCTATAACATCTGGAATTTTTTGCTGATCAGTAGGCCAATATGTTGGTTGTCCGCTCGCGACTACATTTAAATCCATTTTAGAGATTGCATTAAACAAAACACGACCCTTTGGTGTTATAAGTCGTGACTCCCAGAAGGTATGTTTAGCATTATAATCACCAGCGGCCAGAAAACAGGGTCCTAGTGATTTATAATACTCACAATATTGGCTTTCTGATATTGAAAATCTAGGTGGAGAGTATAAAGATGAAATTACTATGTTTCGATTTAGCTCTTCAACACAAACGTTTGTTGCTTGCAGATAGTCCTCACGATGATCACACATTAAGTAGTGTTTGACTCGAGTTTTTATCAAAATGGCAGAACCTCCACAAGCTCTATCTCGAGGGTCTTTGGTATCATACAGTATATAACCATTAATTTTAAAACTATTTCTTGAGGTCAAATGAGTTTCAGAAACCATCATGACATCAATTTGTTTACTTTTAAGAAAATATTCTAATTCATTTTTATGTTGGCGGATGCCGTTTGCGTTCCAAAAACAAATTTTTAAACAGTTCATGGCTTGTTAAGTACAGCTTGCAATAACATCGATTGCATTCTGAGAATTTCCTGCATCATATTACCCATTGTGTTAGTAAAATTATTTACTGTTTGCACTAATGTTTCCATGGTTTTTTCTAGACGACTTAAATTAGGAGTTTCTTCGTTACTTGGCGCAGCACCTTGCATTGAAACATGGTTTGATTTAAGGACGTTAGCGTAAGAGGTTCTGTTACTACCAGGCTGCGGAGCCTGAGTGTCATTAGTGTTTACTTGATTTGTTACCTGCGTTTGAGGGGGGTTAGGTTTCGGTCCAGACGACTGCTTGACGATAGTGTATACAGGGCATCCTCTATAATTGGCAGTGTGATTACCACCACAGTTGCTGCATTTCTTTACGTTGGGGTCGGTTTTAGGCTTATCGCAAAGAACTGTACCATGTAATTCACCACATACTACGCAAACAGGGGGTAAGTAGCAGTATGCCTTAGTATGACCAAATTCTTGGCAGTTTAAACACTGAACGGGTCCATTTCTTTTGTGCGGCTCCTCTATCGTGATTTTCCTGTACAGGATATATCTCAAACTGTATATAGGATGAGTTTCGTTTTTTTTTAGCTTAACATCGCCGGGCTCTAACTCCACTCGAAATAGTGGTTGTGGA
This sequence comes from Pollenia labialis, assembly GCA_949318255.1. Taxonomy (NCBI): domain Eukaryota; kingdom Metazoa; phylum Arthropoda; class Insecta; order Diptera; family Polleniidae; genus Pollenia; species Pollenia labialis. Next base: position 140,530,250 of record OX439140.1, on the reverse strand, counting down.
TTTTTTTCCCTATTTTTTATATTTACAACATGTTTTATTTTGAAGCCTTTCTCTTCAAGGAATGTTTTTATTTCTTCAGGGTCCACATATGAGTCAATTCCCTTAATCACTACTTGAAGACCTTTGCTGCTCTTCAGTTGGTATGTGTAAAAACTTTTTTTTAATGTCTCAAATTGGTTAGTAATTTTGCGAAAGTCATTCTCATGATTTACTTGAATTTTTGTCTCGTTTATACTACCACGTTTGATTGCCGCTACGTAAAACGAATTTTCACCAATTAACGAAACTAAACTCTTTATTAGCTCGTTTGAGTTTTGCTCCCTAAGATATATAGGGGGAGGCTTGGACGATCTTATGACATTTGGTGCTTCAGAGGATTCATCCTCCAGAATTGCAAAACGGTTTTGAGAATTTATCTTATCAAAAGATGGTACTTTTGAGGCCGAAGCAACTGCTGCAGAGGTAGGGCTGCGACCCCGTTTAAGCACTGTAATGTACCTGTCCATACCAACTTGTACTTGAGGCTTTTGACAACTTTTTACTTGTGATTTTTCCATTGCGTCTGTGTTTGAATTCATGGTAACATTTGTTACTAAAATTGTTTTTGCCGAAGCGGCAACACTTGCAGGCACTAGCGAGAGATTAATATTTTTTAATGTCTCAGCATCAACCGTCTTTGTAAAAACAGAGGGCGAAAGGGAACGTGTACGAACAATTGGTTTAGCCGTTAGGTAGTTAATGTTGTTTTGTTTTGTTTTATTTGTTTCAGGATTGCACTCTTTAGCATTAACTGTTACGTATGCATTTCTTTCATCTAGTTTTATTGTTGTTACATTGTGACTGCTCATGCAAAAAGTTGTTTTTGTTTTTTCACCGTTTTGCTGTGCTTTTTTATTTTTATTATTTATTGTATTCCACCAAAAATAAGAATTTTAAACTAAATTTTTGTTCAGTATATGTATACATACATTTATACATATATTTTTTTTTAATTTTTGTTTATTAAATTTTTCGTTTTTGATAATTGTTCACTTTTATTTTAAAAATTTATTTAAAAAATGCGTCCATTCGCTAAATTGTTATATTAAAATGTTATTAATAATTAAAATTTTAATGCGGGGTTAAGAATACGCGTCTGTATCACAACAAAGCACAAAACTAAACTAAACCGGCTGAGGATGAAATCGATTTTGGTAATTCATTTGAGGAAACAGCTTCCACTTCCACTGGTATCACCCATTCTTCACCTAATTGATCGTATACAAATTTGCGGAGTGAAAGTGACGATGAAAACGACAGCGACAGTGATTTCGATTTAATAATGTATTTTCCAACTGCTTTGTAATCATTTTAATTTTTATTAATAAAATTTAATATAAAATTCATTAAATTTGGTTGCAAAATAGTTTATACCCACCTTTTTTGTAAATTCCCGGGTATTTACCCATTTTTACCCAATTAATCTATTTTACCGGGTATTTACCATTTGGGTATTTAACCTTTGCCCATCTCTAAAAATACATATAGGAGTTTTAAAGATTTTTCAAACAATTTTCCTTTTTTTTATTTATAACTTTCAAGTACAAATTTCGTTTATTGTAAGCGACATATTAAAAAATATTTAATTTATTAACTTTCAATATACATATATGGGCATTTCCAGAGAAAAATCTACTTTTTGTAACGTAACGCCAGAAGAATTTTAAATTGTTTCTCAAAAAATTTTATACGTATACTTCACTTTTTTATATTTTAGTGTAAAGCGCAACTAGCTCTACATTTTGAAACAAAAGGGATAACGATTGAACAACATGGTCCGAAAATACAACCTTATTTGCAATCTGGCGTTACATTAAAAAAAGTAGACTTTTCGCTGAAAATGCCCATATTTACCTTAAAATGAGCAAAGATTTATAAATTTTATAGCTTGAAAAACAAATCTGTATGTGTCCAAAGTTTACTAAAAAAGGTTTTATACAAAACACCTTGCTCAATTCGCAGTCTTATTCAGTTTTGTAAAGCAAGCCAAAATCGACTTGCTTACTTCTGCAAATCCTAAGCGTCAATTGCTGTAATTTTTTTTCTGAATATTGTGCTACTTCATTACTTTGCATATATAAAAACCCTTTTCACAAATTTGACTCCATCATTTAATTTTTTACATTTTGAGGTACAAATATCACGACACGTCAAAATGGAAATGCCCATATACTGAATTTTGTTTGGAAATTTGACGGGTTTAACCCTTATAAAATAAAAATATTTTTTACGAAAAAAGTCTAAAATAAATAAAATCTTTTATCCTCAATTTCACCAAGTTCAGTTATGTTTAACTATCAGTTATAGCTTTCAAAACACATTGTTACCTGGAAGTTAAAGTAATAGATAATTTTAACTAAACTTGGTGAAATTGGGGGTTAATTAAGTTTCTTGTTATTTTTTAATATGTAAAAGAATTTCATTTCTGATTTCGTTTTCTTGACTTATAACTATTAAGGGTATTCACGTCACAAGTTGCACCCTTGCGAAAATGCAAAAGTGCAAAAATATAACAACAACCAAACAGACAATTAGTTGTACGTAAATAATTTTCTTTGTGGTTGTTGTTATGTGTTTGCTCTTTTGCTTTTTTGCAAGGGTGCAACTTGTGACGTGAATACCGTTATTATTTTACTATAAAGTGCAAATATCTAACCTTTGTATTGTAATGCAACTTTAAATAAATTTTAATGAATTCCTCAATTAATAAAAGCCATTTTAAATTTGGTTATATTTTTTCACATTTGGTAACTTTTTAAAAAATGTTGGTTGCAAAAATTCTATTGGTACTTATTTGTTATAAGTACGGTGACCATAATTTTCAAACGAAAAAAGGACATTTGAAATGTAGTAAAAATGACAAATAGTATCAAGGTTATTGTTAATAGGATAATTCAAAGAATATGATATTAGCACTATCCCACAAAGTCTTACGTATTTTATGAAAATGCAACGCTGTCATGATAAGTTGTTATTGTTTTTTGAAAATCTATAAACAATAATAAGATCAATGAAGGATTTTCATAAAATACGTAAGACTTTGTGGGATAGTGTGGAACGGCCTTTAAGCGTTTTTCAACAGGGACGCTACAAAAGTAGACCGATAGGGAAGCAAACGACGACATATTTTTTGCCGCTCTTTTGACATTTATTTTCAGTAAGGTTTGCCATTTCATGATGGAAGGATATGGGAGCCAACAACGAGTCGAAATTATTAAAATTTACTACCGAAATTCGGAGTCAATGGCCTCAACGTTAAGAGCGCTACGTCCAATTTATGGTCATCATAATCGTCCTACCAGATTAACAATTGAGCGTATAGTGGAAAAATTTGAATCCACAAGCACAGTACAAAATGTTCCCGTGCCAGTGAGGCAAAGAAGTGCCCGTAGTGTCGAGAATATTGCTGCCGCTGAGACTTCAGTTGATGGAAGCCCAAATGTGTCTCTCACACGTCGTTCTCAAGCGTTGGGCATCTCTGTGACGTCGTTGTGGCGAATTTTGCGAAAAGATCTTGGCCTACATCCTTACAAGATCAAATTGACGCAAGATTTGAAGCCGCTTGACCACCAGAAGCGTCGTGTGTTCGTGTATTGGGCTGAGAAACAACTTGAAAATGATTCGGATTTTCATCGAAAAATCATCTTCAGCGATGAGGCTCATTTCTGGCTGAATGGCTTCGTCAATAAGCAAAATATGCGTTATTTGTCAGACTGCAATCCACACGTACACCATGAGTCATCATTGCATCCAATGTGGTTCCAACAGGACGGCGCCACATAGCGAATGTCACAATCAATTAATTGAAAACCAAGTTTGGAGAACGTGTTATCTCACGAAATGATGCAGTCGATTGGCCACCTTGGTTGTGCGATTTGACGCTGTTAGACTATTTCCTGTGGGGCTACGTCAAGTCTATGGTCTATGCCAACAAGCCAGCGACGATTGATGAACTTCGTACGAATATCGAACGTAAAATTGCAGCAGTATCGGCCGATTTATGCTTGAAAACCGTCGAAAATTGGGTTCAGCGTCTGGACTTCTGCAAGCGTGCCCGTTTTGGCCATGCAAAAGAAATCGAGTTCCATACATGCCGGCATCGAACGTACTTTCACAGGAATAAAGAATTTCATTGATATCCAAAACCGTTTTTGTTTTATTAAAATAAACTTTTGTAGCGCTCTTATATAAAACCCCAATGTAACTACAATTTACACAATCAAATATACCAAGCAATTTGTATAAAAAAAAATTATGTAAAAAAGTCTTTAAAACAAAAAAAAATAATAATTAAAAGTTAAAAATATTTCTGTAGAAGTAATTTTTTTAAATATGACTGTTTTTACATAAAACTAATTTAAATTCTGTACAGTCCATTTGAAATTTGCACCTTGTTTTTAAAAGTTATTCCTGAGTAATAGGCGTAAACAGCCCAAATGGTGGACCAGGGGACTTCAAGTTCAAAGGTCTACGGTAAGGAAACTGTTTAATAGGGCCAAGCTTACGAGAGCACCAGAGGCCTTGAACAATCACAGGGTGCAGTTCAACAGGTATAAGGCGGATCTAAAAAGGCAAAGCGACTATCATGGAGACAATTTTGTGTATCCATCGATAATGTCAACGAGTTGTCAAGATTCCGACGGATTTTATCCAAGGACCCTAAGGCCAAAATAATGACGGCTCATGGACTAAGTCTAGCTCCGAGACCCTAACCTTACTCATGGAGACGCACTTTCCCGGGTGCATTGAAACCAGAGGTATGGAAGATGGTCAGTGGGACGTGATGTCCATGACATCGGATCATATCTCATATAAAGCACCGGGTCTGGATGGCATTTTTCCGGCCATGCTTTGCAACATCCCGGACGATGCATCATTTCTGCTGGTGAATATATGTATTCAGGAAGTGCCTCAGTAGGAGGTATCTGCCTAGGGGGTGGAGAGAGGTTAGGGTGATTTTTATACCCAAGGCTGGTAAAGCGGGCCACTCGAAACCGGGGGATTTTAGACCTATTAGTCTGTATTCATTCTGTTCTCTTGAGAGACTAATAGATTTCTATGTTAGGGGTAGTATTGAGACCCGCCTTATTAGCAACGCTCAACATGCCTACCTGAAGGGTTAATCTGTTGAGAGTGCATTACATGAGGTGGTGGTTTGAATTGTGCACGGTCTGAGGCAGAGGGAATATACTCTCGCCGCGTTTCTGGATATAGAAGGAGCCTTTAATAACATTAGGATTGAGGCGATTAGGGATTCTTTGATGGAGTTGGGAGTCGAGGACTTTCTGGTAGAGTGGATAGTCGGCATACTTAGTAGTAGGATTATAAACTCGAGCCTGGGGGATCATGTGATAAGGAGGTGGGTTACCAGGGGGACACCACAAGGGGGGGGGGGTGCTGTCGCCTTTACTGTGGTTGCTTTCAGTCAACGGGATTCTCAGATTCCATGGGTAGGAAAGTTGTTGCCTATGCGGACGACATAGTTCTGCTGGTCAGGGAAAAATTGCTGTCCACGATCGGGGCAATTATGCAGGTGATGCTGGGCGAACTCTCGACATGGGCAAAGGATAGGGAGCTGTGTGTTAATCCTGTGAAGTCTGAGCTGGTGCTTTTTACCAGAAGGTACAGGATAGAGGGATTTAGGGGGCCAGTGCTAGATGGCGTCGAGTTACCTCTATCGGCCTGTGCAAAGAATTTGGGTAATTTTCTGGACTGCAAACTGTCTTGAAAGCGAAATACTCAGGAGAGGATGAGAAGGGGACCCAATGCCTACTACACATGTAGGAACACCATCGGTAAGAACTGAGGTCTGAGGCCGGATATGGTAAACTGGATTTACACATCGGTGTTTAGGCCTATACTTACCTATGGATGCACTGTTTGGTGGAGTGCGTTGAGAGTGGATAGCTATAGGAAGATGCTCAGCAAGGTTTAAAGGAGTGCATCTCTTACTTACTTAGACTTTACAAGTCTTCCTTAGTTAAACCAAGCTCGTTTTGTATATCACCTAGAAAAAACCAAAGACAAAAAATTCTTAGATTATTAGATATCGGCGAAAATCCTATCAAAGTGGGAACATTTTGTTTATTTTCTAAAAGAAACTTAAATTTTTATTTTTATTAAATATGTAGTGTGAAAATATTACTAAAGTTGTGTTTTAACAATCATTTTTTGTTTAAATAATCTCTTATTTGTATATTGTGGAAAATTACTTTTTTTTAAATTTTTAATCGAATTTTAAAGATTTTAGCAACTTTGAATCTCAACATAACATTTTTTGCTTTCAAAGCCGTGTTCGTTTACTCAAAATTCTTGATACTTTTACTACAATTTGAAAATTTAGATTTCATTCATTTGAATTTCTAATTCATTTTTCTAATTCATTTGAATAAACTCAAAATCGATTCAAATAAATCTGTAATATAAATTGCAATTCACTTAAACAAACTCATTTGAATTGGAAACGAATTGCAATTCATTTTACAGATTCATTTGAATTTGTCAAAATGAATTACAATTCATTTTTCAGATTCATTTAAATTGGAAACGAATTGAAATTCATTTTTGCCTAATTCAAAAATGAATGATTCATTTACAACTCTGATACGAAGGTACTTATGACAAAAACATTTAATTATACTTCTAATTTATTTTTTTTTTATTATTTTTTTAGCTACAACTAACAGCTATCATACTTGAATTCGGTGGCGATGCCTTATATTTGAAAGTCTTGCAAAAACTTGAAAAATATATTGAAGATCACGAAGAAATTGTACCTGAAGCTAAAAAAAAAATAAAGTCGACAATAAGCTTTATGCGAAGTTCACCCTCGTACATAAAAGCATTACACAAATCATTATTCTACCTACGATCCGATAAATATCAAATTTCCAAACGAGCAACTGGGATAAATTATGTTCTTATTAGACACTGGTTGCAACCCGAATTTTCTTTATATGGTTACAAAGTCTTAGGTGTTATAACATTTTTGCAAGTCAGCTTTTCTCTAGTTATATCATTATTTGATACATGGAAAGAACACAAAAGGAAACGTTATGAAATTGAAAAATCTTCAAAAAGATTTTTACACAAAGAAACCTTTTCTAAACAAAGAGACAAACAACAGAATGTGCCTCAATGTATTTTATGTTTGGAGCCACGTATGAATACAAGTCTAACGCCTTGCGGTCATTTGTTTTGCTGGAACTGTATTTTAGATTGGTTGGATGAACGCGACGAGTGCCCTTTGTGCAGGGAAACCCTAAAAAAGTCTCAAGTTGTACAGATACAAAATTATAGATGAACTCATGGTGTATGAATCTAATTTAACTGAAATATTAATAAATAGTAGAGTAAAACAACTTATTTTCCCCGAATGTTTTAATGTAAGATACGAATTTGTTTATACATTTTGGGGAAACCTGCAGCCGTATTCTGTAATTCGCTCAGCTAAAGCTAAATCTCGATCGCTAAAATCCCTTAGAGAATACAAAATTGAAAAATTTTAGCGATGAAATTAAAAGCTAAAATTGCGGCGAATTAAATTTGCATGGCAATGCAAAATTTAGCAATGCACGTTACAGTATTTGAATTTTTTGGCGATAGCGATTTAGCTTTAGCGAATTACAGAATACGGCCACTGGATTGAAAAATAAGTTCGACATTTTTTAATCGAATTGTGTTCCACTAAAATTAAAGACGACGGTGACGCAAACGAAATTTTCTCAAGCTCAAGATCTTTAATTTAAAAACTATTATTTAAGAATAGAATAGTGACAGAAATGCATAATAAAATATTTTTGCTTTGAAATTTGTGCAATGGATGAGAAATAACTTTGCTTAATATTTTAACATTAGCATTTTATTTTGGTAACAACATTTTGGAATCGTATATGTTGAAGTTACAGTTTTATCCCGGTTTAACGTATACTCAATTTAACGAATTCGCGATTACCAACAAACAAACAGCAAATTTCCCTACAAGAAACGAATGAGCGAGTAGTCACATTTTTCATTTTGGTGTTAAGAAAATGATAGGAAAAAATTACTGAATGTGACCGAAAACTTCATTTCGGTCATTTCTTTCTATCATTTTCTTGACACCAAAATGAAAAATGTGACTACTCGCTCATTCATTTCTTGTAGGGTGTTGAACTCTATATGGGTCATTCTTAAAAAACATGACCAATTGGTGTCCCCAGACTTTACTATTTTATATTTTGTTTCTCCAAAAAGAAAATAGAAAAATATCTGCATTTTTATAAATTATTGTCGATTCTACGTAACTATATTATAAAACAAAAATAATTAGTTATCTGAAAATAACTTAAAAAATATTTTTAATGTCAAAGGTTTAGCAAAAACCTGTGCCCCGAGCCAATTTATTAAAATTTAATAGTTATTTTCAGTTGAAATAAAATTGAAAAAAATAATATTTACAATTTTTGTTATTCAGTTTGTATATATTAATACCATATATAGAAAAGAATGATGAAAAATAATTTTTTTGTATAATTTTTTTGAAGAAAAATCTTGTCCCCAGGTTTTGGTCCCCTCTGTTACGTCCACTCATTTTATTGAAAAATTTTTGTTAAACGTTATAACGCGTATATTTCTCTTATGCTTCTCCATCAAAACTTAGCTAAAATCAACTAAATGTGTTTTTAACTGTTCAGTCTTGTTTAGTGCGTGGTTGAGTAAGTAACTTAATTGTAGGCCGGGTGCGTACCCTTATTCAGTGTCTACTCTGTAACTGTTGAAAAACGGTGAGTAAAGTGATTTTTTATTTATTTTATAATTTTTTTTATAAATATTTTGTGTACACTAATTAAGTGGACAAATAAATTCTACAAAATTCTAATAAAAAGCTAAAATATGGTATTTTTGAGTTAATTTGTCCCCTCTGTTACCGGTCCACTCTGTGACTTTTTATCAGTAAAAACTTCAAAAATTTAAAAAAATACTGCTAGTTATGGATTCCTATTGTTGATAAGATCCGTAACCACATGAGGCCAATTATAAACATTTTTGGCCAACTTAATTTTTTAAAATTACAAAATTCAGAATGGTTATGTTTTTTAAGAACGACCCATATAACATAAACATATTTGCATCCATTCTCTTTTGTTTTTGTAAATATTTTTACCATATTTTAACAGCGATTTTACTGAAAACAACGAGTTAAGAGAAGTATTTTCTTTTCTTACACTCAATTCACATGAGGGCTTTTACGACGTCGTTTTATCTTGATTCCCTTTTAAAGCAGCTTCCAAAATCTCTGCGTTCATACGATGATATTTGGTTGCATGTCTTTTTTTATTTACAGTATGGCCTTGATTATCCGTCATTCGATCAACAGGCAGCTTCAATTAACTGGAAAATATAATTTTTTTTGCATTGATTTAAATCACCTCTGTTATCCGAAATTATAAACAAATTATATTTTTCCTTTAATTTAGAACAATCAAAACAAATTTAAATAAACGAAGAAAGAGAATTTCCCAACGTACTGGAAGCAAATTCTGCCAATTACTTTTTCCCCTATGTTTACATAATACATTACATATTTATATAAAATAGGAAACACACAAAAAAATTAATAATCAAGAATGCTGCCGGTCCCGTCTGGTATCGATAATCGAGGACTCACTGTATTTTCAACCACACACTTCAAAGTAAGAAAAATAATAAAGCGTAAAAAGAAAAAGTTAAAAGAGAAATATAAAAAAGTCATGAAAAACACAAAACGAGTGGTTTTGTTTACCCCTCTTTCTTCTCTACACCGCTTGCCATCAAACCAAATGAGATGTCGACAAAGCGACGTCGCAAAAGCCTCCATGTGAATTGCCTGTTACAAAGAAAATACTTGCTCTCCATCTGGCATCCCTGCCTCAAAATTGAATCAACGTGTTTATTTGCGCTTAAAAGAAAATTAAAAAATTTTTTTATAAATAAATAGTAAAAACTCTTTTATTTATGTATCTAATTTTTGTGTTTGGCAATGTTTGCTCAAAAAAGGAGAAAATATTGGGGTAATAACCCCAAATTTAAGGTGCCAAAAATCTCTGACGTTCCAAGTACTAGTGCCAACAGATTTCAACTACATTCTGATGACGATGAAGATGAACAAGCAGTTGTTTTTAAAGAAAAAATTCCTCCTATAATAGTGGATTCTACTCACAGTTTTTCTACGGTGATTGGATTAATTGGCGATAAGTATTCATTTAAACGAATGACTATTGGAAAGAAAATAATATCCAACTCTATATCGCTGTACCATGATGCGATAAGTGTTCTTAAGGACAGAAAATTTCAGTTTTATACTCATGAGGTAAAAGACGATAAAAGTTTTAAATTGGTTTTATTTGGGCTACCAAAAATTGACACTAAGAATATCTGCGAAGAATTTGTCAGCTTGCATAATATAAAACCGGTAAGCATAAAGGAATTAGAGACAAAAAGATCTAGTGTAGATGATGCACTTTACCTAATTGAATTCGATCGCCAGCACGTATCAAAGGGGGAAATTATGAAAATTCGGTATTTTTGCAATATTGCCGTATACTGGCGTAAACCACTTAAGGGTAACAGAGGTCCCACTCAATGCTCAAAATGTGCTACATATGTATGGACATGGTGCTAAAAATTGTAATCTTGTAACAGTATGTTCAGTCTGCGCGGGAAATCATGACTATGAAACTTGCACACTTAACAAATCGAATAACGATAGTAACGTAATTTATAAGTGCTTTAACTACCTGAAGAAGAACTTAAAGCACGTAAATCACAGGGCTGATGATCCCAGATGTCCTAGTCGTCAAGAATATATAAATATCCGGCTTAGAGTAACTTCTTAATCGAGGCCAACAAGTTATGCAAATAAAACCTCGAATTTTAACGATGATGATCATAGTTCCCTCAATTGCCAAGACAAGATGTTCAAAACAGCATCTACAACCTCCGCGGTAATGGTAACCTTTACTCTGAGATAACGAAAAGTAAAAGTCATAACAGAAATAATGACAATGACATATCCAATGAAAGACTTTTGGAAAATTTTTTTGAGTACAACAAGTACAACATTACAACAAAAATGGAAATTACATCACCGTTTGCGTCAAAAAATACTTTAAACAAAAATCAAAGCGTGCCGCTGAACGTGATGGAATAAATAAATTTTTAGCCAATTTTTATTTAATTATGGTCAATATCTTATTTATTTTAATTTAATATTATCAAAAACTTTAATAAAATACAATAATCACAGCACAAAACGTAAACTTTTTGTAAACATAAACAAAACTTTGACATAAACCTAGACAAACAATGCAAGAGCAAGAAATCGTCATATGGCGTAGTGCTGCCACCTGTTAATTTCACCATGGCTCGTACTTTTTCTTTGGGCTGATTGGGAAAACTGTTAAACAATCAGCTGTGTCCGGAAATAAACAATAAAAAATTACATCCAAGTATTAGCAAAAGAATTAAAATACAAAATATGTATTAACAAAATAAACAATAGAAAATGTTGAATTTACTTTTATACATGCTAATGTGTCATTTATGTATTTATTTGAACGTTTTGTTCTGGGCTAGAAATTTGGTTTTTATTGTTCCCGTACTTTTGTATATTTTTGTCTATTAGTGAGATACATTTTTGTTTATTCTCATTTTACCGAACTTTACCCAAAAAATACGGGATCGCACCTATTGACGACTATGAAAAGGGCCTGGGACTAAGTGATTTAACTAATAAATATCAGCTGCCAAAGTCATCAATATGCACAATTATAATAGGTGCGTTTGAGTACTTTTACAGTAAAATGCAGTAAATGAGAAAATTGTAAAATTTTCTCTCACAAAAAGCTGTTGTCCAAAAAAGTACGCGAACGCAAAATTTGTAAAATAAAAGCAACAGCTGATGGCAAATAATTGAAGCGTTGAACAATTTTTACACTTTTGACAACTTAACTCGTTTTCTTATCGGTAATCGATTAAATACTTTTTATAACACGAACATTTTTGGAAAATACAAACAAATTATTTCATGTAATCTTTCATATTTGTTTGTTTTTTATTTTATTTGAAGTTACTAATATGTGGCGGGTTAATTTATTAATAAGAACGTGAATAAATTTTTCCTATTGATTACTTAAGTACCCAAGTACTTCACACTTTTACAAATCTAATGCCCAATTTTCAGGATAGTATTTAAATCTATATTAACTGCCTGTTTTTAGAAAACGTAAGCAAGTGAGTGAGTGAGAAATTATATTGAAAACAAAAACAAATTTTCGTTTTTTATTGTTGTTTTCAATATAATTTCTCACTCACTCACTTGCTTACGTTTTCTAAAAACAGGCAGTAAGTTAATTTTCATAACAAACTTAAATCGTATTTAAAACAGATTGTGTTTTTGAGTTTTATTTGAAAAGTCTTATTTAATTAAGATAAAAGTATGGTAGCACTACTAAATACAAAAAAAAAATATAAAAAAGTGTAATTATCTACAAGGTGGTCTGAAAAAACAGCTGACTGTTAATGCTTTGCCTGTCGTTGTTGTATTTTTGTGATATTCAGGCCACCTTGCTAAAATATTACAATGGAAACTTAATTTGAAATTAAGTGTACCACATCGGTGACTTAAGTTTGATTTAAGTTTTTAGTGAAGAAAAGAATTTTGTATTTAAATCGATTTTAAAAATAAATGTGTTTTAATATCAATCCTGAAAACTGGGCATAAAAAAGTAACATAACAAAAAAAAGTTTCAAATGTTGGTATTTAGCCAAATTAGTGATAACCACTCCATAGACTCGCGAGTAAGTCAATAATCGTATTTCACAGTCACAATTGGTAATTCACATGTATACAACAACTTTGTTCGTTTCAAAACATCAGTATACCATCAGTCGGATCAAGCTTTGTGAAAGCACCACCACGCACACAAGCACATAATCACAATTATTGTGTTTGGCGTATTTAAAATACGTCTACGACGGTTTGGTAATAGATTAAAGGAAATAAGTTCATGTTTTCTTTAATCTATTACCAAACAGTCGTAGGCGTATTTAAAATACGCCAAACACAATAAGGGTGATTATCTTTGGGTGCGTGCGTTCGGGGCTTGGTTATCACTGCTTTACAAACAAGTACAATAAATTAATCGGCCTTATTGTGGTTGTCGTTGTCGTATACGACTGTGTAATAGATTAAAGTAATACACAACATGTGTTCTTTAATCTACTACAAAAACGACACGTTTGTTTACGAAAACGACAACCACAATAAGGCTGAATATTTATTCACTTTTTGTTTAGTTTTGTTTAAATTTTTCTTTTATTTAACATTTTTTTCACAATTTGTAAGCATTTTGTTTGTAACTTTTGTTTGTTTACCTTTTGAAACATATGTTTTCTTGTTTTACTAAATTTTACACTGCAAAAATTTCACGTGGGCCAAGATAGCGTCGAATTTGGGAATTTAAGAACCGGGAAAACAAAATACCCAAATTAGGGTCTTTTGCAGAATTAGAACAAAAAGTTAGCGTCGAATTTAGGAATTTATGGGGATTTCCAAAAGTAAAAAGAAAGTTAGCGTCGAATTTAGGAATTTAAAAGGGGAAGTAAAAATAACTAATATTTTTAATAAAAATACAAAAAATAGTGAACACAAATTAAAAAATACACATTTAGGAACAAAATAAGCGATGCGTGCAAAAAATCGTACGGTTTGTTCCCGAGATATTTGGGTGCATCCAAAATGGTCAGTAAAAAGCGTTGCTGATTTATCCCATGACACACAGACTTTTGCACGGTATAAACTGTATATATTCAGAAAGTAAATCGTTTTCCGGACAAAATGAGCGATGCGTGCAAAAAATCGTTCGGTTAGTTCCAGAGATATTTGGGTGCATCCAAAATGGTCAGTAAAAAGCGTTGCTGATTTATCCCATGGAACACAGGCTTTTGCACGGTATAAACTGCATATATTCTGAAAGTAAATCGTTTTCCGGACAAAATGAGCGATGCGTGCAAAAAATCGTTCGATTAGTTCCCGAGATATTTGGGTGCATCCAAAATGGTATATATAGCATTGTACTGTTATTATTAATGTTTTTTACAAGCGATAACGACAACAATAATAATATCAATTCTCAAATCCGTGATCTAGAGGATCTTTCAGAAATAAAGCATTTCAGAACTGAAGATAATTAAATTTATTGGTAAAATATGACCAATGTTAAAAACGAAACTAATGTAAGCTGATATTTTACATATTTTATCGATACCACATTTCTGTGCATAAATTAAATAATAAAATTGAATAAAAGGCAAAGGAAGAAATCGTTTACACGTAGAAGTCTGTTTCAAGTTTGACAAAAACTAAAGATCAATTAAAATTAACTGGTAGTTGCTGCTGTAGTTATATTTCTAAGGGCCATTATTACAACTTGCCAATAGTTAAAAGTCGGATTTTGTCGGACCGATAAATAGCTTTGCATTATAAAACCTTCATTTATTATGTTTTCATCTATTAAATATTATTATTATTAAAAGTTGTAATAATGCAAAGCTATTTATCGGTCCAACAAAATCCGACTTTTAACTATTGGCAAGTTGTAATAATGGCCCTAAGTCGAATTTGAAAAGACGAAACAAATGCTCTTAATCATACGAATTTTGATTCAAAATACCTTTTTGTTAACATTTTTAAAATTTTGTATTATGAACGAAATTTTTCTTTAATTTTGGTTTATTTTTTTTTGTAGTAAAAATTATTGCTTTACCGAGCTTTTTGTTTGCTATCATATCTCGACTTAAGATGTTTTGTCAAAATGCCACAGATATGTTTTATTAAAATCGGTGGACTTAAAAATCAACAACAACAAATATATATAAGAATATACATACATACTAATGTATGCATGTGTGTAGTACATATGTATATTTCATTTTGTTTTTATTTAATTTTATTCAATGGATTTTTTTGTGAAAATCTTAAAATAAAGATTGTGTTATAAATATTAAACATATTTACAAGAAAAACAAGATAACTTATTAAAAAATTTTCAATCATATTTATATGTATGTTATAATAATTTTATGAAATTCATTAAATTATATCAATAAAAATATTACGACCAAACATTTGTTTACGTTTTCTCGATTCAAATGCAGATCTTGCTTGGTCTGGTGAACTAAAAGCTACACGAGCATCACCAGTTGGTGAACCATCGTCATTAAAACGTCGTATGATATCTTCGGGCGTCAGATCATAACCTTGGAAAAAGCGTAAAATATCAGAAAGTTGAGCTTTATATGGCACATTTTCCAAAGATAAAACGCATCCAGGACGGGAAAAATTGTCGGGTATACTATTACCATAATTACTGCCATTATTTTTATTATTATTTCTGCCATTAACATTATTACTGGTGTTATTTAAAGGTCCGTTATCATTGAACGGATTATTACCGCGAAAATTATTAGCGTTTATGTTTTGTGTCGAATTGTTGCCAAAACGATTATTATTATTATTATTCAATAGGCTGTTGGCTAAATTCAAATTATTACGAGCCATAACTTCAATTGCCATGCCTTTGCTAATTCGTATACCATTACCGCCTGGTATATAGCTAAGGAATGGCTTGCCTAAACGATCAGCTATTTCTTGCGGTGTTATGGGAAAAACTCTTAAGCTACGATTACGAAATTGGATATTATGAAATCTTTGAAGGGCTATTTCAGCATCGTTAGTTCTGCGAAACTCTACAATAAATTCACCAGTGGGCAATTGGCGTTCATTCTGCAAAGGCTCAATATGCTTAAGAGCCAAATTTGCAGTAAGCAAAAGTTGGGCAACGTCATTTATGCGTGTATTATAATCGCAATTTTTTAGAATAACAAAGTTTTTCTCCATATTATTGATAGACAGGGGCGTATTAAATTCCTTTTGAGTGTTAAAGTTGGGATTGAAGTTATTAAAGTTGTTACCACCCATTGAAGAGTTATTTTTGTTAGTATCTATGACATTATTCGAAGCGGCCGCAAGTCTTTCATTCATGTTTCTTAAACGAGGATCATTAAAAAAATTGGGTCGATTTTGATTTCTAAGATTTGAAGAATTCATGGGATCGAGATCAAAAAGGCTAGGTATGTTGGGAGTTTGAGGTTGTCTGGGATCACTGTTGGAGTTAAATTTATTTAACTGACTTTGAATATCATAAATTTCGTTTTTACGAGGATCAGAATCATTAAAATTTTCTTCGTTATTTTCTTCATCATAGTTATCAACAATATCCATATCATCTTCATTACTATTGTTGCCTTGAAGTGCATTTGTTGTTTCTAATACATCGTTATCATCAACATCTTCATTTTCTTGGGTTAAATCCATAATTATATTCTGTTGTTTATTTTCTTCTTGTGTTATATGATCACTGATAAGTTTTTCCAGTTTCCGTTTCGTTTCTTCTTCTTCGGCCGCTTTTTCCTCTTTCATTAGCTGTTCATTTGCTAAACGTATCTTTTCCTTGGCATTTTCCATTTCTTCTAAGCTGCCGGGACGCATTCTTACTCGGCGATATCCAATCTGATGATGTGCCCTGTCTTCATAGGCAGATTTGGCATCTTCTTCCCGGGAGAAGCGAACATGAGCAACAAATTCCCTTCTGTTTTCTGGACTTGCAATAAGCAAAATATCATACAGCGAATAAGAACTAAACATTTTCATAATATCCTGTTCGGTAGCCAAAGCTGGTATATCTTCGATGTAAATCACAGTAAATGGTTCAAGTTGTATTAATTTTTTATAAGGATTAAGAGCACTAAAACCACTATGGGCATGTGAACCACCTTCGTTATTCTCATTATCACTATCATTACTGCGGTGACTGTAAGCCTTATCATGATTAGGAGGTCGAAAACTATCTTCGGCTTCAATAAACTCTTGCTCCGCAACCGGTTCAATTATAACCTGTTTACCTTTAAACAAATTGCTGCTTCGGCACAGAGCTTTACTAACACTAGACTGTCTTGAGAACTGTACGTAGGCTATACCCACACGCAGCCCATGTTTATCGTTAAGCATTTTAATACCATTATGTGGTATAAACAAACCCACAAAGAATTTGCGCAAATCGCTATACGTAGTTCGGGGGCACATATTTGATATTTTAATGCAATTTGTTTCGCTTGGATCCACCTCTTTGGGTCTATTGTCTTCAGTTTTCGGTGAATCTGTAGGCAAGGAAATAGACGCCTGTTTTGTAGTACCAGATTTTTGTCCACCACTTAAGGCAGCAGCTTGAGCAAATAAGTTTGGGTACATTTGTTCATATGGATTAACATTTGCAAAAGCAATCGGTTCTTGTGGTAAACTATTTGCACTATTAATGATGTTTTCTGTGACTGTTGTTTCTTCAGACTTCTTTTCTACAAAGATGCCGGGAATTGTAGAGCTGTTTGTAGTGTTTGATGTAGTCTTTTGATTGTTATCAGGACCGACATTCTGGGCGATGGTGTAGGGATTTTGTAAAGCAAATCCTCTAAAGGAGTCATTACTATTACCCCTACTCATTATGCCACTTAAACTGTAATTGTTAAGAGCTGTTAGGGATTGGTTAACTGTATTGTAGTTTTGAAAAGTTGTAGAAACGGCTGTTACGGAGACACCAGCTGTTGGGGATGACATTGAATCCAACGACTTGTTGAAAGAACTTTGTCCCGTTTTAGCAGTCGTGTAGCTGGCTTGATAAGCGTTAGTAATATTCCAAGGAGCTGTGTTTGATTTAGGCTTGGAATCCGATTCCATACTACGAGGCCTATTATTATTAGTGTCATCCCGACTACTACGACGATCATTTCGTAAGCGTTCTCGTTCACGGCTTTTATCACGACTACGAGCACGATTTCTTTCGCGACTTCGAGAATGTTGACGAGATGATCTTCTACTATTGGTAAAATCACGTTCCCTAGAACGATCTCTGCTACGTTCACGTCGACGTCTAAAAATGCTACGCTCTCTAGAATGAGATCTTGAACGACGAAGATCTCGAGAATCAGAACGTCGTCGCTCGCGAGAATGTCGTGACTCAGTGTCATCGGAATCGTTGCTGTTGTTGTTGGTGTTCTTTGTAGAGTTTGGAGTCTTATTGCTTTTCGATTCGGGTATTAAAGCGTAGCCAGCTTGTTGTTGATAGACCAGAAACGAAGGTGTAACAGCAGCACTTTTATTCGTCAAAATAGTTTGAAAGCTGCTTGCAGTTATTACCGGTGGCTGTGGAGCTATAGGCGCTACTGTTTTTTTTACATTCATAGTAGAAACTATAAGTGGTGGTGATGCCTTGGGTTGAGCCAAATCTGTACTAGATACTTTTTTCATTGCCAACAATGATTGTTGTCGTGCTGTTTCAATTACTTTTTGCATTTCTGCACGAGACGACAGCAACAAACGTATTTGAGTGCCATTGATTGCCTCACGGTCGTGCATCATGGCTTGGCGAGCATCTTCATCGGTACTATGTAAAAAATAATACAAATTTGGTCATTGGCCAATTTTAAAGAAATAAACAAATCGTACACACTAGAGAATGCATTTAAACTGAAGAAAGGTATTTATTTGGTCATTTTTAGATTTAAAGTGCATACTTGCATTCATATTTACAATAACTCACATTTTTTCTTTTCAATAATAAAATTTCTAATTACACATCTCCAGCCCTGACTAGAACTACCAAAAATTTTATAATTGTTCATGATGTTATAATAACACATAAGCACTGTTCCACATGCATAACGAAACAGTCCGAACTTGCACAAAGTTACCCAAAAACTTTCCACATAACAATTTTTGTGCAATTAAGAGGGTAATTGAGGGAGTTTTTTTTTTTTTTAATTTCCTGTACAGATTTGACGAATTTTTTCTTTGGGTAAGTTCGGACAAGAAAAACCAATCAGCTGTTTGTGTTTACATATGAAACTGATAATTTAATCAGGTAATTTACAAGCAAAATTAAAAGTTTTTTTTATTATTAAAAAATATATAAAAAAGTAAAATGCAAATTTTTTGTGAAAAAAATTAGTTAAAATTTTAATTTAAAAAAATGTAACGTGATTGTTAGCTTCCATTTTTATTTCTACGGCGGTTTTGATAGTTTCCTACATTTGTGTTGTGTTCTTAATATATTTTTGTGGAAAAAATTAAAACAACAAGTAAGAGCCAGTTCTTTAAAAGGGTCACAAAAATATAAGAATTTAAAAATTTGTTTTACTTTTCGTACAAATACCGTAACCGCACACAAATTGTGAAGTTGATTTGATTATTTTATTGTATAGAAAACAAAAACCAATTCTTGTTGTGTTTGTTTTGCATGAAAAATATCACTTGTCGTCGTCAGGTATTTCTTCGCAATTGTGTGCCTTTCATCAACCTTTTGTGTTGCTGTTATCTCCTTTTTTGCGGCTTTTTGCCACTGTTGCCAATTTAGAGATTTTTCCCGCAAAATCTAGCGTTTTTGAAATGGCAATCGCGGAAAAAAATACGTTTTAGCGATAAGTCTGTGTTTATACGGCCCATGTTTAAATGACATCATTGCTACTTTATAGGCGAGAGGGAAAAGAAACGAGTACACAGATGCATGTACTGTCAGTACGCTTTGCTTTTTCATTCGTTGTTTAATTTTGTTTTTGTTTTCAATATCAAAAAAGAACACATGAATCAGGGCTGCCAGAAATTTTCAGCAAAAAATCTTAATTTCACCAAAAAAAATCTTATATTTGAAGAAAAAATCTTATTTTTGGAAAAAAGTAGTTTTTTTTATTATAAATAATAAAAACAATTCATATTTTATTTAATACATAAAATAAACAAAAAAAAAACATTACAAAAAATTTAATTTCTTATACTAAATTGTATTATTTAGTTTAAAAATTTTTAAATGGGAACAAAGAAGGGTTTTTTAATTGAACCTAACCTTAGTCTAGACAAAACAAAAAGTCTTGTTTTTGGGGAAAAAATCTTAAAATCTTTTTTCGGTTAAGAAATCTTAAAAAATAAGGTAAAATCTTACTTCTGGCAGCGCTGACATGAATACATACGACTATACAAAATAAAAAACATGTCGTCAATATGACATGAATCATTTGAACGCCAATTAATGTTCAAAGAAGAAAAAGGAAGAATCATGTCAATAAAACATGAGCCGTATAAACGCAGACTAAGCGGGAAATCTAGCGATTTTCAAACAGCCATTATCAATTTCAAAAACCTTTCTTAATTTAAAATATACAGATGTTATACCTTTTTTTAATATTTTTTTTTGTTTTTCTGGCTAAAAACTTATAGTTTATGTTCACGGTCTTACTAACTTTTGAAGTTTTAGTGAACTGAAAATGTATTAAACTTTTTTTGCGTTTTTATAAAGAACTTGCTATACCCTACACCACAACTAGTTGTGATAAGGGTATACTAAGTTTGTCATTCCGGGTGAAACTGTTTGAAAAAACAGCTTTATATGACTAAAAATCACACTGTACATTTTCGTGATTATCAGTCCATAAAGCTCCATATAAAGCCCATTCTCGGAAAACATCTAAGTAAGACTATAAATAACTTGTAGGGTATCAAAGATTCTTGGGAATAAAATAGCTAGTGAAGTTTGAAACCTGAGTATGTAACGTAGTTTGAGAGTCGTTTACCTTTAAGTTTTAGCGGTATTTTTAAAAAAAATTCCCCGCTAATTTAAACATTTAGCAGTTTCTAGCGGTTTTGAAGTCCGATTTGGCGGGAAGTGTTCAAAAAAAGTTGGCAACAGTGCTATTAGCATACACAGGTTTTTGATTTGGCGGCTTTCGGACGATAGCTGTTTGTGTCATTCTTTTTCCTACATATTTTTTCCTACAACATAAAAGTGACTGTCGTTGCTTTCTGAGTTCCATCCATTGTTGCCATTGTTAAAAAAGCAAAAGTGGGAAAAAGCCAGTGCCTATTATTTTGTGTGTTTATTTTACTGCTGCTTTTGAAAAGTGTGGGTTTTTTTATTAGTGGAACTTGTCGGCTTTTTAATTTTGATTTTTTTTTTTATTAGGAAAAAGGCAAAATTTGGCTGCTTTTGCTAATATGGCGATAGCATTTAAAACCCTGGCTATAATCACTAACAGTTCAATGCAAAACCCCTTGATTAGCAAAGTTGTAAAACAAATTAATAAAAAAACATGTATGTAAGAAAGTACAGTCAGTCAAGCCCGACTACTAAAATTACAAAGAGAGTGCTTTAATCTCATTAAAATTATCAAAGTTTGTTGCAGACACTATAACAACACTACACAAGTAGTTAAAAAACGATTTACTCGTGTGTGTAGAAACAACAAAAATAACAGAACAAGACGAAAATATATTATTTCCATGTTTAAAAAGTAAAATTAAGAACTCTTGCTTCTCATTTAGTTTTTATTTATTTTCTTCTGTCATTATTTTCTGCACTTCTCGTTAAAATTTCTTTATAATTGTTGGACACGCTTAATAGCCTTTTCACACTTGTCAACATTTAACATCTCCCATTAACTTGCAAAGATGCTGACATTTTCCCAAAAGAAATCCATAGAACTAAAAATCAAAATTTTTCAACATCTTAAAAAAATATTCCTTTATCATTGTATTCCATTCTACATCTTCCGATTATCTTAGAAAAGTGACAAAAAAAATTAAATTATTATTATCGCATCACTGACAAAATGTTAGTTGCTTTGAAAGCAGCGTTACAATTTCTCAAGTTTTTCTCAAGCCTTATTTTGATAATTTTGTTTAAATTATTAAACAAAATGAATTATAAATAACATTAAAATTTAAAAATAAATAAAAGTTTTTTTCTTCGGATATGGTTACATTTTTATTGATAGTAAATGTTAGATGTTTTAGGTGTGAACGCGTATATCACATTTTCAACATCTTCCATGCGTTCCTGCAAATTATAGTTTTTTTCCCCGGACTTTTTCGATTTCCCGGGATCCCGGGATCTCGCTCCATATAAATAATACAAAGTAAATTTTATTTTTAATTAATCAAAAAAAAAACTTTTATAAAAATACGTTAGGGAACTTGTTTACAAAGAAATGGTTTAATACTTAAAAATTAATTGAAGATTGAAATAGGAACTTGAATTATTATTACCTCATGCTTTTATTCCGTATTATTATGCTCTAGATACAAGATAAAAAGATAACATAATCATAAGAATTTAAAAATAAAAATTGAGGTACTCAAGATATGAGGTCAAAAAGTTAATTTATAAAATAGATAAAATATTTTAAATAAACATTTTTTATTTTTCGAATTTATTCTATGAGCTAAATTTCAGTTATGTATTTTTATAAAGCTTTTTTGTAATAGTCCTATTCCTTCAATTTTTCAGAAATGACTTTATACACTACCAGACTATTATATGGTATTTTCTTGTTACATTTTACCTTAGCTTTTTTAAAATTGTTGAGTTAAATACATTCAATTTATAAAGTATCACTATCCAGTGTGACACAAAGAATGCTGACGAAGGCCGTAGCGGGCCAGAAAATGCATTACATTGTAATTGATCTAGTCCGCAACCCATCCACAGATGCTAATTTTTAGAGAATAGAAAACTAAATTTTAAAGTATAAATGTTTTCTGAAATTATGTGGAATATTTTTATTTCCCGGAATCCCGCAAGAAAAATCCCGGGAAAACGGGAAATAAAATAATTGAAATTCCCGGGAAAAAGCCAGCCCTATGCGAAATGTATGCAAGGGTATAAAATAAACAAAGTTTATCTTTTCCCTGTAGGAAGTCAAACATATTTTAAGTAATTTCAAACTGGTTTTTTTATAACCACATCTAGTTGATTAAGTGACTTTTTTCCTTGTCGACGATTCATTATTTTAACATAGGCATGCCATAGGCAGAAGTCAATTGGCCATCTTTGCATGACTTTTAAACTGACTACTAACTACTTATTGTTCAACCTATTTGTAGTTAATTAATAGTGTAGTCGGTTTATAAAAAAATATTTAAATTTGAAATAATTTTTGTCAAAAAATATATGTATGTTCCAATGAACAAACATGAATATTTTTAAATAGAAATTAATATTTAAGAACATTTTGCATCAAATTGCTTAAAATGATAATGTACAATAGTGCTGAAATAAATACGCTACATAATTTCTAGTACATAAACAGATTTGAATCGTTTTAATTTTAATTATTTTAATAAATTTGTATATATTTTTTTCATTTGACTTCATGGCATGCTTGTTTTACATATTTTGCTTTTATTTGTGTTTTACGTGTGCCTCTATGCAATATGTTTGGTTGATATCTGCATGTGAATTAAACCAATTTGTAGTCATTTGAAAAATAGTTAACTTATAGTTAGTGTTTTCTGCAACTGACTATTTAATTTACTACAGGGTTTTGTTTCGTTTCGCATACATATGTATATTTCAATGACATATGATTGCCAGAGTCAATCAAATAAATATTAAAGATCAATATTTTGTTCTCTATCCTTTTAAGGGGGAATGTCGCGACGAATTTCTTTTTATAAAAAAAGGTAAAACAAAAAAATTTCGCGATTAACTAAATACCGAAAATCCCGGGATAGCAAAAATTAATTCCGGGGACTCGGGATTTGTTTCATCCCGAAAATCCTGGGATGGGATTGGCATCCCTACTGCAAACCCATAATTCAAAATGTACATTTGATAGTCGATGTTCGATAGATATGCTTAGGTTGTTCACGGAAGTCTGGTTATCAGGTTATATGGTTATTTTGTTATATTCACTCCAACAAATTAAATTTATTTAATTTTTTTATAAATAATTTTTGTGGCTGTTAATATAACTACATAAACCTTTAACCTGATAATCCGCCTTCCTGTTTGTTTCGACTGCTTATTTTCTATTTCAAATAAAGGATTTCCTGAAGTTATCTTATTCGTGCTGCTACAACTAGTTTTTTTGCAAAAAGTATATCCTCCTAATACGAGTATTCAGATATGTATAAGCGACTAACACAATAAGCACCAACATTTTAAAAATTATAGTGCTTTAAATATTGCTGGAAATCTGCTTTATCTTATGCCCTATTTTCAAAAAAATTCCATTTCATATAAAAAATGTTGAAACCTATGCTAATTATGGAAAAAAAATAATAATAAAAAGTCGAAGTAAGAAATATTTAAAATAAAACTGGCCACTTCCGGTTTCTTTGTGCGTCAGCCATAGGCAATTAGGCTGGCCCTTTTATTGCACTTTTCTTATTGCGACATACACATTGGCGATAAAATTGAAAAGTTATATTGCAAGTGTATGAGCAGCTTAAGGTACGTTTTTTTTGGTATTTTCAAATATTTAAAATAGTTCATATATTTATTAATAAGTAAATAAATTAAAAATTTTATTTTTGTCAATTATATTGGTATTTATATTTTAACTTTTGCAAAGTTACATTATTCAGACTTTTGCATATAGTGCAATCTCCTTTAACGGACACTTTCCATAAGCGGACACCCCCATTAAACGGACATTGTTGCTAGGTCCCGGCAGCGCTTCATAAGAAAAGCATTGCAGTCGCTTTCCCTTGAACGGACGCTTCTCATGAGCGGACGCGGACATCCGCTAGATAAAAAAATTCTCTTGGGCGGACACTTAGCTTATTTTTTTTCCGAATTTTTCAAGTCATAATTTACATATAAGCCTGCCAAGACTCTTTTAATTTGTTCGCTTTAACAACAGGGCACGGTTTATTATATTTACTACATCACATAACATAGTTAAAAGTGGGTATGTTAAATATGTATAGTACTCATAAAACATTTTTAACTTTTATTACATATGAAACTACATTTAATGATATTTTGTTATTAAGCCCAATTGAATTGTTTATTTTTTTTATTTTTTTTAATAAAAGTATGTATCTTTAAATAAAAACAAACAATATAAGGCAAAGTTTTGTTAATTTAAATTTGTAGTTTTCTCTTGGCCGGACAGCCCCCTTGTGCGGACACATTTCAACGGTCCCTTCGGTGTCCGCTCATGGGAGATTCCACTGTATTATTCTTAAAAAAGTTGAAAACATTAATGTTTAAAAATAAAGCTTTTAATTCAGTGTTATAACATACAGCCTTTAACGTTCGGCGTTAACGTTCGAAATCGTTGAACCGGCTGGTAAAGCAAATTAACTTTAAAGGGCCATTATTACAACTTGCCAATAGGTAAAAGTCGGATTTTGTTATTTTCAATAATAATAATATTTAATAGATGAAAACATAATAAATGAAGGTTTTATAATGCAAAGCTATTTATCGGTCCGACAAAATCCGACTTTTAACTATTGGCAAGTTGTAATAATGGCCCTTAGAAATATAACTACAGCAGCAACTATCAGTTAATTTTAATTGATCTTTAGTTTTTGTCAAACTTGAAACAGACTTCTACGTGTAAACGATTTCTTCCTTTGCCTTTTATTCAATTTTATTATTTAATTTATGCACAGAAATGTGGTATCGATAAAATATGTAAAATATCAGCTTACATTAGTTTCGTTTTTAACATTGGTCATATTTTACCAATAAATTTAATTATCTTCAGTTCTGAAATGCTTTATTTCTGAAAGATCCTCTAGATCACGGATTTGAGAATTGATGTTATTATAGTTGTCGTTATCGTTTGTAAATAACATAAATAATAACAGTACAATGCTTTTGGATTTTCCGGAAACAATATTTTCTGGAGGGATTTTGATTACGCTTTTAACGTTTTATTTTCAAAACAAAATTTAGTTCTTAATGTTACGCAAGTTGTCGAATAAAACGATTTCCCAGTTTGTTTTACTTTATAACCATTTCCTTAACATTGCATGCTTCTATAAATATGGTTTTCATTTAAATTTAAAGTTTTCACTAACATACTATCCAAAACATCCCTTTTTATAAATTTTCGTGCCACTTGTAAGAACAAATATCCCATTCTGGAAAGCAAAATATGAATCCTGGCGTCCACGCCTTGCATTTTAATATGCCATTTCTGTTACGAACTGGGTTTTTTCATCTTAGGCCATGGTTACCCCACTAGCTCTCATCGGTGCCATCTCTTAGGGGGATGTTCTCAACCCTTCGGTTGACCCTGGCTCGCAGCCAAAAAAAAAATTCTTAACTTTAAAAAAAACAACATAAACTGTGCAACAAACACATGATAACCAAAGCCTGCTCTCGAATTTATCACATCACAGTTAAAAAGCTCAAAGGATTCAAAAGTACTGAAAAAAGTACCAAAGTACTGAATTTTTCAACACAGATACGCAGTAAACCCCCTGTTTTTATCAAACTCAACAAAAGATGAGAACATTTAATTCCGTTCGGTTTTTTTAAAATCCACAAACTTCATTGTGTTCGGTTCGGCTCATTAATGTTCGTCCCTTTTGGCTGGTAATAAAAACCAAACATTTTTTAAAAAAACAAAATACACATACGAAAAAAAAAACAAAAAGCCAGCTAAAAAAATTTAGCATAATAAACACACACAAGACGTTCGTGGTGCGGTCGTTATTAGCTCTGTTTCTTTACTTTTTGGGTAAAGTTCGTGCAAATGAGAGCAAGCATAAATTTCTCTCATAAAAAGACAACATTACACAAAAGTACGGGAACAGAAAAAACCAAATTTTAAGCACAAAATAAAAATTCAGTGTTTTGACATTCTTTACAACACCAAAAAAAAAATTGCGGCAGTTTTGAAAAATGTTATATTGGCTCTAGAATTAAACTACTTTTACTAAAAATAAAACAAAACAAACACTTTTACAATAACTAACATTATGTTTCCCTTATATTTCAGTACAAAACTTTTTATTTAAGTACATTGTTTTATTCAACAATACTTTTTCCAGAATTTGGGTCATGAATTTTTTTCCTTTTCCTTTTTTGTTTTGTTTATGTTTTACAGCTGTTTCACAACTTACACAATTTGCACGAAGAAAAAGTCTGGGCTGTTTCGTGCAAGAAGAAGAAGAATTTTATTCTCTCAAATCCGCTCTCATTTACACAAATTAATAGTACGGGAACGCTTTTCGTGCAAATTGGGATCCCGAGGGATCCCAAAGTAGAGTAAAGAAACAGAGCTACTATAAATTTTTGTTTGTTCATTTCAGTGTTGCCACTTTGTGGGTAATTACCCGAATTTGGTATAATTTTTACCGTCGTGGGTAGAGCGTGGTTAATTTATCTTGGGTGTTATTCCGGTGTTATTTGAAATTATTACTTTAGATACCCAAATAAAATTAAGATTTCAGTGATGACATTTATTTCTTTTAAATATTGTTGCTAAAAAATGCACAGTCTTTTGGACCAAAGTTTCTCTTTCTTTTTAAGAAAACACTTCAATCAATAAATATATATTTTCAAAAGTTTTGTAATGAATGTCGCAAGATGGTCCCTTAGATATGGATAAAGCTGCCTCTTATAGTGATGTAGAACCTATAGTTTATTGAAAAAAGTTGTTCAAACTGAAACTAGCCTGGGGGATAAAATGTTTTCAATATTTCAACGTGTAATTAATTTTATTTTTATCTGGAAACTTGCAAATGCTTCAGTTTGAAGTATATTCAACGCCCTTATCAGTTGTAAAACTGAATTACAAAAGGGACAGTTTTATAAAACCCAGTAGGCATTTTGTTTACTAAATACGGTATAAAGGGTATTTTTTAAGATCATGAAACTTGAAATTTTAGCCAACACAAAAAAAAATAATTTTAATCGCAGATTAATACACGGCATTACTAATTGAAACTGATCTCAAACAAATGGGCACCGTGCCTGTCCTTGACGAAACGCCTTGCAGACGTCCAATTTTTTTCCTCTTTTTTGAGTATTTATGGCTGCCTGTCACAAATAAAATGAACACTGTTGACCTCCAAGACGTCAATTGCTGCTGTTTTATCAGCTTAAACCAGTGACTTCAATCAAGAGATGTCACATCTCACGGCTTTGAAGTCAAATTGACAGTTTATTTTCTCTAAATCAACACATCGCCTTCATTTGTAAAAAAAAATAAGTTGCGTCAGTTTCATTATGAAGTTGCCTTTAGTTGCGAAAATCGATGGCTGATTTTCAAAATAAATTTGGCTAATTTTTTGGCGTTGATCAAGCATGAATCTATTCATGATGACGTGCCTGAGAAAAAATTGAAAGCAGTATCACAGTTCGTTTGACAGCTAACCTTTCGTTTCATTTTAAACCTTCCCTAGATGTATGCCACCAACTGTGGAAGCTAAACTCATTATTTTAGGAGTTTTATTTTATGTTTTATTAATTGTATTTAAGTCTTTTTTTGTTAATTTATTTCAAATTAAATTTAGAATCTTAACAGTTTGACTAATATTGATCTTCTTTCAATGAGTTTGTTGTGTTTTTGCTTCTTTG
The DNA here is from genome assembly GCA_949318255.1 of Pollenia labialis. Classification (NCBI taxonomy): domain Eukaryota; kingdom Metazoa; phylum Arthropoda; class Insecta; order Diptera; family Polleniidae; genus Pollenia; species Pollenia labialis. The sequence continues at coordinate 140,501,763 of OX439140.1, read as the reverse complement.
TAAATGTGTTTTTATTATATAAAACATAAATTTTATATCAGGTGTTATTTCATTTAAATCGGGTAATTTTGAATTTTGCTGGTGGTAACACTGGTTCATTTCTTTATCAATGTACAAAAAGAAACATCCCAATAACAAATGGAGCTTCCAACGAAGCGGGTTTGTAAGTGAGAAACATAAACGTTTCGCTTACCATTGCGCTGACGGAAGACATGAATTTTATATGGCGAGTTCCCACTTTGAGGCAATACATAAAGCGCATATAAAAATTGTTGCATGTAACGATCGGCCTTACACACTGATTGTTTTGATACAGTTATTTTTTAGTATTCTCCTTACAAACCTGCTTCGTAGTAAGGGAATGCCGTAGCACTTGAAATTTTGTTTTTTTTATAAAAGTTGTTGAGAGTTCTAGCACTTACTTTACCGCATTTTTGTATGTCTTATTGCGTAGCGCATAATTGTGCGCTTATTTTTTTAAATGTACCATTAGTGCTCCGCAAAATCATAAATTTTTTTATTGGGATTATAGGACATTTAAATATAATATTTATTTGTCTACAGCAGGTTTCACCAACTGGCGGACCGCGGTCCGGATCCGGACCGTAGACCTTTTTTATCCGGACCTTGTGTTAACAATACAATTGGTGATGATCCATTAACTAACAAGTAATAGGGAAACCTATGCAAAAAAAAGATAATTTGGGAGCGATAACACAAACAATTTCATTAGTAATATTCATGTCATCATAAGTTTGTCTATATACAAACACATATGTACATAAATACTGAGTACAAATGTGACCGCTGGTCTACAGTATCACTTCAACTGTTCTGTTTTTTACAGGAAGCTCTATTTGGGTCTTTCTTGAAAATAGTTACGAACGGTATTAAGGGTTGTGTTCGTCTACACAATCACTCAAAAAAAATAGATATCGTTCTTGGGTGTGTGATCTAAACACTAAATAATAAATTGGTTTGTAAGTTAAAAGTATTTTTTTAAGGCGAATTCACTACCAGTAATCTTGGTACTACCCCATGTTATAAAGGTTAAAAAAGTTATAAGCAGGGTTTTTAAGAACATCTGTAATGAATTCGCTTTGGTAACCTTAGGTCCATTGAAATGTATGTCAAAATTTAAAAATAATAAATGCATATGTTATTAATTTTTAATATTTTGAATTTTTTTAAACATGTTTTATGAGCACGATTTCCAATAATAAATTACACGCCCGCCCTAGTTGTTACATAAATTAATTTTAGGCTAAGATTTTATTGAAAATGAAAATTACAAACAAAACAAATCCTTTTTCTCAAACAACTTAATTAACTGTTTTGTAATTATATACATATTTGTTTTTTAAGTACATCTTACCAATTTTTTTTCTATACTTTTTATAATTTTGGATATTAAAAATATTGAATGGTTTTTTTTTTTTTTGTTTTACCCAGGGTTGTGGAGTCGGAGTTGTGGTTTTTGTGCCAGAGTCGGAATCATAGTACCCACGAAAACTCGCGACTCCAAAGTTTTCCTGCATAAAAAATTTAAAAAAAAATTTCCAAAATTAAAATTATCTTCTTAAAACACATTTAAAATTTAAATAAATGGTTTATGAATACTGCTCTTATGTGCTGTTTCCAAATGACAGGCGATGGAGTGAGTGCTTTTCATATAAATTTTACTACATAATCAATTGCCTGTCATTTGGAAACAGCACATTAATTTTTGCGTACGGTAATTTCTTCTCAAAAATTCTAATTTATAGAAGGCCGTACGGCAGGGATGATAAAGTCGGTACAATTGTACTTTTTTCAGTACTATTAGCATTTCAAAAGTACTGAATTACTCCAATGACGTTTTTAGTACAATTTAAAAATTTCAAATGCTTTAAAATATAAACATTTTGGTCAATTGTTGGATAATTGAAAAAGGAAATTAATGAACTAATGTTTTTTCAAGTCTAAAAAACAAGCTAAAAAATCTTCGTGTAAACTCCTTTTTACATATTTTTTTTTTGTTAATTGCCAAATATTTCATTTTTCATTTTCATTTTATTTCATATAATATTAATATTATTTACATTTGACTTAAAGTAGTAACAAAACTAAAATTCCAATACATATTTCTATTTTTATACTGCTTCGTAAATTTGATTTAAAATCATTTATTTATGGCATTTTTATTATAAAATAAATGTTAAAATGCAAAATGCTAATGCAAAAAGCACCCAATGTGGTCCAAGTATACTAGTACACGTCTAGAACAAATAGTACTAGTGATTTTCCAAGCACACTCAATGTTAATTTGAGCATTAAGATGGTATAGAAAAGTTAACAGTTGTGAACTAGTACTGGTTATTTTTGCACTAGTTTGGTACTAATTAGGTACTAGTTCAATCTCCTGCAGGGTACATTTTTCTGGGCTCTTACTACTTCCCTACAAATAATATTGGACCACTTGACCCATTTTGATAAAATGGACTACTCCATGGACTAGTCCGATGTAATGCAAGCATGGACGATGTGATTGTTAAAACGTGTTTGTAGTGAGACGACATGTCTTCGTTTTTTAACGACATGTTTTCGTTTTTAAACGAAGTTAAAACTAACCCTCTTGTGTATACAATGGAGTAGTTTTAAAACTACTCCGTTGTAGTCCAAAGATGAGTTATATGGTCCTGCCTTAGGACATCGTAATGTTAAATAGACCATGTTTTTTCCATACGTTTGGGTTACTTTTGGACTAGTCCTAGTCCCTTGTGGACTACTCTTTACACGCGTGTTTGGATTGGTCCTATTATTTGCAGGGTTTATGTAGTTCACACATGTACAAGTAAAAAGTTATTGTGAATATTTTTATGCATTAAGCTCGCTTTGTATGAAGAACGAGCCAACGAGCCAACCATATCAGTAAAAGCGAGTGTTTAAAAGTATTCGAGACTAAAAATGATTTAGTAAACAGCGAGTGCGCTCGCGAGTATTATGTATTGTTGCAGTTCTCTGCCGAACACTTCATTTCGGTCATTTCTTTCTATCATTTTCTTAACACCAAAATGAAAAATGGGACAACTCGCTCATTAATTTCTTGTGGGGGTTGATACTGATCAGGGATGATAAAGTCGGTACAATTGTACTTTTTACAGTACTTTTAGTATTGCAAAAGTACTGAAGTACTCCAACTACATTATTAGAACAATTTAAAAATTTCAAATGCTTCAAAATATAAACATTTTGGTCAAAGGTTGGATAATTGAAAAATGAAATTAATGAACTAATGTTTCCAGATATCAGAGAATTGCTATACCAAATTTGTCGGCTAATATGGAACAAATTTTTCAAGTCTAAAAAACGAGCTAAAAACCCTTCGTCTAAACTCCTTTTTACATATTTTTTTTGTTAATTGCCAAATATATATTTCAAATAAGTATACAAGTGAATTTTAATACATAGGATGTTTTTTTAGCTGCACGAGAACTTAAAATGATAACACAAGACAAGCTATGGTTGGAATGAAAATTTTTATTATAAACTGGTAGATAATGTCATGGCATTTATTTTAAAAATATGATTTCAGGCGTATGTCTACCGCGCTAAAAGTTACACGGTCCATTCTGTTAAATTTTGGACTACTTTTTCTAAAAAAATCTGGTCGTGTGGCATAAGTGTTGGCTTGAATATTGGCTTCCAATAAGCAAATGACCTAAAATAGCTTCATAAAAAGTTATCCAGATGCGTTAAATCGCACGAACGAGGGGCCAGTTACAGAACAACTTCCTGAAATTGTTCTCGGTCCAAATACAGCAATTTTTCTTACTGACGTAGCCTTTTATTCACTAATAACTAAACACAATTCTTTGATAAAAGTGCCCTCGAACAGGTTTATTTTTCAAAGTAAATTTCCACGGATAGCAATAGTAAAAAATAATTTTTGGTTTAAGTACAATAAGATTTTAAAAAGTACAATTTTTCACTGAATTAAGTACAATTTTTGGAATGTCATTTATCATCCCTGCCGTACGGTAATGAAAAAATAAAAGTTAACATCACTGAGTCTCATATACTTTCAGCATCAAGATTATAGTAGGAGTCGGAGTCGCACTTAAAACATTTCAGCTTATGGAGTCGGAGTTATTACTTTTTTCCACAGCCCTGGTTTTACCATTATTATAACGCCAAAAACGTCCCACAAATTTGTAAAATTTTAGAGAATAATTGATGTTAAAACGAAAACATAAATTTTTATTTTCTCTATAGATTTTTGGGTAACACATACTTACTTTTTTGCTTTATCTTTTCAGTAAAAAATTCTTTTAATTATGAAAACATTTCCAAATTACCCCAAGGGTTTACCCATATTAATCTTAAATATGATCTTAGCTTTTCAAAATCCACAAACATATGTACGTACTAGGAAATTGTTTGTATGTATGTCGTTTATCAAGTTTAAAATAATGTGAACATTCTTTGAAAATATCTGGCAAATTAAAAAAATTTTCATATATAAAAAAAATACATGCCATTTAAGTAAATTTAATAATATAAAACAGAATTGCGGAGAGCATGAAACTTGCAATTATTGTTGCAGCAATTTTTGAGTTTATTGGTGAGAGAGTTGCGATGATTCTGTTGTTTTCAGTTTTTAACGCTCACACTTTTCAAGTTAAAGTTGGCTGTAGGTGTATTTGTATTTATGTAATAAATATAGGGGTCCGCCAAATAACTTTTTTTTTTTGGAAATGCTTTAAAAAAAACTACTGAATATTTTCTCAAATTTCTTTTTTTATTTGAAAGTACAATCCTTCCGGTTAATAATGGAAAATAATTTCATTCAAATGGCTGCCTCGGCTGGCCAGGCAGTAGCCTACACGATCGGTCCAATTTTTAAGCACATTATCGATTGTGTGCAGCTGTATTTCACCAATGGCTTCACGAATATTGTCCTTTAAAGCGTGAATTGTCTCTGGCTTGTCGGCGTAACACTTATCTTTGACGGCACCCCGAGGTGGCCAAACGACATCAGCTCTGCGGCTGATAATGCGATCTTCAAAAACAGGGCGCAAAACATCGAGTGTAGCTTCGGCTGTGTGGCACGTAGCGCCGTCCTGTTGAAACCAAATGTTGCCAATATCCTCCTCTTCAATTTTTGTGAACAAAAATTCGTTCAACATGGCCCGATAACGATCGCCATTGACTGCAACGGCCACTTCTTGCTCATTTTCGAAGATAAATGGCCCAATTATGCCTCTGACCCAAAATCCGCACCAAACAGTGACTCGTTTTGGGTGCAACGGCTTTTCAATGTATGCGTGCGGATTTTCTGTGCCCAAATGCGACAATTTTGCTTGTTTACATACCCTCTAAGACCAAAATGAGCTTCATCTGAAAAGATGATTTTTTTTGGCAAAATCGGCATCATCTGTAAGTCGATCGCAGGCCCACTTAGCGAAGCGAAAACGCATTGGATGGCCAGTTGGCTTCAACTCCTGAACCAATTGGACTTTGTATGGCGTCATACCAAGGTCTTTATGCTATGCAAGGTTCGTCTCAATGATGTCTCCGAAATGTTCAATTGTTGAGAACGACGGTGAATTGATGTTGATGGCGCTTCACGCACACTTTCTGCCACAACAGCAATATTATCGGGTGTACGCACTGTTTTTGACTTTTCACGCTTTGGTTTATCGATGAGGATGCCAGTTTCTTTCACTTTTTTCACAAGATAACGAACATACGGAGCTGACGGTGCTTCTCTTCTTCCAAAATCCGTACGCAATTTTCGCACACATTCTGCAACATTACCATTATTTTAAAGTAATGTCGCAACATTTCCCAGCGTTGTTCAAGCGTATACACAACCACATTCGTTCAGCGGAAGGATAAAACTAATTATCTGTCACATCAGGCATGAGCTAAGTGTTAACATTCACGAAATAAGCACAAGTGGAAAAAAACGTTAGGTGGCGGACCCGTTATAAAATATAGAGGGAAGAGAAAAGACAAGACAAAATTGCAAAAATATGTCTGCTTTCACACGTTTCATCTTTTGATGCTCCACTCTTGCGTTTTAAGGAGAGAGAAGAAAGATGGCTACATGTAAATGTTTTCTTTTCTTTTTTTCTTTGATTCGGTGTAAATAAAATTGTTGTTGTTTTGAACCGAAATAAGTTAAAACCGATTGCTGCGTGTGATCATATTGGCATCTTCAAATCGAATTGGAAACTAGTTGAGTATCAAAAGATGAAACGTGTAAATTCAGACTATAGTTTCACAATCTGTGGCTCGTTTCTGTATTTCTCGCATCGTAAAATTTCTTACATGAAGTGTGAAACAAAAAATTCCATCGTTTCTCGATTTATGAGATAAAAGTGTTTCTGTATTTGAATGCGAAAACAGACACAACAAATTCTGTTTATACTGGAATATTTCCAGTAATTAAGTGTCAAATAAAAGCGAAACGTCAACAAAAGAAATAAATATAATAAAAACAGGGCTGCCAGATTTGACGAGTTATCGTCATCTTGACAATTTTTTGTTCCGATATTAACAAAGTGACGTTTTGATGATTTTTTCTAAAAAAGTGACGAAAGCAAAAACAAAATCAAAAATATTTTATAATTTTGTTGTTACTTTCTATAGAAATTCATCTTGAATTTTTAAATTTCAAACACTTCTATTTTGTGGCGTTGAAATTTGAAAAAAAAAATAATATGAATGTCTGTAGAAAGCAACAACAAATTTATAAAATATATTTTATTTTATTTTTGCTTTTAATGAAATTGATGGCGTTGCGTTTTACACTATAAGCCCCTTAGTCTTCGAAATAAGATAACTGTAAATATTTTTATATGTTTGTTTATTAGAAAAAAAGATATCTTTAGAAACAAGGCTGCTTAAATTTTTATATTTATCCCTATTGTGAAAATTGTCCTCGAAATTGTTTGTTTCCTCCCTAAAAAATGTATCGGTAAAAGCAAAATTTCTAGGGAAAGTAATGGACCGACTTGGCTTATTTTGAACATTTAATACTTCGTATATACATATACAAAATATGATTGATATTTGATATTCTTATCTTATATGTACACTTTTGTGCCAAAACCATTATTCCGGCAAGAAAGATATTTGTTTGTCTCCCAGTAAAAACTTTTTCAAAATGGATAACTTCTTTCACTCGTTATTAAGTAGCTTTCTTCCATAAGAACTTCAATAACTACTTTTTTCTGGATGTATTAAGATAAAAAAAATGACTTACTTTTGAATTTGTTCTTTTTGGCACAACCCTTGTAAAATTCATTAGTTTTTCAGTAGAATTGTATGTAGTGCTTTTATGTGTTTCTGATTACTAAACATATTATTTTGTAGGCGAAGATTTTACTGGGTCTTTAACCCGTTTATTTATGAACCGATTTTTTTAATTTTAACTACAAGGTATTCTACTAAGTATATTTCAGGTAAAAAAGAAAAAGATAATAGGAATAGGTAAATTAAAGATTTATATCTCAATTATTAAATAATAATTATTTAATACCCATGAACTTAAACTATGTTTTGTTTGATTATTTTTTAATAAAAGTCGAAACAAATTTGTTTAAAATTGATTTAAAATTGCACGATTTTTAAAACAAAAAAGACGATCTTTTTTATTTTTTCTCAGGAAATTGACGATTTTGACACGAATTTATCTGGCAGCACTGATTAAAACCAAAACAAGAAAAGGCTAACAAAAATTTAAACTAACAATATATAACAATTGTTTTTTGTTTATTTTCATCATATAAATTATGCATTTATCATTTATATTCCTTCTATTTTTTTTATTTATTTATAAACATATTTTAAATTCAGAATATCTACATTTTGTTTTTCTCGCCACCAATTTCAAATGTGACTTATTTTGACAGTTCTTGAAAGAAACTTTTCGCAAAATATTGTTATAGAAACACTTTTTCTCGCATCCTTCCAATAATTGATGGAAAATTATTAAAATGACAGATAATTCTCGCAACGGAAAGATACAGAAACACTTGTGCGAGAAAAACCATTTTTTGTTTCATTTTGCACTGTTTCTGTCCCGATTCACTGGTTTCATGCGGAAAATTTTACGATGCGAAAAATACAGAAACGGGCTACTGGTCACTAATGCAATTTCAAAGCAAAATTAAAAAAAAAATTTGCAGCAACAATAATTGCAAGTCTGGACAATGACTAATTAATCTGACAATTCAGGTTTTCGTTTCCCGCGCTTATTTGATTCCCGGGAAAACGGAAAAAGAAATTATTTTCCCGGGATACTCGCACATTATGCAATTCAATTTACCGTATTTAACAACATTTTCAGCCTAATTATGAATACAAATTCCCCGTGAGTTTTTTCCCTTTTCTAATTTTTACAATTGAATTTCAATAGAAAAATGGGAGAAGGGAGAAAACTCCCGGGGAATTTTTATTTACAGTATTATACCCATAACCAGTTGTGGTGAATGTAGTCCATAGATTAGTAAACAGATATGTCACGAGACGGAAGATTTTGCGTTTTTTTTTTGTCTCTTTCTTCGAAAGCTGCCCTTTTGACGCAATACAATGAACACAAATTTATTAAGTTGAGATTTATGTATTTGCAAAACTGTTGTAAAAATTAATTTTTAAATTTACCACATCACGAGTAAATAATATTTAAGTAAATAACTTTTGATATTTTAATTAGGCTAAAGTTCATCGAATTTAATTTTCATTAAATCATTTTCATGAAGAAATGAATTTTACAAAGAGTTTAAAGAATGATGTTTGAACTGCCAGCAGTCGTTAATGGCGGTGAATGTTAACGTGGGGTCTTCACCTGACAATTTTTTGTCATACCAGACGTCAAAGTCAATATAAAAAAAAAACTTTAAAATTTTTGTCCGCGTTTTTTTATATGAAGTTTGACGTTTATTATGACAAAAAAATTCATATAAGACAGTCCCTAAGCCGAATTCATTTTTCAGGTGGCGTTGAAAGCACAGCTGTGCTACTTTTTTTCATATTTAAGGAGAGGAATGTCAAAAGTTGCTTGTGTTTGAGACATATCAACCAACGAAAGCAAGAAATAAAATGCAATGCTGTGTTTTTGGTGTTGTACTAGTTGTAGTATTGATACCACCGTTTACATGAATTCGCCTTGATAGTCACCGTCGATGAAAATCACGCTAACTTCCTAACGACTCAACAGGTAAGTACAATTTGGGTGTCAAATTGTTTCTAGCAGTTTGAGATTAACATAAGCAGAGTTCGTTTTATACATATGTAAGTATGTCACCAAATTTCGTTGGATCGGTCAATGATTTAAGTTAGGCCCTAAAAGAGGTTCACTCTCCTAATGTAAGTATGTCTACTAAAAGCGTAACGAATACAGCTTTTGTAGTGAAATTTGGTCTGATCAAGTTTCATATGACTCGAAATCACACTTCCAAATTTCGTGAAAATCCAGTCATAATTTATTTTTACTCAAATACACAACATACACTCAAAAAACACTTAAGTACGCCTTAAGCCGTAAAAAATAATAATATTGTTGTAAAATTAAGCCCATTACAGTTTGATACCCCTAGCAATAAAATTTTGTGAAGATCGGTCTTTAATTTGCAATAGGGCCTATATAACTTAAACCTCTTTCAGACTCGGCAAGTTATTTGCACAACTCTTGGTTTGTAGATGTTAGTGGTGCAGTTAAGAGAAAGTATTAAGTACAGATTTTGTTGTACTCGGCAAGTCTCTTGCGCAACTATTTAAACATGCCACTGTCAGTTCGAAAAACTAAATATACTCAAAACTTGTACTAAAAAACACAAATTTTTGTTATGGCAGCTCCAGTGGCAAACAATTTTTAATGCAAGTGTAAATTTGGCACGTGCATGCTATTAAATATGTTTGTTTATTTACTAAAAATTCTTACAAATTTTTACTTGTAAAATTTTAACTTGCAAGAAATTTTGAAACAGATGTTTCATGGTTTTGTTTACAAAAAACAAACTTTTGAAAATGTGTAACAAAATATTTTTCACAATTTTTATATTAAAATTTTTTTATTCACATAAAATATGTATATACTTTTCTTAAATTTATGGACAATAACCAATACAAATAGTTCAAAAAAAATTTAATCAAGGAAGACAAAATTTCGTTTTCTACAGCTGGATACTCTCAATGTGCCCACATTGCTAGTTTTTGCTGGTAAAACGTTTATCTTCTTTCATGTTGTTTTGAGTAATTTAAAGAAATATTTTGTAAATTTTAATTTACTCTGTCGTTGCAAGTTTCTGCTGGTAAAGTAGGTGAACACACCTAATGTCAAAACGATAAACAATGTTACCCTGTTAAAAATGTTATGCAACTTTAATGGATTATTGTCAAATTGTAATTAAACTTATAACTTGTTAAATGTATTATTTTGATTAATTTCTTGAAATGCGCATTAAAAAAAAGAAAGTTTGTTAATTATAGAGCAATAATATTATTAAAACATTGGTTATAGCTGTGTTTATTTACTAAAAATTGTTACAAATTTGTAACAATTTTCATTTGTAAATTTACTTTTAACATTGACTTGTAGCAATTGGTACAAATTTGCAACAATTTTTAGTAAATGAACACAGCTTATATAAACAAATGTAAGCCATTTCCCCAAACATGTATGTTTTCTCGTATATATTTCTTTTTAATTTCAGAAAAAAGCAAATTTTCTCAAGTTGACGCTTTAACGACATTTTGAAGAATAACCCGCAGTGACATGTGTAAACAGAAAAGCAATCGGCATGAAATTCGACGATTTCGAACAATATTTCTTTGATATACAACAGCTGCATGGCACTACTTGCATCTGAAATGGCAGCGCAAAGTCCACTCTCTTCTTACAATTTAATGCTGGAATACTTACACTTCAATACTGGAATACATTTTCGTTACTCGATGTAAAATTTTATTCCTCAGTTCTTTTAAAGTTTTCTGATGAAGGATCATCGCATTAATCAAGTTGAATTAATTCCTACTAGGAACCAGCTGGCTATAAGGAAGCTCTTTTTGGTAAATTTCCAAATTGCTGATTTACCTTAAATCAGAATGTACTAATAAAGTGACCTCACAAGCACAGCTGTTTGCAGTGATTTTGTTCGTGTGTGACATTTGGCGTCATTTTTTTTTTTTTGTTTATTTACATTTTTTTACAAAGGCATTTTGACATTTGCCGTCTCAATTCTAGCAACAAAATGCCTCTTGTTTTTCCTATTGTTTCATTGTTGTAGTACTGAGGTCACTTTGTTAATACATTTTACCTAAAATGTAATAAGCCAAATATTTTATTGAGTGTCAAACAACTTTTTATTCTGAAATTTGGTTTGATGTTCGTTATAAAAAAGAAAAAAATATTTTTTGCCTTATTCATAAAAAATTTAAATGAATTGAATTGCACTTTAAGAAAAATTGGTATGAAAATTTGGACTTAAAACACATTTCAAACTTATTTTATTTTTATGAATACTTTAGTTTTGCCCAAGCCGAATATTTTAAAACGTCCCTTTTTCGAATATCGAATTTTGTTAAAATAAACCGGTTATTTTAGTAGTGTTTAATTTATATACGTTTTCCTTACTTTTGTCATAAATGTACCCGTAGTTTAAGTATATTTCTAATTTAATATTTGTCAAACTTCAACTTTTTATGAAAAATGTCAAAACAAAATGTAACAAAAGTCAAAAAATATATTGAGCAATGTAAATACAAATCGCTTATATAAGCATGTGTTCTTGTAACAAAACAAAAAAATGTTCAGCTTAAAAAGTTATTAGCAGTTATACAGTATTCTAAATATAAAATGAATATTTTCATAAAGATATCATCTCTGGTGATATTTCGAACTGATTTAAAAGACCACTGTGCTTAAAGGTCGCTAAAATGATAAGTTACAAAGGCAGTGTTACCGTTCAAAATTTTCAAAAAGGGGCACAAAAAGGGGATTTTCGAAAAAAAAGTGTCACAAAAAGGGGAATTCTGAGAAAAAAAGGGGCAATTTTAAAAACAGGGAAATTTAAAAAAAAACGTATGTATATATTAAATTATTTTCATCGAAAACTAAACATAACAAAAAATAAACTTCATATTTATAAAAAAATACATTATAGGTATATAATACAAATTGTTTGGGAAAACACACACATATGTATATATATATATACATATATCGTGAAAATACATGTCTTGTTTGCAAGTAAACGATAATGAACTGTTGCATAAAATTTTTATTTCAATTATTTATACAAAAACAGTTAGTAATTACTTGTAAATAAAACGAGCTTAAAATAGTGTAATAACAATACTTACAAAAACAAAAAATAGTTCATAATATGATTTGATACAAAAAAACTTTACATTTAAATAGATAGAGATATGTATATAATATATACATATTATGTAAGTATTAGTACATAAATATTTGGCACTTGGATTATTTTACTTTTTTTCCAAAAAAATTAAGTTACGAAAAAACCTCGAGGAAAAAGCATATAAAAGTATTGATAGGAAGGTAGTTAATAACAGGTACAGATCCATTTTTTTATAAATTGCAGTGTTATGTTGTTTCTTCAACTATTAAATATCTATTTTTTTGAAAACGTAAATCTATTTTTATTAATCAATTCATCACTTGGAATCCAATCTTCCAAGTCATTTTGATACAAATTTAAAGCGGATAACATAGACTGACAGGTATCTACTTTAAGTCTATTTGTCACTTTATTTTTTAAATATGCTAACTTAGAAAAAATCCGCTCAGCGGATGCACTACTATGTGGTAAAGTAAAAACATACGAAGCAAATTTATACAAGTCTGGATATAAATTGTCACCCAAACAGTTTTTTAAATTGCCAATTTCGTACCAAAATGTTTCAGGCTTAGATATTTTAAAAATTGCTTAATAGCTTTTATCGTTTGATCTGGTTTCTAAAAGTTTGAACTCTTTTACAAAATCATCTGGGTTAGTAATTATATCAATAAAAACGGTAACAATTTCAAAGTAATTTATGTCCTCAGCTGACTTAATAAATACTGGATCTAAAACCTTTAATGAACTCAGCCTCTTATCGCTAATATTAATTCTTGATAAAATTTCTTTGCACAGCTCTTGGTAAAAAAGTAAAATGTTTGTTTTTAATTTCTACAATATCACTACTTAAGATGTTGTTAGTACATATTTCTAGCTCGGCTTCGTGGCCGATATATACATATATTAAGAGTTTCTTTTATATGCAGAACATCGACAAAATCAATTTGTTCTATATTTGTTTGCATAACATACTCTTTTTTAAAAAATTTCTAATACAATATCTTTCGTGGATGAAACTAAATATATAATTTGTGATGATTCGTTTTGAAAATTAAGGTTTAATATATTCATAATATTTAATACATATGCTAGAAATTTGAGGTAAATTTTATTGTTAATATATAGCCCTTCCTGAATTATTTTAATTTTTTCCAAATTAGATGCTATTTTCTCTTCAAATTGAGCTCGGATTCATTGATTGACGGTATAAAAAAAATTTGGTTCAAAAAGGGGCACAAAAAACTACAAAATGATACAAAAGGGGATTTAAAACAAAGGGGTCAAAAAAGTGGCACGGCAGTCAAAAAGGGGCAAAAATGCGACTTTAGTCGCATAACGGTAACACTGTACAAAGGTTCTTCAATGTCACGACTTATTAATCACTTTTAATTAGTCCACAAGCTTGACATAAATAAACGCCAAGTGAAACTTGATTCTGTTCCAGGTAGTTCTTAAGAGACTGCAAATAATACTTTACTAAAATATGCTGCTAAAATTTAATAAAAAACTCAAAGTAGTTCTAGCATATATTCATGCTCAAAACTAGATCATACCGGCGGAATCAACGTTATGGGAAAATTCATCAGTTTTATTTATTAAAACACCAAGAACTTAAAACAAAATTGAAGAAATCAAACAATGTTATGGAAGGTTTAAAGTTGTGATCAAAAATTGACAGATATTTTATACATAAAGAATGTTCAAATTACTATTCGTTTCTATAACGCTGAAACAAAATCATTTGAAATACATAATCCTGGCAAAACGTTTTGTTTGTAACATTTCAAATATATGTTTGAAGTTTACTGATTAATGTATATAGACATAATTAACCACCACCAAATTAAACATCATTTAAAAATTTTTTTTGGAAATATCTCGAATAATTGCCATGAACTTAACACTACGTCTTCAAGCGCCATCGATTTGATCATGACATGACCATAACGCCGGCAGAGCAACGGTATTAATTTGTTCATGTTCATGTATGTGGCGAATACGTGCTGATGTTCATGTTCTGATTGACCACAATTTTTGTTGTTGTGGCGTTTGGTTGTATACAGAAAATGCATTGTATGGCCAACATCATGGCGCACATGGATGCTAAGACGAATGTTTAGGCAACGATGGCAGCACATGGACGAAACATGAACAGTCTACACGAGTAGAATTCATGTGCGACATGCTGTTCTTGCCAAGTTGATGGATAGTGGAGACGGGTAGTAAAGATATTGGAGTGGGTTGTTAACCCATTATTGCCCGGTACCTGAAAACGTGAACCAATTTGGTTGAAACTTTGCTCATATTATTTTTTTGGTCTAACTAAAATATATTTTAAGTTTCAAGAAGATGGAACGATTGGTTTTTGAGATGTGAGTTCGTAAGTTTACTTACCAGTGGGCCGATATGTTAAGAATTTTTGGAACAAAACAATCTCAAAACAATTTTGTTGTCATCACACATCACGAACTTGCTATAATGGCTTTGCAGTGACGTCAAAATTACGTCAGAACGACATGCGTATGTGGCTTTTAACATTCCGTGTACTGTAGGCTTAAGAATTAGAAATTTTCCAATATTACCATTAAAAAATTCAGTGTGAACTGCGATGCACATGCCGTTTGGAAATTAAAAGTATCTAAAAAAAACTCCACAACAATTGTTTGCTTGAATGAGCATCACTGATGTAACCCATAAAAATATTGGTCCTATAACCATCGTTAAGTATACCGATCGACTCAATCACTATCTGAGTTGATATAAGGATGTACTTCCGGCCGGCTGGCTGGCTTGGCTGTCCACTTGATGATTACTTGATGAAATTTGGTACATTGGTTCTAGTTATTGATTTTAATCAAAAACGGTGAGAAACGGTCTATAATTTCTGAAAGATCCCATACAAACTTCTTTCAGGATAAGAGTCTTTGTGCCCATAAACAATTTTCTATGTTGGTATTAAGACTAAATCTGGGTCAAAAATTTTAAATTCTAAAGGCCTTATTCATAAAAAATATTTCATGTTAATAACAGGCTTATAAGATAAATTTTATATGAAAATTTGCTTAATAAACCTCTTATAAAACTGAATAATTTTTTATGAATAAGGGGTTAAATCTATTGTTCCCATACAAATATCACTCCCAAAAATATTACCAATACCATAACTTTTTTTAAATAGTTTGTATCGACACAAACGATAAAGTCCCGCTTTCTACGGGACCTATAGTGAGTTGTAAGACGATTATCACAAAATTGCATCGTATTATTTTTAGCCATTTATGTAAGGCTAAATTTGACTTTATTTTACCACAATATCGGTATGTTTACGGTTTTAGGCGCATTCAAATGATTTCCCAGAGTGGGCTTTATATGGAGCCTATGGGTTAGGGTTGCCATACGTACTGTTTTTAACAGTACATGTACTGGTTTTTGCAATTGTACTGTTTTATTCATAATGTCCAAAACAGTACGCAAATGTACTGTTTTTTACACTTTGTACTGTTTTTTTTGTTCAGTCTACAAAAAACCAAGATATTAAGAAAACCCCTGTTAAAGTCCTATTTTGAAAATATCCTAATATTTAACAGTACATAGCTTAACAAAAATGTTGTGTTTTAAACAAAAAAGCTCTAAAATAATAAGACTTTTAACGCGTGGTCATTGTTTTCTACTAAATACGCAGTAGAAATCTAAATTATAATGGGTGACTCGCAGCAGTTGTATATTTTCATGTTATTATTTTTAAGACATATGTATGATTATATGGCTACCTCTTCCAATAGTATTTTCCTTTAAACACCTGATAATGACAAAAACAAAATCGAAATTTTGTTTAAAATATAATATTTTTTAAATACTAAATAAATACTCATTCCAACACAATTATCTTTAATTCCTAGAATTTTTTAATATTCGGGCAAGTTCTGGAAATCGAAATCACGTGAAATTGAAAACGTACAAATTTAAAATATTCTCCGGGCTCAAAATTTATAAAAATACCTAATTCCTTTCAGGACCACTTTTCTCTACCTTAACTACTTTTGAAATAAATAATACGTTAATTTTTACAAAATTTTTATTGACAATCTTCAGTGTATAAATATTAAATTCCTATAATTTTTTAAAACCAAAGTTTTTAAAAATTCTAAAGCTACGCCCTACACAACCTTAAAAAATCGTTTGCTTTTGCAAAACGTTTGGCTAGAGCAAAAATTTTTTACCAGTTTTTAACTTATAGGGCCCATTCACAATACCATCATGATTGTACAATCAAGTGTGCAATTAAGCTTGAAGCACACAACACACAAGCATGCTGGTACAAAATTCATTTTATACCAAAATTGTGTGGAAAAGGTTGTAATGAATAACGATAAAATTTGTGCTGCTGTTATTATTGCTATTATCCTAAAACGAATAAGCAGTAAAAAAAACGTGTTCTCCCGAAAATATTTTTTCTTTGGCATTCATGTTTTAAATTTTGTATTTTTTGATGTTTATGCCTTGACGATTTAACATTTATGAGCTAACTTTACAGCACACGATACAATCATGCTGGTACAATCAAAAAAATATCAAACTATTTTTGATAAAGCACCATCAGCTGGTACAATCACACCACAAGCCCATACACGGCCAATCAGCTGGCACAATCACTTGATTGCACAATCATGATGGTGCTGTGTAAGGGCCCTATTAAGGGCCAAATACACTTTTCAAATGCTTGTCCAGCCGACGAATTCAACGTGTACGTGTGCTGGACGTAATATTCGCCGTCATATCTAAATTTTTTGATTTTTCATCAAGCACACATTTTCACTAATACTACCACAATGCTTGATGAGTACTTTGATCAGTGTATTTTGTCCTTTACATTTTACAATTATGATCTTAGAAACAAAGTTTAGTAAATAAATAGTTATAAAAACTAAAGATTAAGTTTGATCCATTTACTGGTCACGCTTTTTTTGGATTCTATCGTCAAAGTGCCCCGGTAGGCTAGCTAGTAGTGAGCTAGTCTATCAACCCCGGGGTCGCGGGTTCGATTCCCGCCAGAGACTCTGGTTTCTTTCCTGCAGACAAGCGTAAAGCTTCGCGGGGATTAGAGTAGAAATTAAAAAAAAAAAAAAAAAAAAAAAAAATATTTTATAGGTCTGAACGTACCTTTAGTCATATCTATGTATGTATTTTGTTGGTTCCTTACCATCGTGAATTGTTGTGTTGTTATTCAAATTAACTTTTCTTTATAAAACTAATTTGATTTTTGTTTTTTTATGCATAAAAAATACACATGAAACTAACAAAAACGAATAGAAACATTTTTTTGTTTGAAGAATGTTTATAAGGGAAAACAAATTTCACAGGAAAAAATTGTCATCTTTTTTAGATAAGTTTTTTGTTCGACCATCATTAAAAAACCTTTTTTTCTTAACACACACATATTTCACTTTGGTCGGCCATCTCATTTGCAGCCTATATTAAAGCCTTATAAGAGCTTCTACAGAAAACTTAGAACTCACTTTAATTTGAGGACGATGTATAGGCGTACTCGAACAGCACATGAAAGTTAATCGCTATTTCTCCTTCATTTGTGATCTTAACTTTTCTTTAAACGGGTCAACAAGTTGTGGCTGAGCAAAAAACTTTTTTCCGGAAATTTTGACATCTGCTTAAATTTTAATTGTTGGTGAATTTTTAAAGCTTTTGCTATTAGCATCAGTCTGCTTACCAGTAATTTTTTGTTTCTTATGCTAATGAAACCATTTGTAAAAAGTTTTTTCCATTTTCGGAAGCTCAGAAGAATGTAATGTTTTACGCTTTCCGGTACCATAAAGATTTCTGTTTTTTCCTCGCAATGGAACAAATTGTTGATTTAGCAACACTATCTTTTCTAGCCAAGCCACTGACACTATAACCTTTTTGCAATAATTCAAGAAAATTTACTTTATCTTTTAAAGATAACACTCTCGGTTTTTTAATGATATTTTTAACTTTCACGAATAACATTAATAACGTAGCTAACTAACACGTCAGCGTATACATACAGGGATACAAATAAGAAAAAAGAACGCTGTAATATAAACCAATAAGTTAACTCAATTCGGGGATTCCCCAATTAAACAAAACATTTTAAAAAGTAAACAAAAATGTGTTCACGTTTTAGAGCTTCCAGATTTTGTTCACGTTTTAGAATATTCTGTGTTAAAATAAATTTTTTCACGTTTCTGAAACGTTCACCCTTTTGAGTGTTCACGTTTTCGCGAGTTCACTGTACTAGATTTTGCGTAGGTGTAAATGTAGTATTAGTTTTCTACTTGATTCAAATCTGGTAATTGGCTAGGTCAGCTTAAAATATAAACATTGTCTCCGTTGTACCAATGAATGAAATTAGGAATGCCAAATTTGACCAGGTTTTTCGAAACCCGGGGTTCGGGATTCGATCGGGATTTCTTATATAAAAGCCAATTATTAAAATGCATATACTAATTATAATTTAATGCGTATATATAAGCATTAAAACAAATTAACTCATGAAGAAAATTAATCTTCTTACAAAAAAAACACAGTTTAATGTATTCTTTTAAAGTAATATGTAATATGGAAGAATTATGTATGTATTAAATCGTATATTTTAAAAAGCTTCTAGAACAAATTAATGACGTCTGATAATCGATACTTTATTTTATTGCAAACATATGCTGCCGACAACACCAATGCTCGCATTAAACACTTCTGGGTTATATCGTTAATAAAAAGCTATATAAAAATAACGAATTTATTTAATCTCAAATATGTATATGTACTATATGCAAGTATATATTTAATAAAATAAACTTAAACAAATATGTGTCAAAATACCTTTGATAGGATCCCCTAAAGTTTTTCATGTAAAAATCCCGGGATTCGGGACTAACATTTTTAGAATAATCCCGGGACTTCGGTATTCGGGATTGGCATCCCTAGATGAACATCCCCATACCATAATTTTCCCACCGCCATGTTTGACCGTCTTTTTGTAAATCTAACGTGAACATATTTACCTTTGGGGCGGCGAAAGTGTCTTTTCTAGGTAGTCATTACTAAACAATTTTAAAGTAATTGTTATCTTAAAATAGTTAATGCTTTGTCCCTATTATTATAATGAGTGTCCCTATGTAGTTTATAGATTATTGTTTTTGTGTTCGAGTTATGAAAGTTTGCTTTAACAATGTTCGTCATAAACCTAGTGATTGAATTAAAATTTATTAATGAAATCACTGCGACTAGAGGCAACTCTTTGTCTTAGGCATATTTTTCCGATGTTTGTTATAACTGTGTACTTTTGTTATACACTATTTATTTATTGAAGGAATAATATAGGTATAAAATTTACTGAAATAGAATGAAAAGATCTTAATCCTTATTTCCTTGACAAATCTCTTTAGCATCGAAACAAAACCAAAAAGTTACTATTTGGTTTAAAATAATATTTCAACACAAAACATTCGCCAAAAAGTTTTTTAAGCTATGCCTTATTTATCGTGCAGTACAAATAATTTTTAGAAAGCATTCTAAAACATTATTGTAAATACACAATTGCCAAAAAACTTACCCATATTAACAACTAAAATCTTTTAATAACAAACGACCAAACATTTTTACCTTTCTTTCAGTATTAAAACATCTTAATGTCTAAATATGTATGTATGTATGTATGAATGTAAATAGAATATGTGTTCTGTATTTTTTTTTAATATCTACCTGAAAGCAATAAAAGCATCACCCATTTCTCCACCGACAATATGGACACCACCTTCAGGTATTGAAAGACCTCGGAAGAATTGCCGTATATCCAAAGCATTGGCTGACCATGGTAAATTTTGTAAACGAATAATAACACTCATGATGTTGATTATCGTTTATGAATAATTTTATTTTCCAAAATTATACAATATTTTTGTTTGTTATTACTATAATCGAAAATTGTCTTCCTTCGAATTGATTAGTGATTTTGCAGTACGCGCTTTGGCATAAAAACCCAATGACAAATTAATGCAAAGCCGTTTTTACGTTCGTAATGCATATAAATATTCATTGAATTTTACTCGCAAGCGCACGTGTATTTAATATTTTACTTAATATTATTCCAAAAACCTAAGATGTTATTCATGAACTCTGGAAAAAAATATAGACAAATATAAAATACATTTAATTTATAATAAAGCCAGAGTTATATGTAGATGTGTAATGTAATAATAATATGTACCTATGTATGTGTATTTTTTTAATAAATACAAAGCACATGAATAGAAACAAAAAGAAGTATGAACATATACAATTTTCGTGATAACGGGTTTTGAATAACAGCGTGACAACTACAAAAACAAATGATTTTTTTAAAACCAGATTCCTATAGGTATATGAATTATTTTTTGCCAATTGTTTGCGGTCATTAAACAAAAGATTCAAATATCATACAAACCGAATTTCATATTTTTTTATAAATCACAAACCACCACTTAAATATACCATAAACATATGTACATATGTATGCACTTATGTTTATCAAATTTATGTAGCATGGATGCAGCATTTGAATTTATGCTGTAACCGAACTCTAGAGACTCTATGGTCTTAGATTAGGTTGCGTAGCCAAATGTACAGATTTACCTGAATTTTCCAGTTTTTCTAAGCATTGAGCGAAGCAGTTTCAAAGTTTTTAGTTAAAAAATTATTTTTTTACAAACTCTGCATAGTTTGCAGTTTTTACATTAAGGGTTTTTACGTTGGGTAGTGTTAAATGGACATATGTATGTGTATGCAAGAAATAAGTTCACTTTCTTTTTAATCAATTACCAAACAGTCGTAGGCGTATTTTTAATATGCCAAACACAATAAGGGTGATTAATTTGGGTTGTTTATTCGACTAAAAACTTTAAAAAGTTATACATTTTACAGAAATACTATATATTCACCCGTACTGTGTATTTTAAATACGCCAACCACGATAAAGGTGAATGATTAATCACTTACAAGCTTAAAAATACAAAAATGATTCGAGCTTATGATTTAAAACTTTTTTATTTTCAAATTCAATAACAAATACTAGATATTAAAAAAAGTCAAAAATGTATTTAACTAACAAAAAAAAAACGAAACATAAATGCCTAGTGTCAGACCGATTAATCGGCAACGGCAAAAAATGGCTAATCGGTATTCGAGTTTTGCCGAAGGGCGAACTTTTTAATACCATTATATGCAAATGTTACAAAACCATGCAAAATTAATAAAGTACAAACTTTTTTCCATATTCGGCTGTGGAAAATTATATTCGGCCATGTTGTGGAAATTAAAATAACGTTAAATTTAGATCGACGAATATTTTCAATTGAATTTTTGTAAAAATTAACGTAGCTTTTCCTGTGGGTCTACTCTCTAATGCGATGCGAAAACCATTTCGATGCGAAAGCGAAATGCACACTTGGTACTCTCTATCACTTTCGCAAAATGTTCTGAAAACTAAGCAATAGTGGCAATAAAAATTAAAGATGGCGCGGATTTACAGTAATGAAATGCCAAAGTGTGTAAAAATATTTGAAATTGAAAAATTTTAAATAAAATAAAGTGATGATTTAGAAAACAAAATTAAAAGATGCGAAAGACACATGCACAAACGTATCAAAGAGTACCACCAATCGCTAGATTTACTACAATTTTCTTTCGCATCGCAATAGAGAGTAGCCCCCCTGATTTCAAAAGTAGTCTAGGTAGAGTAAAGTGGACCTTAAAGTAAGAGATATATAAAAGGAAATTTTTATGAACTCGAACACGGGACTTTAAAAACAATGTTTGATTTAAATTTTACGTGATTTCGATTTACAGAACACGCCTAATTGTTTTTAAAATAGGTGTGAACAAGCAAGCAATATCAGAAATAAAAAAGAGGGAAACAAATAAAAGCTCCTATATGCGAAAAGCACGACTCAATTCCTCACATTGCAGTGGAAGAAAATAATGAAAATATTAAGTCCACGAAGCATTAATACATACATATAAATATTTGAGTATTTAAAAACTTTAAGGCAGTAGGAATAAAATATCTCCCAACTAATGTTGCCAATGAGCAACTGCTTAGTGCAGACGACCAGTTTTATATCAATCGGTTAAGTAACTTTAATGGTATCAATGCTGTAAAATTAATGCTCCGTCATTACAGCATAAAACATAAAACGTTTTTATAAACAAGAAAATTCTACAATGCATTTTCAAAAGAAAAACCAATCTAGCAATCTGTTTAATGAGATTTTCCAGCCCGGTGATGTATGAAAATTAAAAGTAGCTCAGGTATGAATTTTAAATACTAATAAATATCGTACTTGATCATAAAGAGTATATTACCTCAAAATGTAAACAATTTTAGTAGAAGCAAAGCTATTTGAATAAAATGTAAAGGCATATATAAAATAAGTTTTAAGCCAACCCGTTTCATTACAAAAAAGTAGACATTACGGGGGGGATATAAATATTACGTATCGATTTTTTCCAAAAAGTGTTGGTTTTTTATGAATAAATTCGCTCTTAATGAACCAGTGATGGTATACACTTTTTTGAAAAAATAGGGTACGTTCGTTAATGCATCACTGAGCTACATCAGAAAAGTGATTAATAGGTAGGGTACCATTTTCTCACATCAACAGTATCTTTAATGATCGAAAAAAGAGTTCATATGCGTTTATTGCGCTTTCTTTACTCTAAAACTTTTTTATGCCCATCTTTTACGTATTATTTTGTTCTTGCTCTGTAAAATTAAGTTCAAAAGATCTTCATTCTTGTAAAAAAATGATCACAAATTTACTTTAAAATCAAAGCTGAAATTACGGCAAGCGATGACACAAAGAAATTTAAAAATTTGTAATGTTGCCGTTTTGACAATTTTAGTAGTATGATATCAAAATTCGAAAAATTACTGAAAAGTCCATACACTAATGATTTAAAAAATCTGTCATTTTTCCCTACTGCCATTTTTTTTAGAAGAAAATCACTACGAACAGGGATTTTTCCATACACAGAAAGAAAAAACTCGTACTAAATTTAAGTTGTTTCTTCTCACTTAAGTACGAGTCGTACTCAAAAATTTAAGTACGGATAACACTTATAATTACTCAAAATAAATCCAAAATGGAATTACTTTCGAAAACCAATATGCGTGTATACGCTTGTCTTTAAAAAGTTTGTTGTAGACACAAAAACACTACAAGAAGCAAAATATAGATTGTTTTCATTTTTAAAAAGTAAAATAAGAAGCAATAATTCCCATATTCTATTTTTGAAAATCTCAAATTATTAAAGTAGAATGATTACGGAAACCATATTAGGCACGCAGATGGTAACTTGTAATTAAGAAGTCTTGATCTCTCAGGTGGAAAGGTTGTTTACAACCCTTTAATTGTGAAATTGAAACAGGTGTGATTGCAGGCCAATGTGTCTCACTTAATGAAGTTGTTAAAATTATTGAAAAAAAGTCTTCAGTAAACAAGGGGCGGAATACAACAAATGTGAAATAAACCTGTGTAACGAGGGAGTAAAAAAATATTATTTCTGATTTTGTGGGGTAAGTGTTTAGGTTAGAATCAAAGTAATTTCACTTTCGGATTTAGCGCAGTTTGAGATTCATCTTATTTTTTTTTAATTAAATCAATCCGGTTTTCAATTTTTTTGGTACGAATTCGCGATTAAAAATGAATAAGTTAAGTATTTCGCACTTGAATAATCCGTACTTGAATCAAGCGTTCTTTACTTGAGTTAAGAAATCCGTACTAACCGTACTATTGACACAAGCCGAAGCGAAGGATTGATTTGTTTTTTCAGTTTACGTATAAGATCACTGGTCAAATTTTTTCCCTTTTTGGAAAATATCGACGCGTAATACCACCCGCTGTAAAAATATCGTGCTGTTTTGTTTACTTTTTGGTAATGAAAAATATGAAATTTTTTCTTGTTGTAACTTTGGATAAGTAAAGTTCGGCTTTGGTTTGGCCGAATTTAGACAATTTGGCCAAACTTCGGCATCGGCCTAAAAAATGTGGCTTCGGTCGGACACTATAAATGTCTCATCAAGAATAGTCGCGGGTAGGGTACCATTTTCTCCATTTATAATCAGAAAATGAGCGCATATATTTTGGTTTTTTAATCGCACTGAAGAGTCAGAAAAGACTCGAAGATAAAAATTTTTAAAAAAATTCTAGCTGGGTACTTAGTGCCGGTTCACACACGTCAAGTTTGACTCGTCAAGTCTTGAGTTTTTAGGAGAGAGGGGAAAAGAAATGGCATTCTCTCTTCCCTTCTCTCCTAAAAGCTCAAGACTTGACGAGTCAAACTTGACATGTGTGAACCAGCACTTACGAAACAGAGCTGTAAATAAATCATAATTTTTTGATTTTAATTTGTTACGAATTAGCTCAATTTTGAATTAATTCTTTTCACAGCAAAAAAGAATTGAGTGAACTTTTAAATAAATTCAAACGAATTAGGAAGAAATGAATTTAAATTCGTTTTCCAATTCAAATGAATTTTTAGAATGAGTTGCAATTCATTTTCAATTCAAATAAATTTGTTAAAGTGAAATGCAATTCATTTTACATACATATGTATTCATTTACATTGATTTGATTTTGAATTCATTCAAATGAATTAGAACCACAGGCTGCCAGGTACTTTTTTCCTTGTCACCAAAAAATTAAAAAATATCCCAAAAAATAAAAAACCAAACCTTAAAAAGTTAATAGTTTTTTCCAAGGCCCATTGAAAAGGTCTGTGCAAGAAGCCCGATGATCATTGTTTATGTTTTTTTTGGTTGTCAAAAGTTGTTTACATGTGCATGTATTCGTTTATGGTATGCCACACATACACGTTTTTTCCTTTTGCTTTGTATATGTGGTAGTAAATTTTTGACAACTAAAAAGAATCGTATTTTGTTTTTGTACAAGTAAGCAGACCTGATAGATGGGCCTTGGTTTTTTCTGACCAAATTTTAAATTTTTTTAAAAAAAAAAAGACAAATTTTAATAAGAAATCCCCAAATAAACATTTTTAGTCAAAAAAATTATTTTATTTTTTTTGTAGCGACTGGTTTCGTCATGTTTTTTTAAATACTTTTTATGCGATTCCAGTGAGGCATTACAAGCAGAACAATTTGCTGTTATTGAAGACGAATGAACCAATTTATAAGAATTTGGAGCTTGTTCAATCGGTTTTAGCTATCATAATCAACAATAAAAATACATACATACATATATCCGTCATTTAATTAATACTTCGATGCAAATACATATAACTACTAACCAATAGCCTAGCATTCTTTTACCCAAACTTTATTTTATTGTCTTTCATATTTACTTATTTTTGGGAAAGACATATACATATTTGCTTAAAAATTGTCTTTAAAACATCAAACATTTTATGTGTTGTCTACGATTTTAAAATTTTTATATTTTTAAATTCTTTTTTTTTAACACTCACTCAAAAAAAATAACACAAGTTTATAAAGTACTTTTAAACACTTCCCAACAAACACAGTCAAACCTTTGATATGAAATGACTTTATCATTTGACATCAAACGCAATTCTCAAACGTTTTTCAATTGTTTGATTTAACATTTAAATTCAAATTGATAATGATTTGAAAATAAACATTTGATATCAAATGTTTTATCAATTTGATGTCAAATGTTTGTCAAATGTTAAAATCAAATCAAAAATAAACTTGGCAATACTAAAGCGAAAAATAAATGTAAGCATTAAAAATGGCGATTAAAGATACATTTTTTTCCTTGTGGCTACATGTGTTTTACTATTAAAAATAAATTTTAATATAAAGTGAACAGTTTATTTCTTGTGAAAAATAAAAATTA
Organism: Pollenia labialis; assembly: GCA_949318255.1. NCBI lineage: Eukaryota > Metazoa > Arthropoda > Insecta > Diptera > Polleniidae > Pollenia > Pollenia labialis. Next base: position 140,475,524 of record OX439140.1, on the reverse strand, counting down.
TTTGTAAGAAATTACAATGATTAAAAATACGAAAAAAAAGAAAAATAATAAAACGGGAAAGTGAAGAAAGTTTGTTGAACGATCGCGGTGCTACAATCCTCAAAATAAAAGGGAGCCAAGTATTTTGTCTTTCCAAGAATTAGAGGACGGAAAGAACACTATTTCATCTTTTAGCTATGGTACCGAATGTTTATATCAAAGTTTATTTAAATAAATAATAAATTTAAATTAAAAAAATTAAATAGTTTTATTTATATTCCACATTGTATTATAATCACCATTTGAAAAACATTTGAGAATTACGTTTGAAAGCAAGTTGAAAATAAAGGCATTTTTCAATTTGAAAATAATTTCCCCTTTTTGTTGAGAACGCTATGATTTTCAAATCATTATCAAACGTTTGTCGTTTGAGAAAACGTTTGATTTCAAATCATTTTCAATTTGAAATCAAACCTCCGTGTTTGTTGGGTTATCAAAAATACTAATCTGTATTAGGACCCTTTGCACTGTATTAGAGTAAGATAAAAGTTTTGCTACTTTTTTTCATATTTTATATTCGAAACAAAGAAAAATAAGCGTAAATAATAAAAGAAGGGAAAATATATTAAAAAAGTGTAAAGTGCCCCAAAAAATTCCCGAATTTTTTAATCCCCAATCCCCAAATGACTTTCTTTGTCTGTTTTGCTCACACGAAATCCCCAAGTCTGACAGCCCTGATTAGAACAATGAATTGCAATGAATAAAATCAAAAATGAGTTGCAATCAATCAAATTCAAGAGCAGATATAGGGGGAATTACTAAAATTTAATATTTTTATTGCAGTTAGTTTTCAATATAAAAAGAAAAAAATTTTCCATTTGTTGTAAAAGTAGTAAGAATTTCGAGTAAACGATCACATCTTTAACAATAAAAAAATTTTGTTGAGATTCAAAGTTGCTAAAATCTTTAAAATAAGATTGAAAAATTTAAAAAAAAAAGAAATTTCCACAATATACAAATATGTATGAGATTTAAACAAAAAATTATTGATAAAAATAAAAGTTTAAGTTTCTTTTAGCAAATAAACAAAATTTTTCCATTTTTATAGGATTTTCGCCCATATCTAATAATTTAACTCCTATTCTGCCGCTACCTGACAATTCCATTCAAATATAAAATCAATTCAAATTTCAATCAATTCAATTCAAATAAATTGTAAATTAATTGCTAATTCTTTTTTCCATTTCAATTGAATTAACTCAAAATCAATTCAATTCAAATGAATCTGTAAAATGAATAGCAATTAACTTTTACAAAATTATTTGAATTGGAAATGAATTGCAATTTATTTGAATTAAAATTTAAAGGCAATTCATTCCTTTTTACCAAATTCATTTGAATTTACTCAAATTTCATTCAATTCATTTGAATTTACTCAAATTTCATTCAATTCATTTTTTTTTGTGTGAAAAGAATTAGTTAAAAATTTGCTAATTTCGTGCATGAATTATTCGCGAATTAATTAAAAAATCAAATTTGAACAGACCACTAGGCTTTACCTGATAAATAGAGTAGTATGTAGTGGTAAAGATAAGTAGTCTTAAAGTTATGATATTTTATCCAAATAATTTGATGATTGTTTTTAATATTACGACGACGATGGTTAGTAAAAGGTAGCAACAAAATTAAAAATCGCGCAAAATTAGATGAAATTTAAAAGTCACCGAATGCAAAAAAGGTTCAGTGTGATGGCAATGTGTTTTTGAAAGAAGTCATTTACCCGCACTAAGGTAAAATTGTGAAAAATCTTATCTGATTTTTTTTAATTTATGGTTTATTCCTAGCAAAATTTTCTCTTACCAACTAACGTATGTAAATATACATAATGAGAAATATCGTTAAGCACTACTTACCTATCAACTTCAATATCTCATTATTTTTTTACAAGGGTTGCCCGAATATTAACGCATTTTTAATTAACTACAGAGCATATATTGGAAAGTAGAAATATTTTTAAAAGGAAAAAATTATTTGGCAAATAATTGTTGGTTTTGAATCTTAATTAGTTAAAACTTCACGTACGTATTATTTAATTCATAGTTAACAAGTGATTTTTACATACAAGCCTAAATCTAAAGCTCAAATATTTGACGAAAAAAAAACGTGACCAACAAGTAAACTTAATAATCATTTCCTTTAATTCCAATATTTATTTTGATTATAGTACCACATCTTACAAAAAACATTTTTTTGCTTAATCTAGTAGTATAACTAGTTTTATTTTGTGATATTAAGACCATGTTCAATCTCACTAACTATTTACAAAAGTAGTGGTTACACGCTTATTTGGTCAAATAATTAAGAAGTGTGACCGTAGCTTTAGTATAACTAAACCCTCATACGTTCCTCAAAATAAATAGCAGAAAAGTTCTTCGGGTGAAAAACTGTTTAACGAATGGCAATCTGAATCAAAATTTGGCTTGCCCTTTGCATATATCATAAAGGCCGTTTTACACTACCATTATGCAGTTATTTTTAAAGAAATTCGACTAAATATTTAATATTTCAATTATTTGAAGTAGGGTGATTATATTTTTTTTGTTTAGATTCGCACGCTGGAATAACAATTAACTAACGTTTTTCATGTATTACCATTTGTATAGAAAGAAGTATGTAGTAATTTTTGTTCACACACTAACATAGGAGAGTACACAACTTTTTTTTAGCTTTTTCTTCATTTCTTTCCGTACATTGTTTACTGCTTACATAGATACAAGTAGCAAGGTAAATTTTCTTTTAACTATTTTCGTCCGTCCGTTGCTGTTTTATTTATTTTTGCTCAATTAACCCATTTGGCGCTGCTGTACTCATTTGAGTGCAGATCAACTTTTATCAACAATATTAAGATTTTAAATGTTTTAGGAAGTTTTTACATTTTTAACTAAAAAGAAACGTGCATTTTATTACAATAAAATTAAAAAAATTACTATATAAAAAAATTACCACAAAATGGACCATAATTTATATAAAATAAATGTGTTGAGATTTGCATGGCTTTTTTCTTTTTTTTTTTTAATGTGAGCGTTCGTATTTATAAAATAAATGAAAAATAATTGCTCAAAAACTAAATTGTACTTCCATATTCGGTGAGTTTTAAACGTTTTAACGATTGTATTTTGTGTTGATAGCGATTCTTTGTATGATTCATATTTTATGTTAGCAGTTGAAGAAGAAGATGCCAAGAAGAACATGGTTACAGACAACTTGGCGATGCAAAAAATGTTTAATAACATTATGTAATGAATAACCATGTTCTTAAAAATGTTCACGCCGCTGTACTCAGTTAAGTACACTACTCCAACCATTCCTAATTTTTAAAATTTTTTTTATACTTTTATGCTACTTTTGTGTGCAATTAATAGAAAAATAAACTTTTGTTTTAATTAGCACTGCTAGTTTAATTTTGGCGGTTAATGGTTTAAGATAAAAAACAATATTGATGTAATTGTTAGGATATTTTTTGTATAGTAATTGCAATGCGAGTTTAAAATTAAAATATCAAAGAGCATGTGAATTTCCGTGTTTAGTTTTATGTACATACATACATACATGCATACATATGATGTTTGTACTAGAATTATTTACCAATTTAGTATAATTTTATAAAGCATATCGCTGTTGCATTAAGTAAAAAGGTATACATTCAATTTTGTTGTTTATAAAAATTACTTATATTTAAGCCCATACAAATTTTGAACCAATATGACCTGACTTTTCCTTCATCACCCTTTACATTATTTTCAACTACGGAAATAGCAAATACTACTAAGTTATATATTGAGACTTCAAACACATATACGTTCTAGAAGCTCCTTCCTGACAACAGTCCTTATAAATTGTATGACATCCCAACAAACACGGAGGTTTGATTTTAAATTGAAAATTATTTGAAATTTATCGTTTTCTCAAACGACAAACGTTTGATGATTTGAAAAAAATTTTAAAATCATAGCATCCTCAACAAAAAGGGGAAATTATTTTCAAATTGAAAAATGCTTTTATTTTCAACTTGCTTTCAAACGTAATTCCAAAAGGGTAATTGGGAATGGGCAAAACATATCGATATATCAAAATATCGATATTTTAAAAAAATATAATCGATATATATCGCCGATATTTTAAATACGGATGTATCGATGTATCGATATTAAAATACGACTATCGAATTCGATATTTTTTAAAGTCAGTCTTCATTAAGAACTAAAACTTTTAGCCGTTTTTCAAACAATATGTTTTTTAAGAATTGGAATCATTGCATGCATCATATGTTTTTTAAACAAATATGAAGATCTAAAATAATTGGCATTTATAAGAAGCAGTGCCGGATACAAGAAGCAGATTGTCTGGAGTGCACATAAAACAGACAGTGCTTCTGATGTCCATATCTGATGATTACTGGTTTGACTAAAACCAGTTGGTACTTTTGGGGTGCAATTCAAATTTTAAGGAAAGTTGGTATCTACTTGCATGACTTATTTACTTCCATTAACATTTTTCGTAATTTATTTTTTTTTTCTTATGGTTTTTTTGTATTCTTCCCTTTTGTTTTAGTTATAATTGAATTTTTTGTTTTGATTAATTTTTTTTGTTTTTATTAATTTTTTTAAATAAAATGAAACAATGTAATTACATACATATAATTAATTTGTTCATACATACATATGATTGTACAAAGGTATAATGAATTTTTTAATTTGGTAATAGTTTCAGCAAAATACGTTCGATATATCGATATTTTTGAAATAGTAAATATCGATACTCTAAAAAAATATCGATTCGATATATGTATATCGATATATTCGGCCTTATTGTGGTTGTCGTTGTCGTATACGACTGTGTAATAGATTAAAGTAATACACAACATGTGTTCTTTAATCTACTACAAAAAACGACACGTTTGTTTACGAAAACGACAACCACAATAAGGCTGATTTTTTCCACTTGCCCATCCCAAAGGGTAATCACGATGGTCATTGTGCAAATTTGCAATGTGTATATTTGCAGTGCATATTATGATTGATCGTGAGCATATCACTTTTATTTTTTGTGCAAATGTGCTATTTTTCTAAAAATTTATTCTGGCAACACTAAAAACTTCTGGCAGCACTGCAAAAAATCTGCATTTGTTTACAATTATACACAAGCAAATTAAAATAAATTTTTTCTTTTTCATTAACTTAAATTTAATTCTCTATTTTATAATAAAACCTACGAAATTGTTGAATTTATAAGTTTTCTTAAAAACAATCGGCCTTATTGTGGTTGTCGTTGTCGTATACGACTGTGTAATAGATTAAAGTAATACACAACATGTGTTCTTTAATCTACTACAAAAAACGACACGTTTGTTTACGAAAACGACAACCACAATAAGGCTGAATATGGCGCTCCATATGTCAAATGTTATTATTTACATTTGTTTGCAACGTAGCAAATATGCACTACTAATCTTGCTCATGGTTTTTTTAGTGCAAACGAAGTAAAATAGAGCAAATTGCATATACATACATATGTACGTACATTTTGTTGTTGTGTTGTCGTATGCACACTTTGCACTACCCATCGTGATTTCCCTTCAAGAAAAACTTTCATAACTAATATGCATGTGGCAGTGGAAATAAACTGAACTGGCAAAATAAAATAAAGTAATTTGTTTTTATTTTTGTTATTTCTTTACCCACTTACAACTACATTTAGAGTTGACAAAAAATCAACCAATTATAGTCGGGACTGTAAGAAGATAAACTCACTGTTTATTGTTGTTGTTTTTGTTTAAGCTTTGATATTGTTACAAGTAAAACTGAGGTTTATAATTCTTCTTCCCTTAACAGTTTTATTTGTATAATAGCTTAAGCTTTTTTAGAATCTTTGGATAAAGTTTCCTGACGATCTGGAATAAGCAACCAGTGACATGCGCATAGGAATAGCTTATCCCATCAACAATAAATTTCAGTGTTTTTATCAAATAATAAAAATTGGGAATTAAGCACGAATATCAAAATCATTTAAATTAAATCATTTTTTAAAATAAAAGCATGTATTTTTAATTGTTGTGTTGAATAAAAAGTATTTATAATAAATATTAGTGTCGATTTATTTTATGATGATGAAAAGGGAAACTCTTGTATAGATGCGCGGCAAAAGTGCAGTTTACGGGGCGTATGAAAAAAAAATGTAAACCACCTCTGAAATTTAAAACAAAAAAGAACCAAAATTAAAATTTAAGGGGGCTGAGACCACTGGCCCCCCTAGATCCAAAAAACCGCCCGCCCACTTAGTGGAATGTGTGGGTACTCAAATTAAAGGTAATTGTACAAGAAAAACGAAATTAATACAATTTAGGGCGGACGGGACTTTTGAGGCCCTCTGGGTCAAAAAAAAGTGACCCCATCCACTCACAATTATGTGTAGGTACTCAAATTAAAGGTAGACTCATTAGGGAGTGTAGATATGCTGCTCTATAAAAATTCCCGACTTGTCAAAATTGTCTTCATATAAAACAAAAGCAATTTAACGCACACATGTACAAATTTTGGCTCATACATACGAATTTGACATTTAGGGTTTATGTCTGTCCGCTAACGAGTCTACCTTGTGTAAATATACCATGAGTATGTATTTGTTTTATTTTTTAGATCCCAACAAACACGAAGTCAAACCTTTGATATGAAATGACTTTATCATTTGACATCAAACACAATTTTCTAACGTTTTTCTTACTTACTCATAAATTTAAAAATTTTGGGTATTTTTTACCAGACAGTTGTGAAATTCTCAAACTTAGTAATCCGGTAATTAATGTACTTTCTGTTTTTTTTTTCAATAGTTGGATACACAAGTTAAAATTTTTACTCCCCATACGCCATAAACTTTGATTCTGTGAGTTGCAGGCAGGCCGTTAATGCTAAATGAACGAAGTTCACCTGGTCAATGGTGAGGTTTTTACATTGATTTTATAGTCAGATGGCTTCTAAGAAATCGAAGTAGTATCTTTAAAATTAATTCCTTTGGACATAATTTTTTCTATTTTAATTAAAAATCTAGCTGTTTGGTTAAAATCAAAAATAAATAATGGAGAATTTTGTTAATAATTTGACCCCAGCTCTATCTACCGTGTCAAAATTTCATCAGGAAACTTATTTCTGTTTAATAAATATATTTTGTGAATTTTAACCAAATCGTACCATTAAAAAATTTAAGTCACAACAGCGCCGCCTATCGGGATTGAACTTAAGAGAAACCTGGCTCCCGACCAAGGCGACTGAACTGAAGTTGAGTTGCCAGCAGGCGCGCAATCAGACAACGCCGCTCATGTTAAAATATAAAATAAAAAATTTTGTATATTTTAACCTTAGCGACGAACTGAGGTGTATCGCTGGATGTATTCCAGTCTATCTATTGGGGTTTGTCAGGGAAATGGGACGGTTATTTCTGATGAGGGGAATGTAGGGGAAGTATTTCCTTTGTAGTATATACTTACTATCTTAAACCTATGTATCTGCTAATTATTTTCTTCTTTACTTCTTTCATGTAAACCATATGAAGCAAACCATATTGAACTTAAGCAATGAACTAAATGAGTTGAATCAGTGTAAATATTATAAGCATCAGGCTTGCCAGAAGAATTCAAATTAAAAGTGCTAAATCGACAAAATTAAAGTGCTAAATTGTTCTACAATGAAAAACAAAAGTGAAATTTTTTTTTACAAATTCATTTTGTTTGATAGAAAGTTTTTATTCGATTTCTTTTCTGAGAAATATGTTTCGTTAATGACACATGTTCTACATTTTTGTGTTCGTTTGTTCAAAAAATACAACTGTGGGAAAAATTGTCAAGTTCTCTTGTGAATGAAAAACATTTACAACATGTTGCATATTTTACTCTTACTTTTATTTAAGGTGTTCATACTGCTCTGTTATACAACTTTGTTACTTCCTTTTTTTGTAGAACCAATGTTTTATTTTCTTTGTCGTAATTAATACCGCTAATAATTTTGTAAAAATATTGTTTTAAAACAAAATATAAAAATATTTACATATTAAAATGGAAAAAAGTCTATGCATATTTACTCGTGTTAATTTATAGCGAGGCAGGAGTCTCCTTTTTTCACGAAGATCTGAAATATTAATTTCTTCAACTTATGTGCCACCCGTGAATGTTGTTTTCGGAGACTACTAAAAATCCGATCATCGATCGCAATGACAAGTTAAATGCAATATTCGAGGAATGCTGCAATTATAACAACGTGGTTGTAGACATAGCTTACAGTGATTTTGAGAGAGTTCGTTGGACAAAAGTAATCTGCAGTTGCACAAAGATATCTATTGTCTTGGCAACTCTAAACTGGAACCACAGCCAGACAATGATTTCGCAACTTCTTATTCTTGCATTTTCTTATTCTTACATTTTTTTAAAGACGAACTAATGACAAAAGTATGTGATTAGGCCAGTCTGTACATTTTGCATTCAGACGCACTGGAACTCGGAAAAGACATCGACATGATATTTGATATATGTTCATATATATTATAAACAAACTTCCTTGTGTAAGGGATTAATGGAATTAAGTTTTGGAGTTAGTGATGTCGCTATGTTTTCTTTATATCGGGTAAAAGATTCATGTTTATATCTTTAATACTTTCCCCATTTGAAGAGAATGTGTCGCTATATTTATTTTATTAAAAACTTTAATCACGTTTATTTCTAAATGTATTTTTTTTTCGAGTGTTGACGACTTTGCAGCAAATGAGCGATGTGTTCTACGAAGGTAGCACATATTTTTTGCTCGGCGACACGGCTGAACGCGGTGCACGGCTGGTCGGAGGTTTCTTCATAGGGGAACTGGATGTGAGAGCTTCCTTTCGTCTGCCGGATGGATGTAGTGTCCTGCAGGCGGAGATCTCGGCTATAATGCGGGCGGCAAACTGGCTATATAGATATACGTATATTTATTGACAGCGAGGCTGCCCTTGCTTCCCTAGCGGTATCTACACGACATCTAGGTTAACTGTAGAATATCGGATATCTTTGAATGAGATTGCGAAATATTCAAGGGTAACGCTTATATGGATACCGGGGCACTCAGAGTGCCCGGGCAATCAGGTAACAGATGGGCTGGCCAAACAAGGTGGCCGTATGGATGATGCATTCATTGATCAATTCGTTGGCCTTCCAATGGCTCACTGTAAGTTACTTATCAAGCGCAAGTCTTATAGAGTTGCGCAGACGCGGTGGACCTGTGAGTCCACCTGCTCGATATCCAGGATACTATGGCCTGGATATGACGAACAGAGAACTAGGTCTCTACTTAGGTTCAACACGGACCAGATTATTACAGTGATATCGGTTCAGACCCCACAAATCCACTTTCGACCATATAAACAGTCTCCGTGTTATCGTCGAGCAATACGTTGAATGGCGATCACCACTCTATATGTGCTTTATCGATTTTGAAAAAGCATTCGACAAATTAAATCTCAGTGTGATTTGGAACGCACTTCGATGCAAAAAGTCCCGCGTAAACTTATATTACTTATAAGGTGTCTTTACCACAATGCCAGCTGTCGAATTAAACATGGTAAAGCGTTAAGAAGGAGGGTAAAAGTGGAAATCGGTGCTCGTCAACGATGTGTTTTATCACCACTTCTTTTTAATAAAGTCTTAGACACAGTTCTCAAAAGTTTTGTTATCTTGGGAGCATAATTTCCAAAAAATGCGGATCAAGTGAAGACATTGACAACCGTGTACAGAAAGCGCGACAAACTTTCGGCCGTTTAAGACCCATTTGGAATTCGTCTTCATTATCTCAGCGCACAAAGTTAACAATTTTCAATACAAATGTCAAGTCCACTCTCCTTTACGGTTGCGAAACATGGAACGCTGCCTCTCGAGACATGCAGAAAATCCAAGTGTTTATTAATCAGTGTCTTCGCAGGATATTGCGAATATTCTGGCCTAGAGTGATGTCTAACAACAGGCTTGGGATCAATCCAACCAACAACAAATGGCAAAAGAAATAAAAATACGTAAATGGCGGTGGATTGGTCACACGTTAAGACGATCACGAAACGACATTACAAGAAACGCCATAGACTGGAACCCGCAAGGAAGTCGAAGAAGAGGACGCCCAGCTCATACGTGGAGAAGGCAAATTGATTTAGAAATGGCCGGAATGGGTAAAACCTGGGGCGCAGTGAGTGCGTTGGCACAAGACAGGAATATGTTCAACCAATTTATTGAGGCCCTTTGCTCCTTATGGGATTGATGGGAACATATATATCGGTTATGACTGGGCACTGACCGGTGGGGACTCATGCTGAAAGAATGGGTCTGGAATTTAACGACTTCTGCAGAAGTTGTCAGAACGAGGAGACTGTGCTTCACTTTGTCTGTCAATGCCCCGGTTTGCGGGGCATCAGCGAAAAATACCTAGGGAAACCGGTGTTTGCCTGCTTGGGGGGATCTATCCAGGATAGAATTTAAATCGCTTTTTCTCTTCATAAGGATGACGAAGTGGTTGGACTTTGCAGTGACGCCATCTGGGTACTGATCCATAGGATGCCATTGGCTCTGGGTATCATAAAGGGACCAGTAAAGGACCCAAGTGAGCTGTCTCTCGATGGCTGCCCATGGAACCTCACCTAATATAGCAAAGTTGTAAGCCATAATACAAAAATTTAAAAATTACTACGCAACTGAGTTGAGTGGTGAACCGTAATAGGGGCCTTAAACTTAGTTTTACGTAGTCTGAAACTGGGATTTTTCCAACATTTAAACCAAAACTAAGCTGTTCCGTCAAAACTGGGTATACAATCTTGACAATAGCGGCACAAATCTGCTTTAAGATTAACTAAACCTAGTTTAACTGAGATCACAAAAACTCAGTCTTATTCTTCTAGACAAGCCATTAAAGCTCAAAAATCTAAGAGTCGTAGAACTGTTATAAACATTTCGTTTATTTTCAACAAAACTATTGGCGACGTTTGCTCTGGTTTCTTAATGAAAAATATAATATTAAATTTTCCTCAACGTGCATCACGCCCTTTAGTTCCATTATCAGTTAAATTCTTTAGAGCTTTTTATGCTAATTCTGAACTGTTCAGAACGATGTGTAACGAGTTCAACGAGTTTTAAAAGTTTATTGACTTTTCTTCATTTCCCACTGATATTAAAACATTCTGTAAGGATTATATTCCATAGACAAATATATAATAAATAAATAATAGACAATCACAAAATGTGTATGCGTGTTAGTTGTACAATTGTTAATAAATTGCACTGTTTTGTAAGCGCCTGAATTTTTTAACAACTCTTTAGTTGCGGCAGCATTTGTAAAAAGGCAACAACTTAAAAAAAGATATTTTAAAAACTTACATCTCAACTACAACACTTTTTTATTTGATTTCATATGTAATTTAGTAAATCCTTTAACAACCAATGTTAATTCAACAACCAATATTTTCATGACTTGATAAAAGTGTGCGTCATACAATTACATATTTTAACTAATTAAGGAATATTCATTTCTTAATACCATTAACACTCAAACACAATAAGTTTTTTTTTACTTTTTTTACATTTATTTCAATTGAAAATTTTTAATTTTAAAACTTTCACAATATAATAAATAACAATTTCCTCATTATCGTCAATGGATAAATGATAATAGCGAATAAATTGTCAATAGGTAAGCAGTGCAAATAGAAACAGTGCTTATCACAGGACAGGTTTATTCGCATAAAAAACTCGTTGAAAACAAAAATATATGTGGGCACAGTTGTACATTTTGATAATCAACATTAAAACATATTAGGAAAACTTGTCTTACACATCAGGGATAGAAATGATCAAATGTTACAATGCAAAACTAAAATTAAAAAATGTGAAATCCGATTTCTTGTCATTTTCACTTTAAATTTTGTTCAAAAGAAATGGAACCTGATCTAGGGGGGTTATCACGTATTTTAATTCGAAAGAAATAATTTACGAGTTCAAGCAATTTGTGCTGTGTATTGCGTATCTCATTATTACTTTCGATAGTTCGGACATACATACATGTATCGGGACATCCAGGTATCTGTAAGAACTCAGTTTTACTTTTATACGTCTATTATAAATTGGGACATAATAACTCGAATTTTTTTGCCTGCTAGGATGCTTGTAATATTTGTTGAAAAGTTATGCATATTTAAAGAAAATCTTTAAAATAATTTAAATGTTTATTTTAAATTAATGGGCTTGATCACAAAAATATACAAAATTTTTATTTTATTAAAAGGTTAATTTAAATACAAAATGAAATTATTAAATTTAAGAATCAAAATATGTATTTCAAGAAAAAAAAATAAAAAATAATTTACAAATATATTTTTTACACAGACAATTTCGTAACAAGTTGATACCATATTAGTTATTATTTGTTACTGAATCATATTAAGATTTTTTTTTAAATAATAAAAATATTTCGTTCCCTGATTTGAATCGTTCGTTGTCTTACCAAGAAAACCTCTGCCACATTGTGCAGGGAATATGCGATGTGTGCTATTATTATGTGTAACAAACAATTCAATACTTGCTAACATGAGGAGGAAATGAATTAAGATCTTTATTATAAAAGCGTACTCAAAAAAATTTTGTTCAAAAGTTTATTGCAAGTCATCGCTGTTGTGTCATTTGACGTTATATTTGTTTTAAAAATGAAATTAATTGTGAGTAACAAGTGTTTGCAAAAAGGATCTCCTAAATATTAACAAATCTATATAACTAAATATAAAAACACAAGGAGTAGTAGTTTATGAAAAATAATGAAGAATTCATTTTCAAAAAATAAATACATACAATATTAATGATGATTTTACAAATCTTACCTTTTTCACTCCAGTAACAAAAATCATAAAAAATATTACGAAACCTTTAAAAATTAAGTGAAAAAAACTATTGATTTGTCATTTTACTAATGCATAGCAAAATAGTCAAACAGATGAGTTCCAAAGCTTCATTTGCAACAATTTAAACATTGACAATGACATACGTCCCTAGATGTATAATAACAGTTATCGATGCGCAAACAAATAGCAAACTGTGTATCAACAATTTGGTTGAAGCTTTGTTGAAATTTTTTTTACAAAATTAATAAAACAGCATGTTACTTTATATCAAAATCGCATACCTGCATTGTGTTTTAATGGTTTGGAGCTCAACCTGCCTCTTAACAAATAATAAGTTTGATAACAGTTATTTCAAATTTAGCAATGTTATACTATCTATGTATGTATTACAAAAAACTCAAGTCTATATTAAACAAAGTTTATCGTATAAAAGTAAAATATGCAACTCAATTTTTTTGGTATAAATTTGTTTCGCAAATTATATTGTGTAAATTAACGGGCAAAACATGGATTATCGATCATCGAATTCAAGTGAAATCAAAATCGAACAAATTTTTAAAACGACCCTGTTTTGAAAGTTTTTCTTTTGTATACTTCACACTAAGTAAGAATAAACATATTAGGTGCCAAAAACAATGCTAGCTGCCTTCGTGATGTAGGAATCCTGATAGTTATTAAGACAGTTAATTTTTAAGAAAATATATGAACGTGTTTTATTTCAAATATACATATTAAAAAATAAACAAAAAAAAGAAGAAAAGTAGTGTAATGCGACTATGTTATGTGTTTTTTATTATTTTCCATTTTTTAACATGCATACATATGTATGTATGTATATTGCACTTCTGCGATCAAAAATTACGTTTTTATTTACTAAAAACGAAGGATGTTACGAATGCCGAAAACAATAAATTGTTTGCTTTAATTCTTAAGCTGAAGGTTCACACCACCCGTTCTATACGTTTGATACATGCTTGACCTTTTTTCAAGACGCGTGCAAATGTGGAAATTTATCCAACTTTATGCGTTCTATACGTGTATGTATGTTTGTGAGAATAAAAATTATTTTGCTGAATATTTTGTGTTACCAGCGTTGCCAGAATTAAGATTTTATCTTATTTTTAAAGATTTTTTGACCAAAATAAGATTTGAAGATTTTTTTCTCAAATTAAGATTTTTTTTTTTTTAGAAATTAAGATTATTAACTTTAAGTTTGTACAAAAAAAATAACTTTTTAAAACAGCAAATTTTTAAAACAATGAGGTTTTGCATCACATTTGTTGTCTAACTATTGGTTTTGCACACTTTTGAACCCATTGTCTGGCATACACAAAAATACATCATTATTTCTGGGCATACAGAATATAAAAAAGCATCTTAAATTAGCAGTTGTTCATTTTGGGAATACTGATGAAAAAAAATTATTTGTGAAAAGAAAAAACGTATTTTTATAAAGTTTCATAAATTAAAGAACAAAAAAGTTCAGGTATTTAGTACCAAAAGGTAAAACTAATGGAACTTAAGAAGCTTTTAGTTTAAAAATTCCACATTCCATGTTTATGATAATTTTTAAACAAAGTGCGTAAGAATATCTTTTTAAAAGGTGTACCAACATTATTTTAATAACAATTCCTTTAGAAAGAATTTTATGAAAAAATATAGCTTAAACACAATTTAAACCTACAATCTAATTTTGTATAAAAACCGCAATTATGTATTTCGAATTAAATAGTTTCCATAATAAGAAGTATGTTGTTTTAAACTTTTTTGCCCTTGTTATAAAAAATTTCAAGATTTTTCTCTTAAAAATAAGAGTTTTTTTCGCCAAATTAAGATTTTCCTTCAAAATCTTCTGGCAACGCTGTGTGTTACTATGAAGAGGCTACAAAATCCACAAAAACTGAGATAGAGAATAGTTCAGAGGCACACAAATTGACGACTTAATTTGCAATAGTTTTGAATGAAAGATTTAAGGGTTCAGAAAATAATGAAACTATTGTTTATCTAATTTTTTTTCGAATTTAATTTTTTTCGGTTTTAATCATATCGAAAAAACGTCTAACTAAGCTACTATGACTATGCATTTTGAAATTGTGGAAGACACTTAGTAAAAGTTCTGACAAGTAATTTTGTAAGAATATCCGAGGTGGATGAGCCTTTGTCCCTCCTCACTTGGGGTTCTGGTAAAGATGAAGTCAAGATATATATATATATATATATATATATATATATATATATATAGATCTTCTAATATTTCTAGATCTGCAGATCCGCGAGTTCTGTCGCATTTAAGAGACTATTTTCCACTGCAGGTATGGTTCGAACGGATTTGAGATGTCCGCAAATGTTGAGAACACCTTGTATTTTTAACAAATATCTTAATAATTTTAATTTTATCAGGGGTGTTATGGAAATTGAAAACGTAAAACAAAAGAATTTAAAGAGTCGTTTTTAATAAGATTTCTGTAATAAAAAAATTGTATGACAATTATTAGGGCCATTTCGCTATAGATGATTTTCGGCATAATTTGTTATTCATTGAATTTTGTATTTTAAGTTATTGTCAAGGCGAATTCATCCAAGGTAATCTCGGTACTACAACAAGTACAACTCGTACAAAAACCACAAGCAATTTGTTTTTGTAAAATCACTGTACAATGTCAAAAACAGAAATAAAACAAAACAGAAACAAAGATAATAAAAGAGAATAAACAAAATTTTGACATCCAACAGTGATTTTAGCTAATATCAGCAGGGCTTTTAAGACCACCTGTAATAAATTCGCCTTGGTTATTGTATTTTTGGAATGTTTGAAAAATTAGAAAATAAATTGATATTGATATAACATATGTACATACATAATAAAAATGACAACAGAGCAACATAACGAGACTGCTTCGCCGAAATATAGGCGGAAATTAAAAGAAAATCCTGGAATGGAACCTTTTCGCTGCTCACACGGAAAAGGTGCCGTTGATGGAAGTGTCAAAAGATCAGTGTGGATCTCGGTTAAGTCTCGGAGAGCCATCGTGCCCTAGAATTCTATAACTTAGCACGCAGTCTCTCTAAGAACATCATCTTTAATTTTTAGCAAAGGAAGAAGCTAAAGAAAAGATATCCATGCTGGATGATCAATGGGAAGGGCTGAAAAATATACCAGGTATTCAATCCAAACATTTCTTCCAATCTGAAGAGGCTCGTAGCATTTCCGTGGCGCGCACCTCACTGTCTCATCCTAAATGCACATTGGTTTTGAAGTCGCCAAAACCAGACGCTAATACAAATCACAAATTGCGAAATATAATTCCGGGTACTGATATATCTGTTCTTTCAGATTCGGATCAAAGCAAATCTTTATTGCCACTTAAAAAGAGATTGCGCGTGTCTGATGTTTACAGCGATTTAGACACTGATTCAGACAATGTGTTTATAAATGACGAAACTCAATCAACGTCTCTTCAAGCTTCAAAATTATCACTAGAAACATGTCCTGAAGACGGTTGATGGCAAACGATTCACAGAAATTGTTAATGACATAGCAGACGTGCAATTTGATGATGTTATCGCGAAGTTGGAAGCGCCATAAAAAAAGACTAATGGAAATAATATGCTCATAGAATTTTCGGCAATTAATGACTTCAAAAGAAATAATTAAGAAATATAATTATTAATATATATAAATATGCTTTGATCTCTTATTTTGTTCCTATAAAAGTAAAATTTATGTTTATGTTCACTTAAGTTGGACTGGTTGCACCCGTGATAATTTGGTGTTGCATAATTCATTGTTTATTTTTATTTTGTTTAGGGTTTTTATTTAATTTTCTTTGTTTCTTTAACACATTTAAAAATATTGAGGCATAACATAATAAATGTATGTACATATTAGAATTATGTATGTCTTAGAATTAACAGATTTATGCCTTTTTTGTTTGTGATCTGGAAAGGTTGGGCCAAATTTGATGCACCCTGAAGTAATCATATTAAAATGTAGCCTTTTAAATACTAATTTAGTTAAAAATGTTTTTTATTTCATTATGTTAAACTTAAACAGGTGTCTAAATGTTGCACCCGCGATAATGGAATGTCCCATTATACAAATAATGCTCTATTAAACAGAATTTTTTAACAATAATTGTAAAAATTAGATTAAAAGTTCTCCTTTGCTGTTCTTTTCTATAAAAACATTTTTTATTTTTGTTTGTTTTTTAAAGCATATTAAATCAATTTTAAATATGTATTAACAATCCTAACACTATAATTTTGTATAATCAAGCTTGTTCTGCAAATCACTTTTACTCAAATCACGTGATTTCAAATCACGAGTGCTTACTAAAATCACAAGTGTGATATTTTAGTGTGTTTTGGTGTGATCTTCAATTGCCGAAAGCACACCGAGAAACACAAAAACGGTATGACTTTCAAAACACCACAAATGCAAACGTGTGATTTCAAAAACACGTGATTTTCAGTACAGGCCCGAATAAAACAATTATTTTACTTAAGTCTTGTCAATTTTACCTTGAATTAAATTAAATATTCGTATCGGCCGATATTTCTTTTTGAGAATCGTCATCGAATCGGCAAAAAGGCGTATCGTTACATCCCTGCTACAAATGTATTTATACGATAAATGCAAAACGACTTAATTACACATTTTTTTCTAACAATATACATACATATGTATGTGTGTATGTATCTATTGCATTTTTTATTGAATAATAAAATAAAACAAAATAAAAGAAAAATTTCGTTTATAAAGGGCCTTGATAGTGTCGTTTATTTTAGGCTTTTTCGGAGACGTACAAGAACACGTAAATCAACATTTGTTTTTTTTTTTTAATTTAAAAACTTCAAAAAAAAAGAAAATAAAAATGTATATTTTTTCATTTGTACTTCTCCAGGACAACAAACACAAAGCAAATCAAATTTGTTTGTCAATCACAACAGGGGACTATTAAATAATCAGCCATCAAATAAAAAAAATAAAAACTAAACTAAAAGCATTGCCGACAACACGTACTGCACGCACACAACTATGTGATTGATGTGTTTATTTGACAGTCTTCAGGGCGCTTAATTGTTTCAACTTTTTAAATTTGACTTAATATGTTTTGTCAAAATGCCACAGATATAAATCAAACGGTTTTCTTTGAAAATTGTTTAAAGAATTACATGGACGATATATCAATGCACGTTTTTCTGAGGTGTTCATAACTCTCATTTTACAACGTTTTCTGTTTATCCTGTTAAATTATATTTTTATTATGCCTTTTTGCATTTAAGCTAACGATATGTAATTGTATGTATCATAATCATTAATAAAAAATTAAAACCAAAGCAAAATACATATTTTTATTTTATTTTCGCTTTTGATATTATTATCTTTTGCGGGAAAAACTTCAAGTTACTGTCAGCAAATGTTAAATCACTGTCCAATTTGACTGTCTTCGAGATTTGCAAGACAGTAGAAAAGACAGTTAAAGAAGTGTGCATGACTTCCCAACAAACACAAAGTCAAACCTTTGATATGAAATGACTTTATCATTTGACATCAAAAGCAATTCTCAAACGTTTTTCAATTGTTTGATTTAACATTTAAATTCAAATTGATAATGATTTGAAAATAAACATTTGATATCAAATGTTTTTTCAATTTGATGTCAAATGTTTGTCAAAGTTAAAATCAAATCAAAAATAAACTTGGCAGTACTAAAGCGAAAAATAAATGTAAGCATTAAAAATGGCGATTAAAGTTAAATTATTTTTCCTTGTGGTTACATGTGTTTAACTATTAAAAATAAATTTTAATATAAAGTGAACAGTTTATTTCTAGTAAAAAATAAAAATTATTTGTGAGAAATTACAATGTTTAAAAATACGACAAAAAAAAAGAAAAATAATAAAACAGGAAAGTGAAGAAAGATTGTTGAACGATCGCGGTGCTACAATCCTCAAAATAAAAGGGAGCCAAGTATTTAGTCTTTCCAAGAATTAGAAGACGGAAAGAACACTATTTCATCTTTTTGCTATGGTACCGAATGTTTATCTCAAAGTTTATTTATATAAATAATAAATTTAAATTAAAAAAATTAAATAGTTTTATTTATATTCCACATTCTATTATAATCCACATTTGAAAAACATTTGAGAATTACGTTTGAAAGCAAGTTGAAAATAAAGGCATTTTTCAATTTGAAAATAATTTCCCCTTTTTGTTGAGAACGCTATGATTTACAAATGATTTTCAAATCATTATAAAACGTTTGTCGTTTGAGAAAACGTTTGATTTCAAATCACTTTCAATTTACAATCAAACCTCCGTGTTTGTTGGGTTAGTGATAAAGTTTGCATGTATTGCTACTGTCTTGCCCGGCCTGGCAAATATAAATGCCGTGTTAGATTCGAATAAGTGCAAATAATAACAGAATACATACATATACATTTTATATAAAGTAAATTTGAAAAATTTTTAGATTAAAAAATTTTAATAAATCCGAAGTAAGAAAATCCCAAATACATAGTTTTTTTGCTGGTTTCAATAAGTACTTTAAGTAACTGAAGTGGAAATGGAGTGAAGATTTAATCTGTTGCACTCAGCGATGCCAGAAGTGCAGATTTATCTGCATTTTGCAGATTTTACCCACAAAATTATCAAAATGCAGATTTGAAAATTTTTGGTTTAAAATTACAATTTTTTTTAGCTAGGAGAAAAGTTCTTTACATTGTCGCTTAGGTTTGTTTTATTTCCACTTTTTGCATTAATAAACGAAATACATCAACCATTAATGGAAGAACCACTGCCAGAAGTAAGATTTTACCTTATTTTTTAAGATATTTTAACCGAAAAAAGATTTTAAGATTTTTTCCCGAAAAACAAGACTTTTTGTTTTGTCTAGACGAAGTTAGGTTCAATAAAAAAAACCTTCTCTGTTCCCATTTAATAATTTTAAAACTAAATAATACAATTTAGTATAAGAAATTAAATTTTTTGTAATGTTTTTTTTTTTGTTTATTTTATGTATTAAATAAAATATGAATTGTTTTTATTATATATGTATAATAAAAAAACTACTTTTTTTCAAAAATAAGATTTTTTTCTTCAAAAATACGATTTTTTGTTGGTAAAATTAAAACTTTTTGCTGAAAATTTCTGGCAGCCCTGGGAAAAACCATTTGGAAATGGATTCATTAGTAGGAATTTAATTCACAAAAGATTACTTAAAAATTCGCATTGTCTTGACTCATTAATATCGCCGGGCTTATGTGTTCTGGGGTCTAATCACCGCATTCGATACTATCGTATCGAATAAACTATCGAATGTTTTTGCATACGATAGACACTGACGTATCGAATGAAAACTCGAGAAATGTAATGTCGAGTTACTCGATATCGAATGATATTATTTCAAATTCAATAAATTTCATTCTATATCGAGTTTCAAGATACCAAAATAAATAATTTCGATCAATTTTGCTCGATATCGTATGCGGTGATTAGACCCCTGATTTTATATGAAATAATATGCATATCGAGCCCTAACCGCGAAAATAACTTAAGCGACATCATTTAATTTTTTTTTTTTAATAATTGACTTTATTCTCAACACGTTATATTCGCGGTTAGGGGTCGATATGAACGTGGCTTATATTACTGAACTAATAAATAAATAAATATATTCATACGTTCTTATGTATAAATACCTTTAATAGTGGCAATATTTGATCTCCTGTAAATTTTGAATAATACCCTTGATAGTTTAACAGCCTGTTCATCGATTTCGAACGTTAACGTATATATCATGTAAAGCAATTAACTTTGAATTAGTTGTTTAAAATAACAAAGGTGTGATAAATACCACCTCAGCCTGAGAAGTTAAATTTTAAAAGATATTTTTAATGTAAAAATATCCAAAACTTATCAGCCATATTCTGAAAATCGCATTCGAGTGAAATTAAAATAGAACAAATTTTTAAAACTTTTTTTGTGTTGAAAGTTTAAACCAATATTTTGTAATATTGTTTCCTAAATAAACTACATAAGAAATGTGTTTAAAAGATTTTTAATATCTTGAAGCAGATTTTTTGATGAAAGATTCTGGTTTTTTGCTAATTTTACCTATAAAAGTTCTGGCAACACTGGTTGCACTGTGTAAATAAAGCAAAGGAGTTAAAATTGTTCGTAAAGAAAAATAAAGCAGACACTACGAATTAATAAAATTTAAATATAATTATTTAATAATACAATACTTATTTTCAACAATAATAGTTGTTCTCTTTATTTTGACGCTCACAGTATATAAAAAAATCATATCTCACATTAAAACATTTTCTAAAAAGCTTTTACTAAAAAGATTATTCTGTGTATGTATTCTTAATATTTATTAACTTTTTTTTAATGCATAATCTGTTCTGTCCGATGGATTAACCGTTTTCATCTTCGGTACAGGCCAAAAATTGCAATCGGCTAATAATCGGTGTTTGACATTAATTTGGCCAAATTTTGCCAATGGCCGAACTGTTTTAATACCATTATTTTTAAATGTTACAAAGCTATGCAAAAATAACCAACTACAAACTTATATCCCAAATTCGGTTGTGGAAAGGAACATTGGCGCAAATTCATAAATTATCACTAGGGATGCGATTTCCATGCAAATGCATGTTTTTTGTCGATAATCTAAGATCGATTTCGACCAATTATCTTTCCGAATCAAAAAATTTGCGTTAAATGGCATCGATTTGTTTTTGCCTATTGTTGAATATTTTGGTGAAAATGCAAAATATATTTTTAAAGACTCTTTTATGATTTAATGAAATGTATCCCTTGGTACCCTTACCATCGCGGTCAGTATTAACCTGGCTAGATGCTGTAGAATATTAAAAAAATTTCGAGCTATTTAAAAATGGTATTAAAGAACTTGTTGCTACCGGGGCTTATGCAATTAAAAAGGTAAAAGAATTATTAAATTTAAATAACATTAAAAGTCAATTAGCAATACCTATGTTTTGCAAAAAAATCAAGGATTTCAAAAAATATGTATAAATAATTTCATCTATTTTTGATCTGGAATCAAATGTGAGATTTGAATTACAAAATTAATATTCTCCAAATGAATTGGCATCCTTCAAGTATGCTCCTTTAACTTCGGTTGACGTTGAGAAATCGGCTGTTTTCCTAGACGTGTGTTCACAATGCATCAATGCCGTGTTAATGCATTGTGTACTTAAATTTTTACCTACGTTGGATTGTATGTACATATGTATGTACATATATATGTATATCATTATTTTACCTGCTTTAAATGCTTTTCTCTTCGCAGTGACAACTACAAAGTTGCATTGCGAACATTTTTATGGTTGCATTTAAGAACATGTTGCCATGTATTAATTACTACAATGCAACAGGCGTTTAGGGATATAGGGATCACTTACAATTTACAAAAGTTTTTTGTGGCCGAACAGGCAAAGGCTTACTTTTAATAATAATATAAAAAAGTATTTATTTGTTTATGCAAACAAAAATTTAAATTAGTTATTTTAACTAAGTTTAAAAAAATATTAGACTGAACTTTTTATTTTGTTTGTTTTGAAAAAATTTAAAAAAAAACGCCTTTTTAATGAAAATGTTCAAGATTTTAGTGCATATTTTTTTATGGCATATTTTGGAGTTTTTAGTGTATGCGCATATTTTCGTTTTTTTAGTACATGAAAATCTCATCCCTAATTATCACTAATGGCAATTTTCACTAATTTATTTGTATATAAATTTATGTTCAAAATTCGTTTTTCATGTCATATAAAGATAATATTATGTATGTATGTACATATATTAAAAACTATATTAAGTTGGTTACTTTCAGCACGGAAAGTTTGCTTTTAATTATTGGTAAAGCTGTAACTAAATGCCAACTAACTTATACATTCAAAGAATAGCTGATTGATTAAATTTTATAAATTATTTTAAAAGAAAAACATTTTACCAATTTGTGTCTCTCTAAAATACATACAATAAACAATAAAAGCTCCTATAAATTCCATTGATAATAAACTTAACTTATTCGTGTCTGTTCTGAAAATCACGTGATTTCAAATTACGTGCTTTTAAAATCACACATGTGACCTGGTCTGATTACATTTGGTACTTGCTTCCATTTCTACTGCGTCCAAAAAACATCCCCACCAAATTCTATTGAATAACATAAGCGGTTTTCACCCTTTGTATTAAGTGTACAACTTTGTTTTTCTTAATACGATTTTATACTACAAAGCATGAGTGTCTTTTTGGTTGGTATTGTAAATTAATGAAGTGGCTGAGTGAGGAAAAGAGACAGATAAAGTTTCTTCAACTGTTTTATTCATGGTTTTTTAACGTGTTTACTACAGCTATTTGTTGGATTTTTCAACCACAGCGTAGTAAATTTTAGTCTAATACAGTTTGTTGTTGCAGTGTTGTAAATCTTAGCACTTTAACTAAATTAGTTAGATTTACAAGGACTACAAGGGACTTTACTATCAAGGGTGAAAACCGCTTTTGTTTTTACAGGTCCCTATTTTAATTAGTTTATATACAAACTATAGCGAAAATTTACTTTTTAGACATTTTATGATTTTTCAAAGTACAATAATTGTTTTTTTAATAGCTTCATAAGCTTTTTAATTACAGTATAATTCGTTCAAAATATTATCGACATTTTGGTTTCGCTACATGCTTATATGCATGGTTGCATTTCTTCTATCAGCTGATAGCAGTTGCTATGCTAGTCATGATTTGTGAGTAAGATCTATAACTATCTATGTACTATTTTTTAGTTTCTGTCTTATTAGTTCCCACTTAAATTATGATTTATAAATATGCGCCATTGTTTTTAAAAAATGTAAACAAGCTAGCATTTTCGGAGAGAGAGAAAAAAAGGAAAACTAATTAAAGCTTCTTTGTGGGAAAATCACTTCTCAACTTCTTATGAAACTGAAATTATGTTGCATTATTGAACTAAAATATTTAATTACCCATAGTATATTTACTTACCTCCACTTTGCTATGATGAAATTTTAATCATTATTAATTTTTTTTTATTTTTAAATACAGCAATGCTTTACTGTTTCAATGCTGTCATTAATGGCGTTTGCAGCTACTTTTGAAGAATACAGCAGTGTTGATAGTAGTGGTGGTGAAAACTTATATGACTTTAAATCTTTTGGTAAAAGATTAATAAAAAGACGTTCAACAAATCAGGAAAAGAGAGACATTAGTTTGTCTTATGCAGCAACAAATATTAACAATAAAGAAGGAACTCAAGTTAAAACAATAACCGTTATAAAAAATTTAAATAATAAAAATGAAAAACTAAAAATTGATCCAAAACTTCATAAGAATGAAAATTGGGCAGAAGCTTTTAAGGATAATTTTGACTCGTACGGTATTATACCAGATGTACCTGATGTAGATGATCTTTTTGAGT
The DNA here is from genome assembly GCA_949318255.1 of Pollenia labialis. NCBI lineage: Eukaryota > Metazoa > Arthropoda > Insecta > Diptera > Polleniidae > Pollenia > Pollenia labialis. The sequence goes on along the minus strand of OX439140.1, from coordinate 140,451,135 downwards.
ATGTAAATAAAAAACATAATAATGACAAGGAGAAGGAAAATATGAAAGTTTTTGGTAGGAAGAAAGGCAAAGAAGAGATCACAACGTCATTTCCTAAAGAAGTAGAAAAACCCGTTACGGAAATATCTTCAGAAATATCTGAAGAAATAACTGAAACTATAAAAGAGGTAGAAAAAATCAAAGGTGATGCTGAGTTATTGCCAAACTTTAATAGTAGTCGTTTAAAAGTTCGAGAATCCCTTATAAATTTAAATTATTCTGCTCCGGGTCATACGGTACATCAATATTTCGATAATTATGTACAATTAAGTCAAGGTGGAAAAGAAGTAGGAGGTTTTAATTATATAAAGCCATGTATTCATTCGCAGCCTATAGGCAGTGTTACAGTTGCAACACCATCCGGTAAAACCTATAACATACCAGGAAATAATAACTCCTATATAAATCCATATTTAGCACCAGCAATTACAAGAAGGCCTCAAATAGCACAACCATCTACACAAGCACCAGCAACTAACGGTGCAGTTTTTCCCATTAATTCATTAGTTCCACCACTCCAACAACAGCAAAATAATAACAATCCTACACTAAATAATTTTTTAACGCAGCAAAATTTAGCAAGTGGTGGTGGTAATATACAAGGACAACCCCAACTACCAAACAGTTCTTTGCAGCCACCATTTCAAAATAATTTTCAAAACAATCAACAACAGCAACCGGCACAACAAAATCCGCAACAAAGTCAAAATTCATTTTTATCAACTAGCCAACGTCCTTATCTTTCTCCAAATTTACGTTCTGGTCTAAGTGGAGTCAGCAGAGGTCCTGCTAATGCTAACGGTTTTCAAAATGGTCAACCTGGTTATCGTATTAACACTTTCAATAATGCCTTTAAAAAGTCGAATAACTTTCGTTCACGCGGTTTAAAGTATTAATATAATTATTTCGTTAATAAATATGATTATTTAGTAGGTCAATTATATTTTACCAACAAAATTACTAAAAATTAACTAAGTATTTTTATTTCCATACAAATTGGTTTTGTCCTAATTGAAAAAAAAAAACTGTCAAGCGGCGCTCCCGACTGGTAAACCTAATTCGAGTACGCTGAATCCAGTGGTGCTAACCGTTTTTATGTAAGTTCTTATATTTGAAAATGAAGCAGGCTGCATAACATATGTATTGTAGCTTAACTCAAAACGGCTTAGGGCCATTATTACAACTTGCCAATAGTTAAAAGTCGGATTTTGTTGGACCGATAAATAGCTTTGCATTATTACAACTTCCATTTTTTATTGCTATTTTTTTTCAATAATAATAATATTTAATAAGATGAAAACATAATAAATGAAGGTTTTATAATGCAAAGCTATTTATCGGTCCAACAAAATCCGACTTTTAACTATTGGCAAGTTGTAATAATGGCCCTTAGTTTATTGCCATTAGTCTATCGGTTAACTAAAGTGAACTTTAACTTTTATTGCTCAAGACAGATTATTTTGAAATCGTAATCAAACCAATTATGAATTAAAATTCCCCGGGAGTGTTTTCCTTCTCACATTTTTAAAATTTAAATTCTATTGCAAAAATAGGGAAAGGGAGAAATCTCCCGGAAAATTTTTATTAATAATTGACCTAAATGTGATCATATTTCCAAACTACATATAATCAAAATTTTAAAAATTTACAAAATGAGGGATTGGATTTTTGCACAAACAAAAAGCAAAACATTAGTTATTGATGAAATTTTAAAAATGTGAATAGCAGTAGAAAAAACAAAAATGAAAAGCATCTGGTGTTTTTAAAGGCTTTTTAAATATATACTTGTGCTGATCAATTATGTAATTTTTCACTAATAAAATTGTAACGTTACTGACTGATTCATCGCAGCACAGCCTATCATGGCGTTTACATTTGGCAGTAGTGGCAAGACAGTAGCAATACATGCAAACTTTTTCACTAATACATACACACTTTTCCAACTGTCTTGTCCCAACAAACACGGAGGTTTGATTTCAAATTGAAAATGATTTGAAATCAAACTTTTTCTCAAACGACAAACATTTGTTTGATAATGATTTGAAAAGCATAGCGTTCTCAAAAAGAAGGGGAAATTCTTTTCAAATTGAAAAATGCCTTTATTTTCAACTTGCTTACAAACGTAATTCTCAAATGTTTTTCAAATGTGAATTATAATACAATGTTGAATATAAATAAAACTATTTAATTTTTTAATTTATATATATTATTTATTTAAATAAACTTTGAGATAAACATTCGGTACTATAGCTAAAAGATGAAATAGTGTTCTTTCCGTCCTCTAATTCTTGGAAAGACAAAATACTTGGCTCCCTTTTATTTTGAGGATTGTAGCACCGCGATCATTCAACAAACTTTCTTCACTTTCCCGTTTTATTATTATTTTTTTTTTTTTTTTTGTATTTTTAATCATTGTAATTTCTCACAAATAATTTTTATTTTTCACAAGAAATAAACTGTTCATACCACATTCGAAACTTATAAAAAAAAACGAATACGAATTTGGCACTTTTTCAAAATTCAAACATTTAAGGAGTGAAAATCTTAACTATTTTTGGTACTTTTTTTACAAAACATTTTTCTTCATTCATTGAAATATTCGTACCAAATTTTTGATATTTTAATGCAGAGTTTAAAAGCATCCATCAGCTGGATGCATTTTATTTTTGCTTTTGCCACTGCTATTGAAATGTTTTGTTTTTCGTTTGTGCAAAAACGCAAATCTCCTTTTTTGTATATTTTTATTTTTTTACAATTGCTTTTTTACCAGCTAGCGACAAGAAAGGCCAGCCACATAAAAAGCAAAAGCTCAAAATGATTATTTTGCCTTTTCCTTTTTTTACTTTGTCCTAAAAGAAGAGCTGTTTAAAAAAGACAAAACTAAAAAATCTAAAAATCATATACGTATGTACATATTTGCACAAAAACGATACATGTGTCAATACCTAAATAATATGTACCTATGAATGTGCATACTTAAATTTTGTAAATACATAAATTGTTTTTGGTTTCCATATAAAATGTTACAATGCAACCAAAATACTCTGGAAGCTCTTGCCTTCCTATACGAAGGTTTAGGTCGAACGAGGTTTTGCGGTTAAAGCTCCAAAAAAATTGTGTGATACCCTAGCATTATAACTTAAATAGTTCGCCAAAAACTTTTTAGTTTTAAGCAAAATAAAAAAAAAACAATGCAACGCACAAAATTTTTGAAGTGGATTTATTATTTAATTGTATAGAAAACAAAAACAAATTCTTGTTGTGTTTGTTTTGCTGAAAAATATCGAGTGTCTCTTCGCAATCATGTGCTATTAACACATTAGTTTGCTTTTTTCGCTGCTCTTTTCTCCTGTTTGTGTGGCTGTTAGCCTACATTGATTTTTTCCTACAACATAAAAGTGATTTCCGCTGCTTTTTGAGTTCCATCAAAAAAGACATTTTTGCCATTGTTAAAAAAGCAAAAGCTGGAAAAAGCCAGTGTCCATTATTTTGTGTGTTTATTTTGCTGCTGCTTTTGAAAAGTGTGGGCTTTTTATTAGTGAAACTTTTCGGCTTTTTAATTTTGATTTTTTTTTTAAAAGGAAAAAGGCAAAATTTGGCTGCTTTTGCTAATATGGCGATAGCATGTTAAACCCTGCTTTTTGGTTCTACAACTGGTATTTTTTAATAAACTAGAAAAGGAGACGCTAACGAAGAAGCGGGTTAAATGCTGGTTTTTCACTTATACAGTAAGCCTATAAAATATATAATAAGTATGTCTCCTAATTTTTTTCTTTTATTAACTACATTAACTACACCGATAATGACAGGAGTACTTATATTAAGTTTATTTAAATATTCTGAAATAAAGAATGCGTAATTTTTTAGACTATCAAGAAAGCACTCATAATCGCCTAAGTAATTGTTCGTAATAATTAAAAAACACAGCTTGTGTGTTACTTTAATCTATTAAAAGAAACGACTCAGGCATAAACGACAACGCCATGCATGATTAAGTCACAAAATTTTCGAACGCTACTTTAAATTTTTTCGTTGTTGGTATTGAAAATTGTATTGTTAATAATTCTTATAAGTGCATATTTTGCAAAAATATGTAAGGCTAACTAAAACTTCCTCTGAAAGGAAAGTTATTTGCGAACCTTTCAAAAAACAATGCAAGAGGGGCTGAAAGTTCAAGTTCTTTAACGAGGAAAATATATAATACAAGCTGTTTGGTCCCGTTGCTGCTCTGTATTATCTAAATAAAAATAAAAAATGAAATACTGGAGAATTTTGTTAATAACTTGACCCCAGCGCTATCTGCCATCAATAAAAATTTTTAATTTAACGACAACAGCATCACCTATCGGGATTAAACTCATGACAAACCTGGCTCCCGCTTAAATTATTTATTGTCCAAGTTTGGTATCAATCGGTCCAGCAATTCTTGAGTTGTAGGAGCACATACACGGCACAAAAAAAAAACATTAAACTTTCGACATACCAGAAAAAAGGGAACAAATCTAGTTTACCAACGCATCTCCAAACAAACTGAAAATTACATAGAAAATTGAAGTACACAATTTTATATAAAAATGTTACGAAAGTACACTAGGTAAATATTTATATGGAATAAACTCCAAAGTGTAAAAATAAAAATGTATAAAATAACAAACTCCGGGATCGCTAACTAAAGCTTCTCTGGTCGCAAAGATTTTCTCATTTACGATATAACAAACATTAACTTTGCTAACTAAAACTTCTCTGCATTACAATTATTATTCTTACGAAAAACTTGTATTTTCGCAAACTTATCCATTTTTCTCAATGGTCTAAGAATTCCTTAGTACATTTTGTATATCAGCAAGATATATTTAAAAGCTTTCAATTGACCATATACATTCAGAAGTGTAGTAGATGTATACATATATATGATAACTTCAGAGGTAACTCGAAAACTATAAGCCCATTTATGAATACGGTAGTTTTTTCCCTATTTTCATTTTTACAATTGAATTTACATAGGAAAACTGAGAGAAAACTCCAGGGGAATTTTTATTCATAATTAGGCTGTATACGTTTCCAACCCGTTTTCAATTTAATATTTTCTTTTATCTCCATATCGTTGTTCGCAAGTTATTGTGTTCTATACCGCAAAATATAAAAAATTTAGATATGATTGATTTTTAGGTAAACTTTTAGAGATCTGTCGATCTGTGTCATCAGTTTGCTCGTATCATTTATAGTTTTCAAAATATGAGACATTGACTTTGTTCTATACAACACTTCAGTGACAAGCTTCGTAACGTATTGTGTTCTATATGCAAAAACTCGTGCATACACACACCTATATACATATTAAATAAAAAGATTTATTAGAATATAAAGTTTTTAACTTTTATACTTCATAACATGGTACGTTAGTGTCATGCATTATATTATATCAAAGCTTAAAAAGTTCTCTAAAAATAAAATATGTATGTAAAAAATACCTTTATTGTCACAACAAAATTTTAAAATTAGAGCCATTTTGGTAAAATACATTAGTAAATAAAAAAATATTAATTTTAATTAGTTCTTAATGGGTTAATAATTCGAAATGTTTTATATACCATGTAAAAGGTATTTGGAAATACTTTTCAGCGATACCCATATTGCTTAGATCAAAATTATACTTTAAGAGATATTGGTTAAGAACTATCAACTTTTATGGTCTTTAACAAAATTCGTTGGCAAACATTTTTATTTTCAAAGCACTTCTAAATGCATTTTTTTGTTCCTTGTTTGCCAATGAGCCAAAAATCTTGATAAGTTCCGGAGTTCTGTACAAAATTAAGCAAGTTATTGAAGGAATATCAAGTTTTATACATTTGATATGCTAACAAATTTGCCGTATGCTAAAAAGCTTGCATACAACTTTCAACAAATAACATATTTGTCAACATATGTAGAACATTTGATGAAATGTAAAAAATATTGTGTCTAGACGATATGCTATAATTTTGAACAAACGTTTGCTGACATCGTTAACAAATGCCTGTCATATGTTGCTAAGCATACGTTTGCTGAAAAAATTTGGTGTCTACACAATATGTTGGCTCTGATAGCAAATTTTTCAAAATAAATTTGCTGATTCAACATATCGTGTAGACTAAGCTTATTATATCTAAACAATAATACTTTCCATTGGATCAGGGTTGCATTTTATTCCATATGTAAGTGTTTATACTTTGTGTGATGGTGTGAACACAAACTTTTATTTTTAATTAGATTTTTTGACAATCGCAACAAAACTCATTGGATTTATATCCCACAAAGTATTATAGAATACGTAAGAGTTGTGAGATATTGTAAACAATCAGTAAGCAATTACTGATTTCTTGATATTTTCTTTGTTATCATTTTCATTTTAACTCCAAAGTATTTATTTGATGAACATCTTCAGAATTCAGCTATTATTATAGGTATCATCGAAAAAATTAATCATGTCAGAAGATTACATAACTTTTAATTGCTAGATGATGTGGCATACTACAATAATTTGGTGAATACAACTTAAAAAATATTTACAACTTTTCCCCTTGTATTCATATACGATTATAAAATTTTACAAACGTTAAGGGAAATTTTCATACAAAATTTGTTTTGTAAACCTTTATTAAATGTAAAATATTTTTATGAATACGGCAGTGTGTATTTGTTTTTTTTTAACCAAATTTTTTTAACTTAAATTTAAAATCGAAGTCAAATGAATTTGATTAATTTTTTTTCTTATTTTGTAGACGAAACTAACCTTGTTTTAAGAAATTACCAAGTATTGCCTAAGTGGATTTATAAAAACATAGCTATACGATTTGGTTTAAAATGAAGTCAATATTATATGAAATAAAGTTTTTGTTTCGTGTAAACACATTGTTTTTCATTTCTCACAATAATTTTTTACATTTTGTTCTGTTTGCTATAAAACAATAAGAGTTTCGTAAATAAGTGAATATAGAACAAAGCTTTTTTTTAAAAAGCTTATTACTCTTTTTTTTATATATACAAAAAATCAAAGTGTGAACACAAAAAATCAATTATTTTAGTAGTTTTTGAGCAAACGTTTATTTGATATGTATTACAAAAAAATTGTAAGAGCAAACAACGACAAATAATTTTAGCCATGTTCCCGATAGAAGTCATTTTTCTGTAAGTTTTTGGATTCTTAACAGTTTTAAAGATTTTAAATAATTATTAGACTTTGCTTTCATGCCGCTATTAGCAAATTTTTCCGAATTTCCGCTAATTTAGTAATTTTTATCGAATTTTTGCCATTCCTTATAGTTTTAGGCACTTTTAATAAATTTTATGGCTTGTTTGAAACATTAAAATTGTTCGCGAATTTTCGCTATTTTTGCAACATTTTTTTTTTTTCCCCCTACTTTTGTTTTTTTTTACCGATTTAGCGATTTTAAATATATTTTAGGGTTTGTTTCCAAGTTTGCAAATTTTCGCGAATTTTAGCCATGTTCGCTTAAAAGCAATTTTTCTGTGTGAATCTTTACAGCTTTAAGATTTTCAATAAATAGTAGAATTTGCTATCATACCGCTATTAGCAAATTTCCGCTAATTAAGCAATTTTTACGGAATTTTTGCCATCCCTTACACTCTTAGGGACTTTTAATCAATTGTATGTCAAGTTTGAAATGTATATAAAATTTTCTCGGATTTTCGCTATTTTTTGGAAAAAAAATTTTTTTTTGTTATTTTCCGACAATTTGTTTTTTTTTTACCCGAATTCAAATAAATTTTAGGGTTGTTTCCAAGCTCGCGAAGAAGCGATTTTTCCCTGTGAATCTTTACAGCTTTAATGATTTTTAATAAATAGTAGAATTTGCTATCATACCGCTATTAGCAAATTTTTGCGAATTTCCGATTTTGATTGAATTTTTGCATTCCTTATAGTTTAAGGCACTTTTAATAAATTGTATGGCTTGTTTGAAATATCAAAATTTTTCGCGAAATTTCGCTATTTTTGCAAAAAAATTTTTTTTTGTTTTTTCCCAACATTTTGTTTTTTAACTGCTTTAGCGATTTCAAATATATGTTAGGGTTTTTTCCAAGTTTGCAATTTTTTGCAAATTTAAGCCATGTTCCCGTTACCCATTCTTCCAGTTTTTTTCTTTTGCATTCTCCTGTTCTAACACTATAAGAGAGGCTGCTAAACAGAATAAAACAAATAAATTAGCTTCTGCGCTTATTTTTACCATTTCTGAAATATATTTTTATTTTTGAACACTTTCGTTAAATAATTATTTAATGCAAATATTTGTTTTAGTCTGGACGCATGGCAAACATTATTTATGTGCTGTTTTCACAACACAAGTAATTGAACGAGTAGTAAAATTTGTATGAAAAACACTCAAAAAACAGAGTTATTTTCATATAAATTTTACTACACGTCCAATCACTTGTGTTGTGAAAACAGCACATTAAATTATTTTATTTGACACTATTTGCCAACTGTTTTAACAAACAAAAATTGTCAAATATTTGAGCTTAGTTTGAACATTAAACAAAATATTTTTTTGTTTCACACAGTTTGAAGCAAACATCAGAACAAATATTTTCGTCAAATATTTCATTAGTCTGAACGTACCTTTAGAAGCTTTTCCAATGACTGAAATTTTGTTTAGCAAAAAAAACCAGAAACACTATAAGTTTCCTTGGTAAGAACGTTGCGACAACTTTTTCGGTTCAGTTTTTTGCAACTAACAACTAAACTTTAACAGAACACAATAACTTGCGAACGACGATATGTTATTCTTATTATACCCACGTCACAATAGTGGAGAGGGAATTATGCATTTGTTCTGATGTGTGTAACACCTTAAAACATTGGTTTAAGACCCTCCTTGAATCTCGCCGATCTTAATCACTCTGAGTCGATCTAACGATGTCCGTCCGGCTGGCCGCCCATGTAACCTTGCAGAGTACAGGTCGAAATTTTGAAGATAATTTGGTACATAGGTTCTAATTGGCACAAGGACCAAGCCTATTGAGGCGTATCGGTCAATAATTTCACATAGCCCCTATAGAAGCCACTTCCTGGAATAGGGTTTTTGTGCCCACTATCAAACCAATTTTAATGAAATTTAAAACAGATAGATTATCTGCCTGTTTTTAGAAAACGTAAGCAAGTGAGTGAGTGAGAAAATATATTGAAAACAAAAACAAATTTTCGTTTTTTATTGTTGCTTTCAATATAATTTCTCACTCACTCACTTGTTTACGTTTTCTAAAAACAGGCAGTATGTATATACATATCGTCACCTAAAAGACCTAATAACCTATCTGCAAAAATTTCAAAATTGATTTTTTTATGGATTTTTATTCCTTATATCATAACGCATATGTGTGCAAAATTTTGAACATATAATATTACAAATGACAAAGTTTTTCTACCTAGAGGACCGTAACGCACAAAAAAAGAGAAAAATAAATCATCAAAAATCACGATAAAAGTTTTATTTTGTTGCATAGTGTAATTTAAACAAACATTAAGTACTTGTTTTTGCTTAAACCAGTAAAAGAAACTACTACTGTAATTATTTAATGTAAATAATATTCATGTTCTTAAAATTTTTTTTATTTATTCATACTAATTAGTACTGCAGATAGGTTATTTTGGTTTCAGATTTTTACAATTCCAAATAACCTAAGTGTCATAACATAAGTTTTGATTAGAAAAACAAAATTTTCTCAACCGATAGATATTACTGGTTTCATTTTAATCAAAATGTGTAATTTTCGTTTCAATATCGTTAATAGTTCCCATTTTATAACGTTTTTTCCCTCTCCTGTAAACTTTTGAAAACTGCAGATAGGTTATTTCGTCTTTTAGGTGACGATATATATGTATGTACATATATAGACATAAAAGCTATGCCGTTTTTAAAAAATAGGACTCGAGGGAAGATAGAGGGCAATATCCGCCTCTCAGATATTATCAAACCGATTTGAATCAATTTTAAAACATAGATAGATCCATATTTATATGGACACATAAGATATGCATTTAAAAAAAAATAGGACCACGAGGGAAGAGAGTGGGCAATTTCTGCCTCTCAGAAACTAGCAAACCGATTATAATGGAATTTAAAACATAGATCCATATTTATATGGACATATAAGCTATATAAATACTGAGGTGTAGGGTATCACATGGCCGGGCTTGACGTACTATACATACTTTCTTATTTTTTTTATTTGGAGAGGCGTTAGTAAACTAGTTTTAAGCCGTCTCATCCCTATTAAACTGGTCATTGATCAGTTCTCTTCCTAAAAACCTACTTTCGTACAGGTACATACATAGATTCTCTGTCGAAAGCTCTTTTTTTAATTTTTCTTTATTCGTCATCGATTTTGCAGATTTTTAACACTAGACATTAACATTAAAATAATATTTAAAACAGTCCTGCCATTCAGCAAGCGATAGGAGTTTTAAACCTGTGGTACATAAAAAACCAGCTTCAATTAATAAATTTTATGACTTTTATGTAATAAAAGTATAAGGCAAAAATGCAGTTTACGGGGGGCGTACGAAAAAAAATTGGACCCCCTCTGGAATTAAGAACCCCTGGATCCAAAAAATCGTTGTTCGATTAATCGAGTAATTTTTCCGCCATTATTTGACAGAATAATTTTAATAGCCAATTTCCAATAACGAATAGTTCGAATAATTTATGTCAATAAATCGATTAAAATTAATTTCTTGGAAAATTCTATTTTGTAATGTAAAAATATTTTTTAATCCAAATTTTTCAATATTTTTAATCAGGCTTAATAAATAGTTCAACAAAATTACCACAATACTAATTATTGTAAAAATATTTTGTTTAGAATTCTAACCTTAAAATAAATTACATGTTACCTTCAGCATTTATTTTCAGTACTCATACTTTGTAACATATTTTAGTCCCGTTTAAGATTTGAGCGCGACACAGTTAGTTATGAATGGATTTAATATCCAGCAATCACATTTATCTTCTTGCAGCTCTTTTGAAAAATAGCGGTATACCTAGTTCCTTTTCTAAATTTTGCAACGCTTTTATCATGGTATGAATAAAATCGCTCACCAATTCATCAGATGAAATTTCTGTTGCAATACCTTCAAAGCTAATGAAAAAATCAAATTGTAGTTGTTGCAAAGATGTTGACCACATTTCCATTTTTAAAATAAATGCTTTGATTTTTACTTTGGCTGGCATTGTTTTCGTCTCTCCATTGTATACTCGCCTTTAAGACGTTCAAATGACGAAAAATGTCTGTAATATACCTATGCTTATTTCGAAAGCCACTTAGGATTATTAAACAAATTTTCATATTCGGAATTTCCTTCTTGAAAACACATTTTCAATTCCGATCTCAATTCAAGTACTCTTGTCAGCATATTTTCTTTGGATAACCACCTCACCTCTGTGATATAGAAGATTTTGATAGAGAGCGCCCATGTCTTCACACACTGTTCAATGTAACCTTGACTGTAAATATTTTTTTAATGGAATTCTCAACTTTGATAACAGTATTAAGCACATCGCTTAAATTTGACGGTAAGAACTTGGCTGGAAAAGGCTTGATGATAAAGAAAACAGTGCTACGGTGCCCTAGCACCGTCAGTGCAAATACCCACATAAAGGTCCCAACCAAAATTCAAATCTTTGGTGCCTTCTAAAAACATTTCTAACAACCCCTAGCCAGTTGTATTTTTCAGTTAGATTTGCAAACCAATATTTCTTCGGAAATAGTATCATGATTTTCAAACCGAACGAAACACACAAACTGAGCACAACTTGATATATCTGTTGATTCATCGAATTGTTATGAAAAGAATGAGCTGTTTTTGAGTACTCAAATTAAAAGTAATTGTAGTAAAAGATGTAATAATTTCGAGTAATCGAACACAGATTTGGCAGCATAAAATGTTGTTGAGATTCAAAGTATCTAAAATCTTTAAAATTCGATTGAAAATTAAAAAAAAAAATGTCCACAATAGGTACACAAAAGATTATTTGAACAAACAATTATTCTTAAACACACGTTTAATAATATTTTCACACATTGTATTTGATAAAAACCAAAATTTAAGTTTCTTTTAGCAAATAAACAAAACTGTTCCATTTTGATAGGATTTTTGCCTATACCTAATCATTTAATTCCTATACTGCCGCTACCTGACAATTTCATTCCGTTCCAATATAAAATCAATTCAAATTTCAATCAATTGCAATTCATTTGAATTAAAAAATTGCATTCAATCAATTTTTTGTGTGAAAAGAATTAATTCAAAATTTGCAAATTCAGTGCATGAATGATTCGACAATTAATTAAGGTGACCATACGTACTCTTTTTTAGAGGACAATCATCTATTTTAACTGGCTGTCATCTATAAAATTTGTGTCCTCTTTTATCATCTTTTTTCATAATCTGTCATCTTTGTCCTCTTTATTTTTAAATGCATAATCAATATTTGTTTTTATTTTTATAAACTAAAATAAATTTTATTTCACGGCGATCGCCGGTTTTTTCCTGTCAAATTGTATGGAAAATGTCGTGCCGTGCTTATTCTTTTCATACTTCTACTGAACTCTTATTCACTTGCAGTATACAATTTTGAATAAGTTAGTGCAATGCATTTTAATTTTCGTTATTTTTTTTTTAAGTAATTTTACTTATTTATAAGTAAACGTAAATGTGTATATATCGCTGGCTGAATATGCAAGCAAACCTACTAAGTCCCTTTCAACAAATTTTACAGGAAAACTTTTTTTCCCAATTTGCTGCTTGAAAGGAAAACCAAAAATATAGTTGACTCAAATTAAAGGAAAACTACATGATGGTCGACAAGGAATATCTTTCTCTACCACACGGCATCAAAATCTCCATTTACTTAAAAATTGGATTTCACAGGTTTGCATTTTAAGGGATATGTTATTTTTTTTTAAATTTACTTAACATATGTGAATGTGGGAATGCAAATTTGTCAGTAAAATATGTAAAAAAAATCTTAAATTTTTAACTTTTTTTCTTTTTGTCCTCTATTTTTATTTTCAAAATCTGGTCGCCTTAAATTAATTAAAAAATGAATGATTCTTTTACAGCTCATGAAATCGGTTTGACACTACAAGTAACACTTTAAAACATATCACTGTGTTCAGTTTTTTTGTTACAGGGAGATGGGCTGAACGGGGCTCAGCACCTTAAATTTAAATTTTGGTTTTTTAAATTCTGAATCGGGTGTCATATTTTTTTCGTACGTAAACTGCACCTTCAGCCAAATATAAATCTAAATACATTTAAAATAAAAATTTTACAAAACTCTGGAATCTCTACCTACATATGTAAGTATGTACTTATTTACGTATCTATAAAATGTGTTCATTTCAATTATGGATCTCCGGTAATATAGGTATTTATTAAAACAGGAGTGTGACCATTAAATAGATTTGATTTTTTAAACATTACCTGCCTGGCCCACGATGTCGACAAGAACAACTCTGCATTATATTTATATTGAAAATAAAAATAAAAATTGTTTTTGTTTTCAATGTAAATATGCGAAAAATAAATTTTCGTTTTGATATTGTGGGCCAGGCTGTACATACATATTATGTAGAATATTCACGTATTCAGTTATAAAATATATCTTCTATCCTTTATTCATTTAGAGGGGTATGGAGTAATTTCAAATCATCAACAAAAAAAATAAATAGGAAATCAGAAAAGATATACTTATCTACAAGATATGTATACTTTTGTACATAAATAAAAAAAAAATGCAATTCTTGTCGTACAGATAAATATACAAAAAAAAAGGGGGAAAACATACCTATGACAAAAATCGATTATTAACAGCTTGCAAAAGAAATGTAATGTATTTAGACTCTGCTAACTTTTCATTGATAAGTTTCTTAGGATGTGCTTTCTTTGCTTTTTACTCAAGATTTCCTTAGCAACTCGAATCTTTACTTACCAAATTCTTAAGAAAACCTCTAAACAAAATATTTAAAAATAAGTCACAACACAAGAAAATGCCTTAATTTTATTTTTTCTATATTTATTTGCTGCAGTTTATCCAGAAAAAAATATTTGATTTTAAGAAGCACCGCAAAATGTTTTGTCGTAATGGTGAAAAAATTTCTGTTGAAAAAAAAATGGCGATTATTATACCCACAGAGTTGTATTTACGCACCTACAAATGTACTATTAGTGATGGGACTAAAAATATTTTAATGCTGCCCACAGACGATGCAGCATAAATTGTAACATGTGTTATGCACCCCTCACACGTTTCAATTCAATTGTCAGCTAATACCATGTTTCCACGACGATTTGAATCACCTGCTTCGCTCTCTGAATCATGTTAATGAATCACGGTGTTTATACGACTTATCTACTTGCTTCGATTTGACAATTGTCTTCAATAAACAAATCAGTGCTGTCAACTTTGCATTTTCAAAACGCACCAAACTGGTGAAAAAACGCAGCAATTTTAGACTTTATTTATTTAAAATACAGTAGTTTTGATTTAGCTGCACAATCACCTTTGCACGATTTTTTGTACAGGTAAATCAAAAATGCAGTTATCTTAAATGCATTTACCTGCCTTAATGTGCAGGTACACAATTGTGGTTACCTGTACAAAAGTGCAACTAAAGTAAAGTGTTTGATTTAAAAGAAGAATAAAAAAATTATTTTTTTAATACATAAATTTATATTTTATTAAAATTTTATTTCAACCCAGGAGGTTACTGGGAATCTCACAAAGAGTCTTTTTGATCGTCGACGAGCTCATTTTTTAATTGTAGACGATTCCTAGCACGGGAGAAACTGTTACACGTGCTGATTCGTAAGAGAGATTCTTCCATAACGCTGCGAAAAACGCTTATATTAATCGTAAAGGGAATCGTTTATGATGTTTGTTGAGATTATCTAACGAGTCTTTAAAAAAGCATGCTAAGAGTATTTTACAACTTGTGAAATACTCAGCCGTATGACAAAGCTACCTTAATAAGGGCATCAGGCGTATTTTTCATGCCAAAACTTCTAATTTTCATACAATTTCTATAGAACATACCTTAAGGTCGCGAAATCAATACCATCCTGTCGGAAATTCATTTACCAACTTTAAAAAGCCGCTGAACAATGCTGAATGTCATATTTGTTATCAATCTAATTAAAGGAAATATTTGCTCCGAGTTCCTGTTAAACAGTTTATTTTTTAATGTTCCCCAACGCCCTGCACGTTATTACCAGCCGTTTTCAATTGAATACTTCCAACAAAATTATGCAAATGCTGACCCTTTTCGTCGAATATGTGTAAACTTTAATGATCTGTAAAGTATTATTGATATGACTTTGAATATTAATATGTACTATCAAACTGAATTTAATTTTATATTTAAATAGATGATGTTAAATTTGTTTGTTTAATTTTGTAATTTTTGTCTGAAAGGAGGTAATCCATAGACTAAATAAATAAAAAAAAAATAAAAAAAAAATCCTTTTTTGCAGATCCTTAGACCGGTTTGTTTTATTAAAATTGTATTGGCAATAGCATTTTCATACTTCAAAAACTGTCTTATTTAGGTAGCTCAGTTCATTTCAAGATTCAAAGACGAGCGTGTCAAAAAATAAATAAAAAATTAATAAATTAAAAAAAGATTTAGATGTTTTTGTTACTCGTCAGATAATCACCAGAACATTCTTTAAGGAGTTGTATATTAAACATAATCGTCTAACAAACAGCCTATGCTAGTTGTTTATTTAATATAAAAGAAACATTAACAAAAACAATGAGAATTCACAAAGAACATAAAACATAAAAAACAAAATAATTGCGATTTATATTTTTATAAACAGCTTAAATTGGATATTTATGTGAAAAAGTGGCCACCATATATTTTTATGTGTGCAGCTAACTTTGATGTTTTGTATGAAAAATATTTTAAAGCTGCCCAAAAATATGAAAAATGTGCAGGAATACAAAATGCACGTAAACAAGGATTTTGAAGAATAATTCCAGAAAATATTTATATTGGGCAGTTAAGTCAAAGTGCAGCTAACTTTGATATTTTGTATGAAAATAATTTAAAAATGCCAAAAATTTTGTGCATTTATCTTAAATGTGCAGGTATAGAAAGTGCACTTAAAAAAGGAATTTGTATGGAATTAGAAAGAATAATTCCAAAAATTATCAATTTTGTGCAGTTAAGTCAAAAGTGCACGTAAACAAAAGGCAGTTAAGTCAAAACTACTGTATTTATTGAATTAATTTTGCATAATATTTTTATATGATTAATACAGTAGAATCGCAAATTGTAGTTCAAGAGGAGTTGTGCACTTTAAACCAGCCGGTTCAAATTAAATTTAATTTAATTTATTTAATTTAAATAAATAAAGTGTGTTATTTTGGAAAAATCTTTGCCTATTTTTGAATTTTTTACAATTAAATACCGCTTAGAAAATTTAAAAGTTCGAAAAAGTTAACAACTCTTGGAATATTTCGGTCTATTTTTTTCGCAATTCTACTGTATAACAATAAAACAGTCTTTACAGCTCAGAGTTTTTAGAAAGAACCCAACAAATTGTAGGGGAATGTAAGAAAAGATAAACTCACTGTTTATTGTTGGTGTTTTGTTTTGGCTTTGATATTGTAACAAGTAAGACTTTGAGTGTTTATAATTCTTATTCGCTTTAGGGTTTTATTTGTATAATATTTTTGGCTTTTCTAAAATCTCTGGAAAAGGTTTCCTGATGAGCTGGCCTAAGCAACCAGTGAAATGCGCATAGAAGCTAGCTTTCCCTCAACAATTAATTTCAGTGCATTTATCAAATATGAAAAACTGGGAATTTAGCACGTCATACGGAAATCGTATTAATAATAAATTTTGTATTCCCGAAAATAACTTTGATAATATAAATGTCTATAATTTTGTGCTACATTCTCAGTGTCAGACTTAAAATTAATTCTCGTCATTGTCGGTACATTTATGATTTGTAACATTTCTAACATAAATCTACGTTATAATTATTTTCTGTGTTTAAAACAGTTGAATTTTCAAAATCTGGATAATGGTTTAGATTAGCACAATGGGATGATAAAGCTGTTTTTTTGTGATGAAATATGTCTATATTTTTGATCTGACTTATGTCCTGCTGTCCTAGTTTTTAGTTTATTTTTTGTTGTACCTATGTATACCATATTACACTGTCCACTATCATTACCCTTACAAGGTATTTTATAAACAATATTTGACATTTCCATTTTCTTTATTTTGTCTTTTATTTTAGTAAATAGTTTACCTACTGTGTTTAAAGATTTATGAGCTATTTTATATATTTAACTATCATATATATTTGATTTTTCTAATCTTTCCGAAAATTTTGGTATATATGTTACAGATTTATAAATTCTCTGTTCTGTTTGTGCAAAAATCCAATCCCTCATTTTGTAAATTTTGATTATATGTAGTTTGGAAATATGATCACATTTAGCTCAATTATTAATAAAAATTTCCCGGGAGATTTCTCCCTTTTCCTATTTTACAATAGAATTTAAATTTTAAAAATGTGAGAAGGAAAACACTCCCTTGGAATTTTAATTCATAATTGGTTTGATTACGATTTCAAAATAATCTGTCTTGAGCAATAAAAATTAAAGTTCACTTTAGTTAACCGATAGACTAATGGCAATAAACTAAGGGCCATTATTACAACTTGCCAATAGTTAAAAGTCGGATTTTGTCGGACCGATAAATAGCTTTGCATTATAAAACCTTCATTTATTATGTTTTCATCTATTAAATATTATTATTATTGAAAATAACAGCAATAAAAAATGGAAGTTGTAATAAAGCAAAGCTATTTATCGGTCCAACAAAATCTGACTTTTAACTATTGGCAAGTTGTAATAATGGCCCTAACTTCACTGCGTGTACGCCAACATAAACATATAATCATTTTAACAGCAAGTCTTAACTTTATGTTTTAACTGCATTTCATGTTAGGTGAAGACTGGGTGTTATTAATTGTTTTTTTGATGACATCATGAAAGAAAATTGCTTGCAAATTGAGTGCAGCCTACGTCACAGCAACACAAATTTTGACAAGCAGTACACATATGTAAAAGACTATCAAGAACAAGGCCCATCTATCAGGTCTGCTTACATGTACAAAAACAAAAAAACGATTCTTTTTAGTTGTCAAAAATTTACTACCACATATACAAAGAAAAAGGAAAAAACGTGTATGTGTGGCATACCATAAACGTAAACAAACGTATACATGCACATGTAAGCAAAATGTAAGCAACTTTTGATAACTAAAAAAAACAAAGAATGATCATCAGGCTTCTTGCGCAGACCTTTTCAATGGGCCTTGACCAAGAACAACTTGATCGTGTGGCCGCAGGACTAATACATCCCAAATTCCTCGTGTGGACGGGGGTAAAAGAAAATTTGCAACTAAAACGTGCTACCATTTCTGAATGAATATTTTAGCAAATATTTTTTTTTTTATTATGACGTGTTTGTTTACAATCAAAAACAGAAAATATTTTTAGAAATTATTAATATTAAATTAAAATGGCTACTAAACTAAATGTAAACATACGTACTTTATTAGCAAATTGCGAAGAATTGGCTAAAGAGGAGGTAAATTTTTGGCGTTTAAAAAAATTTATTAAATCTTTGGATACCATGATTAACGAACTTAAAAACATTGAAGAGTAAGTAGGCAATGTATTGAACAATACATTGAAGGCAATGTTAATGTCAGCACTTGATAATTTCAGTTCCTATAGTAGCGAAAAAATTCCTGATTATTCAAAAAGACTACAACATTTGAAGACGGTCACCAATTACATAGATAGTCCACCACCAGCCAACCGCTTAAGGTCAGTAAGATTAAAGGTTGGCGTCTCCGAGACAGGAGATGACGCTCTTAAAGAAATGCATCAACTACAGTCATCAAAGCAATATGCAGATTTGAGAAAAGAATTATTGCAAGAAGATTCCTTAAGAAGACGCAAACCCCTTGAAGAAGGGTCCAGCGGGGAACAAGGTGAGGCTGTTAAGTATATAAGGGAGAACCAGGAAATGATTACCGAGCATATGTTATCCTTAACGAGAAATTTAAGGGAGCAGACGGAAACGGCTAATAAGATTATAAAGAAAGATACGGAAATGGTTTCTCGTTCCGCTGGTATGACCGATCGTAATATTGGCGCCCTTAAAAAAGAAACAGAAAAATTAGAGGATCACTCACGCAATGCCTGGAAATGTTGGATGTGGCTAATGATAGTTTTTGTGATAATGACATTTATAGCAATGGTTTTATTTATGAAAATAGTAAAAAAGAAAAAGTATTAAACAAAAAGAAGATAAAAATGTTTTTTTAAAGTAACTAAAGTACGAAAAAAAAATAAAAAAAATATGCTACCCGATTCAGAATAAAAAAAGAAAAAAACCAAAATTAAAATTTAAGGGGGCTGAGGCCCGTAGGCCCCCCTGGAACCAAAAAACCGCCCCGCCCACTTAGTGGAATGTGTGGGTACTCAAATTAAAGGTAATTGTGCAAGAAAAAAAATAATAAAATTAAGGGCGGGCGGGACTTTTGGGGCCCTCTGGGCAAAAAAAAAGTGCCCCCATTCACTCACATCTATGTGTAGGAACTCAAATTAAAGGTAGTTTGCTCACGATTGTAAATATTTTGTTTTATTTTGTATTTTTTAATGCTTTATGTTCGATTTAAAAAAAAAAAATTTATTTTTTTTTTAACTAACAGCCTATTTCCAATGTGCTAAAGAATTCTTTCTGCGTAGCCGGCCTTCGGCCGGGCGCTAGGATTTTCTCCTCTATGGAAAAACAAAGACAGGCTTCGCTTACTAAAGCTTCTCTGCATAGCCGGCCTTTGGCCGGGCGCAAGGATTTTCTCCTCTATGGTATAACAAATACCTAAGGTGACCATACGTACTCTTTTTTAGAGGACAATCATCTATTTTAACTGGCTGTCATCTATAAAATTTGTGTCCTCTTTTATCATCTTTTTTTCATAATCTGTCATCTTTGTCCTCTTTATTTTTAAATGCATAATCAATATTTGTTTTTTTTTTATAAACTAAAATAAATTTTATTTCACGGCGATCGCCGGTTTTTTCCTGTCAAATCGTATGGAAAATGTCGTGCCGTGCTTATTCTTTTCATACTTCTACTGAACTCTTATTCACTTGCAGTATACAATTTTGAATAAGTTAGTGCAATGCATTTTAATTTTCGTTATTTTTTTTTTAGTAATTTTACTTATTTATAAGTAAACGTAAATGTGTATATATCGCTGGCTGAATATGCAAGCAAACCTACTAAGTCCCTTTCAACAAATTTTACAGGAAAACTTTTTTTCCCAATTTGCTGCTTGAAAGGAAAACCAAAAATATAGTTGATTTGACACACTTCAAGACTCAAATTAAAGGAAAACTACATGGTGGTCGACGAGGAATATCTTTCTCTACCACACGGCATCAAAATCTCCATTTACTTAAAAATTGGATTTAACAGGTTTGCATTTTAAGGGATATGTTATTTTTTTTTTAATTTACTTAACATATGTGAATGTGGGAATGCAAATTTGTCAGTAAAATATGTAAAAAAAATCTCAAATTTTTAACCTTTTTTCTTTTTGTCCTCTATTTTTATTTTCAAAATCTGGTCGCCTTAAAATACCGGCTTCGCTAACTAAAGCTTTTCTGCACCTAAAATATACATAAATTAACCTAGAGAGAAAATAATATGCGAACACAAAAACAAAATACATATTTGCAATCGTTAGCAAATTACCTTTAATTTGGGTACCCACACATATCACTAAGTGGGCGGGGAAGTTTTTTGGGTCCATGGGCCCCACGGGCCTCAGCCCCCTTAAATTTTAATTATGGTTTTTTTTTAATATTCTGAATCGGGTAGCATATTTTTTTTCGTACCCCCGTAAAGTGCACTTCAGCCATTCTTTTTGGTATACAGTATTTATCGCTTATTTGCACGCCGGTTATAAGCATCTATGGCTTTTACGAACTTAATCTTGTGCAGTTACAGTTTGCTATTTAAAATAGACGAAATAGTTTCGTGTATGTATGTATAAGCATTTGCTTATATGCATGTCCTGTATTTATGCATTACAATGGGCCTTGTCACAGAGTACAATTCCGTTCGGAACCGAAGGAAACATATTTGTTTATTGATAGTTTGTGTATTTTGATAGTTTTTTTGCCTTTTAGATACAGAAAAATATTTTCGTCATTTTCAGACGCTCCAAATTACAAAATATAATTATAAAATATTGTTTGTTTTACATGTAAGTTAAGCTAAAGAAGACTTTCCTAAACAGCAGTGTGGCCATATCCAAAAATATTTTATAGCTAAATTGGCTTTAAAATAATGCTAAAATAAACCCTAAACTGCCAAAAAATAATGCTAAAATTTAAATTGTATTATATTTTTGTTATTTTAGTTAATTTATCTTAATACATGATTTATTTTACATAAGTCTTCCCTATAAACTCGCATCATATCAATAGAAAAAACTGATTAAAAAATAACAATAAAATTTTTATGAAACATAAAAAGTCTTAAAACTATAAAAGAAACATATATTTCAGTCTTTATATACATATGTACATACGTAAAAAAAAGTTTTCAAACAAAATCAATGGAACTTGACCCATAAATGGGTATTATTTAGTATTTTAATAAAATTTATATGTACATATGTATATGTATGCATTTAATATGTTTAATAAAAAATTTCATTTTATAAATTAAATACGTCATCAAATAAATATTCTTTTTCAGCTTCTGAAGAATCGATCGAGATATCATTATAATAGCTCTGTTTCTTTACTCTATTTTGGGATCCTTCGGGATCCCATAGGAATGGGCAAAAAATATCGATATATCAAAATATCGATATTTAAAAATCGATATATATCGCTGATATTTAAAATACCGATATATCGATATTGAAATACTACTATCGAATTCGATATATTTTTGTCAGTCTTCATTAAAAACTCAAAATTTTAGCAGTTTTTCAAACAATATGTTGTTTTAAGAATTGGCATCATTCATGCATCATATATTTTTTAAACTACAGTGCTATCTGGGTAGAGTGAACCCCCGATGCTATGAATACCTCGTTAGAGTGAACACCAGAATGTTTACATTGACTACTCTGTAGAGTGAACACTGATGAACCTCTATACTTGAGTTTTTAGGTTTGGCGAAGGAGAAAAACAATGAAAAAGAGTATGAAAATTAAAGAGAACATAAAATAACGGTAAAGTAACGATTCTTTTAGCGGAAGTTGACAAGTTAATCTCACAAATACGCATTCTATGAAGTGTTAATTTGTTTTAGTCTGCGCTTCCATTAAGGTCATGTCTCAAAGTTAATTTCTGAATAATTGGTGTTATATAATTGTTACATAAAAATGGATTTGAAAAAAAGAAAGCATCTATCCTTAAAACAAAAAAGCGACATTATAAAAGAAATTGAAAAAGGTGAAAGTGTTACTTCTTTGGCACAGCGTTATGGCGTTGCAAAAGCGACAATTTCTGGCATAAATTAAAAGAAAATTGGAGTGCAATTCAAATTATAAGGAATGTTGGTACTTCCATGACTTATTTACTTCCATTTAAATTTTTTGTAATTTATTTTTTTTGGATTTCATATGGTTTTTGTATTCTTCCCTTTTGTTTTTGTTATAATTGAATTTTTTGTTTTGATTGAATTTGTTGTTTTGATTAATTTTTTTAAATAAAATTAAACAATAAATATTAACAATTGCCGTATTCACAAAACCTCTTGTATCGTTGTATTTTGTATAAAAAACCAATAGTGAACTATGTATTTTAATGCAACAAACAATTGATACAACGAAACAAGCGGTTTTGTGAATACGGTAAATGTAATTACATATGATATGTTTGTTCATAAATATGTATGCACAAAGGTACATTAAATTTTTTAATTTGGTAATAGTTTCAGCAAAATACGTTCAATATATCGATATTTTTGAAATGATAAATATCGATACTCTTACAAAAAATATCGATTCGATATATTTTTTCAATTTGCCCATCCCTAGGATCCCAATTTGCACGAAAAGCGTTCCCGTACTTTTAATTTGTGTAAATGAGAGCGGATTTAATGCTTTGTTCATACGACGATCAGTGTTGCCAGAACTCGTAGAGGAAAAATCAGCAAAAACCCATAATTTTTCGTCAAAAAATCTGCAAAATCTGCGCCAAATGCTATAAACACATAGACCACAGCAGGATACACGAACACACGACTACAAATGCTGCTGGTTGCATATGGAGCCGTGTAGTCAGCTACTGAATTATTTTGAAGACGGCAGCTACAATTAAAAACATATAAACAGCTGTTTTTGTGCAGTATGTTTTTATTTTTCAGTGGTGCCACTATAAATTTTTATAATTTTGCTTTTATAAAATGGAACAACATGCCGAATTACGGCTTTTACATACAAAATTTAATTAAAGCCTGTATTATTTATAAGTATTTATATTTCATACTTATTAATGGTACATTTTATAACGTTAATATAATAAATTTACTAAAAAACTCTTTTTTATCAATGCATTTCAATTATTTTAACAAAGGTTCAGTACAAAATGTACATAAACTGCTTTTAAAATAAAAAAATACATATATAACTAAGTATAGACATATTTTTTGCGCAAATGCACCTGGTTAAGGAATTAGAAGTTTCAGAATATTTTATTTATATTTTTTTAGGTAAAAATTTGATCGTAACAGTATTGGTATCATTGGAAAGTACATATTTCGAAATTAGTTTTTTATAAATCCGTAAGGAGGCAATTTAAAAATTCATATTTCTTGAAGACTTTTTTATGTTACAAATTTGTCGATATACTTTACTTATGCATGTTATAGAAAACACATCAAGCTTTTATATGCTATGTTTTTAGAAACTCCATCATATAAAATGATAAACATTTATGCTTGTACATATTCATAAATATATTTTATTCCTAATAAAACTAATTTTCTATGACAATGTTCCTTACACCCAGGCTACAACTGACATCAAATGGTTAACATTAACACTAACATCATGTTAGTGTTAGGTATAGCCTCCTCATGTTAGTGTTTTGTTTGTGTTTTAACAGCGTTGTTAAGCAATCTGTCTTGAAAGCTATTTTATAACATAACTTGACGTTTAAGTTTGACAGACAGTTTTTTTGTTGCTTTTTATTAACTTTTTTATGCAACTTGTCAAAAATACGCGCGTGGCTGATAAATAATTAAAATTAAAGCGCAAAAAAAATATAACAACCACGTTAATATTTAATATTGTTATTTTTAGCGATGTATACTATGTTGAAGCGCTAAACTTTTCCTTCGGTATGAATATAACACACAACCTGTCTTTAGCTTGTTTGACATGTTATTTAAATTATCAAGGGTCTTATTGAAAATTTAGAAGAGATCATATATTGCAACTTTTGAAGATATTTGTACATAAGTGCATATAAATATATACATACATATAATAATATTTTGTGTAAAATCAGATGACATATGTCCGGCGATATTAATGTGTCAAGACAATGCGAATTTTTAATTTTTAAGTAATCTTTTGTGCATAAAATGTCTACTAATGAATGAATATCCACACGGTTCTTCCATGAATGGTTGATATACTGTATTTATTTATCAATGCAACAAGTGGAAATAGTACAATCATGAGAATGTAAAGAAGTTTCCACCGAGCTAAAAAATCTGCAATGTCAAACAAAAAATCTGCATTTTGACAATTTTGGGGATAAAATCTTCAAAATGCAGATAAATCTGCACTTCTGACATCGCTGACGACGATAGAAACCACTGGGTTCGCTCTTTGAATGCAGTTCATACGATTTAATCCTGTTTAATTTTGACATTTTTTTTTGTGTTGTTAGTGTGATTTTTTTTAATAGATAAAAAAAGTAAATACAACTTAAGAATATATTATTTAATACTTATATAAATATTAAGGTATTATAATTATCACTTTATTTTATTAAAAATCAATTTTTATTTTGTTTTGATATTTTTTGAGAGCTAGTTCAGATAAACTAACGATAACTATTATCAAAATTGGAGATGATAGTACATTTTTCCTGTTTCGCAGCCTATTTCACTGCCCGTCTATACCAAAGATAATTATTGCGACATATATTGCAGTAAATGTCAAAATTATGTTATCTTTAATGTAGACAGTAATTTTTTTGTACATATTTATTGCCGCCAATTTACGTTGCAATAATTGTTAGTACATTTTTGTTGACAATTATTGCTTACATAAAACGTCAAATTTGGTTGTAAGTTGAAAAAAGAATCAAAAAAGAAAAATAAATAGAAGCATATTGCGTGGGAAAGAAATTATGTTTGTCAAATGGTAGCTAACTATAATTGTAGTAAAAGAATTAAATTAAAGAATTTAATAAACACTAAAATAAAATTACAAAAATTATTTTTATTAATACATATAATTATTTTCTTATTCGATCTTTATTATTTAGATTTATGTTAATTTGCTTAAGTTCTTTATATATAAAATTTTAATTTTACTTTAACAAAAAAAAAAAATAATATTTTTATATAAAAAAAGTCCTCAAGCTTAAACAAATTAATATTCATTTAAATAATGATGTCAAATAAGAAAGAATTTATGTTAATAAAAATGATTTTTGCAAGATAGCTCTAGTTTTTACAGTGCACCTTCTTCCTTGATTTTTTTAAAATTCTGAATTAACATAAATACGTTTTCCCATGCCTTAAACATAAGCTGAGCAATAAGAAATATTGCTTTGTTATTCTGCCGACGTTATTGCCAACTTGCTGAGATATTTATCTTTAGTGTAGACCTAGGGTGAACTTTTAGGAGATAGGGGAAAAAATTGCCATATCTAAAAACTCAAGACTTGACGAGTCAAACTTGACGTGTGTGAACCGGCATTTAAGGTTTGTATATTTGCTTCAAGAATTCATCTTATACACAAACCTATTTATTGTCTTGCCATACTTTCTATTCGTTTTCTTGTCATCATTACAAACTCCAGCCAACTTCGCG
This sequence comes from Pollenia labialis, assembly GCA_949318255.1. NCBI lineage: Eukaryota > Metazoa > Arthropoda > Insecta > Diptera > Polleniidae > Pollenia > Pollenia labialis. The sequence goes on along the minus strand of OX439140.1, from coordinate 140,424,923 downwards.
GATAATTCAAATGTCAAGTTGACATTTGGTGCTGCCAACTACGTTTCTTTCTTTTTCCGGTCGCCAAAATGGTAAGACTTGTAGTAAAAAATTTTTTAATGAAAATAAAATGAAAGCAATCGTTAAAAAACAAAATGAAAAACTAAAGTGAATAGTGAAACCTTGTGAACAAATTAAAGTAAGATGTTAATTAACGAATATTTTTTGTGTAATCTTTCTAGGGTATTGATATTAGCCACAAATACGATCGTAAGGTTCGCAGAACTGAGCCAAAATCTCAAGATGTTTACTTGCGTCTTTTGGTCAAGGTAAGTGTTAATAAAGCTATAAAAAATGGTACCAGATATAAGTTTTGCAGGTGCTGTTTTTTATGAAGGTTTTTTTTATTTAAATTAAGCCAAATTCAATTGTTTTGACATTTTTTGCTATTTTTGTTTGTTTTTAGTTGTACCGTTTCCTTCAACGCCGTACGAACAAGAAGTTCAACCGTATTGTGTTAAAACGTTTGTTTATGAGCAAGACCAACAGACCTCCCATGTCCTTGCAAAGCGTCAGCCGTTTCTTCAAGGTCGCTAAACAACCGGAATCCACAGTTGTTATTGTTGGCACCGTCACTGATGACGTTCGTCTATTGAACGTTCCCAAAATGAGTGTCTGTGCTTTGCACGTTACTCAAACCGCTCGCGAACGCATATTGAAAGCTGGCGGTGAAGTTATCACTTTTGATCAATTGGCTCTCAAGTCTCCCACTGGCAAGAACTGTTTGTTGTTGCAAGGTAAGCGTACCGCCCGTACTGCATGCAAACACTTCGGCAAAGCTCCCGGTGTACCACACTCGCACACTCGCCCCTATGTACGCTCTAAGGGACGCAAATTTGAACGTGCTCGTGGTCGTCGTTCTAGCTGTGGTTACAAGAAGTAAACAAACAGGAAATCTTTTTGTGTCTAGTTATCTAAATTAAGTTTGCTAATATGTATCTATCAAAACGGATAAGTGAAAAACAATATTCAAAAAGAACGTGAATAAAAAGCCAGTTTTATGTGGTGGTTCCCAATAACAAGCGTCATGTTTGAAGGAACATTTTTAAATAATACTCAAGTGTGTTTTTATTTACAAATTAAACAAAAGTGTTTTTGATGTATTAAAACTAATGCAAGTGTGCGCTCCAGTAGTTTAATAGTGGTTGATCCTGAGGTTGAACACCCAATACCTTTTTTAGTTTGGCCTGTCCATTGGTAGATTTGGCATGATTCAAGCATATTACTTTGCTTGAAATTGTAAAATATTTATATGAGAGACTTAATTATGGCAGTATTTAGACTTACTTTTTCCATTCCTCTACCAAGGCTTTAGTATGCCGATTTAAGACTAATTCTGTAAAACGAGTTTCATCAACAGCTTTTAATAATTTCACCAACAAATCGGGCACTAAGGTAGTAAATATAATGAATTATTAATTAATGGTAAAATTTTCGAAATTTTACTGTCTTGTTATTAAAATAACTTGGGCTGCGTTCGTAAATGCATCACTGCGCTGCATCAGAAAAGCAAACTTTTTAAAGCCGATAAACAAATAATTACACATAATTTTTTAAATTGTGTGATTTTTATTTTTGTGGAGTATTTCACAATTTTTGGTCCACTTTTACTTCACTAATAAATATATAACCATTTGAAATCACTGATGCAGCGCAGTGATGCATTTACGAACGCACCCTTGGTTTAAATACATAGGTATCTGCGATTAGTTTTAACGAAACTAAAGAAAATATTTTTGTAGCAAATGTATTTTCTAAAATACCTACAATACAATGTACATATAAGGCATACAGGGGTGTGCTAGAAATCGATAGCTAAAGGTAGGATTTAATCGGCCGTATAAAAAGTGTTCCATTATTACAACTTTACTTAAACCTACTAGGTGGGATGAACCTTAATTTACTATACCGCTCACTTTGGGTTAAAGTAAAGTTTTAATAATGAAACACTCTAAGGCCGGTTAAAGTCTACTTTTAGCTATTGGTAAGTTGTAAAAACGGGCCTAAATCCAATTTTTGTAATTGTTATAAGTTTCTGTTTAATAGAGAAATCTATATACAGTCGAACTTCCCTATAATGAATCTCCACGGGGACAGACAATTATTTCACTATATAGAAACTTCATTATAAAGAAATTTTGTTTTTTTGTTTTTTATTTATTTAAAATAATCAGGTATTTCTGTTTGAACTACATACATATAACTGACTTGTTTTTTAAAATGTTTGATAATGTACTGGGAAGAATTCCAAACTCTTTAGCTATATCTTTTTTCTTTGGTGTCCCTTCTTCAACTTTATTAATTACTAATAATTTTTTTCAAGAAATTGCTACTCCGGTGCGTCATTTTTGTTCACTGAACTCGGGCGACTGGTGTTAAAAGTCAAATCATTAACTTTTTTGTTTTCGTTTACGGTACATTTCTTATTTTCTTAATAAATAGTGTTGCTAACAAGTGTAAAATAAAGCTGCAAAAAATAGTTCACTATATGGAGGCAAAAACACACGTAAAATGTATTTTTGGTTCCAAAATTTTGTTCATTGTAAAGAAAAATTCACTGTATGGAAATTCATTATACGGAGATCAAAATACATTGAAAGTGGAACGAAAAAGTTGTGTTCTTGATTTAAGTTCATAATAAGGAGAACTTCATTGTAAAGAAGTTCACTATAAGGAAGTTCGACTGTACCTATATAAAATAGGATGTGTATGTAACGTAGGACTCCAAAACGGCTGGGCCGATTTTGATGAAATTTTCAGGGAATCTTCAGAATATTCAAGCGGGTGACACTGTGAAGTCTGATTTTTGATTTTCGGTCAGGGGGCGGAGGGGCGTGGCAAAATCCATAACTTGAGAACGGCTTGACCGATTTGAACGATTTTGTCTTTAAAATTATCGCCATGCTCCAACTTAGGTTTTTACGGAAAGAAAGATTTTGCCCCGCCCACTTTTACGCACATTTTTTTCAATTTACCTAAAATCAGAAAACGGCTCCATCGAGTTGACTAATATTTCTTTCAAATGTTCGTATTAATCATCTTTGTTTTCATCGAAAGAAAAATTACCACGCCTACTTTTACGCCCACTTTTTCTATTAAGCGCATAAATTAAGAACGGCGATCGATTTGGACGATTTTTTCTTTAAAATTATCGCCATGGTCCAACTCAACTTCGATTTACCTAAAATCAGAAAACGGCTCTTTACACCAAATAAAAAATTAACAAAAACCATTGTCTATGCTCTGGCCTTAAGATGAAGTAATAAATAAATATAATTTCCAATTTGCCTTAAAAACATGTGTTTCTTTTTTCATTGAACCCATATCTACACCATATGTAAGTTATTCTGTAAAAAAACTGTATGATAGGTATTTCATGGATTTTTATTTAAAGGCCGTAAATTTCGTTTAAAGATCAATTTAAATCGTCTGGTAATACAACACTAATGTTTGCTTAGGGCCAGCAACGCGGACCGGGTCAGCTAGTATTTGCCATAAAATTCTTTATTACAGAATTCTTAATAAAAAGAACTACTTTTAAAATTCTTGCGTTTTCGATTTCAGCACACCCCTGATATATTTTTTAACAATATTACACTACGTTACATTACAACAACAGCCCTGATGATTACTTTTTATACCCTCCACCACAATTAATTGTAAAGAGGGTATACTAAGTATCTCATTCCGTGTGAAACTTTTTTATTATTCATCTCAGACCCCATAAAGTATACATATATCGAGCCCTAACCGCGAAAATAATGTAAGCGACATAAATTTCAGTTTTCGTTTTTTTAATAAATGACTTTTTGGCAACACTTGCATCATCTCCTAAAATGTCATGGTCAAATAAGGTACCGTTACGATTTTATAGCAAGAACAATTTTATTGAAAGCGACAAATTTCATACAAAATTTATATGAAATAAAAAAGCTCTCTCCTGTAAAACTTGATTTTTGGCGCTTACACTATTTTCGCGGTTAGGGCTCGATATATTCTGTCTATCTGTCCGTCTGTTGAAAACACGCTCACTTTCAAAAACTCGAAAGAAATAAGCAAACTTGTGGTGTTTTCTTTTCTACAAAAAAATGTGCCTTTTTTTTTAAAAAATTCAATTTGGTGTCTTTTTCTTAAAAATTTTGCTCACGAAAAGGGTGGCTTGTTTTATTCTAAAAACAAATGCTTTTCGGGAGCAAAATTTTTAAGAAACAGACACCAAATTGCATTTTTTTTTTAAAGGCACATTTTTTTGTAGAAAAGAAAACACCATTAGTCTCAAGTTACTGGTAGTTATCCTAAGCAGTTTGGGATTAAAATCCTGCAGAATCGGGTCAGTTGGATCAAAGCTATGAATCAAAATGTGGAACCACCACCTTAAAAAATTGACAATTTTGTTACAAAAACTAACATAAATGGTGGAACAATGCACGGAATGATGTAAGATTTTGCAAAAATTCGTTTTATACGACTGGAAATTACGCTGTAAAATTTCGTGAAGATCCGTCCATAATTTACCCTAGGCCCCATATAAACCCTACTCCCGGAAAACTGTTTAGAAGGCCTAAAATCGTAATAAATAATGCTATCATTACAATTTGGTCCGTCACAGTTTTATAGGACTAGAAATTACTCTGTGAAATTTCGTGAAGAACGGTTCATAATTTATCCTAAAAATATAAAGCCTACTACCGGAAAACGGTCTAGTACGCCTAAAATCGTAATAAATAATAGAATTTGGTACGTCGCAATTTTATAGGACTACAAATCACACTAATAAATTTCGTAATGATCGATCCATATTTTAGTGTAGGCCCTATATAAAGCCTACTCAGGTAAATTAATTAAATAGCCTAAAACCGTAGCATATATATGGTAACATTTTTTCCAACTTAGTTTCATATGACCAGAAAAAATGTAATGCAATTTTGTGATATGCGGTCCTTAGATCTCATATTTAGCAGCCTTCTGAAATTTACTGTAAATGCTAAAACTAATTTCACCACTCTGCGGAATTTTAGGATGATTGGTTCATAACTTACAATGGCTCCGATATAAATCCCCTACCTAAAAATCATCTAAGTTCGGCTTAAACTGTTAAGAATCATGATATTTTAATCAAGAAGGTCGGTCAATAATTTAACATAGGTCTAAACCGCAACATCATATAGATAACAGTCCTGAATATTCGAACTGTCGGTGGAGAGTATCAAAGAGTCGTCACATCCGAATTTAGCTTAATAATTGGATGTCAAAATGTTGTCTATTATCTTTGTTTCTCTTTTGTTTTATTTCAGTTTTTGACATTGTACCTACAATGATTTTATAAAAACAACTTGCTTCTGGGAGTTGAACATGTAGTACCGAAATGACCTGTAATGGTGCGCCTTGTATGAAATATAGTAATATTTATTTTGAAGGGGTTCCTTTTTCGGAAAACTGTTTGTATGCAGTTAACGTCTCTATAATAACTCAATGCGAACTTTGGAAGAAATATGACTTAACATCACAACAGATTGATAATTGCTTATATTTTAAATTGGTTAAAATAAAACGATTTGAAGATCACAAAAATCAATTTCAGTATAAAGCAAGGTTGGATCAATATTTTAAAAATCTTGCAAAATGTTGATGTATGAATAAAATCTGTAAATTTACCTGTTTATAAAAACTGAAAACTGATTTCGATAGCCCACAACCAGGGCTATTAAGGCCCAGAATAATTCAAATTAAAAGTGCTAAATCGACAAAAAAAAAGTGAGATCATCAGGAAACATCATCCAAAAAATGTATCTATACTTAATATTATAAAGCAAAAAAGTTTGTATGTTTAATATTATAAAGCAAAAAAGTGTGTATGGTTGCCGGTCCGATTTTAAAATATGCTTCAACAAAATGAAGAATGGAACCTCCTTACGGACATAGGCTATATAAGGTTCCACTAAAGTGCTTAGGATATGATCCAGCGGCACTAAGCCTCCGATACTCAGAAAATATTCACCCCTATTATGATCGTTGTCGTCGACGTCGACATTCATTTTAAATTGTTGTCACATCAAGTCGACGACTACACCACTTCGACGTTAATTTGGTATTATATAAGAGTGTTGTGTGGACGTCGACTAGTTATCGAAAATTTGACAAAAAAAATTATTTATCTCCAATTATTTTTTTATTATTTTTGTTCTTCACTCACCTTTTAACGCTATTTATGCTATTTCCGACATATTTTTTTAACCGATTTAGCTTTTTAAAATAAAGTGTAGAGTTTGTTTCCAATTTTGAATTTTTTTTTTCGCAAATTTCGCCATTATTTTGATAAAAGATATTTTTACTGTAAGTTTTCTGATTCTTTATAGCTTTAACGTTTATTAATAAATATAAGACTTTTCTATCATGCCGCTGTTTGCAAATTTTTGCGAATTTCCGTTAATTGAGCAATTTTCACCGAATTTTTGACATTCCTTATAGTAAAATGGACTTTTAATCAATTTGATGGCTTGTTTGAAATATTAAAAATGTTCGCGAATTTTCGCTATTTTTGCATAATTTTTTTTTGTTATTTCCCGACATTTAGTTTTTTTTTAGCCGATTTAGCGATTTCAAATCAATTTAAGGGTTTGGTTCCAAGTTTGCCATTTTCGCGAATTTTAGCAATGTTCGCGAGCGATTTTTTTACTATAAATTTTCTGATTCTTTACATTTTTAACTATTTTTAATAAATATTTCACTTTGCTATCATGTCGCTGTTAGCAATTTTTTGTAATTTTCCGCTAATTTTGCAATTTTTAGCAAAGTTTTGCCATTTGTTATAGCTTTAGGGACTTTTAATGAATTTTATGGCTTTTTTGATATGTTAAAACCGTTTTGCAACCTTTTCGGAATTTTCACAATTTTGGCTCTTTCAGGCGTTCGTCTTAAATGAAACATTTTCGCTATTTTAGCAAATTTTTATAAATTTTCGCGTTAAATTTTCTAATAAAATTTGTGCCCTCACTGCTTTTAAATTTGAATTTTTTATTTTAATAAATATGTTTACATTTCATTTAAAATTTTTTAACTTTCATTTGAGTCGTCGCAAAATTTCCTGTCGACTAAAACAGGGACAATACTACTCGACGTCGACTTAAAAGCGCCTTAGAAAATATCAATTGACTGTCAATAGTAATTGATTATTGCCAATAACGACTCACAAAATACCATTACTGTTCAGGTGCCGTCGACTTGTGTCGACGTCGACTTTCATAATAGGGGTGATTAATTACACTGTGCATGTTGAAAAACAGAAACGCCGGGCACCTGGCTTTTAAACCTAATTCGGGTACGCTAAATCAAGTGGTGCTAACATACAAGTCAAATTTTAACTTTTATTTTTGACTGAAAAAATATGTAAAATTTAAACTTTTATTTTTGACTGGAAAAATATCAATCAAAAAATAATTGTTATTGATCGAATGCAGAAAAATACGACAGTTTACTCGATGTCGAATGCGGTGAATACACACCTGTAAATTTTGTCAAGGCGAATTTACACCAGGTGCTCTTATCTTGCTACGTAAGCAACAGCTGATTACTAACCTTGTGCCAAAATGATATACCGTTCATGTGGTTCTGGGGAACATTTACTAAATTCTATTATTTCGCTTAAAATTATGAAATTTAAATTTTTTTTAAATTTTTAAACAAAAAATTTAAAATTAAAAAGAAAATTAAATATTTGTTAGCTGTTTTCACCCTTGATAGTAAAGTCCCTTGTAGTCCTTGTGAATCTTATTAATTTAGTTAAAGTACTAAGATTTACAAAACTGCAACAACAAAATGTATTAGACTAAAATTTACTACGATGTGGTTGAAAAATCCAACAAAAAGCTGCAGTAAACACGTTTGTTAAATAACCCAGAATTAAAAGATAGAGAAACTATATCTGTCTCTTTCCTTCCCTAAGCAACTTCATTAATTTACAATACTAACGAAAAAGACACTCATGTTTGTAGTGTAAAAAAAGAAGTGTAAGAAAAGCAGAGTTGTACACTTAATACAAAGGGTAACTTGGTGATTTGTTTTGAAAATAACCGCTTTTCCAAATCTATTTTCCTTATAATGTAGATTTTCCACTTTTTCACCATTTATTCCATTGGAAATAAAAATTACTTTAAAGCAAAGTATATCCATTCTCATTGTATTTAAAGTGTCTTCTTTTAAATCGAGGCACAAAGTTTATAAAAAAAAATCGTTTTTGACCAAAAATCTTGATTTTTTTTTTATCAAAACGGCAGGCAAACAAATTCGGAAAATTCAAAATAATGTAACCATGCAAGACGGGAAGAGTACATTAAACTTACATTTTGCTGGTGCTGATCCTGGCCATTTTATACAAACATTGTTGGCTAGAGATTCTTCCAAAAAATCTATACGAAAAACAGATGAACTGGCCATAGGAACGGCGATTTCATTAGATATCGAGATGATTTTATAATCTGCGCTAATGGAATGTTGGTGCTGAGCGTCTATTCTTATTAGGGTATGCATTTGTTCAGGTAAAAGTTTTTTAAGGCACATCATGAAATGAAAGGTGCGAGCTGGATCTCCGCGTACAATAATCTAATAACGTGTTTGTATATTAATTATAAAAACTATCTTATATTATTAATAATATGTAATATGGTACCTTAATTCCAGTTAAAGCACAATAACATATAGATGTAAATTCTGTCTTTCTTACCACCTGTTTAATGAATCTTAGAGAATAAAACTCTTCTGCATCATCCAGCGTCTCATATTTCTGTATCATTGGCAGGGTTGTAATGTTATACGTAAGTCTTTGCTGGGGTGGATGGCTGCTACTTTGCGGTGGCAACCAGGGAAGATTTCCAAATGTTACATGTTCTGTTAGAAATCTTGAGCCAGCCAATAGAAGCCATGAGAAATGCGAATGCAAAATGGCAAATACATTTTCCTCTCCTGTAAGTTCTATTAGAGAACGGGGAGTTTGTACTAAAGGTTGTGAACCGGACAGCCTTCTTTGACGCGGGGAACCCTTCAATTCCTCCTCTTCCCGAATACGCTTGGCACTATTCTGTAATTCTGTCGATATTTTGCGTAAATGCTCTGCCAAAAATGGTTTAGTATTAAGCAGGAAGTACTTGTCCTTCATTAGAATTATTATAGAAAATAACTGATAGAAACCACGGGCCTGAAAAAAAACTGAAGTACTTCAGCAACTTTTTATGAAATGCTCAACTTACCTGCAAATCACTAATATGAAATGTGTGACTTAAAATATGACCCCTTGAAGTGTCACCAAAAAACACAAAACCACCATCTTTGTTATGATTTATTTCACAGCTTAAGCTCCGCACTGCCGCTTGCTTCACTAACGTAGCAACTTCAGGCAGCGCGGATTGTTGTATACTTAAGAACGTTGCTGCACTTTCGTTATCTTTGCTATAGAGCCCATTTGTCAGCCCAATTGAGTTGCAGGCTGCACATTGTTTGCCTGCGACACTATTCGAGGTTTGTAAAACTGCCGTTGAAAATAGTTCATCCAACTTAGTGTCTCTTAGGGTTTGTGTACAAAAAATAGATGAAGGACCATGGGCCTCACAAAAATGACATAATGCAATAACGGCATTCATGTCTAAAAAATCAAATTCTAATTTTTTAAAAAATGTTTTACTTTTTATTATTTTCGTGAACAATTTTATTATTGGGCAAAAACCAAAACAAATACAGCTGCTTAATTCGTAAAAAGTTTTCATAGCAATAATCTTCTTTATAGAGAAATGTCAGCTCATATCAGTGCTGCCAGTCCGAGTGTAATTTCTTCTTGCACGTGTAGCCGATGTGTAATTATATGGGGCCTATGGTTAATTTTGGACCCATCTGCACAATTTTTATGTAAATATTAACATTAATAAAGAAGTTATGGAATTAAAGACTATTTTCGGCAGTAGTATTTGTATGGAAGATGTGGTCAAATATGGTAAAATAGTTTTCATTGCAATAAAATTAGTTTGAACCAAGATAGTTTGAACCAAATTTAATACTTATATGTACCAACACAATAATATTATTTATGAGAACAAAGACCATAATCCGGAATGAAGAGTGGGGGCTATGTGAAATTATATACCGCCTCGCCTCATTTTAAATAAGCTTGGTCCTTGTGCCAAATATTAATTAATGATCTCTAAAATTGCGACTTGTACTTTGCGCACAAGGTTTAAAAGGACAATCCGCCAGATAGCCAGCCGGCCAGACATTGTTGGAATGAGTCAAAAAGTGAATATAAATCGCACAAATGCATAATACCCTTTCCACAAATGTGGCGTGGGTATAAAAAGGTTCTTCATTGGGATAATAAGAACTTATATGTGACATTTGATATACATACATATGTATGTATGTATGTATATGAAAAAAAAATATTAAATTCGGAACCTTGTTGTCCAAAATATCGAGCAAAGTAAGTGCATATCGTACGTGGCATAAAACGGAAGTGATTTTGGGGTGAATGTAAAAAAATACGAAAATCTGCCAACTGTAGGTAGTTTTTCTTCTTTTTTTAATATTGAACATTAAACCACATATTTTACCTTTATAGTCCGTAACTGTTATATCGTTCGTGACATACCGTACGTGACAGATTTTTCTCTTATAGTATTAACAAGGCATGAAATATATTTTTTGTAAATATATGTATATAAAAACTTAAAACAAACAAGTTAGAAAGTATAGTCGGTCAAGCTCGACCATATGACACCCTACACTATAATACAAACAAATTTTTTTTGAAGAGTGAGTGACCCATGGCCAATCAAGATCGCCAGAACAGAATTATGCTATGAGGTTAAGAATTATATAAATGCAAGTAATTTGTGCCGAAAATGTTACGTCATCTTCATCTAACTATATGAGATTTGTGTGCGCCTAGCCGATTTAAGGAAGGGAGTTTATATGGCACCTATGGTTAATTTTTGGACCTACCCGCACAACATTTTATCATGATATAGTACCTATCGCAAAAGCCATTGTCGCCAATTTTTATGTAAATGTCCACATTTATAAGGAATTTATGGCATTAAAAGCTATTTTCGGGAGTAGTATGGACAACTATGGACCGATTCCAAAAAAATTTTGTAAGACGATTTTTATTGTAATAATAAAATAAGGTTTGACCAAATTTAAACTAAATACTAACAATATCGTACGTGACGAGCTTAAAAGCTTATAAAATTTTGATTATACCAATTTAAAAAAAATATTCCCATCAATATTTTTTGCAGCAAATATCTTGCTTTCACACCGTTGAATTCGCCGGCTGGACAAGCATTTGACAAGTGTATTTGACCCTTTAAGTATATTTATGGCTAGTTCAAGGTATATTTATAGCAGGTAGCCGCGAGATTACAACAATTGTACAATAAAACAAACAACAGGGCTTTTTATTGTTGTTATGCGATACGAACTGTCAAACAGCAAAGTGGTTGATAAGAGACAAAAAAGACAAAAGATAAAGACAAAAAACTTGTTTACTTGTTTGCTATACAACATTTGACAGTTCGTATCGCAAACCAAGCATATAAAAAATAAACAGCTGGCTTTCCGAGCCTACCTGCTATAAATATACCTTGGGCTAGTTGTTGTTTATTTTTCAATTTGTGTTTTTATTTTGAAGGCAAAAAGTGTTGCTTTTTTTGACATCTCGGTTCACAACCAAAACAAACCGAAACATATACCGCTAATCGAACTAAATATATATTTGGTCTTTCCTCATGGACAGCGTTACCGTTGTGATACTAAAGTATCAATTTGACCCTTTTTCGACGGTCTTGATACACTTTATGACCCTTTTTTAGTTTACCCTTTTGTATAATTTTTAACTATTTTGTGCCACTTTTTGACCCTTTTTAGAAATACCACTCACATTTTGTTTTTTGTTAACACTGCTGAACAAATTTTTTCAGCTAAACAAATGTTTTCGAAAAAATCATTTTTTAATTTTGGTTTTTTTCTGTTTTTTATTCTGAATCGGGTAGCATATATTTTTTCGTACGCCTTGTAAAGTGCACTTTTGCCCTTTTTTATAAAAGAAATTATTAAATTCACTTCAATCATTCGCAGTTTTGACATTTTTTTTAATATAAAAATAATATTTTAAGTACTTTTCAATCAACTATGTATGATGTGGATAGAGTCCAGAAAATAAGAAAGTTATTAGGTACTACGAAGAACAAATTCCCTCTCTACTGTCCGCTCAACAGAAGCAGCCGCACTATTTCCCTGACAAACCCCAGTAGATCAGCCGGATTACATCCAGCGATGCACCCCAGTTCGTCGTGAAACCTATCCCCTAGCCACTTCTGTCTGAGATCCTGCATCCTAGGACAATGGCACAGTACATGCTCAATCGTCTTCAGCTCCTCTGAATCCTCGCGCAATCTGCAGAAGTCCGGTATGGTGTTGTCCCATCTGCCCGTAAAAGCCCCAACGGGACAGTGACCCGTCAATAACCCTATAAGCGTTCTAAGACCACCCCTGTCCAATCCCAGTAGAACCCTGGTTGCCCCCGCGCCCAATCTGGGCCATATTGCCCTAGACACCCTGCAATCCACTCTGCCCCTCCAGGACCGGTTAACGTCATCACGGAATTTCTCCCGTATCACACCATAGTAGTAACATAGGGGAGGCTTTACCCCCTGCCCCTAACCACTAAGTCCAGATTCGAATCATTTCTCGCGAGTTCGTCCGCCACCTCATTGCCCTCAACCATGCAATGTCCAGGTACCCAACACTGCCTTACGTTGAAAAATGGATAACTAAAATATAAGCTGTTGGAAAAACAATTCCATGTATTGAATGTTCCGTAATATGTTTGATTTTCTTTTTGTTTCTTTTTTAATTCTTCTCAGATTATTTGTGTTTGTCAAATAATTTTGCTTACGATTTTCTTTTTTTAACCTATGTGTGTACATATATTAAATAAATATTATTCATATGTATTGTTATTTATTTCTTAGCATTTTTTGTACATTGCATATTGTAATTTTTATTTGCATAATTTTATATAGAAGTTTGCTATTTAGTAAGTAGCTTTAATTAACTGCATAAGGCCATATAGGCTTGTTTATGTAAATGAAGAATTAATAAAAAAAAAAAAAAAAAAAGTAAGTATTTGAACTTCGTTTTCCATAAGGACCCAGAATATATATACTTTTACCTTCGGTAAAGGGTATAATAAAAAACAGAAACAGTTCTCTATCTATCATCTCAAATTACTATATATTTCATTCGATATCGAGTGTCATAATGCTAAAATAAAAAATTTCAATAAATTTTGCTCGATATCGTATGCGATGTAATGTGTGACGTCAGCGTTCCTATATGTGCAGTAAAATTTGTTTACGCCTGCCTATAATCGTAATCTTTATTTCTATCATTCTTGCTCTAAACGGGGTTAAATAAAATGTACCCAAAATACCATTTTTTACCCAATTTAACTCTCTAAAGACTAGTTTACACGATTACACAAGTCTATCGTTGTTTGACGAAAATGCATATCTGGGGCAAATTATGGCAGTCGTGATCGAATACTTTTTCGATTCAAAAGCCATTTTATTTTTAATCTTTCTGTCTATACTGAACGGATCGAAAATATTTTTTTATTGTTGTAATGCATTTATTTGAATTTTTACAACACTGACAAAATAATTACGATTCGTTCAGTATTGACTGAAATAAAATTGCTTCCGAATAGAAAAAGTATTCGATCACGAATACCATAATTTGCCCCCTAATTTGTGTAATTACCCTTAAACGTTCGATGTTCAAAATTTACTCTTTTGTGACATGCGGAAAAATATAAAAATATAAAAAGGCCGTATACACACATAAATAAAAATAGACGCATTGATGTCACCTTTCATTGAAGATTTCTAGAATCAAAATCGGTTCACCCAATACCGAGTACATAAATAACTACCACAATGCAAATTATTTGTATATATATATATCGAGCCATAACCGCAGAAATAACTTTAGCGACAAAAACAAAATTTTACAGGATAAGGTTTTTTTTTTATTTAAAAAAAAAAACAAACTGGAAATGGCGCTGGAGCTAAAATAGTTTTTGCTATAAAATCGTAACGGTAGCTTGTATGACCATTTAGTTTTAGGAGATGATGCAAGTTTCGCCAAGTAATTAATTTATTAAAAAAAAAACGAAAATTGAAAATGATGTCGCTTGAGCTATTTCTGCGGTTATGTCTCGATATATAGATTAACATTTTCATTTATAAATTATTTATTTATCTAATCATTTTTATTGTGTATATACAAAATTTATAAATATATAAAACTATTTCTTTGTATAACGTTTGTTTGAAAGCATAATGGAAGTAGAAGAATAAAAATGACAAAAAATTACAAAATGTAAAAAATGCGTAATAAAAAATCAGGTGTTTTGTAAGGAAGAATTAAATTAAAATAACAGAATTTTAATGTAATCATCATTAAAGCATATATAAAAATAAAAATCTATTTAAAATAAGACTCGTATTTAAAACTAAATTATAAATGATATTATTAATTTATAATAAATATATTATAACTTTAATATGTATACATATATAAATAACTCTGGCTTAACTAAAAGATTTTCACCCGTATTCACAAACGATCATTAAGTTTAACAAACGTTTATTAAGGATTATTTTCATAGTTAATTTGTTCTTTAAACCTTTATTAAATTTAAAAATTTTTTGTGAATACAGGCATTATTATTTTAGTCATTTCTTAAAAACTACTTAAAAGATTAAGACATATGATAAATTGTATAAACTAAATTTCTACTCTAGGACGAAACTGTAAACGTAAAGGAGGTTCTCTAAAACGCCAACGAGTAACATAAACAAACTTTAATGTATGATCCTTTCCCAACAATTCCTCATTGCACAAGATGTCGATCTTAAAAAAAAAAAATATATATATATACATTTTACATACCTTTTTATATTACTGGGAATAAAATCAATAAAATAGTTGTTACTATTACCTCTCGATATTTATCAATGCCATTTAAAATCTTTTTAGCCACCAACTTTTTGAGATGTGTAATAGTTGCTTGCGAACTGCAGCGTATAAAACGTCTTTGCAAATTTTTGAAATTATTGCTCATGCATTCTAAACATACATTGACTTGTTCATCCAATCTATGAAAATCGGATTCTGCATGTGCTTCCATTACCTTTTCATTATCATCATCATGATTTTGTGGCAAATCTTTCGGACAAGCCATATTACGACTCTTATAAAAGTCACGCTCTCTTCGCATTTCATCTATAATAAAAAGAAGTGAAATCTAAATTTTTAGTTTTACAAAACACACGGGATTTAAGACTTTTAAAATTAGTTTTTTGTAAATATTTTTTTTATTAAATAGAAACTGGGAATTATTTCCTTTCATAGGTTACTTTATTATATTCAACATTTTTATTTTTTTCGAATTTATTCTATGAGCTAAATTTCAGTTATGTATTTTATAAAGATACAATATAATAGTCTGGTAGTGTATAAAGTCATTCCTAAAAATTATAGGAATAGGACATGGCCCAACTAGTAGGTCTGCGCGCAACTACAACAATCCAACAATAGAAAAAACAACACGCATTTTGTTTGTGTGAAAAATGATAAAGATGTCAAGAACAAAAGCAATTGTTAGTGTAAAAAATGGTATAAATGTCAAAAGCAATTGCTACAAAAACAATTGCACGTAAAAAACACAACTCTGCAAAAAATCAGCAGGCATTTCAAGCAGACCTACTAATTGGACCATGGAATAGGAAAAAAGCTTTATAAAATACATATGTAACTGAAATTTAGCTCATAGAATAAATTCGAAAAAAATAAAAATGTTGAATATTTTTTTTATTATTATTTATTTGTTGAATTAAATATGAACTAACAATAATTAATCAAATCTTATCCTAATACTTTTTTTATATCCTGCCAGTGCCAGACAAAACTTTTCTTCATCACGGGTTCTGTCATATATGTATAGAGTGCTGTCGCCGCTATCATTTAAAATATTTCGAGCTAGTGGGTTCGGATGCAATTCGAACTTTTTTAAGTATTTGACTGCATATTTCGTAATCATAGTTTAAGCTAATGACACATTGAGATCCTTGTGAATATTTGTGTTTTTAACGTACCAAGGGGAAGCTGGAGTTGTAAAGTAGAAGATTGCAGTCGAGACTAAGAACAAAGTTTCTTCCAATTAGCCAATAAATTTGGGTGGCTTTTAGTTTCATTTGAGTTAATTTTGCATCTATATTGCTTTTCCATGTCGAACGGCGATCTAGATGTATACCGAGGCATTTTACATGCGAATTTTGAGGTATGATTTGATTATTGACTTTAATAATGGCCATGATTCCCGACGCAAGGTGAATGTTATATGTACGCATTTTTGCTCATTGACCTTTATCCTCGATTGTTTTAACCATATTTCTAGTTGAAATATATGATCCTGTAAGTATCGAGATGCTTCTTGACTGTTTTCGTGCACGCGTAGAAAAGCTGTATCATCAGCAAACGTTGAAGTTTGGGTGTAGTTGTTTGTTGGCATATCCGAGGTATATATTAAGTATAAAAGTGGGCCTAGGATGCTTCCCTGAAGGACTCTAGCCTCAATCGGCTGAGGAGAACTTAAATAATCACCTTCTTAGATAATAAACTTTCGATCGACTAAGTAGCTTTCTAAAAGCTTGTTTGTGTTAAGCTTCAATTTATGTAATAAGCCTTCATGCCAGACTTTATCAAAAGCTTGAGAAACATCGATGAAGAGAGCGGAACAATATATTTTTTCTAATGGCGTTTACTATTCGATCGATTTGTTCAATTGTGCTGTGTTCTCTTCTAAATCCGAATTGGTGGTTAGGAATACACCAGTTTTCATTTCAAATAGGGGCTAATTTTGACACTAACAGCTTTGATATATTCGATAGTAAGCTTATAGGGCTATATGACACAACTTTTGTGTGATCCTCTCCTGGTTTAGTTATCATGGTAACTAAGGAAACTTTCCATTCTTGAGGGTAGTATTCAAGGCGTAAAATTAAAAGAATAATTTTCTTTGCTATGCTGGGTAGCTCCAAAGGCATTTTGTTACTGATCTTATAAAAACCCGGGGCATTCTTGAGGTTTAAATCACAAATAGCCTTTTCGAGTTCTCGTATCTCAAATCTTAGGGAAACAGCTGCTCTAGCAGCAACAGGTGGTAACTCGATCGCAGTACGGTGAGACAACTGGCCTTTTAAGATTTCTAGCTGTACGCCATAATGAGTGGGCTGATTGTGAAGTTGCATCAAGTTCCTTAAGATATTTTCCAGAGAAGTCGTTTTCTGAGTCTTCAGTAACTTTCTCAGCCTTTTTGAACACTCTTTTAGTAAGTTGATGGGATCTGTGCAATTGCCACTCTTCGAGCTCTTCTTTTTTCAGATAAGAGTCGCTCCACATCTATGGAATATATTTTAAAATTTTCTGTTTTTGGGGCCAATACTGGAATGTTGAACAGCTAGTTTCTGGTTACTGTCAAAATTAACAATAGAGCGTTCTATATTCTCCGATGTACTAAGCGGAATATTTTCTGTGCAATAGGTACTAATATATGTTTTATATTTTAAACAATTAATTTCTGTAGCTGACGTTGCTAAGTAACCAGTCGGAGATACAATTCTGTTGGGGCGCATTATAAGTAGTCACAATTGTAGGTGTGTCGTCGGAAGATAAAGCTAAGCTCCCACTATCGGCGCAATGTACCAATTTTTGCCGCATTTCATGAGCCGATATTGTGAACGGTCAACATTTTTTTAATATGCGACAATCTGTGCCGAAATTGTGCTGACTGTGGACAATAAAAATTAACCTTGATGCGCCGATAATGTGAACACACTTTTGCACAATGTGTAGCAATCATATTGTTTAATATGTACCGATTTTTATCGGCCACTTGTGCGCCGATCACAGTCGCCAATCAGCGCCGATACAGGATATGGCAAAACGAAATTTTTAAATTGCACCGCTGGCTACTAAAATTTTACTTTTTTGAGCTTTATTGTACCAAAATTACATTTGTTTTATCTATTATTTATGCTTTAAGACGGTAAATATTACATTTGTACTGTTAAATGAAAGAAATCAATTCGCTTTAACCAAAACATTGACGTTGTATTGATGTTGCCATCCCTGGTTTGCAAACAAACATCTATTTACAAAACAACAATTACAAAAAAAAAAAGAACAAGTGTAGTAAGTTTAAATAAAATTGAATACATTTTTTATTATAGATTAATGTATTATTTAAAATTGTTAGGAAACATAATGGAATATTCAGACCGAGAATTTTGTGAATTTCTAAAGCAAAATTATGTCTGCCAACAAGCCAACATATGATTTCATTTGACCAAATAGCACGATAGTGTGACCGCATTGTACCGATTATTGTCGCAATTGAGTTCTGGCCGATATGAACCGAAAAATATTGTCACAATGTGCGACGATAATGGGACTACCTAAGAATAAATTGTGCGCCGATATAGCACGATAAAAATCGTTACAGATTGTGCTATTTGAGCCGATAGTGGGATCTTAGCTTAAGGAAGCTTCATCATGAATCGTTTCTATGAGGATATTTTAACTACGCCGAAATCGATGACATCTGAAATTTTTTGCAGATCGATACCGCATTGAAATCAATTCTAGAAATTGTATTAAATAAAACACGATCCTTTGGTGTTTAAAGTCGTGACCCCCAGAAGGTATGTTTAGAGTTATAATCGCCATCGGCCCTGTTTGCTGGCCTAATGATTTAAAATATTTAATATTGGCTTTCTGACATTGAAAATCTATGTGGGGAGTATAACGATGGAATTACTAGGTTTCTATTTAATTTCTCAACGCAAATGTTCGTTGCTTGGAGTTAATCTTCACGATGATAGGTAGTGTTTGACTCCGGTTTTTATCAAAATGGCAGAACCTCATCCAAGCTCTATCTCGAGGGTACTTGGTATCATAAAGTATATAACCATTGATTTTAAGCGTATTTCTTGAGGTCAAATGAGTTTCAAAAACCATCATTACATCAATTTGTTTATTTTTAAGAAAGTATTCTAGCCAATTTAAATGTTCATGGCTTGTAAATTACAGCTTGCAATTACCTCGATTGCATTCTAATTATTTCCTGCATCATATTACCCATTAATTTTTTTCTAGACGACTTAAATTAAAAATTGGAATTTCATCATTACTTGGCGAAGCAACTTGCATTAGCATATGGTTTGATTTTAGGACATTAGCGTAAGAGGTTCTGTTATTACTAGGCTGCAGAGCCTGAATGTCATTAGTGTTTACTTGATTTGTTACCTGCATTTGAGGGGTATTATTTTTCGGTTTTAAATATGTTGGACCAAAATGAGATGTCAGATTATATACCTTATTCTTCCTTAACACAATCAACATATATATATATATATATATGTATATATAAACGCATATATGAGGCTATCAGTGCAGAAGTGGTGTAATCCACAATTTAATTTGGTTACGGTTCTGGTGTAAGATGTGTTCTTTGCACTGTTCTTTACAGTGCAATAGTCGAGTAAGCCAACTGTTTGCATCCAAAACAGATGGCGCTAGAAACATAGTTTTTGCACGGTCCAATACAACCAAGTACTATAGTGCAAGAGTAGTGTTAACTCCTCATTATCTCATAATAAGTTACACCACTTCTGCGCTGATACCCTCATATATATAACACAAAAAATGTTTCTACCTAGATATGTATGTATTCCGTTATAGACTCTGAAACTAGGGATGTAACGGAACGCCTTTTGCCGTACGATACCGATACTCAGAAAGAATTGTCGACGATACCGATAAGAATATTAAATTAAATTCTAGGAAAATCAACAAAACTCAAGTAGAACAATTTTGGATTGTACAAAAGGAAGAGATTTTCAGTATTTAAAACAGTTATCGTCTAGTATTCAAAGCGTACGGTTGTTTTTCTGGTATTCTCTTTAACATATAATTCGTTCAGCGTATACGCAATTAAACTTGTATTCTTCTTATTTTTTACCGCGTGTTAATTTATTTAATCTTTTTTATTAGTGAATAGAAATACAATAGATATTATGTATTGGGGGATTATATCGATAATCCATCCAAGAAACAGAAGCCCAACGAATTCCCAGACTTACCAACAATATCTAACAACAACAAAAATAACCCTAAATACGTTTTAATTTCATCCAATGATCCTAAAAAACTATTATCACAAATAAGCCCATTTGCAATCAAAAAAGGCGTAGAAAGTATTAGCAATGAATTCGACTCTATATCCCTATTGCGCGAAGGAAACTTACTAATACTTGCACGCAACGCACGTGTTGCTGATAAATTCTTAAAAACCAAGACACTATCCAACATATGCCCTATTACATGCAAGCTTCATGACTCTCTTAACTCCGTAAAAGGGGTTATTTACGCACAGTGCCTAATAAATGTTGCAGAACAAGAAATCGTGTAAAAAATGAAATCACAGGGCGTCATTGACGTATACAAATTTACAAAACCGAGCGAAGACGGCAAAACTCGCACGCCAACTGGTAAAATGATCATCACATTCAATCTCTATCGCCTGCCCAAGACTGTTGATGTCGCTTGGTACAAATGCAAAGTCGACTTCTACATCCCGAGCCCAATGAGATGTAAAAATTGCCAAAAATCAGGCCACACAAAAAATAGATGCAAAGGAGACGCCACTTGCCCTACATGAAGTTTACCACCTAACACTTTGGAAGAATGCACCCGCATATTTTGTACAAATTGTTCTGGAGAATATTCGTCGGCGGACAAAAACTGCCCTAGATACATCCAAATGAGAGAAGTTCTGAAATTAAAAACTGAAAACTATTGCAGTATTAGTGAAGCCCGCCGCAAATACACAGATAGTAACCAACTACCCAAAGCAAATCAAACAATCACATATGCCTCTACAGTCTCCAACTCCCCTACAAAACGCAAAGAAGCATTAAACAATAAATCTGAAAAAAATTTAAACGCCACCACAATCACTAATTTAAACAAAAAAACTGCATCACCAACCCTGCTAAATGAAATAACCCCAACTTCTTCCAAACAACAACAAACATCAATCATCAAAGAAACTTCACAACACAAAAATAACATCAATAAAACAATGAAAAAAATTGAAACGCTAAAAACAAATACAACTGAACAAAACAACACAACTCACAACAGCAGCTCTGGAACTAAGGACCAGATAGCATCGCCAATGTCACGATTAACGCAAACCCTTATCAGAGACAACAATTACTTTATACAATCCCTCGACGAGGAAACTCTCGACGGGTTGAAGATCTCTCGACGCCTTAAACAACTAAAATAGCCGCCCTGATTATGGAGTTTGCGGTAGGTGTTGGCCCCGGACTTATGGAACCACGCAAGTGGCTTCTTGGGTCCGGGGTGGGGTTGCCACCGCCGATCAGAGCACCGGCAGGCATAGGCAGGGCGAATATAAATAAAAAAAACAACATTATCCATCAAAACACCATTTCCAAACCAATCCACCCACTCAACCCGCCTCTAACAATTAATAACCGCAAAAACGGATTTCGTCATATTACAATGGAACATCGACGGCTTCACAAACAACTACCACAATCTCCAATTGCTTATGAAGGAAATGGATCCCAGCTTTATATCGATACATGAAACTCACTGTGCACACAACTTCACTCCAATCACACCAAAAAACTAAAGTAGTTACTTTGCAAACGAAGCTAATAACATCAATTCAAAACAATGTGTTGGAGTTCTTATAAAGACCAACATACCACATAAACTACTATCCGTTACCTCTACATACCAAGTAGTCGCAATAGAAATCTATCTCAATGTAACATTCACTATCTTATCCTTATATATATAGTAGTCGGGGATTTTAATGCTTGGAACACTATCTGGGGCTCTTCACGCAATAATAATCGTGGCATTCTACTTGAAAACATAATACACCAACTAAATCTTTGTGTTTTAAATGATGGCAACCCCACGCATTTCTCCACCCACAATACGTTCACCAATATAGATGTTTCACTCTGCTCGATAAACTTGCTACCGCTAACATCATGGACTGTCTTAGACGATCTACACAGCAGTGACCACTTCCCTATAAAAATATCCATGAAATTGTCAGAAGAAAGTAGTAATCCAATTAAAATAAAAAAAATTCTAAGCCACTTAGCTGACTGGCCAAATTGTTCTCGAATAGCTGAAAGAGAAATTTCTAGGCGCCTCCTTACCTCATCCAGCAATAAAGACTACAAGACTTTCATGGTTTATGGAAAAGAAAAAGCTTATTGCCAAATAGCAAGTAGCTTTTAAAGCAAACAAAGGATGCGATAATGCGCTACTCCACATGGATTACTACATCACAAATGATCTATCGGCAAAAAATCATGTAACAGTCTATCAATAGATTTTGAAAAAGCATTCGATAGAATTGGCTCCCACGTTATCCTTAATACACTGAAATCTTGGTCCGTTGGCCCAAAAATGTTAAAATTTGTCAAATCATTTTTATCAAATAGACGCTTTAAAATTAAGATAAATGGTCAATTTTCAAAAACGTTCACCCTGACAAACGGAATCCCACAGGGATCGCCGCTTTCAGTAGTGCTTTTTCAAATCGCTTTTAAAGAAATTAGCAATATTGTTAATAAACAACGTTACGTGGACCACTGCTTGTACGCAGACGATTTATATATACTGTGCAAAAGAAACAACAACATCGAAACAAAAGCCATTTTGGAAAATATTGTTAAAAGTTCAAGTTTCACATCTGTAGAAAACGCAATTGCGATTCCAACGATCACGTTATTCAAACTATGCAAAATGTTAACAAGCTCAAAGTACTTGGACTAATATTCTCACATAACTACACATGAAAAGAATATCTACTTAAACTTAAAAACTCCATAATATCCAGAGTCGATATTATACGATACTTGTCAGCCAAAAGTTTTGTTCATATAAAAACATTGACCTACCTCAACAGAACTCTTATTTAAGCCAAATTGATTACGGTCTATTCACATATGGCAACAACTGTAAAACCAGCATCAAAATCATAAAATCCGTCTACCATCAAGCTGCCTGATCCTCTGTTTACGCCTTTAGAACAACATCCATCTTCGATATTCTTTGTGAAGCCAATCTTCCATCTATAGAGGATAGAATATACGAAGCAAATTCCAGAATACTACCTAAACTGCTCAATAGCACAAACTCAGTTATAGACAAAGACATTACCTCTGTCATTAACTCAAGAAAATCGGCAATAGCTCATTCTCTATCGTTGTGTGAAGAATTAAATATACCCCTTATCGTTACAAAAAATACACTGTTAAACCCCCGTGGAATTTGAAAAACCTGTCATTTAACACATCGCTTGCAGACGGTATATATTATAACTTTATCAACGAACTTTAAATGGCACCCTAATTGAAGTTGCATTATGGCATTACTGCAAGTAACCAACAAAATGCATAACGATCATAAAGGGTTTTTTTCTACGTCACTATTATTTAGATACAGAGTTCAGAGAAAGTCATATGTGATCGCTCATATTCAACCATTCTTGAATTTTTTACATAAATGAAAAATGTAAAATATGTAACTTTTTTCACAGTCATAAATGAATTGTTAATATTTCGGCAAATTCATTCATGTTTTTGAGGAAAAATCCAATTTTGCCTTTCTTCAGTCATGTAAAATGAGGAAAAAAAAAGTTTTAAAAACGATCCTCACTAGTAATGTTGTTGTTGCTCGACAGTTTGCATGACTACAGCTCGAAATGCCTGTGTGTGTATTTGTTTGTGTAAAATATTTTTGGCAAAGGCAACCAGCCAAAGTGTCTGTTGCATTTTTTGTAGGAAAAAATTATTGGAAAAAAATTAAAAGAACTGCACATATCGTCATCTTAAATGCAGAATAACATAACATTTCATAAGTTTACATGCAGAGCAAAAAACTTTGTAAAATGTTAATTATTTGAGATTTAAAATCAATTTTAAATATTTCAGATAAAAATGCGATAACCCATATATTTTTGAAGAAAAATATCATTTTTATTATTTTTTAAAATGTGTTATTATATATTAATTTGTATTTTTTGGAAACAAAAAGACATATCGTAAAAGAAAGTATATTAGTATTAAGTGAAACAAACATATAATATATTAAATTATTAAATATTTGTGTTTAATTACCGGAAAATGGAATATATACCTATATATATTTAAATATATGATAATCGCACGATTAATATGTAGCATCATTAGGATTGCGTTGACATGTTAAATAAGTTTGCTTTTCTGATGCAGCGCAGGCAGTAATGTATTTAACAATGTGGAGAACTTATATTGTTATAGATATTATGACATACCTATTATTTATAATTTTTTTTATTGATTTTAATTACTTATAAGTAGTGGTTTAACCTAAAATATGTACTTCATTAAATTTAGCTATGAATTAATTTTAAAAATACATCTTTTTCATTCTTATCTAAACGTATTTTGATCTCCATAAAATGAATTATCTTAATGAATTTTTTTTTACAATGAACAAATTTTGCAAATAAATATTTGACTCATATTCATTCATACCTATTTGTCTCCAGTTCACGAATTATTTCAAAATAACTGCATCATATACTTTCAAAGCTAATGCAACAAGTTAATTTTAATTAGGTAATTTATGAAAAATATAAAAAAGATGGAAAGAGTAGTCCAACTAAGAGTAGTTGTTGATAGCAGCTCCGGTATTTAGTAAACGTAAATATTGGACAAAGTAGTACTTCTCCAAAGAAAGATATTATTAGAATTTAATAAAGCTGAAGAATTAACAAAATATAGCTAAACAGTCTATATTCCACTACTTATTTAAAAAAAAATTTGCGTTTATTCTAAAAATTTATAAAAATTGTCTTTTTTAAGGATATTGATGAAGGGCCACTTGGAAGAATGCAATTCTAACACAAAAAACCCCGAAAATTTTAAATAAACTAATAAAATATATTTCTTTTGTATTATAAACTTCATATTTTATGGTCCCATACAGATTTATTATAGGGAAGTTCGACTATATTTAAATTTATTAAAAAGGAAATACATATGTACATACATATATAAACTCAAAAAACTAAGGACCTGCAGATGTTGTCATTTATTCTTTGAAATTCTTAGCGTTTGGGAGTGCAATGGGGTAGGCTACACAATTTCCAGATTACTAACGGTTCGGTTCTTTTAATTTTACAGCACTTTTTTATTTTTTCTTATGCTACTTATACTGAAAATTTTTATTATTAATTATTATTTGATCACAAATTTCACTAGCACCGTAGTAACAGTAATCAAACAGATCACCCAATTTTGATGTTGTAAAAAAATGTGTTCTTATAAAAATAATTAAAAACTCTGCTAATTTTTTTCTTGAGTGTGATTATACATTATGTTGTTAAGAACAATGATATGCATATGTATTTGATAACACTTAATTTTTCATTTTGTAAATAACTTGGTTATTTTTTTAGATAGAAGTTTAAAATTTTATAAAAATATGTTGCAACGTGAATTGTAATCAACAAAACAAGTCAATTTCAAATATTCCAATAATATCTTCATTGTTTTGCATTTAAGCTAACGATATGTGTCTTGTTTGTGAAAAATAAAAATTCTTTGATGCCTTTAAAAAGGTCACTTTTTCGTTTCGTTAAAAAGACGTACCTAAAGGCAGAAATATTAAGAGAAAAAATAGCCACAAGAACTTGTTGGTATTTTGTGCTTGTAAAAATATTTTGGTTTCTGTACCAATCGCGTCGGTGGGTTTTTTTTCTTTGAAAACACTTTTCTTAAGTCAGTAAAAATATTAAAAAAAAAAAAAAATTAAAAAGGTCTTGTTTTGCTACAATTTATGTGTAAATAACCTGTACACATAAAAGCAAATGTGACAGTAGGTAAAGTATTTGGTCAAGAAGATGTTTTATTGACGGATTAATGAAAAATGTACAATAAGAAAAGGCAACAGGACAAATTATTCAAACATCTGTGCCTACATTTTAATTCTACCTAATGGTATCATAACTTTTTACAAAATATGCAAAAAATACGCACCTGTGTTTGCCTGCAAAAATGTATAAAGTCATTATAACAGTTCAAATTTACGTCAAGTAAATTACCACAAAATGGTAAGGTGTACTCGTGCGAAACAATAAAGTTTCATTAATCCGTCAATAAAACATCTTCTTGACCAAATACTTTACCTACTGTCACATTTGCTTTTATGTGTACAGGTTATTTACACATAAATTGTAGCAAAACAAGACCTTTTTAATTTTTTTTTTTTTTTAATATTTTTACTGACTTAAGAAAAGTGTTTTCAAAGAAAAAAAACCCACCGACGCGATTGGTACAGAAACCAAAATATTTTTACAAGCACAAAATACCAACAAGTTCTTGTGGCTATTTTTTCTCTTAATATTTCTGCCTTTAGGTACGTCTTTTTAACGAAACGAAAAAGTGACCTTTTTAAAGGCATCAAAGAATTTTTATTTTTCACAAACAAGACACATATCGTTAGCTTAAATGCAAAACAATGAAGATATTATTGGAATATTTGAAATTGACTTGTTTTGTTGATTACAATTCACGTTGCAACATATTTTTATAAAATTTTAAACTTCTATCTAAAAAAATAACCAAGTTATTTACAAAATGAAAAATTAAGTGTTATCAAATACATATGCATATCATTGTTCTTAACAACATAATGTATAATCACACTCAAGAAAAAAATTAGCAGAGTTTTTAATTATTTTTATAAGAACACATTTTTTTACAACATCAAAATTGGGTGATCTGTTTGATTACTGTTACTACGGTGCTAGTGAAATTTGTGATCAAATAATAATTAATAATAAAAATTTTCAGTATAAGTAGCATAAGAAAAAATAAAAAAGTGCTGTAAAATTAAAAGAACCGAACCGTTAGTAATCTGGAAATTGTGTAGCCTACCCCATTGCACTCCCAAACGCTAAGAATTTCCAAGAATAAATGACAACATCTGCAGGTCCTTAGATTTTTGAGTTTATATATGTATGTACATATGTATTTCCTTTTTAATAAATTTAAATATAGTCGAACTTCCCTATAATAAATCTGTATGGGACCATAAAATATGAAGTTTATAATACAAAAGAAATATATTTTATTAGTTTATTTAAAATTTTCGGGGTTTTTTGTGTTAGAATTGCATTCTTCCAAGTGGCCCTTCATCAATATCCTTAAAAAAGACAATTTTTATAAATTTTTAGAATAAACGCAAATTTTTTTTTAAATAAGTAGTGGAATATAGACTGTTTAGCTATATTTTGTTAATTCTTCAGCTTTATTAAATTCTAATACATATTATCTTTCTTTGGAGAAGTACTACTTTGTCCAATATTTACGTTTACTAAATACCGGAGCTGCTATCAACAACTACTCTTAGTTGGACTACTCTTTCCATCTTTTTTATATTTTTCATAAATTACCTAATTAAAATTAACTTGTTGCATTAGCTTTGAAAGTATATGATGCAGTTATTTTGAAATAATTCGTGAACTGGAGACAAATAGGTATGAATGAATATGAGTCAAATATTTATTTGCAAAATTTGTTCATTGTAAAAAAAAATTCATTAAGATAATTCATTTTATGGAGATCAAAATACGTTTAGATAAGAATGAAAAAGATGTATTTTTAAAATCAATTCATAGCTAAATTTAATGAAGTACATATTTTAGGTTAAACCACTACTTATAAGTAATTAAAATCAATAAAAAAAATTATAAATAATAGGTATGTCATAATATCTATAACAATATAAGTTCTCCACATTGTTAAATACATTACTGCCTGCGCTGCATCAGAAAAGCAAACTTATTTAACATGTCAACGCAATCCTAATGATGCTACATATTAATCGTGCGATTATCATATATTTATATATAGGTATATATTCCATTTTCCGGTAATTAAACACAAATATTTAATAATTTAATATATTATATGTTTGTTTCACTTAATACTAATATACTTTCTTTTACGATATGTCTTTTTGTTTCCAAAAAATACAAATTAATATATAATAACACATTTTAAAAAATAATAAAAATGATATTTTTCTTCAAAAATATATGGGTTATCGCATTTTTATATGAAATATTTAAAATTGATTTTAAATCTCAAATAATTAACATTTTACAAAGTTTTTTGCTCTGCATGTAAACTTATGAAATGTTATGTTATTCTGCATTTAAGATGACGATATGTGCAGTTCTTTTAATTTTTTTCCAATAATTTATGCCTGCTAAAAAGCAGCACATACATTTTGGTTCACCATGGTGCTGCAGCCAACAAATAATTTTACAAAACAAAACACACACACATGCTTTCACGTTGCACAGCGGGAAAAATTGACAGCGCTTTCACTTTGCAGGCCTTAAAGAAGGTTTACAACTGTATTTTTAATAAACTTTTACTTATTCCACTCTGCATTATTTTAAAAGTTCTTTTAGAATAGTTTTTATTAAATATTTTAGAAATTGAGATTTTCTATTCTAAGATAAGGCCTGTCGAAATCGTTTTATTAATAGCTATTTTGGAATTTGTAGCAAGTTTAATTATTAAATTACTCACTTCACATTATTAGCAACAACAATAACACTGGGATAAAGCTTTATTCTTAATTATTTTTAGCAGACCTTTAAAGTAGATCCAATGACATACTGTGTAAATTAGAAATACAGTTGGAATGCGACTGAAAAACTTTATATTGCCAATAAGGCATTCTATAAGGCCTCTTTACTTCTTCATTTTCCCGCTGTTAATGGACGGGCAAATCGCGTTTTTTTTCTTTATGAGGAATTTGAATGTGAATTTTTTTAAATTTTTCATATCTGACAAATTCACATATGAATTGTTTTGTTTGCTCATTTTTCATGAATGAGGAAATTCAAAATATTTTTTTTCCTCACCCTCATGAATGAGAAAAAGCAGTACAATTTAAAATTTTTCACGCTCGCTCATGACTGAAAAATGAGCGAACGTTTCGGTACTCTGTTTAGATATATACATTTTTTCTTTATATACTTTTAAGCTAACTTTTCTCTTGTAAAAATAAACAGTAATAAAAATGAATTCTAAAGTAAAAACCGCGTGCAGCTTTTTTTACTAAGTAAATCGAAATACAATAAATTGGCGACGATCGGTGAAAAAAGTTATCAAATAAAGGAGTTATCAAATTACAAATTACAAAAAAAAAAATTTGTATCGAACAATTAATAAATCAAATATTTTTTTAACAAAGTTATTTTTTCTTATTAGAGGAAAAAAAAAGAAGTAAATCAAAATGGACGCCACACAGTTCAAAGCATTTATGGATGTTCAACAGCAAATTCTGGAAAAAATCAACAAAAGCACATTAGCAAGTGGTAGTGGTTCAGGTGGTATTAACGTAAGCGCTAACACAGTATTAGTGCCAAATTTTGAAGTTTTGGACACCACCAAGGAATCTTTTCGTAACTACAAGTCGAGGTTTGAAAACTACACCCAAAAGAAGGGAATTCATACAAACAAGCAATACTGTGCCAATTTACTTTTAAATTCAATTGGTTCAAAGAATTATGGTATTGTTACAGCCCTTGCAGCACCTGATAATCCAAACAGTCTTACGTATGTATGAAGCCTTGATGGAACTTTTACAAAAACATTTATCACCACAACCTAACGTCCTGGTAGCTCAACATCAATTTTTGTCCAAATACCAGGATAATATGTCGATTGCAGAATACACTGCAAGGTTAAAAACTGACATTGGTGACTGCGAATTTAATTGTAAATGCAAGCATCAAGGATAATGGTATACGTGAACAGCTATTGCAAAATAAATTATGAGATTTCGCCGAAATACAGGCAAAAGCCTTGGCACTAGAAGGAACAAAAAGTGACTCCAAAGAGCTTAACAAAACAACTCAATCAATTCCGGGGGAAATTAACAAAATTTCAGGGGTAAAAGGGAAGTATTCAAATCAACATAGCCAAAGAGCAGCCAACAACAAATCGAAGAAGGACAAGTTCAGCGTTGACTTTAAAGCATTGGGTCTTGATGGACTTTGTCTAAGGTGTGGTAAAAATAACCACTATGCTAAGAATTGTCTTAGTAATAAAAATAACCTGAAATGCTCTGAATGTAAAAAAACTGGTCATGTGGTAAAGGTATGCATGAAAGCACGTATGAAGAATGGTAAATCAAGTCACGAATCTACAAATCAAGTTAAAGGCATACATCAGTACGGTGTTTTAAATGTTGTTGATGTACATCAAAATTCATCCGGAGATTCCGACAAATTTTTATAACAATAAATATTCAAAATAAACCAATCAAATTTGAAGTCGATACTGGCTCAAAGTACACGTTTCTACCAAGAGACCAATATGCTAAACTTAACCTCAATGTTCCTTTTCTTTCAACAAATATGATTTTTAAATCGTATACTTCAAATGCATTTACAACGGATGGAAAAGTTCAAGTCGAGGGAGAGTATAACGGTAGGACAATTACTGATGAAATCTATATTGTTCCTGAAGATTTTACAGCTATTTTGGGTCGTAATTGGTGTCGTAAACTAAAACTAAAAATCGATTTAGATGAAATCAACCCTATGTGCTCAATAAAACACGTAAGTGATTCTTATATAATTCAGTCAATTAGTGAAGAATTTCACGATATTTTTCAACCGAAAATTGGATGTGTTAAGCAATTTACTATATCGCTTAAATTACGTGACGATGCAAAACCAATTTTTACTAAAGAACGTGAGATTCCTTATGCTTTAATTGACAAGGTCAATCAAGAGCTTAATGTACTAGAAAAAACGGGTGTAATTTCGAAAACTGAAATAAGTGATTGGGGCTCCCCCTAGTCGTAATACCGAAATCTGATGGAGGTGTACGCCTATGTGTTGATTATAAAGTGGGGGTGAACGAACGTTTAGTTGACGCCCATAGTCCAATACGAAAAATTAAAGACATTTTTAACTGTTTACGCAATTCAAGATACTTTTGCAAACTCGACCTGTACAAGGCTTATTTGCACATACCAGTTGATGAAGAGTCGAGTAAAATCCAAACTATATCAACACATCAGGGTACCTATAAGGTAAACAGGTTATCATTTGGTATCAAAACAGCACCATCTGAATTTAACCGCATAATTAATCAAATTTTTCTAGAAGTTCCCAAGACAGAACCGTATTTTGATGACATCATCATACACGGAGAATCAAAAGCGGAATGTCAAGAAAATGTATTTAAATGTTTAAAACAATTACAACGATACGATTTACATCTTAATAAAGATAAGTGCAGTTTTTTCCAAGAAGAAATAGAATTTTTGGGTCACACGATCAAACAAAACAAAATATTAAAATCAAAAAGCAAAATAGCAGCCATAACAGATCTTCCGAGACCAGAATCGTTTGACGACGTAAGGCGATTCTTAGGAATGGTAACGTACTATTCGCGATTTATCCCCAATTGTTTAACGGTTACAACCCCTTTACGTAATCTGCTTAAAAAAAATACAAAATTTAACTGGAATGTACAATGTGAAACAGCTTTCAAAAATCTTAAAAAAGAAATTGCTTTTGGTCGTGTACTAGTGCCTTATGATCCGCAATATCCGTTACAATTAGCTTGTGATGCGAGTCCAACTGGAATTGCGGGAGTTTTGTCCCACGTTATAGATGGACAAGAACGTCCAATTTAATTTACATCAAGATCGCTCACTGATGCTGAGAAAAACTATTCTCAACTTGATCGAGAAGCATTAGCAATAGTTTTTTCAGTTGATTATTTTTATCAATATTTGTTTGGGAAACCGTTTATGCTCATAACGGATAATCAACCATTAGTAAGAATTTTTCATCAAAATGCGAAGTTACCACAAATGATTTTTTCACGTCTTCAGAGGTATGCAGCCTTCTTTTCGGGATTTGATTATAAAGTTATATACAAAAAAGGTTCCGAAAATGTTAATGCTGACTGTTTATCGCGAGCTTCAATAATCTCATCAAAATTTACGGACACTGCTATCAATAAGGAAGTTCATCAACTCTGTGAATCATCAATACAGCAGATTTTAACATTAAATTTAAATTTCAAAACGCTTCAAGTGGAAACACACAAAGATCAACAACTTTCAATTATTCTGCATAATCTTCAAAATAATCTGGTGGAAGATACCACATTTACAATCAACAATGGAATCGTTTTTAGAGGACAACGTGTAGTTATACCTACTAGTTTACAACAAGCTGTTTAAACGGAACTTCATCAAACCCATATCGGCATATCAAAAATGAAACAGCTAGCTCGCAGGTACGTCTATTGGAAGTCTATTAATAAGGACATCGAACGTTTGGTAAAGGAGTGCTCATCCTGTAGTTGTGTTAAATCCAGTCCGCCCAAAGCCAGACTACATTCGTGGGAGGAACCAGAAAATAATTGGCAGAGACTCCATATTGATTATGCAGGACCTTTTCAAGGCAATTTTTATCTAGTCGTCTTGGATGCTAAATCCAAATGGGCCGAAGTAGGAATAACGCCTTC
This sequence comes from Pollenia labialis, assembly GCA_949318255.1. Classification (NCBI taxonomy): domain Eukaryota; kingdom Metazoa; phylum Arthropoda; class Insecta; order Diptera; family Polleniidae; genus Pollenia; species Pollenia labialis. The sequence continues at coordinate 140,392,095 of OX439140.1, read as the reverse complement.
AGCTCCATCTTCTAGCATTACTATAGAAATGTTGCTTGATTTGTTTGCTAGACATGGCCCAGACGTAATTGTATCCGACAAAGCTTCTATATTTACGAGCGATGAATTTCAAACATTTTGTTCAAGTCGTGGTATTTTTCAGAAGTTTATTGCACCATTACATCCTGCTACAAACGGCCTAGCCGAACGTAACGTTCAAACTTTAAAACATCGGCTCAAATCAATGGCAGGTGATCATCGTTCTATTCGTGAGAAGGTAAGAGATATTCTTTTTCATTACCGGGAAACGCCACTTTTAAATGGGAAAACGCCGTCAGAACAGTACCTGAACAGACAACTTCGTATTCAGCTTGACGCGTTAAAACCTCCTCAAATTCAAAACCAAAGTTCTGTAGATTTTTGCAAAGCTCGTCAGCTAAGCGTGGGAGATAAAGTGCTAGCTCGATACTACACTAACAATAAAAATTTATGGAAATTGGGAACAATCATCAAGAAATGGGGCCTTCTTCATTATCTGGTAGAATTGGATGAAGGTCACACGTTTAAACGTCATATAAACCAACTTCGGTCCACCATGATCCAACAACCAAAAAGTTTAGAGGTTGGACCTTTACAACAGGATTTCGATCCCATAACGCCAACACAAAATTTACAAGATTTAGTTCAAGTTCCAACCAACGCTGGAAAAAACACGGATCAGAATGAGAATACAAATGTCGAAGATCAGAACACAGCTGTTCCAGAACATCAACCACAACCTCATCGAAGAACCGCTAGACTCGTCGTACGCCAGCTTATTTGGATGATTATGTGTCTGATGCCTGAAGCTGACATATAAGCGTGGGAGAACTATTATAACTTTATCAACGAACTTTAAATGGCACCCTAATTGAAGTTGCATTATGGCAATACTGCAAGTAACCAACAAAATGCATAACGATCATAAAGGGTTTTTTTCTACGTCACTATTATTTAGATATATACATTTTTTCTTTATATACTTTTAAGCTAACTTTTCTCTTGTAAAAATATACAGTAATAAAAATGAATTCTGATGTAAAAACCGCGTGCAGCTTTTTTTACTAAGTAAATCGAAATACAATAGTATCAAAGCTGATACACCAAAAAATATATTTCTCAGCCTCCTTGAAGAACAAAAAAACTACTTAAAAAACAACAATTGGCGATTCATCTATACAGACGGTAGTAAGTCTCAAGGTATGGCACCAGCTTATGCTGTAGATAAAAAGAAAACTGTCATCTTTACCGACAGTCTTTCGGTAATAAAAGCCATAAGTAATCTCTTTAATAAAAAATGGAATATTATTAATAGAATAAGAGACTCACTCATCGATAATGAAAATAAAAGTACGAATACACTGGATTCCAAGCGACATAGGTATTCTTGAAAATGAAATGGCTGACTTATCTGCCAAATACTCATCATACGCACCAATAATAATGGACGGCACACTGGAAAAAATTGACATCCGACGCCACATCTCAAACTGCATAAAGGTCAAACTTAATCAGAAAGAAATTACTCACCATCACTACTCCCATATAAATCCAAATAATAACCAGCCTATCTATCCGACAGCGCTTAACAATAGTAACATTAAAACTTTCTCCAGATTACGCCTTGGACATGTCATCTTCTCGCATGAATGTGTTTTATAAAGAATACCCCAACCAACTTGGACCACATGTAATCACACTCTCTCAATCCAAAACCGACCAAAGACGAAAACTATTTGGGAATGAGTGTGCATTAAAACTACTCAAGGACCCATCTACTTTATCAAACTAACTAAACTTAAAATTTAAGCTTTTGCCAACATTGTAAACATCGGTTTGAATATTTATATTGAAGTTCATATGTAAATAACACACACATTTATATCAAATCAGAGCTGATGGCCACCGTTGCTAGTGCTCACAACTTTAATTTAATCTTAGAATTATATTCGTCAAGATTAAACAAATAAATAATAATAATAACTAGAATTGTGGTTATTTTGTTGAACTATTTATGGTTTTTAATCCAAATTTTTAATATTTAAATCATCAAATTTAATTTTCATTAAATTATTTTTATGAAGAAAGGAAATTTACAACATGAAAATTATTTAAAATTGTTATTGATAATCATTCATTCCTGACTGACCTGAGATCCCACCCAGGCGGCTGGTTACCATGACATGTTTCGATCGCAACCACTCGATCTCCTCAGATGGATTTGCCGTCTTACACTCGCAGCCATCGACGACTGCTGACGTCAATAGTCAAACATCAATCCTTAAATTGTATTATAACCTTTGGTAGATCGAAATTTGATTTTTTGAATGATTATCCATTTGAATTGATTTTACATGTTTTTCCTAACTTCTGTTTTTTTCGTATTTATGTCAAGAATTCTTCTTGAAGTCCAATGTACATTTTTTTGTTTTTTCATTTTGTCTTTCTTTTTCTTGTTGACCTTTTTCAGCACAACTTTAAGGACAAATGTACACATAGAGCTCGTGCCTTAGCTCTAACAATAACTAGAATTGTGGTTATTTTGTTGAATTATTTATGGTTTTTAATCCAAATTTTTAATATTTCAATCAGGCTTAAGTTCATCAAATTTAATTTTCATATAATAACAATAATATTTAAAAGATTTAAAAAACAATGAATTGAATTTCAATTCATGGAAAATTTAAAAAAAAATTCAATTATTTTTTGAACAAAATAAGTGTAAGAGGTTACTAATAGGAACATTCATAAGACGTAACTGTTGAGTGTTTTGCATAGAAAAATTCTCAATATTTCATAGAAAAATTCTTAAGTTTTCATAGAAAAATTCTTAAGTTTTCATAGAAAAATTCTTAAGTTTTCATAGAAAAATTCTTAAGTTTTCATAGAAAAATTCTCAATTTTTCATAGAAAGATATAAACAAAAGGGATGAGTTACTGTTTGATTTTATAACTACTAACAATCTTATTATCTGTAATATGGGTCGCCGACGTTCAGGAATAAGGATAGGCAGGCAGTGATAGATCTGACATTAGGAACCCGAGGGGGACAAAATTGGACTCCTTTAGGGAAAGAGTTGGAAAGAATTGGGTTGGCGCAAAGGGCCTTGGACGACTTCCTGCCGACTGACCTGGAGGGTGTTGTAAACAAGTTCACTCATCTGTTAAGGGAAAGCTATTAGCAGTCCTGCCCGGTTTCAGTTCCGGGCAGGCGTAAACAGCCTAAATGGTGGACCAGGGAACTTCACGTTCAAAGGTCTTCGGTTAGGAAACTGTTTAATAGGGCCAAGCTTACGAGAGCACTAGAGGATTGGAACTAGGAATGGGCAAAAAATATCGATATATCAAAATATCGATATTTAAAAAAAATATAATCGATATATACCGCCGATATTTTAAATACCGATATATCGATGTATCGATATTGAAAAACGACTATCGAATTCTATATTTTTTAAGTCAGTCTTCATTAAGAACTCATAATTTTAGCCGTTTTTCAAACAATATGTTTTTTAAGAATTGGAATCATTGCATGCATCATATGGGGCCTGTTCGGAAATGCATCACTGCGCTGCATCAGAAAAGCAAACTTTTTTTAATGCCGATAAAAAATAATTTAAATTTTTTTTTACTGTGTGACTATTATTTTTGTGGAGTATATGACAATTTTTTGGTCGACATCTACTTCACTGATATATATTTAAGCATTTTAAATAACTGATGCAGCGCAGTGATGCATTTCCGAACAGGCCATATTTTTTAAAAATATGGAGATCAAAAATAATTGGCATTTATAAGAAGCAGTGCCGAATACAAGAGGCAGATTGTCTGGAGTGCACATAAAATAGTGAGTGCTCCTGATGTCCATATCTGATGATTACTGGTTTGACTAAAACCAGTTGGTACTTTTGGGGTGCAATTCAAATTTTAAGAAAAGTTGGTACTTCCATGTCATATTTACTTCCATTTAAATTTTTCGTAATTTATTTTTTTTTCTCATGGTTTTTTTTGGGAAGGGAAGAATACCTTTTGTTTTTGTTATAATTGAATTTTTGTGTTGATTAAATTTTTTTGTTTTTATTAATTTTTTTTTAATAAAATGAAACAATAAAAAGTAACAATGTAATTACATATAATTAATTTGTTCATACATATGTTTGTACAAAGGTATACTGAATTTTTTAATTTGGTAATAGTTTCAGCAAAATACGTTCGATATATCGATATTTTTGAAATAATAAATATCGATACTCTAAAAAAATATCGATTCGATATATATCGATATATTTTTTCAACTTGCCCATCCCTAATTGGAACAATCACAGGGCTCAGTTCAACAGGATCTAAAAAGGTAAAGCGACTATCATGGAGACAATTTTGTGTATCCATCGATAATGTCAACGAGTTGTCAAGGCCCTGGGATACATCCAAAGGAATGACGGCTCATGGACTGAGTCTAGCTCTGAGACCCTAACCATACTCATGGAGATGCACTTTCCTGGGTGCATTGAAACCAGAGGTATGGAAGATGGTCAGTGGGACGTGATGTCCATGACATTGGATCAAACCTCCGCTTGCGTCGAGGAAATGGTCACAAGGCAGAAGCTGGCGTGGGCGGTGAATACTTTCGACCCATATAAAGCACCAGGTCCGGATGGCATTTTTCTGGCCATGCTTTGCAACATCCCGGACGATGCATCATTTCTGCTGGTGAATATATTCATGAAATGCCTCAGTAGGAGGTTTCTGCCTAGGCGGTGGAGAGAGGTTAGGGTGATTTTTATACCCAAGGCTGGTAAAGCGGGCCACTCGAAACCGGGGGATTTTAGACCTATTAGTCTGTCTTCATTCTTGTTGAAGACTCTTGAGAGACAACTAGATTTCTATCTTAGGGGTAATATTGAGACCCGCCTTATTAGCAACGCTCAACATGCCTACCTGAAGGGTTAATCTGTTGAGAGTGCGTTACATGAGGTGTTGGGTTGTATTGAGCACGGTCTGAGGCAGAGGGAATATACTCTCGCCGCGTTTCTGGATATAGAATGAGCCTTTAATAACATTAGGATTGAGGCGATTAGGGATTCTTTAATGGAGTTGGGAGTCGAGGACATTCTGGTAGAGTGGATAGTCGGCATGCTTAGCAGTAGGATTATAAACTCAAGCCTTTACTGTGGTTGCTTGCGGTCAATGGGATTCTCAGATTATTTGATTCCATGGGTGGGAAAGTTGTTGCCTATGCGGACGACATAGTTCTGCTGGTCAAGGAAAATTGCTGTCCACGATCGGGGAAATTATGCAGGTGATGCTGGGCGAACTCTCGGCATGGGCAAAGAATAGGGGGCTGTGTGTTAACCCTGTGAAGACTGAGCTGGTGTTATTTATCAGAATGTACAGGATAGAGGGATTTAGGGGGCCAGTGCTAGATGGCGCCGATCTACCTCTATCGGCCGGTGCAAAGTATTTGGGTAATTTTCTTGACTGCAAACTGTCTTGGAAGAGAAATACTCTGGAGAAGATGAGAAGGGGACTCGATGCCTACTACACATGCAGGAACTCTAAGAACTGGGGTCTGAGGTCGGATATGATAAACTGGATTAACACATCGGTGGTAAGGCCTATACTCACCTATGGATGCATCGTTTGATGGAGTGCGTTAAGAGTGGATAGCTATAGGAAGATTCTCAACAAATTTCGAAGTAGTGCATCTCTTGGCATCACAGGCGCAAGGAGAAGCACTCCACAGGCAGCGCTGGACATCATACTATATCTGTCCCTAATTGAGCATTATGTAAGGAGTGTGGCTGCTAGGAACTTACTTAGACTTTACGAGTCCTCCTTAGTTAAACCTAGGCGGGATGATCACACGAGAATTTTGTATGAGGTGGGTCTGCTTGATCCGGGTATTATTCTCGACGGAATTTCGGAGCATAGGACTATGACCCTGGACTTCGGTGTAACACCACCAGTCGAGTTCCCTTATAGGGAAATTTGGAGTGGATCCAATATACTTTTAAGGGGTCGGCAGAATTTACGGATGGAACCAAGATGGAAACCGGCACTGACCGGATTGCAAGAGTCTACGGCACTATCGCCCAGATTAGACGCGGGGGCAACCAGGGTTCTACCGGGAATGGACAGGAGTGGTCTTAGAACGCTTATAGGGTTCTTGACGGGTCATTGTCCTGTTAGGGCCTTTACGGGCAAATGGGGCAACACCATACCGGACTTCTGCAGATTGTGCGATGATTCTGAAGAGCTGGAGACGATCGAGCATGTATTGTGCCATTGTCCTAGGATGCAGGGTCTCAGACAGAAGTGGCTAGGAGATAGATTTCACGACGAACTGGGGTGCATCGCTGGATGCAATACGGCAAATCTACTGGGGTTTGTCAGGGAAATATTGCGGTTGTTTCTGTTGAGGGGACTGTAGAGAGGGTATAGTTCTACGTGGAACCTACTAACATTCTAACTTTCTTATACCTTTCTTAATTCTATCCACCTCATACTTCTTTTCTCAACTTTTCTCTTGCTATCATTGAAGGGATTCACAATGGACCGCATTGGTCTCCGAGTGGAAATGTGCCCTTCTTAGCCTAACCTAAGTGTAATAAACATGAAAAGTGACAAAATGAGTTCGGAAAGTGAAAATGATTTTGAAAAAAGTTTGGAAAGTTCTGTTATTAATTCCAACAAAATTAAAAATTTCAATCTGGAAAACAAAAATAAACGTATGTATGGCAAGAATTATCAGGGAATATCAAATGGAAATACGAGCAATATATCAGCAAGCAAATGAAGGAAACATGTACATCAAATTGTTGTGAGAAAAGTTCTGCTCGGCACTGTGGTTTTATTACGGAAGAATATTTGACCTATTCTGGAAAATTTGCTGGAATGAAAGAAAAGTATTTGTCAAAAGTCTTATTGAATAATCGCAAAGAAGACGTGTTTGCGTGAAAAATTCTCAACGTTCCAATACAAAACCGTAATTTTTGGTATATGGTCAAATCAAAACAAAAATGTTGTATTATCAAATGCTCTACTTTCGTTTTGCAAGGAAACAAATTCGACTATTGAACACATATACCTAGTTGTTGGACACACACAAATGGAGTGCGTCTTACACATTCGCTCATAGAAAGAACAATTGGCCACAAACAAATTAACTTACGAATTTAGTTTACGAATCAGTTCCCAAACTTTATTCATCAATACGTGCCGGTAAGGTATTCAGCCTTATTGTGGTTGTCGTTTTCGTAAACAAACGTGTCGTTTTTTGTAGTAGATTAAAGAACACATGTTGTGTATTACTTTAATCTATTACACAGTCGTATACGACAACGACAACCACAATAAGGCCGATTATTTTGAATTTTCCCTAAGACCCTTATACACTATTATACAAGTCTGACGTATTTTGAAAAAAAAGCATCTCTGATCTAATTATTGTTTGAAAATTTTCAAAAAACATTAACAACTTATCACTTTTTGAGATAGTACACTCAAAAGAAAAATCAATCCATCCGTACTCAAATCAATCCAAAGCGGTATTAATAGTACGGTGAGTACGGATTTTCTTGAATCAAGTACAGAAAGATTGATTCAAGTACGGATTTTTAATCCCAAAATACTTAAATTATCTATATTCAATCCCGTTTTCGTACTTGAAATAATCTGAAAATGAGATTGATTTAAGTAAAACTAAGATTGAATCAATCTCAAAATGCGCTTCATCCAAAAATTATAAAATTGTTTTAATCCGAATTCGTACTTAAAATAATCCGAAAATGAGATTGATTTAAGTAAAACTAAGATTGAATCAATCTCAAAATGAGCTTGATTCAAGTAATATAAAGTTGATTTTATCCCGAATTCATGATTGAAAAAAACAAAAAAAAAAAAAAATTACAAAGAAAAAATGATTATGAGTGATTTACTTACCCGTATGATAAAACACCAACATCATGCCCGATATGGTTTTTATTTTAGAAATCTTATGTACATATTTAACCAAAAATATAAACTAAATGAGTAGCATGAGTTCAAATTTTAAAAAAAAAACTTTGAAAAGGGATTGATTTTCGAAAGTAATCCCATTTAGGATTGTTTTGAGTACGTTTAAGTGTTATTCGTACTTGAATTTTTGAGTACGACTCGTACTTAAAGTAATCCCAAAAAACTTGATTTATCCCGAGTGTTTTTCTTTCTGTGTATATAACTGCCTTTTTAAAGACTCTTAAAACATTTTTTTCTACAGGTAAAAAGATTGGAGATCCCACAGTCAATATGATTCGGGTATTAGCCTATGATCCCTCAGTAGTAATTTATTTTAGAGTAAAAGCAACAGATGAGTATAAGGAACTTCCACAAAGAATTAAAAACAAGTAAAAACCAAATAAAATATATACAGCGTTTGAACCTTTGAAATCATATTTACAACGAATTAAAATTTCAAGCAAAAAATGGCAACATCTTTAGGACCTTAAACAGTTTCTTCCATCCAATTGCCATTCTTATTACAATGAAATTCCATTTGAGAGATAGTTAAAGTTCTGTTATCAAATAAAGGAGTTATCAAATTACAAATTACAAAAAAAAAAATTTGTATCGAACAATTAATAAATCAAATATTTTTTTAACAAAGTTATTTTTTCTTATTAGAGGAAAAAAAAAGAAGTAAATCAAAATGGACGCCACACAGTTCAAAGCATTTATGGATGTTCAACAGCAAATTCTGGAAAAAATCAACAAAAGCACATTAGCAAGTGGTAGTGGTTCAGGTGGTATTAACGTAAGCGCTAACACAGTATTAGTGCCAAATTTTGAAGTTTTGGACACCACCAAGGAATCTTTTCGTAACTACAAGTCGAGGTTTGAAAACTACACCCAAAAGAAGGGAATTCATACAAACAAGCAATACTGTGCCAATTTACTTTTAAATTCAATTGGTTCAAAGAATTATGGTATTGTTACAGCCCTTGCAGCACCTGATAATCCAAACAGTCTTACGTATGTATGAAGCCTTGATGGAACTTTTACAAAAACATTTATCACCACAACCTAACGTCCTGGTAGCTCAACATCAATTTTTGTCCAAATACCAGGATAATATGTCGATTGCAGAATACACTGCAAGGTTAAAAACTGACATTGGTGACTGCGAATTTAATTGTAAATGCAAGCATCAAGGATAATGGTATACGTGAACAGCTATTGCAAAATAAATTATGAGATTTCGCCGAAATACAGGCAAAAGCCTTGGCACTAGAAGGAACAAAAAGTGACTCCAAAGAGCTTAACAAAACAACTCAATCAATTCCGGGGGAAATTAACAAAATTTCAGGGGTAAAAGGGAAGTATTCAAATCAACATAGCCAAAGAGCAGCCAACAACAAATCGAAGAAGGACAAGTTCAGCGTTGACTTTAAAGCATTGGGTCTTGATGGACTTTGTCTAAGGTGTGGTTAAAATAACCACTATGCTAAGAATTGTCTTAGTAATAAAAATAACCTGAAATGCTCTGAATGTAAAAAAACTGGTCATGTGGTAAAGGTATGCATGAAAGCACGTATGAAGAATGGTAAATCAAGTCACGAATCTACAAATCAAGTTAAAGGCATACATCAGTACGGTGTTTTAAATGTTGTTGATGTACATCAAAATTCATCCGGAGATTCCGACAAATTTTTATAACAATAAATATTCAAAATAAACCAATCAAATTTGAAGTCGATACTGGCTCAAAGTACACGTTTCTACCAAGAGACCAATATGCTAAACTTAACCTCAATGTTCCTTTTCTTTCAACAAATATGATTTTTAAATCGTATACTTCAAATGCATTTACAACGGATGGAAAAGTTCAAGTCGAGGGAGAGTATAACGGTAGGACAATTACTGATGAAATCTATATTGTTCCTGAAGATTTTACAGCTATTTTGGGTCGTAATTGGTGTCGTAAACTAAAACTAAAAATCGATTTAGATGAAATCAACCCTATGTGCTCAATAAAACACGTAAGTGATTCTTATATAATTCAGTCAATTAGTGAAGAATTTCACGATATTTTTCAACCGAAAATTGGATGTGTTAAGCAATTTACTATATCGCTTAAATTACGTGACGATGCAAAACCAATTTTTACTAAAGAACGTGAGATTCCTTATGCTTTAATTGACAAGGTCAATCAAGAGCTTAATGTACTAGAAAAAACGGGTGTAATTTCGAAAACTGAAATAAGTGATTGGGGCTCCCCCTAGTCGTAATACCGAAATCTGATGGAGGTGTACGCCTATGTGTTGATTATAAAGTGGGGGTGAACGATCGTTTAGTTGACGCCCATAGTCCAATACGAAAAATTAAAGACATTTTTAACTGTTTACGCAATTCAAGATACTTTTGCAAACTCGACCTGTACAAGGCTTATTTGCACATACCAGTTGATGAAGAGTCGAGTAAAATCCAAACTATATCAACACATCAGGGTACCTATAAGGTAAACAGGTTATCATTTGGTATCAAAACAGCACCATCTGAATTTAACCGCATAATTAATCAAATTTTTCTAGAAGTTCCCAAGACAGAACCGTATTTTGATGACATCATCATACACGGAGAATCAAAAGCGGAATGTCAAGAAAATGTATTTAAATGTTTAAAACAATTACAACGATACGATTTACATCTTAATAAAGATAAGTGCAGTTTTTTCCAAGAAGAAATAGAATTTTTGGGTCACACGATCAAACAAAACAAAATATTAAAATCAAAAAGCAAAATAGCAGCCATAACAGATCTTCCGAGACCAGAATCGGTTGACGACGTAAGGCGATTCTTAGGAATGGTAACGTACTATTCGCGATTTATCCCCAATTGTTCAACGGTTACAACCCCTTTACGTAATCTGCTTAAAAAAAATACAAAATTTAACTGGAATGTACAATGTGAAACAGCTTTCAAAAATCTTAAAAAAGAAATTGCTTTTGGTCGTGTACTAGTGCCTTATGATCCGCAATATCCGTTACAATTAGCTTGTGATGCGAGTCCAACTGGAATTGCGGGAGTTTTGTCCCACGTTATAGATGGACAAGAACGTCCAATTTAATTTACATCAAGATCGCTCACTGATGCTGAGAAAAACTATTCTCAACTTGATCGAGAAGCATTAGCAATAGTTTTTTCAGTTGATTATTTTTATCAATATTTGTTTGGGAAACCGTTTATGCTCATAACGGATAATCAACCATTAGTAAGAATTTTTCATCAAAATGCGAAGTTACCACAAATGATTTTTTCACGTCTTCAGAGGTATGCAGCCTTCTTTTCGGGATTTGATTATAAAGTTATATACAAAAAAGGTTCCGAAAATGTTAATGCTGACTGTTTATCGCGAGCTTCAATAATCTCATCAAAATTTACGGACACTGCTATCAATAAGGAAGTTCATCAACTCTGTGAATCATCAATACAGCAGATTTTAACATTAAATTTAAATTTCAAAACGCTTCAAGTGGAAACACACAAAGATCAACAACTTTCAATTATTCTGCATAATCTTCAAAATAATCTGGTGGAAGATACCACATTTACAATCAACAATGGAATCGTTTTTAGAGGACAACGTGTAGTTATACCTACTAGTTTACAACAAGCTGTTTAAACGGAACTTCATCAAACCCATATCGGCATATCAAAAATGAAACAGCTAGCTCGCAGGTACGTCTATTGGAAGTCTATTAATAAGGACATCGAACGTTTGGTAAAGGAGTGCTCATCCTGTAGTTGTGTTAAATCCAGTCCGCCCAAAGCCAGACTACATTCGTGGGAGGAACCAGAAAATAATTGGCAGAGACTCCATATTGATTATGCAGGACCTTTTCAAGGCAATTTTTATCTAGTCGTCTTGGATGCTAAATCCAAATGGGCCGAAGTAGGAATAACGCCTTCAGCTCCATCTTCTAGCATTACTATAGAAATGTTGCTTGATTTGTTTGCTAGACATGGCCCAGACGTAATTGTATCCGACAAAGCTTCTATATTTACGAGCGATGAATTTCAAACATTTTGTTCAAGTCGTGGTATTTTTCAGAAGTTTATTGCACCATTACATCCTGCTACAAACGGCCTAGCCGAACGTAACGTTCAAACTTTAAAACATCGGCTCAAATCAATGGCAGGTGATCATCGTTCTATTCGTGAGAAGGTAAGAGATATTCTTTTTCATTACCGGGAAACGCCACTTTTAAATGGGAAAACGCCGTCAGAACAGTACCTGAACAGACAACTTCGTATTCAGCTTGACGCGTTAAAACCTCCTCAAATTCAAAACCAAAGTTCTGTAGATTTTTGCAAAGCTCGTCAGCTAAGCGTGGGAGATAAAGTGCTAGCTCGATACTACACTAACAATAAAAATTTATGGAAATTGGGAACAATCATCAAGAAATGGGGCCTTCTTCATTATCTGGTAGAATTGGATGAAGGTCACACGTTTAAACGTCATATAAACCAACTTCGGTCCACCATGATCCAACAACCAAAAAGTTTAGAAGTTGGACTTTTACAACAGGATTTCGATCCCATAACGCCAACACAAAATTTACAAGATTTAGTTCAAGTTCCAACCAACGCTGGAAAAAACACGGATCAGAATGAGAATACAAATGTCGAAGATCAGAACACAGCTGTTCCAGAACATCAACCACAACCTCATCGAAGAACCGCTAGACTCGTCGTACGCCAGCTTATTTGGATGATTATGTGTCTGATGCCTGAAGCTGACATATAAGCGTGGGAGAACTATTATAACTTTATCAACGAACTTTAAATGGCACCCTAATTGAAGTTGCATTATGGCAATACTGCAAGTAACCAACAAAATGCATAACGATCATAAAGGGTTTTTTTCTACGTCACTATTATTTAGATATATACATTTTTTCTTTATATACTTTTAAGCTAACTTTTCTCTTGTAAAAATATACAGTAATAAAAATGAATTCTGATGTAAAAACCGCGTGCAGCTTTTTTTACTAAGTAAATCGAAATACAATAGTATCAAAGCTGATACACCAAAAAATATATTTCTCAGCCTCCTTGAAGAACAAAAAAACTACTTAAAAAACAACAATTGGCGATTCATCTATACAGACGGTAGTAAGTCTCAAGGTATGGCACCAGCTTATGCTGTAGATAAAAAGAAAACTGTCATCTTTACCGACAGTCTTTCGGTAATAAAAGCCATAAGTAATCTCTTTAATAAAAAATGGAATATTATTAATAGAATAAGAGACTCACTCATCGATAATGAAAATAAAAGTACGAATACACTGGATTCCAAGCGACATAGGTATTCTTGAAAATGGAATGGCTGACTTATCTGCCAAATACGCATCATACGCACCAATAATAATGGACGGCACACTGGAAAAAATTGACATCCGACGCCACATCTCAAACTGCATAAAGGTCAAACTTAATCAGAAAGAAATTACTCACCATCACTACTCCCATATAAATCCAAATAATAACCAGCCTATCTATCCGACAGCGCTTAACAATAGTAACATTAAAACTTTCTCCAGATTACGCCTTGGACATGTCATCTTCTCGCATGAATGTGTTTTATAAAGAATACCCCAACCAACTTGGACCACATGTAATCACACTCTCTCAATCCAAAACCGACCAAAGACGAAAACTATTTGGGAATGAGTGTGCATTAAAACTACTCAAGGACCCATCTACTTTATCAAACTAACTAAACTTAAAATTTAAGCTTTTGCCAACATTGTAAACATCGGTTTGAATATTTATATTGAAGTTCATATGTAAATAACACACACATTTATATCAAATCAGAGCTGATGGCCACCGTTGCTAGTGCTCACAACTTTAATTTAATCTTAGAATTATATTCGTCAAGATTAAACAAATAAATAATAATAATAACTAGAATTGTGGTTATTTTGTTGAACTATTTATGGTTTTTAATCCAAATTTTTAATATTTAAATCATCAAATTTAATTTTCATTAAATTATTTTTATGAAGAAAGGAAATTTACAACATGAAAATTATTTAAAATTGTTATTGATAATCATTCATTCCTGACTGACCTGAGATCCCACCCAGGCGGCTGGTTACCATGACATGTTTCGATCGCAACCACTCGATCTCCTCAGATGGATTTGCCGTCTTACACTCGCAGCCATCGACGACTGCTGACGTCAATAGTCAAACATCAATCCTTAAATTGTATTATAACCTTTGGTAGATCGAAATTTGATTTTTTGAATGATTATCCATTTGAATTGATTTTACATGTTTTTCCTAACTTCTGTTTTTTTCGTATTTATGTCAAGAATTCTTCTTGAAGTCCAATGTACATTTTTTTGTTTTTTCATTTTGTCTTTCTTTTTCTTGTTGACCTTTTTCAGCACAACTTTAAGGACAAATGTACACATAGAGCTCGTGCCTTAGCTCTAACAATAACTAGAATTGTGGTTATTTTGTTGAATTATTTATGGTTTTTAATCCAAATTTTTAATATTTCAATCAGGCTTAAGTTCATCAAATTTAATTTTCATATAATAACAATAATATTTAAAAGATTTAAAAAACAATGAATTGAATTTCAATTCATGGAAAATTTAAAAAAAAATTCAATTATTTTTTGAACAAAATAAGTGTAAGAGGTTACTAATAGGAACATTCATAAGACGTAACTGTTGAGTGTTTTGCATAGAAAAATTCTCAATATTTCATAGAAAAATTCTTAAGTTTTCATAGAAAAATTCTTAAGTTTTCATAGAAAAATTCTTAAGTTTTCATAGAAAAATTCTTAAGTTTTCATAGAAAAATTCTCAATTTTTCATAGAAAGATATAAACAAAAGGGATGAGTTACTGTTTGATTTTATAACTACTAACAATCTTATTATCTGTAATATGGGTCGCCGACGTTCAGGAATAAGGATAGGCAGGCAGTGATAGATCTGACATTAGGAACCCGAGGGGGACAAAATTGGACTCCTTTAGGGAAAGAGTTGGAAAGAATTGGGTTGGCGCAAAGGGCCTTGGACGACTTCCTGCCGACTGACCTGGAGGGTGTTGTAAACAAGTTCACTCATCTGTTAAGGGAAAGCTATTAGCAGTCCTGCCCGGTTTCAGTTCCGGGCAGGCGTAAACAGCCTAAATGGTGGACCAGGGAACTTCACGTTCAAAGGTCTTCGGTTAGGAAACTGTTTAATAGGGCCAAGCTTACGAGAGCACTAGAGGATTGGAACTAGGAATGGGCAAAAAATATCGATATATCAAAATATCGATATTTAAAAAAAATATAATCGATATATACCGCCGATATTTTAAATACCGATATATCGATGTATCGATATTGAAAAACGACTATCGAATTCTATATTTTTTAAGTCAGTCTTCATTAAGAACTCATAATTTTAGCCGTTTTTCAAACAATATGTTTTTTAAGAATTGGAATCATTGCATGCATCATATGGGGCCTGTTCGGAAATGCATCACTGCGCTGCATCAGAAAAGCAAACTTTTTTTAATGCCGATAAAAAATAATTTAAATTTTTTTTTACTGTGTGACTATTATTTTTGTGGAGTATATGACAATTTTTTGGTCGACATCTACTTCACTGATATATATTTAAGCATTTTAAATAACTGATGCAGCGCAGTGATGCATTTCCGAACAGGCCATATTTTTTAAAAATATGGAGATCAAAAATAATTGGCATTTATAAGAAGCAGTGCCGAATACAAGAGGCAGATTGTCTGGAGTGCACATAAAATAGTGAGTGCTCCTGATGTCCATATCTGATGATTACTGGTTTGACTAAAACCAGTTGGTACTTTTGGGGTGCAATTCAAATTTTAAGAAAAGTTGGTACTTCCATGTCATATTTACTTCCATTTAAATTTTTCGTAATTTATTTTTTTTTCTCATGGTTTTTTTTGGGAAGGGAAGAATACCTTTTGTTTTTGTTATAATTGAATTTTTGTGTTGATTAAATTTTTTTGTTTTTATTAATTTTTTTTTAATAAAATGAAACAATAAAAAGTAACAATGTAATTACATATAATTAATTTGTTCATACATATGTTTGTACAAAGGTATACTGAATTTTTTAATTTGGTAATAGTTTCAGCAAAATACGTTCGATATATCGATATTTTTGAAATAATAAATATCGATACTCTAAAAAAATATCGATTCGATATATATCGATATATTTTTTCAACTTGCCCATCCCTAATTGGAACAATCACAGGGCTCAGTTCAACAGGATCTAAAAAGGTAAAGCGACTATCATGGAGACAATTTTGTGTATCCATCGATAATGTCAACGAGTTGTCAAGGCCCTGGGATACATCCAAAGGAATGACGGCTCATGGACTGAGTCTAGCTCTGAGACCCTAACCATACTCATGGAGATGCACTTTCCTGGGTGCATTGAAACCAGAGGTATGGAAGATGGTCAGTGGGACGTGATGTCCATGACATTGGATCAAACCTCCGCTTGCGTCGAGGAAATGGTCACAAGGCAGAAGCTGGCGTG
Source organism: Pollenia labialis (assembly GCA_949318255.1). Classification (NCBI taxonomy): domain Eukaryota; kingdom Metazoa; phylum Arthropoda; class Insecta; order Diptera; family Polleniidae; genus Pollenia; species Pollenia labialis. The sequence goes on along the minus strand of OX439140.1, from coordinate 140,375,500 downwards.
GGCGGTGAATACTTTCGACCCATATAAAGCACCAGGTCCGGATGGCATTTTTCTGGCCATGCTTTGCAACATCCCGGACGATGCATCATTTCTGCTGGTGAATATATTCATGAAATGCCTCAGTAGGAGGTTTCTGCCTAGGCGGTGGAGAGAGGTTAGGGTGATTTTTATACCCAAGGCTGGTAAAGCGGGCCACTCGAAACCGGGGGATTTTAGACCTATTAGTCTGTCTTCATTCTTGTTGAAGACTCTTGAGAGACAACTAGATTTCTATCTTAGGGGTAATATTGAGACCCGCCTTATTAGCAACGCTCAACATGCCTACCTGAAGGGTTAATCTGTTGAGAGTGCGTTACATGAGGTGTTGGGTTGTATTGAGCACGGTCTGAGGCAGAGGGAATATACTCTCGCCGCGTTTCTGGATATAGAATGAGCCTTTAATAACATTAGGATTGAGGCGATTAGGGATTCTTTAATGGAGTTGGGAGTCGAGGACATTCTGGTAGAGTGGATAGTCGGCATGCTTAGCAGTAGGATTATAAACTCAAGCCTTTACTGTGGTTGCTTGCGGTCAATGGGATTCTCAGATTATTTGATTCCATGGGTGGGAAAGTTGTTGCCTATGCGGACGACATAGTTCTGCTGGTCAAGGAAAATTGCTGTCCACGATCGGGGAAATTATGCAGGTGATGCTGGGCGAACTCTCGGCATGGGCAAAGAATAGGGGGCTGTGTGTTAACCCTGTGAAGACTGAGCTGGTGTTATTTATCAGAATGTACAGGATAGAGGGATTTAGGGGGCCAGTGCTAGATGGCGCCGAACTACCTCTATCGGCCGGTGCAAAGTATTTGGGTAATTTTCTTGACTGCAAACTGTCTTGGAAGAGAAATACTCTGGAGAAGATGAGAAGGGGACTCGATGCCTACTACACATGCAGGAACTCTAAGAACTGGGGTCTGAGGTCGGATATGATAAACTGGATTAACACATCGGTGGTAAGGCCTATACTCACCTATGGATGCATCGTTTGATGGAGTGCGTTAAGAGTGGATAGCTATAGGAAGATTCTCAACAAATTTCGAAGTAGTGCATCTCTTGGCATCACAGGCGCAAGGAGAAGCACTCCACAGGCAGCGCTGGACATCATACTATATCTGTCCCTAATTGAGCATTATGTAAGGAGTGTGGCTGCTAGGAACTTACTTAGACTTTACGAGTCCTCCTTAGTTAAACCTAGGCGGGATGATCACACGAGAATTTTGTATGAGGTGGGTCTGCTTGATCCGGGTATTATTCTCGACGGAATTTCGGAGCATAGGACTATGACCCTGGACTTCGGTGTAACACCACCAGTCGAGTTCCCTTATAGGGAAATTTGGAGTGGATCCAATATACTTTTAAGGGGTCGGCAGAATTTACGGATGGAACCAAGATGGAAACCGGCACTGACCGGATTGCAAGAGTCTACGGCACTATCGCCCAGATTAGACGCGGGGGCAACCAGGGTTCTACCGGGAATGGACAGGAGTGGTCTTAGAACGCTTATAGGGTTCTTGACGGGTCATTGTCCTGTTAGGGCCTTTACGGGCAAATGGGGCAACACCATACCGGACTTCTGCAGATTGTGCGATGATTCTGAAGAGCTGGAGACGATCGAGCATGTATTGTGCCATTGTCCTAGGATGCAGGGTCTCAGACAGAAGTGGCTAGGAGATAGATTTCACGACGAACTGGGGTGCATCGCTGGATGCAATACGGCAAATCTACTGGGGTTTGTCAGGGAAATATTGCGGTTGTTTCTGTTGAGGGGACTGTAGAGAGGGTATAGTTCTACGTGGAACCTACTAACATTCTAACTTTCTTATACCTTTCTTAATTCTATCCACCTCATACTTCTTTTCTCAACTTTTCTCTTGCTATCATTGAAGGGATTCACAATGGACCGCATTGGTCTCCGAGTGGAAATGTGCCCTTCTTAGCCTAACCTAAGTGTAATAAACATGAAAAGTGACAAAATGAGTTCGGAAAGTGAAAATGATTTTGAAAAAAGTTTGGAAAGTTCTGTTATTAATTCCAACAAAATTAAAAATTTCAATCTGGAAAACAAAAATAAACGTATGTATGGCAAGAATTATCAGGGAATATCAAATGGAAATACGAGCAATATATCAGCAAGCAAATGAAGGAAACATGTACATCAAATTGTTGTGAGAAAAGTTCTGCTCGGCACTGTGGTTTTATTACGGAAGAATATTTGACCTATTCTGGAAAATTTGCTGGAATGAAAGAAAAGTATTTGTCAAAAGTCTTATTGAATAATCGCAAAGAAGACGTGTTTGCGTGAAAAATTCTCAACGTTCCAATACAAAACCGTAATTTTTGGTATATGGTCAAATCAAAACAAAAATGTTGTATTATCAAATGCTCTACTTTCGTTTTGCAAGGAAACAAATTCGACTATTGAACACATATACCTAGTTGTTGGACACACACAAATGGAGTGCGTCTTACACATTCGCTCATAGAAAGAACAATTGGCCACAAACAAATTAACTTACGAATTTAGTTTACGAATCAGTTCCCAAACTTTATTCATCAATACGTGCCGGTAAGGTATTCAGCCTTATTGTGGTTGTCGTTTTCGTAAACAAACGTGTCGTTTTTTGTAGTAGATTAAAGAACACATGTTGTGTATTACTTTAATCTATTACACAGTCGTATACGACAACGACAACCACAATAAGGCCGATTATTTTGAATTTTCCCTAAGACCCTTATACACTATTATACAAGTCTGACGTATTTTGAAAAAAAAAGCATCTCTGATCTAATTATTGTTTGAAAATGTTCAAAAAACATTAACAACTTATCACTTTTTGAGATAGTATATAACTGCCTTTTTAAAGACTCTTAAAACATTTTTTTCTACAGGTAAAAAGATTGGAGATCCCACAGTCAATATGATTCGGGTATTAGCCTATGATCCCTCAGTAGTAATTTATTTTAGAGTAAAAGCAACAGATGAGTATAAGGAACTTCCACAAAGAATTAAAAACAAGTAAAAACCAAATAAAATATATACAGCGTTTGAACCTTTGAAATCATATTTACAACGAATTAAAATTTCAAGCAAAAAATGGCAACATCTTTAGGACCTTAAACAGTTTCTTCCATCCAATTGCCATTCTTATTACAATGAAATTCCATTTGAGAGATAGTTAAAGTTCTGTTCTGTTCTGTTATTTTATTTGCATTGTAGTTATTGTTGAGAATTATCTTTTGTTTTTGCAAAACATTTTTTTCTTTCATATTTTGCAAAAAAAAAATATATGTACATATATATAAATGCAGGGTTTAAAAAACTGCAGTCGAACCCATAAAGTGTCGAACTAAAAACGAAAATGTGTGTCCACCTTTTCGCCTTTTAAGTTGGTTTGACAGCGGCTTTTTACATTTAAGGAGGCAGAAGTAAAAGCAATAGTTTTTTTGGCCAATGACAAATTATTAAGTGGAAAAAATTGCAGTTTTTTAAACGTTGCATAAATGTATAAACTGATATATTAAAAAACAACAGAGCAACTTCTTTTATTGTACATTTTACAAATGTCAAACAAGATTTTCTTTAAAACTTAAGAAAATTTCATTGTAGTTACGAGTTTTTGTTGAAGAAAAAACGAGTTTAAAAGCACGTAACTAACCTAACTCTTTAAAACATCAATAAATTATTATTTTTATTCCGGAAATTAATAAATCGATCTATTTTTAGTAAATCTGCGATATTTGATTACCAAATTTGCATTTACTTTTCAATATATGTATGTATGTATGTATGTATGACATTTTTTGTTTCTCCTGTCAAATATTAAAAATGTCAGTTACGTGGTTTTTGATTTCAGCTGACGATATGTAACATGCTGTTTGGTCCAGGCGCTGCTCAGGATTTTCTAAATAAAAAAAAAAAATTAATTACTGGAAAATTTTGTTAATAACTTGACCCCAGCACTATCTACCATTAATAAAAACAATTTAAATATCTGGTCAACAGCGTCACCCATTGGAAGTTTTTTTTAAAAACCATCAGTGAAAATAGAACTTTCCAACGCAAGCACTCGTTTGAAAATCGGTAGAGTGGTTCTCGAGTTATAAAATCACGAACATAGGAAAACTTATTTTTATATATATAGATTTACTAGAGTAACCCTGCCCGCGTTGCTGGACATTGCAATAACATACGTTTAAGTCTTTGTATTAAAAATAAAATTTTCTAGAAAGAATGGACATTTTCCTGAAAAAGAAGTGCACATACATTTTTTAAAGTGAGAACATCAAAAATAAAAAAATTGTTTGCAGAGCTTGGTGGTAAACGACATTTTTAGTATTGCCATTTTCACAAAAAATTAATAAAGACGACGCACATTGGTTGAAGTTCATATAACGAGCGGCTAAAAATAGAAGAAGTTGTCGAAGGACAATGAAACTTGGCACATAGGCATTTTTTGTTTGAATCAAGAAAAAATGGAAAAATCAAAATGATCCGCCCACCACCCATACAACTTGTATTGAAAAAGTGGCATAACTCCCTTGATTTTGATTCTATCAACTCAATTTTCACTAAAAATAAATATTATAATTTTTCAAAAGATTTTGTTATTCGTGCTTAATTCCCAGTTTTTATTATTGATAAAAACACTTGAAATTTATTGTTGATGGGATAAGCTATTCCTATGCGCATTTCACTGGTTGCTTAGGCCATATCATCAGGAAACTTCATCCATAAAGATTTTAGAAAAACTAAAGATATTAAACCAAATAAAACTGTTAAACGTATAAGAATTATAACAACAGTTCTACTTGTAATAATATCAAAGCTTAAACAAAACAACATCAACAATAAACAGTGGGTTCGTCTCATCTTACATTCCCCACTACAATTAGTTGAAATTCTCTAAACATTAATTATAGTTGTAATTAGGTTAAGAAAAACAAAATAAAAACAACAACAACTTACAAAAGATGTTGTCAATTAAGTGTTTTTTATTTTAGGCCGAGCACCTTTCTGTTTATTATCAAAAAGTAATTTCAATTTTTGGGAATACAAAATTTAAATTTTCAAAAGATTTTGTTATTCGTGCTTAATTCCCAGTTTTTATTATTGATAAAAACACTTGCAATTTATTGTTGATGGGATAAGCTATTCCTATGCGCATTTCACTGGTTGCTTAGGCCAGATCATCAGGAAACTTCATCCATAAAGATTTTAGAAAAACTTAAGATATTAAACCAAATAAAACTGTTAAACGTATAAGATGATGATCTGGCCTAAGCAACCAGTGAAGTGCGCATAGGAATAGCTTATGCGCATTTCACTGGTTGCTTAGGCCAGATCATCAGGAAACTTCATCCATAAAGATTTTAGAAAAACTTAAGATATTAAACCAAATAAAACTGTTAAACGTATAAGATGATGATCTGGCCTAAGCAACCAGTGAAGTGCGCATAGGAATAGCTTATGCGCATTTCACTGGTTGCTTAGGCCAGATCATCAGGAAACTTCATCCATAAAGATTTTAGAAAAACTTAAGATATTAAACCAAATAAAACTGTTAAACGTATAAGATGATGATCTGGCCTAAGCAACCAGTGAAGTGCGCATAGGAATAGCTTATCCCATCAACAATAAATTTCAAGTGTTTTTATCAATAATAAAAACTGGGAATTAAGCACGAATAACAAAATCTTTTGAACATTTAAATTTTGTATTCCCAAAAATTGAAATTACTTTTTGATAATAAATAAGAAATTGTTAAATTTTCCAATATTAATAAAACAAAATTTTGATAACACTTAATAATACACCACTTATCACTGCACTTGCCAATTTAATGTATATTAGTAAACAACAATTCAAATTCAATTGAAGCTTATGCTTTTTTCAAGAATGAAATGTATAATTAACACTATTGACTAGTATGTAAATTACAATTTGTAATAATGTTAAACAGTTAAGAATTATGGCAACAACAACAAGCTTGAACGAAAATTCATGTTTTGTTACTTTGGCCCTAATTTTGTAAAACACAACGCACGCCAAAGTATTATGTATATTGAAAGCAAAAACAAAATCATAAATATTTTGTAATCGTAGGATGTACAAACGCTAATCCTTCTCGAAATCTTCTTATGCGATTTTTACAAACTCTTTAAAGTTCAGTTCTTGAATACTTATCAGAACATTTACTAGCTGTAGGGGTGACCGTGATTTCAACACTTTCGGAAGCAGTCATGTTAAGTAGATCAATAAGACGTTTTTTCGATCTATTGTCTTTGACATTATCGAGCTTTGTATCGAGGGTCGAGAACTGTATATAAGCAATAGGTTTCATTATTCTCTAAGCCGTTAAATCTTTCATGCTAAGTTAGTCGCCTATTTTTTGGACTCTTAACTATTGTGCATCTCAGTTTATTAATTTATTGTATTTTCTAAAAATTTTCGGAGACTGTTAACTTAGCGGAAGAGCGTCAGACAATGTATTTGCTTATGGATTTTGTTGCCTCTTCGAAGTAGCCCAAAATTTGTAGCAAAATTATTTTTATTCTTACAAAAATCATTAAAAATAAGCAGGAAAATCTTAAAACGTATCAAAAACAACATTAGTAGCAATATGGTTCAAAACAAAACGACTAAAACTGCTGGTCCACACCCAGCGGTCATTACGTTGATATGTTTATGCATCAGTCCGAAAATTAGTAGTGTAATATTGTATTGAAGTACACAGCAAACGTGTAGAATATCGTATCGAAATCATGAACTAGGATTAGTTTCTACTTTAGCATGTGTCTTCAAAACAGGTCAAAAAAGTCATGTACGTAGAGACTGAGAGCTTTAGAATAGAAAAAAAAACAATTTATTATTTTGTTTGATTTTATGCTCTGCCGTTAAATGTGTTATTGCTCAGTTGATAATAATTAAAAATGTATATACCTACATATGTATGATTGTATGTACGTACGCATATATCGCGACCTTAGCACAAGGTTCTATACGCACCTAATTTAAATGTCAGATAGAATCTTGTTGTTCTTAGGTCGAGATATATTTCGACCAAGAACATCTTACCTTCTTGCAAATTTGGCACCAATTTGTAAACAATATCTTGCATTGTTCGATCAAAGCTAATGTATTGAAGCGGGTGTGATTGATGTATAACATTTTCGCAGGTAGGACATGTCTTCTTTTCCTCCAGATGTTTTACCAAACAACTTTTGCAAACTAAATACAAATTAAAATCAACACTTAAATCATATTTTATCGAACAATAATAATGCATTCTATACTAACAGGTATGTAAACACTCTGTAACTGTGGTAGCATCAATGAAATATCCTCCACATATTTTGCATGTTATATGGGGATTAATAGACTTCAATTTAACTCTTCTTTCCATTTTGAAAAATATTGTCCATACTATGTATTTAATATACTATTATTGCACGTTTTTTTAATTTGTTGACCCGATAGAGATCCAGAACTATAAAATTATTTTCTTACACGCACATACAAGTTCTTTTAAGTTTTTATTTATATTGATCATTTGTCTATATGCATAGCTTTCGTAATAAATTTTTATATATATTCAAATACTTTAATTAATATTTTATTTTGGAATATATATTTGTATATAAATAAATATTAATAATTCGAGAAATAAAATAAAAAGTAATATAAAAAAAATTGACACGAACAGTTTTTTTTATTTTATGGCTTTTCTCTTATTTCATTTTTCGGTGTTTTATTTTTGCGGTTGGCAGCCCTGCAAAAATGTCAAGTGTCATGAGTGGCTATGTTCATGACAGTTGAGTACATAATTATCTTTGAACATGAATTGGCGTTCAAATTATTCATGTCATGTTGACGACATGTTTTTTATTTTGTATAGTCGTGCGTATACAAGTGTGCTTTTTTAATATTGAAAACAAAATTAAGCAACGAAAGAAAAACCAAAGCATACTGACAGTACATGCATCTGTGTAATCTTGTATTTTCCCCTCGACCCACTTGCCGACAAAGTACCCTACAAGAAATGAATCAAGTTTTCGGTCATTTCTTTCAATCATTTTCTTTACACCAAAATTAAAAATGTGACTAATCGCTTATTCAAATCTTGCAGGGTAGCAATCATGTCATTAAAACACAAGGCGAATTCATACCAGGTAATCTCGGTACTACAACAAGTACAACTCCTACAAAAACAACAAGTAATTTGTTTTTGTAAAATCATTGTACAATGTCAAAAACAGAAATAAAACAAAAGAGAAACAAAGTTAATAAAAGAGAATAAACAAAATTTTGACATCCAACAGTGATTTTAGCTAAAAAAAATCAGCAGGTAGGGTTGCCATACGTACTGTTTTTAACAGTACATGTACTGATTTTTTGCAATTGTACTGTTTTATGCATAATGTCCAAAACAGTACGCAAATGTGCTGTTTTTTACACTTTGTACTGTTTTTTGTACTGTTTTTTTTGGTTCAGTCTACAAAAAACCAAGATATTAAGAAAAACCCTGTTTAAGTCATATTTTGAAAATATCCTAATATTTAACAGTACATAGATTAAAAAAAAGGTTGTGTTCCAAACAAAAAAGCTCTAAAATAATAAGACTTTTTACGCTGTGGTCATTGTTTTCTCATAAACACGCAGTAGACATCTTAATTATAATGGGTGACTCGCAGCAGTTGTATATTTTCATGTTATTATTTTTAAGACATATGTATGATTTTATAGCTACCTCTTCCAATAGTATTTTCCTTTAAACACCTGAGGAAGATAAAAACAAAATTGAAATTTTGTTAAAAATATTATATTTTTTAAATACTAACGTCTGTATTTATAAAAAATTTTTAAATTTAATAAAGGTTTACAAAACAAATTTTGTATAAAAATTTTCCTTAATAAACTTTTGTAAGATTTAATAATCGTTTATAAATACGGGGGTAAATAAATACTTATTCCAACACAACTATCGTTAATTCCTAGAATTTTTTTTTTATATTCGGGCAAGTTCTGGAAATCGAAATCACGTGAAATTGAAAAAACGAACAAATTTAAAAAATTCTCCGGGCTCAAAATTTATAAAAATACCTAATTCCTTTCGGACCACTTTTCTCTACCTAAACTACTTTTGAAATAAAGAAAAGCTACGTTAATTTTTACAAAAATTTTATTGAATATTTTCAGCGTATAAATTTTATTGAAACTTGTTTTTTACTATTTTAATATTTTCGGATTTTGTTAAATAAAAATACACCAAACTGTTTTTTGGAATTTATAGATTATAGCTGAACTTGGTAAAATTGTCCGTAAATAGCTTAACATTTTTTTGAAATTTGAAAATTAACTTGGACACATACATTTTTTCAAATTCTATTTGATTTGTGCAACTATGTGTGTGGTGAAAATTGCTTTAACTACCAGTATGCTTAAAGAAAGTCCTACTTACACAAATGGAGTAATTTCGTATACGTTTAAAATGCCATAAAACGGAAATCATTCCTTTGTCGTTACACATTTCAAGTGTTTTTCGTTATATAATTGTTGCATATTCAATCAAAAGTTTTAAATATATAATAATTTAAATAAATAGTTGTGTTTTCGCCAAAAAAAAAATGTACTGTTTTTTTCTTGATTGTACTGTTTTTTTGTGGTCAATGTACTGTTTTCCCGAATTTAAAATCTGGCTACCCTATCAGCAGGGCTTTTAAGACCACCTGTAATAAATTCGCCTTGTTAAAACATCAGCCGTATGAACACAGACATAGTATATGAAAGCCGCAGAAAAAATCGATAGTTTACAAAAATTAACTATCGATACTATCAATAGCGCTATCGATATTTTGACACCTCTAAGAAAGAGGGTGAAGAAAAAAGCCAAAAAATAATGTTTATGCAAAAAATTAAATACTCGAATGGAGGCATTTGCTATTTAAAACTTTGCATTCTTAAAAAAGTACAAATTTTTGAAAATATATTAAAAATCGTGAGTACTTTAAATATTTAAATAAAAATTTAGGATAAAGTGCAGTTTACGGGGCGTACTAAAAAGAAATAAAAAAATATTCCATCAGAATAAAAAAAAACCAAAATTAAAATTTAAAGGGGCTGATGCCCGTGGGCCCCCAGGAACAGAGCTGCCGTTTTTGGTTATTTCTAACCAAAATTGGTTATATTTTTTTTCAATGTGGAGATGTGAATATTTTTTTCATTTTGGTTACTTTTTTCTAAAATACGTACAATATGTATTCTTGATACAATTACATATTTACGATTCAAATAATTTTTTACGTGCACTATGATTTTTCCATTATTTGTAACCAATGAACGAAAGATTTTATAAATTTCGAAAACAAAAAATCACTTTCAAAACAGCAACCAAATAATTTTTTTTAATTTTTGCCAAGGCCCATCTATCAGGTCTGCTTACTTGTACAAAAACAAAAAACGAATCTTTTTAGTTGTCAAAAATTTACTACCACATATACAAAGCAAAAGGAAAAAACGTGTATGTGTGGCATACCATAAACGTATACATGCACATGTAAACAACTTTTGACAACTAAAAAGAACATAAACAATGATCATCAGGCTTCTTGCACAGACCTAATGGGCCTTGATTTTTGCTAAGAAAAATATTGCCATTTGTGATTTTTATATTAAAAACGGACATGTTCGAAAACATATGAAGCGATGGAAATTTTCAATATTTTTTTTTAATTTAGCGTAGTTTTTCTTGATTTTAACCCTTTCAGTGTTAAAAATAATTTCTGGCGAGATAAAAATCTAAAAATTTGTATTTAAGGTAATGTGATGGCGCTGAAGCCGGGAAAAATAGTAGTTTTCGTCTCAAGCACCTACCCTGGATTTTAGGGAATGTCGAATATATTCGACATTGACCTTCAAGGATACCTATTGTTACGTATATATGATTCTCTTTTGTACGGAAATAAAAGAAAAAAAAAATGGATTTTTTACGATTTATCCGTTAAATATTTATTGAAATAAGAAATTTTTTTGCAATTTCACACCTGCTGTTGTTTTCTGACAGTGGCACACAATGAATGCCTCCATGGTTTTCGGCTATTCGGACTGTTCACCAACTTACACCTAATTTTCACGATGATTTAAAAGACATGTCTTTTTTGTAGTTCTTTTTTAAAGAAACTTCCAAAAACATGTTAAATTTTTACAATGTTTCTAATTTTGTTTGATTTTTTTTTATTTTCCTTATATATGTACATATGTACATATGTATTCAATCTTTTTTAAATTAAATTTGTTTGTTTTTTTATATATTAATAAGTAATTGTCATTTTGAAATAAAAATACAATATAAATTAAAAACAAAAATTTAGTGCAAAGAGGAATGTCAAAAAAACACAGAAAATACGATTCATGTCTTTTTTTCTACCCTGCTTACTTCTCTCCCCCGCTCGCTATCAAACTAAAAAAGACATGTTTCAAAAATAGGGGAAAAAATCATCATGAAAATTGGGTGTTATATTGCTTTTAAGAGTCAATAAAAGTGGAAACTTCGGAACTCAGTGGACGTATTGACTTGGCATATATATAAATCATCAATATTTTCTTCTGACATAAAGTTCTGCTCGCCAGGCACAATATCCTTTGATTACACTTGTGGGATTTCAAATATGACGTCATCATTATCATCTTCAATTACGTCCTCAACATCCGAATAAGCTTCTAACATGGCCATTACCTGGTCATTATTAAATTTTTCCATTGTCTATGGAAATCCGTAGAGAAAATGTTATGATTTCTAAATAAAAACACTATTTTGTAGTGCTTACTAATAAAAAAAAATACAACCTCTTAACCCTTTCGCGGACACCCCTTTTAACGAAGGGTTTCCCGTGGGCATTTTGCTATATCTACGTCATTTTTATAGATAGCAAAATTCCGAAAACACCAAACTGCTCAAAATTAAAAATATAATCTATTTAAAGGATAAAAATGACATAAGATTTTTGACGTTTATTTCCGTCATGATGCTCCTTGTATCTCAGCGATGACGTTAGAGACCATGACGTCGATTGCCGTCAGACGAAAATATACGTCTAGACACGTATAAAACATAAAAAGCTTTGAAGTTCAGCTGTAACGCTTATACACGTCAATGTTAATTTTTAAATTAGCAGCTATTTTAGAAAAATAAAACAACATATTTCGTTAAAACATAAAAATATTTAATTCATAAAGTTCAGTCTTTGGTAGTAATAGAAATAAAACTTAATAAAAGCGAACAAAAATTTTTTATTCCCACAAACACGCGTATTCTGCAACTGAACTAATTTCCACATAAACTTGACGTGTATAGCCGTCATGTGTTTGTTGGATACAATAATATGTTTTTTTTTATACTTCGCAACAGGTGAACCTCTAATATGATATCATGCCTTAAACTTTGTATATAAACATTCATTATATGCAAAAGCAATGTATCAAACAAAGTTGCTGATCTTTTGTTGAAAAGCTTCACTATTAAACGTTTAGCAGCAAAAATGTTTATGACGTGTATGAACGTCATGTCCCACCAGAAACCTTTGTTTTGACGGCTATACACGTCACTGTCCGCGAAAGGGTTAAGGTAAATGTCGATTATATGCGACAACCGAAAAAGATCCACAAAAAAAACTTCAATTTATTTTTGCAATATTTTTTTCAAGTAAACATTTATTTACCTTTGTATCAATACTAACAATTTTTTTTAATATGGCCTGATCACCGAAATTATTACTTTTTGCTTCCTAAATATAACCTTTTTACAAATTTTCTGACTAGTGTACGACAATGCGCTCAATAATAAGAAAATAAAGACAATGCCTACTATAATAACAAATTAAAATAGCAAAAGTGTCTCTCTTTCAGATAAAACAAAAAAAAATATAATTAACTGTACATTTTTATACATTAAAAGGGCGAAGAAGCAGAGTACAATGTAATGTCGAATATATTCGACAAAAACACTGAAAGGGTTAAGAGTGTTTAAGAAAAGTAGTACTTAAATTAGGAAGTGCATAAAATCATGCGGAATCGATTTCAGGAAATAACTGAAAAATTAAACAAAAGTCGTTTTTAGTTTTTTTTAAAAAACTTGAAAATGAGTTATATTCTAAGTTTAAGTTATTTCAAGAAGTATATTAAAATACATATTTGAAAATACACATAGGCATTTTAAAGATTTTTCAAAAATACATAATTTTAACATTTATAGAACTTTCTGTAAGAAATGGCCGTTAGTTACCGAAATTTGAAATTTTACTGTTTAAACTTGGTATTTATATTTATTTAATGTTTTTTAAGATAATTATTTGGTAAAAAAACTTTTGACTGTCAGTCATTTACTTTTTTCCCATTGAATGTACGTTGCGAATATTTTACAATGATTCACCAAACATTTCAAATAGAACCATTTTGAAACAGTTATTTTCAATAGAAGAATTATAAATTTTAAATATAATTTACAAACAAGAGAAAAAGTTTTTTTAATGTAAATTAGAAGATATTAAAATAAAATGCATTTCGCATATCGCCAAACGCACATTGCGACCAAAGGATTAAGAAATCGCATTTGACAGTTCTGCCAATAACACCTAAAAAGCGGAAACCAATTTTTCATTTTTGTTATAAATAACTGGCATATTACAAAAATATTCAATAAGTTTCTCGTTATTTTTTAATATGTAAAAGAATTACTTTTCTTGTTTTGTTTTCTTGATTAATAATTATTATTCTACTACAAAGTGCAAATAACCTTTGTATTACAATGCAACTTGAAATAAATTTTAATGATTTTCTCAATTAATAAAATGCATTTTGAATTTGTTTATATTTTTTTACATTTGGTAACTTTTTCAAAAATTTTGGTTGTAAAAATTGAATTGGTTGTGGCAGCACTGCCCAGGAACCAAAAACTGTCCCGCCCACTTAGCGATATGTGTGGGTACTAGAGGCCTGCAAGAATAAATAAAAAGTAATTTCAACACACTTTTGTTTTTAACTACAATGTGTCGAGCACCCAGGGTTGTTATGCTTTTTTTTTTTAAAAAAATCGTCAAAAGTTTGAATAAAATTTGTCAAAATCGTCAGGAACATTTACAAAATCGTCAAATTGTTAAATTTTACAAATCTGAGGCAATTTATTGCACGGATTTTTTATGGATTGGTTAAAAAATAAAAATTTTTAGCATGAAATTCTATTTATGATACAGAAAACAGTTATATAGTTACGTGTTATGCTAGAAACACAACTGGGACGAATAATTCGCAACGAATATTCGTCGTCAAAAATAGAACACATTGGTATGTATGAGAATACACACAATCGTTGCGTAGACCGAAATTCGTCATGCGTAACGAACACTGCGATAGGTTTATTTCTATTTCTTACGCAGACGAACGACGAATAAATTGGGACAGAGACAGCTAACCGCAGCTAAATCATGAAAGCTGTAAAGAATCACAGGGAAAACTCGTTTCTAATGCGAACTTGGCTAAAATTTGCAAAAATCGCGAAAATTTTTAATATTTTAAACAAGCCATAAAATTTATTAAAAGCCTCTAAAACTATAAGGAATGGCAAAAATTCGATAAAAATTGCTAAATTAGCGGAAATTCTCAAAAATTTGCTAACAGCGGCATAAAAACAATATCTAATATATTCTAAAAATCGTTAAACCTGTAAAGAATCATAACCCTTATAGATAAAAATCGCTTATATCGCGAACATAGCTAAAATTTGCAAAAGTTGCAATATTTAAACAAACGCAAAAATTTATTTGAAATCGCTAAATCAGTTTAAAATATCAAAATATCCGATAATAACATAAAAAAGTTTGCAAAAATAGCGAAAATTATCGAAAATTTTTAATTTTTCAAAGAACCCATAAAATTGATTAAAAGTCCCTTAGACTATTAGGAATGGCAAAAATTCGTAAAAAATTGTTAAATTAGCGGAAATTCGCAAAAAATTGCTAACAGCGGCATGATAGCAAAGTATACTATTAATTATAAATCGTTAAAACTGTAAAGAATCAGACAACTTACAGACACAAATCGCGAAAATGGATGAAATTAGCGAAAAATTGCAAAATTTGAAACAAACCCAAAAACTAATTTGAGTTTGCTAAATCGAAATGAAGAACACCAAAAATGCTTAAGTAATCCACTTTCGAGTGGATTCCAATTAAAAGTTTATGTTTTTTTTTTGTTGAAATATGGTCAACCTATGATTTGATAAATGTTAACAAACAAAGAAATTTTAATAAAATTATTGCTAGTTAAAGAAGATGAAAATGGATGAAAATGTAAGGGATGAAATATAATCAAGCGTCCAAGGTATTTATTTTTATAAATTAAAAAAAAATCAAGTCTTATTAATACTTGGAATTTACGCACTTATTGTGTCTCATTTGACGAATTTACGCAACGAATTGTTGCCGACGAATTCGTCGTACTATGCAAAGTTCGTCGTTCGTCCCAGTTGTGTTTATACCAAGACCATTTGTCAAAAGTTGTTTACATGTGCATGTATACGTTTATGGTATGCGACACATACACGTTTTTTCCTTTTGCTTTGTATATGGGGTAGTAAATTTTTGACAACTAAAAAGATTCGTTTTTTGTTTTTGTACAAGTAAGCAGACCTGATAGATGGGCCTTAGGCAATACTTATTGTATACTTATAAAAATAAATTACCAATGCACGCCTTGGTAAAATTACCTAAATTATTTTTCTGTGTGAAAGATCAATACAATCAAATGCATTACTAAGTAAGGTCTAATGAAACCATTACACACAGTTTACGTTCATTTAAATTTTTTCTTATAGAATCAGTCAAAGAGAGTAATAATGAGGTTGTATTTTAATTCTTACGAAAAGCAAACTGATTTTGGTGTAGTAAAGTATATTGATCAATATAACATAAGATTTGCATTTTTATCAAATTCTCAACTATCCTAGATAATGCTGGTAATATACTTATCGGTCCTAATTCATCAATATCACAATTAGAAGCTTTAGGAATGTGTACAATTCTTGCCAGTTTCCATAATTTAGGGAAAGATGAAGCTGCAAATATTGTATTAACGATGTGCAGTAACAAATTTGATATTAGGGGATAAATAAGCTTAAAAAATTACATAGGAACATATCAGGGCCGACAGCATTTGATTTAATTTGCTCCATACCCAGAATCAGTTCATCTTCAGTAATAATTCGAAAAGAAAAAGCTTCAATTTCACTGCCAAAATCAAGAAATTTAAAACTATTAATCCTGCTCGTTCTAAAATTGCCTAAGAATCTGTTATTTAACAATTCAACATCAAACATACTTAAAGAATTAACACTTCCTGCACAGCCAAGCTTTTTAAGTCTCTTTCAAATCAGTTTATTATCAACAGCATCAAAGAAACGAATACCAAATTTTCTCTTTTCTCTTCTGATGGTTGACTTCGCCTTATTACTATATTTACAGTATATTTTCCAATTTAAAACAGTAGGACTATTACGATAAGCCTGGAACGCTAGATCTCTTAAAGACCTTGCATGCACAACATTACTCATTTTTTAAAATTAGTATCATCATAATTACAATTTATTCTAGAAACCGGTACCATATCATGAAGCTCATTTAGCATTAAATTAAATGAATATAGGAGTGCCCATATATAGGAGTGTGCTGAAATCGAAAACGTTAAACGCAGAAATTTTTAGTCATTTTTTAATAAGGATTCTGTAATAAAACAATTTTATGATTATTATAATATTTTTTTATAATTCTGTTAAACAGAATTTTATAACAAAAATTATTAGAAAAATGTATGTAGGTACTAAAAACAACTTCTCAATTCTTGCGTTTTCGATTTCCAGCATACCCCTGATAAGTTAATATTTAATTGTACTAAACACATACAATTGGGGTATTCACAAGGTGTGCTATCATGTTATATTGTCATAATGTTCTAACATTTTACAATGGTTTAAAAATATTGTTGTTGCTTTTTTAACAACAAGTGTCTTAAATAAATAGAACTTTGCTTGCTATGTTTATTTTGAATGTCGTAATTAAACCGAAAAGACCTGCGCTGAACGCTAAAAAATTTAAAATAGTCAGGTAAGATCTAATTTAATTTATAGATTCATGGAATAGAATTAAAATATTTTTTTATTTTTGGTAAATATTTTTTTTATTTGTTTTAAATTAGCTGATTTAAATTCAAAATAGCACATTGAACTATGAGGGTTTGTTCACAACAGTAGTATTTTTTCATGTTATTATATTAAGACATATGACTTTATGACATCTTGTGAATCCCCCAAATATGTTTTCATAAAAGAGTGTAATTTTAAAAGGTTATTTATGAAATGCATTGCGTTCTGTCACATGGTGGAATAAGTAGGTGGCATCGTTACGGCAACAAATACAACATTACAACAAAAATTGAAATTACATCACCGTTTACGTCAAAAAATACTTTAAACAAAAATCAAAGCGTGCCGCTGAATGTGATGAAATAAATAAAATATAATAAATAAATAATAATTTTATTATATCTTATTTATTTCAATTAAAAATTATCCAAAACTTTAATAAAATACAATAATCACAGCACAAAACGTGGACTTTTTGAAAACATAAACAAAACTTTGAAATAAACCTAGACAAGCAATGCAAGAGCAAAAAATCGTCATCTGGCGTAGTTCTGCCACCTGTTTGTTTCACCATGTTCAGTCAGATACATGTTACAGGGAATTTATCGTCACCTTAAACACAAAAGACCCTAACTAACAAAAATTAAAACTTTTTCTAATTTATCTGATGTTTTTCATCAAGACAAAAGTCCACAAATGTTTTAGAGTCTTTCGAGCAATATTAACGATTTTATTGACAAAAAAACAAAGATTATCGAAAACGTAAGAATTTGGAAGTTGTTTTTAATACACTTTTATTCTACTTTTTGTTATAAAATTCAGTTTAATAGAGAAATAGTTGATAATATTTGTCATAAAATTCTCTTATCAAAGATATCTTATTCAAAATCCGACTTTTAAAATGTTTGCGTTTTATGTTTTCGATTTCGAATACCTAACTCACAGTTTGTGTAATATGCAACATTTTTAATTTTCAAAACAACTGGTAGGTAGGTCTTATAACAAAATAGAAGAAAAATTGGCTGAAGTGCACTTTAGGGGGGGTACGAAAAAAAAATAAAAAAATATGCTACCCGATTCAGAATAAAAAAAGAAAAAAACCATAATTAAAATTTAAGGGGGCTGAGGCCCGTGGGGCCCCCTGGACCCAAAAAACTGTCCCGTCCACTTAGTGGAATTTGTGGGTACTCAAATTAAAGGTAATTGTACAAGAAAAACAAAAATAATAAAATTGAGGGCGGGCGGGACTTTTGCGGCCCTCTGGGTCAAAAAAAGTGCACCCATCCACTCACATCTATGTGTAGGTACTCAAGTTAAAGGAAGTTTGCTCACGATTGTAAATATTTTGTTTTATTTTGTATTTTTTAATGTTTTATGTTCCTTTTGGTTTTTTTCTTTTTTTATTCTGAATCGGGTAGCATATTTTTTTTATAAAATAAAAATTTATTTTAAACAGCAATTTATATTATTAAAAATTTTTTTCTTCCCCTGTAAAATTTTCAAAATGCTAGATAGTGCCTTTTGCGGTGACGATATGCATGTATGTATGTGTGTATCCGCTCTCTTATTCTACTTAAATTGTAAAAAAAAAATAAAAATGTTGAATATTGAATGGTTTTGCCACTTAATCATGAACCGGCTTTGAGAATAAGTAATAAATTTGTTTATGCACACTCAAAAGATTCATCTTTTAGCAACAAGTAAATACCCTTTAAAGTGTTATTGCCTTTTAAAATACAAATTCTGAACCCAACAACAATCTGTAATTATAAGAATACTTTAAGTTATTTAGTCTTATATTGACTTTGCGCACTGACGGTTGGTTGGAGTTTTGTTTCTTGCAGCTGGCTTCTATTAATCAAACAAAAAAATTTATAATGTCTGTCGGACGTGTGTTGATATATGGTGGTAAAGGAGCTTTAGGAGCAGCTTGTGTCTCTCATTTTAAAAGTCACAATTATGTGAGTATTATAAAAAAAATTCAAGCTTAATGACCTTGTATTTAACATACGTACTTTCACTTTATTTAATAAAAAACCTTGTTATTTATTGTAAATAGTGGGTTGGCAGTATAGATTTGAGTGAAAACGACCAGGCTGATGTGAGTATAGTAGTAGCACGTGATGCATTATGGCCAAACCAAGAACAAGAAGTTTTAACTAAAGTTGGAGATGCTTTGCAAGGTAATAAACTGGATGCTGTTATTTGTGTTGCTGGTGGTTGGTCCGGTGGTAATGCCAAAAAAGGTAAGTGCTTATATTATTTAATTTTTTTAATAATAAAAAACTACATAATTATTTCTCTGTTTATTAGACTTAGCTAAAAACTCCGATTTAATGTGGCGTCAAAGTGTTTGGACTTCCGCTATTTCAGCTGCTGTGGCTTCTCATCATTTGAAAGAAGGAGGTGTGTTGGCTTTGACTGGTGCTAAACCTGCATTAGAAGGTACACCCGGAATGATTGGTTATGGTATGGCTAAAGCTGCTGTTCATCAGCTGACACGTTCTATGGCTGGGAAAGATTCTGGCTTACCTAACGATGCTTTAGTAGTTTCTATTTTGCCTGTAACGCTAGATACACCAATGAATCGTAAATGGATGCCTAAAGCCGATTTTACTACTTGGACTCCTTTAACAGAAGTAGCCACGTACGTAATCAATTATACTTACATACATAACTCTTTTTCCAATTTTGAAAACAAATTAATTTAAAATATCTCAGACTTTTCCACAAATGGACTAAAGGAGAAGACCGCCCTAAATCCGGCTCACTTTTGCAACTCATTACCAAAGATTCCGTTACCCAACTCGTAGAAAGTGCTTAAATGTAGTATTTATGTGTAATGCTGGATTTTTTTTTAATTGAAAGGACTACTTAATCAATAATTATACATAATAATTCTTCATATCGTTGTAATTAATAATAAAGTAGCTTGTTGTTGTATTACTTATTGCGTTTTCTTTTCTAAACAAAAAGTGTTGCATAAGTTTTACATGTGACTTGTCAACATTTTTAAATGCTCCCCTAATTATTAAGTTACAAAAGAACACAAATTTCGGCATAAAACAATTCGCCTTGATCTAGTGCTGCACTCAGCCCTTTTTATTAAAATGAGTGTTGAACATGTAGCATTTTTTTAATTTTAAAGGGAACATTATCAGAAAAGAACGCTTGACACTTTTGAAATAACATATGTTTTTCAGAAAAGAACATAAAAAAATGTAAAAGGCAGAATAAATGCAGAATTTTACTCAGAAAAGAAAACGCCATTAGATTTGAAGCATATTGTGTGCTGATTTGCTTTAAGTGGGGAACAGAATAGTCGCTGTAGTACAACGTTACGAATAGCGATGCATGCTTTCGAAAGTTAAAAACGTCAGTTTCAAAATGGTGTCAATAGAATACGTAGTTGTAGTAGTCGTCGCAGTTGAAGCGCAAAATTCGAAATTTTTAACTTTTTTGCGCTACAAAGCATTTTTCAGCTTCAGCTACAACTACAACTTCTTAATTCTGTTCCAGGCCTTATTTTAAACTTTTGTTTTGCTTAAGCAAAAGAAATATATATGTACATTTGATATACACACATACATACATACTTTCACAATACATAATTATTTTAGTCAATTCGTAATGCTGATAACCTCTTCACATCTAACAAAATTAAATTAAATTTTATTAAAATTAAAAGTGTTTCTTATGGTCTAGGCTGTAGAGTCGTCAAGAAAATGTGATAACTCCGACCCCATCCGAAATTTTCTAAGTACAACTCTGACTCCTACTCTAATCTTGATGCTTAATGTCCCTAGTATAAATTATAATTTGTGGTATAAATTGGGACTAACCAACGTTACATTCGCACGCGATTGATTGATATAGTTATAAACATTTTTTGATCTTTCAAAAGGGATAGCTTCAACCAGGCTTTCCAGCTTAGCACTTTTTGTGCTAGATTTAGCACATTTTTTCTGAATTGGGACTAAGAATTTCGAAAAAAGTCCTAAGTGCTAGTTTAGCACATTTTAATAATTATTTAGAATTTTTAGCACTATTTTTTAGAGAGCAACTGAGCGAATACATCTTAATCATAAGTGTCAAACCATATTTAACTTAAGAAAACTTTTTGTTACTGTCATTTGCTTAAGCAAAGTGCGAAACTGATCGCAATTACATACGGATCAACTGTTTATTGATTTTGTTTTTTAAAATGCCTTTAGAGATATATTTAACCCTTCATTTTTTTAAAATAAAAGTATACTGCCTGTTTTTCAAAACAAAATAAAACCTAAGTGATAGGTGCATGATTAAATGCTGGTAGTGTCTCTGTGGTATATTCATTTAAATTACGCTGTTTTCGAAAACAATTTAAATTAAATATGCAAGCAGTTAAGGATTTAAAACAATAAATTTAAATCCTTAATTTGTGTTTAATCTTTATCAAGCTTGCTACGAATTTGTCAACTTAAGTTACCGTCCAAAAACTACATCTTATGTATGGCAATATCAATTAACTTAAATTCGCCACTGTTGAATCCTTTTACAACATCTTTGAATTGGCAAAAGTGTTAAGCATAATACATAATTGCTTTCGACAACGTCCCCCATCTGGTTGTTATAGGCTGTAGGGGAAGACATTTATCCGGATAATTCTTTTTAAATGCGGCAACACGCGAAGGTGCTTTAAAAAATATTTTTCCCATAAGAAATCAATAAATAAATATCATCGAAGTTGTCTTTTACCTCTTTTGCGGAAGGGTGCATAGCAAAAAAAAGCAATTAAAACAAGTTTTTTTTCGAAATATGCAACAAAAATATGCAATATCTGCAAAATATGCATTCAAAGCAAATATGCTATAACAAATCGATGCCATTTTACTTAAAATTTCTTGATTCGTAAAGATATTTTGTATATTTTAATCTCCGACTGACGAGAACAAATATGCATTTGCATAAAAATCCAGGCCTTGGTAATTACGTATTTTTTCATTTATAAAATAAACACACTTGTAGTTGCGCCCCTTTGTTTTTATACCCTTCACCGAAGGTAAGAGGGTATATATAACTTTGTCATTCCGTTTGTAAGTTCCACAATATTGATCCTACACCCTATAAAGTATATACATATATTCTGGGTTCTTATGAAAAGTAAAGTCCAATTCCGGTTGTCCGTGTGTGGATTGAAATGGGTTTTCTGAAGACCCCAGAAATGATGTGGACTAGGTTGATGTATATTTATGTCACATATACTCCGTTTAAGTTTGCTATTGAAATTCAGCCAGATCGGTCCAAAAATAACGGAGATACGAGCAAAAAACCACGACTGCCTCTGATTTTGCCCAAAAATCCCTTGTTGTTGTATTTTTTATTTCTGTATATCTTGAGAAAGGCAAGAGCCAAAATATGCAAATGAGGTACAAACATTAAGATTATTCATATACAGCATCCCACAAAATGTGGGCGGGATTGGAGAAGAAGGCGTGGTACCTCCCAGACAAAAATATTAAAAATTGTGTAAAAACCCGAATTGTTGGTCTGTCATATGACCTATGGTTACGCCTTATATATCAAAAGATCGGAAATCTTTAGTAGTATATTTTCTGAAAATTTCGTATCCGTTCAGACACGAACAAGTTATGGCCAAAATACATTTTTTTTTTAAATACCCATTTTCTGGAGCCATAGATCTTTCCGAGTTTAAGTTTTATACCCCAAGTAAATGGTAAATTTCTTCCTTAAGACATCGGTCTATAAATCTGTCAAATCGGTTAATAAATGGCTGAATTATGTCTAAAGTACAGAAATCCCAAAAATTTGTCTTTTTCTACCCTTCACCGAAGGTAAGAGGGTATATATAACTTTGTCATTCCGTTTGTAAGTTCCACAATATTGATCCCACACCCTATAAAGAACATATATTCTGGGTCTTTATGAACAGCGAAATCCGGTTGTCCGTCTCTACATGTATGCATATTAGGGTGGTTACAAGGTATATGGAAACATTTTTTTAGGGGCTATCTTTTGGGGCGCCCCTACAAAATGTGCCAATAGCCTAGAAAATGCGATTGACAAAGTTTATGCCCAATCGGAAAACGCCAACACGTATCTCATTGAGCATAAATTAGGGAAAAACAGCGATTTTTCACTAAAATTCGTATTTCCTTGTCCTTATAACCGAAGCCATTCATTCTAGGAACCTGACTCAAGTCTTATTTTATAGAAAATTTTATTCTTATTAATTTTGATCTTAGTAATATTTTTGCTGAAACTGTTATTTTTCACACTATTTAGCATTTATCAGATTGTAGTGGATATCTCAATAATCGCAGAATAGTGTTCAAAACACTTTTAACGGATTTTTATCCTATGTTATAAAATAAAATAAATAAAAATATTTTTTTTTTATTTTTGATACTACATAAATTATATACATACAAACATGTGTATCGTAACAAAAGTTTTTTTTATATTCAACATTTTTTATTTTTCGAATTTATTCTATGAGCTAAATTTCAGTTATGTATTTTATAAAGCTTTTTTGTAATAGTCATAATCCTTCAATTTTTCAGAAATGACTTTTATACACTATCAGACTATTATATTGTATGTTCTTGTTACATTTTACCTTAGCTTTCCGTTGGAAAGCAATGAGGTATATTGTATGAACAGAAAAATTTTACAATTATTAGACACCAGCAGAATGTAATGCATTTTCTGGCCCGCTACGGCCTTCGTCAGCATTCTTTGTGTCACACTGGATAGTGATACTTTATAATTTGAATGTATTTAACTCAACTATTTTAACAAATAGAAACTGGGAATTATTTCCTTCTGGAGGTTACTTTATATTATATTCAACATTTTTTATTTTTCGAATTTATTCTATGAGCTAAATTTCAGTTATGTATTTTATAAAGCTTTTTTGTAATAGTCATATTCCTTCAATTTTTCAGAAATGACTTTTATACACTATCAGACTATTATATTGTATGTTCTTGTTACATTTTACCTTAGCTTTCCGTTGGAAAGCAATGAGGTATATTGTATGAACAGAAAAATTTTACAATTATTAGACACCAGCAGAATGTAATGCATTTTCTGGCCCGCTACGGCCTTCGTCAGCATTCTTTGTGTCACACTGGATAGTGATACTTTATAATTTGAATGTATTTAACTCAACTATTTTAACAAATAGAAACTGGGAATTATTTCCTTCTGGAGGTTACTTTATATTATATTCAACATTTTTTATTTTTCGAATTTATTCTATGAGCTAAATTTCAGTTATGTATTTTATAAAGCTTTTTTGTAATAGTCATATTCCTTCAATTTTTCAGAAATGACTTTTATACACTATCAGACTATTATATTGTATTTTCTTGTTACATTTTACCTTAGCTTTCCGTTGGAAAGCAATGAGGTATATTGTATGAACAGAAAAATTTTACAATTATTAGACACCAGCAGAATGTAATGCATTTTCTGGCCCGCTACGGCCTTCGTCAGCATTCTTTGTGTCACACTGGATAGTGATACTTTATAATTTGAATGTATTTAACTCAACTATTTTAACAAATAGAAACTGGGAATTATTTCCTTCTGGAGGTTACTTTATATTATATTCAACATTTTTTATTTTTCGAATTTATTCTATGAGCTAAATTTCAGTTATGTATTTTATAAAGCTTTTTTGTAATAGTCATATTCCTTCAATTTTTCAGAAATGACTTTTATACACTATCAGACTATTATATTGTATTTTCTTGTTACATTTTACCTTAGCTTTCCGTTGGAAAGCAATGAGGTATATTGTATGAACAGAAAAATTTTACAATTATTAGACACCAGCAGAATGTAATGCATTTTCTGGCCCGCTACGGCCTTCGTCAGCATTCTTTGTGTCACACTGGATAGTGATACTTTATAATTTGAATGTATTTAACTCAACTATTTTAACAAATAGAAACTGGGAATTATTTCCTTCTGGAGGTTACTTTATATTATATTCAACATTTTTTATTTTTCGAATTTATTCTATGAGCTAAATTTCAGTTATGTATTTTATAAAGCTTTTTTGTAATAGTCATATTCCTTCAATTTTTCAGAAATGACTTTTATACACTATCAGACTATTATATTGTATTTTCTTGTTACATTTTACCTTAGCTTTCCGTTGGAAAGCAATGAGGTATATTGTATGAACAGAAAAATTTTACAATTATTAGACACCAGCAGAATGTAATGCATTTTCTGGCCCGCTACGGCCTTCGTCAGCATTCTTTGTGTCACACTGGATAGTGATACTTTATAATTTGAATGTATTTAACTCAACTATTTTAACAAATAGAAACTGGGAATTATTTCCTTCTGGAGGTTACTTTATATTATATTCAACATTTTTTATTTTTCGAATTTATTCTATGAGCTAAATTTCAGTTATGTATTTTATAAAGCTTTTTTGTAATAGTCATATTCCTTCAATTTTTCAGAAATGACTTTTATACACTATCAGACTATTATATTGTATTTTCTTGTTACATTTTACCTTAGCTTTCCGTTGGAAAGCAATGAGGTATATTGTATGAACAGAAAAATTTTACAATTATTAGACACCAGCAGAATGTAATGCATTTTCTGGCCCGCTACGGCCTTCGTCAGCATTCTTTGTGTCACACTGGATAGTGATACTTTATAATTTGAATGTATTTAACTCAACTATTTTAACAAATAGAAACTGGGAATTATTTCCTTCTGGAGGTTACTTTATATTATATTCAACATTTTTTATTTTTCGAATTTATTCTATGAGCTAAATTTCAGTTATGTATTTTATAAAGCTTTTTTGTAATAGTCATATTCCTTAAATTTTTCAGAAATGACTTTTATACACTATCTGACTATTATATTGTATTTTCTTGTTACATTTTACCTTAGCTTTCCGTTGGAAAGCAATGAGGTATATTGTATGAACAGAAAAATTTTACAATTATTAGACACCAGCAGAATGTAATGCATTTTCTGGCCCGCTACGGCCTTCGTCAGCATTCTTTGTGTCACACTGGATAGTGATACTTTATAATTTGAATGTATTTAACTCAACTATTTTAACAAATAGAAACTGGGAATTATTTCCTTCTGGAGGTTACTTTATATTATATTCAACATTTTTTATTTTTCGAATTTATTCTATGAGCTAAATTTCAGTTATGTATTTTATAAAGCTTTTTTGTAATAGTCATATTCCTTCAATTTTTCAGAAAATGCATTACATTCTGCTGGTGTCTAATAATTGTAAAATTTTTCTGTTCATACAATATACCTCATTGCTTTCCAACGGAAAGCTAAGGTAAAATGTAACAAGAAAATACAATATAATAGTCTGATAGTGTATAAAAGTCATTTCTGAAAAATTGAAGGAATATGACTATTACAAAAAAGCTTTATAAAATACATAACTGAAATTTAGCTCATAGAATAAATTCGAAAAATAAAAAATGTTGAATATAATATAAAGTAACCTCCAGAAGGAAATAATTCCCAGTTTCTATTTGTTAAAATAGTTGAGTTAAATACATTCAAATTATAAAGTATCACTATCCAGTGTGACACAAAGAATGCTGACGAAGGCCGTAGCGGGCCAGAAAATGCATTACATTCTGCTGGTGTCTAATAATTGTAAAATTTTTCTGTTCATACAATATACCTCATTGCTTTCTAACGGAAAGCTAAGGTAAAATGTAACAAGAAAATACAATATAATAGTCTGATAGTGTATAAAAGTCATTTCTGAAAAATTGAAGGAATATGACTATTACAAAAAAGCTTTATAAAATACATAACTGAAATTTAGCTCATAGAATAAATTCGAAAAATGAAAAATGTTGAATATAATAGCTCTGTTTCTTTACTTTTTGGGTAAAGTTCGTGTAAATGAGAGTAAGCATAAATTTCTCTCATAAAAAGATAACATTACACAAAAGTACGGGAACAGAAAAAACCAAATTTTAAGCACAAAATAAAAATTCAGTGTTTTGACAGTCTTTACAACACCAAAAAAATTTGCGGCACTTTTGAAAAATTTTATATTGGATCTAGAATTAAACTACTTTTACTAAAAATAAAACATAACAAACACTTTTACAATAACTAACATTATGTTTCCCTTATAGGTATTTCAGTACAAAACTTTTTATTTAAGTACATTGTTTTATTCAACAAACCTTTTTCAGAATTTGGGTCATGAACTTTTTTCCTTTTTCTTTTTTGTTTTGTTTATGTTTTACAGCTGTTTCACAATTTACACAACTTGCACGAAGAAAAAGTCTGGGCTGTTTCGTGCAAGAAGAAGAAGAATTTTATTCTCTCAATTCCGCTCTCATTTACACAAATTAATAGTACGGGAACGCTTTTCGTGCAAATTGGGATCCCGAGGGATCCCAAAGTAGAGTAAAGAAACAGAGCTAATATAAAGTAACCTCCAGAAGGAAATAATTCCCAGTTTCTATTTGTTAAAATAGTTGAGTTAAATACATTCAAATTATAAAGTATCACTATCCAGTGTGACACAAAGAATGATGACGAAGGCCGTAGCGGGCCAGAAAATGCATTACATTCTGCTGGTGTCTAATAATTGTAAAATTTTTCTGTTCATACAATATACCTCATTGCTTTCCAACGGAAAGCTAAGGTAAAATGTAACAAGAAAATACAATATAATAGTCTGATAGTGTATAAAAGTCATTTCTGAAAAATTGAAGGAATATGACTATTACAAAAAAGCTTTATAAAATACATAACTGAAATTTAGCTCATAGAATAAATTCGAAAAATAAAAAATGTTGAATATAATATAAAGTAACCTCCAGAAGGAAATAATTCCCAGTTTCTAAAAGTTTTTTTTTATAACATTATAATTATTTAAAATCACAAATTAAGGTGGTAATGGCTTGGACAAGGTAACTTTTAAAGAGTCTGCCTACATTAAGATACAACTTGTAAAAGACACAGTCGTTGTTCTTCGTCTTTTGTCAAGACTGAATTGTAGTCTTGGATTAATTTTACCCCTCCCTTAGCTGTGTCATTTACTACTTTTAGGGCTTATACAATTTTTTTTGGCTCGTAAATAATGTTGATTTTTACACCATTCATCGGGATCAGTATTTAAAAAATCGGTATTAATTTCAAATCTCTTGAAAAAATTTAGAGTTCGAGAAGAAACAAAGTAATCAATTTCTTTATCCAATATATTACCAATTTCTTGGAAACTAAGTTTTGCTTTAACATCTCTGTCTTCAGAATTCACTTCATTGTTTTCTACGTTGGACTTTAATTGTTTAACCATTCTTATTTTGATATTTTTTTCCAAAGTATCATCGAAAAATGAAAAAGCAATTTGCTCCGAATTAAGATACCAGAGATTTATTATTTTAGACAATGCCTTGTCCGCAATTTCTTAATTAATACTCCTGTATTGAACTAAGGATTTTACTAATTTTAGGTCTTGGTTTGGGGCTAAGGTGGGGTTGTGGGCGGTAAACCATGCTTTTATATAAATATTGATTATAAATAAGCATATATCTTTAATACCCATACTCTCTGAAACAGACAACAGAAATTGTTCCTCGAAAATATATATTTTGAGACAATAAATAGCCTTTGCCATCCATCTGGCGTGGTTAATAGCTCCAGGTACTCTGAACGTAGTATTTTCCGGTGGCAGACGCCCTAAGCATATGAGGCAAAGTTGGATGAATTCTTTATAATCGTCACTGGGCTGGTGATTTTTTAATTGTTCAAAAAGGAAATTTGAAGTTTGGTCTGCATTACTAAATTTGTCTCTAAAATTTTCATCTTCTTTAGCTGTTTTGGAATTGTCTATTTTAGACCACTCACTCTGGAATTTACGAAAAATATCTGGTTGAGGTCCAGTGGATGTACCCATTTTGCAGTTAAAAACTTCCTTTAAAACAATTTCCAAAATATGGTGACGACAAGCTAAATAAAGAAGATTTTTTCCCAAAAACTACTCTACTACAACGCAAGTTCCCTTATGGCGACCAGTATTTACTGCCGTGGTATCAAAACACATTAACTGAATTTTTTCAGCTGCTCCCCACTGCTCAACTGCTGAGAATACAGCTTTTGCCTGAGTAATCCCCGTACTATTTCCAAGGACTGGAACTCCTATCAACTGTTCTTCATTGCCACAGTTATTTGATGAGACATGTAACCAATTAAAAAAAGTTTATCTCTCTGCCTTGACATCATGCTCATTGGTAGAGTGGACAAGAAAATTTAAAAAAATTTAATCGAAAAACAAGGCTAAAAGCGCTTGCACCTTTATATATTTATATGACAGCTCGCATTGAGACACTCGTACTGAATGAATTATGATGTATGTGATGTAGAAATTGTTAATATAAACAATGGGAATGCCCGAGTCATAATTATTTGTCTGTACTTTAACGGAAAAAATAACCCAACACCGTGGTGAGAATTTATTGCCGCATGTTGGCCAGTTTCAGCGTTTGTGGTAAATTGTCAAAACTCCATTATAAGTGGTCCAAAACGTGTGAATAGAGGGTTTTCACTCTTTTATTTACATTGTAATCATTTGAAACATAAATTTATGCTTTTAATGTGACCAGTACGACGTCGCCTGATAAATGCT
The DNA here is from genome assembly GCA_949318255.1 of Pollenia labialis. NCBI lineage: Eukaryota > Metazoa > Arthropoda > Insecta > Diptera > Polleniidae > Pollenia > Pollenia labialis. Next base: position 140,345,608 of record OX439140.1, on the reverse strand, counting down.
AAATATTTCTTTATCTATTGGTATAAGGAACAAAACTATCAAGATCAAAATTAATAAGAATACAATTTCCTATTAAACAAGACTCGACTCAGGTTCCTAGAATGAATGGTTTCGGTTTAAAGACAAAGAAATACGAATTTAAAAGAAAATTCGCTGTTTTTCCTTATTTTATGCTCAATGAGACATGTGTTACCATTATCCGATTGGGCTGAAACTTTGCTAATCGCATTTTCTATCCTATTGGCATATATTTGGGGATTGCCCCGATGGAAAATCCAATATCGATTTCTTGTAACCACCCTAATACACATGTATCAAAAATAGTAAATCATTAAAGATTAAAGTTATTGATGTGTTTGTCATTTTAAAAATTTCGGCATCACTTAATATAATGGAGATCAATAGATCAACGCAAATATTTGCCATTTTTTTAAATAATTAAAAGGGCCTATTCCAAACGAAGCCAAGAAAAAACCTCCCGGGAGTTTGTTCTCATAATTGGGCTGATATTCAAAACCTTTTAAATGATACGAATATTGGCTATATACATACGTTTAGAGATGTAGTGGGACATCGCATATTTATGTGAAGATTCTAGACGTCCATAACTCGCAAACTATGCGTTTCCGAGAATTATACCATTTAATTTTTCTTTTTATTTTTTAATTTTCTATTCCCCTATGTCACAGACATAAGCCTATGTACTGGTTTTTTTATTTGGAGCTGTCACAAAAAATATTTTTAAATACTTGATGATTTTATAAATGGTTTTTTATTAATATATATATATAAAAGAAAGTCATGTTAGTTACACCACTTATAACTCAAGAACGGCAGAACAGATTTGGCTGAAAATTGGTAGGGAGGTAGCTTAGAGCCAGGAGACGGACATAGGATACTTTTGCCCCGCCCACTTTTTTCGATTTACCTAAAATCAGAAAACGGCTCCATCGAGTTGACTAATTTTTCTTTCAATTCTTCGTATTAATCCACTTTAAGTTTTCATCGAAAGAAAAATTTACCACGCCTACTTTTACGCCCACTTTTTCTATTAAGCGCATAACTGGAGAACGACGACCGATTTGGACGATTTTTTCTTCAAAATGATCGCCATGGTTTAACTTAGGTTTTTACGGAAAGAAAATTTTGCCCCGCCCACTTTTACGCCCACTTTTTTCGATTTACCTAAAATCAGAAAACGGCTCCATCGAGTTGACTAATTTTCTTTCAAATGTTCGTATTATTCCATTTTAAGTTTTCATCGAAAGAAAAATTTACCACGCCTACTTTTACGCCTACTACGAAACAATCAAAGCCGATTTGAAGTACGATGATTTGTTGGCAGGTGATTTTTGGCAAACACTTCCAGTGATACCACGATCAACGCCCGCCGATGAATTAAATGCATGTTTGAAGTCGTCTGCTTTGTGAAACACGTTAGGAAGCTCAAATTGACTCTGAAAATGCAGGTCGAGCTGCAAAACAATCAATGTCGAGACGTATTTTCCAAACAATTGCTGGACATAGGAAACGACAAAATCCCGGTGGATATTTCAATTTCTGCCGGTTCACCGAATCAAAGTCCGAACTCATCCGAAAGGTGTTTTCAAACATTACACAAAATTACAGAAATCATGATTTGTTGACCGAACTTGCTATATTAGCTACGTTGATGTTGACGAACTGAATTTTAAGATTCAAAGTGAAATCGCTGGCAAATTAGAGACGTACAAATTGGTAGGTTGCATTACCACGTCTTTGTAATGGCACCCGACTTACGGTAAAAAAAACTGATGAATAACGTCATCGAAGCAACAATGCTTAAAGGAAATTACAAGGGAGAAAATGTTTTGATACCTCGGATCCCAATGATTCCAACCGACATGACATTCAATTTTAACGCTTGCAGTTTCCAGTAAGGCTCGCATATGCAATGACAATCAACAAACCAGACAACCAAACAAAAAATGTTGTATTTTACAAAGCATTGCAATTAAAAAATTATGATATCCTAGCAAAGCAACCGAATAAGTTTTACTTTTTTTTACTGTTTACCTGAATATTGATCTTATCAACTAAAATGTAAATAGAATACTATAAGATTCACAGCATATATATACAAACATATGTATTTTCAAATCAAATGTAAATCATATATATGTATATGAACAACATTTTAATTTACTTTTTTCCTATTTTTATATTTTCGGGTCAGCTAGTTGTAAATAATATAATAAAAAATAAAATTTTATCTATAATAATATGGCAGCCTTGATGCTTATTATCTCAAAATAAAATGCAACACTGTCATAGTTCCAGCAGTAAAATATTTTGCAATAAAAGCAGCAAATTGACAAAAGGGAAAAAAACATTTCGAAGCAGACATCGAAAATTTTTTTTATCGTAAAGTAAAAACACGTTTTATAGAGTATCAAACAAAAGGACAAAGGACCTCTTAAACGGTCGCACATTTAAAACAAAGAATAAATTGCTCTGCAACAAAGTGAATCAGTCTTCGACCGACAAAGCAAAGAGTAACACGTCTAATAAGAAGACTCAAGTGTGAGATAGTTGCCCGTTGAGGTATACCAATATTCAGACAAGCGGCTCTCCAAAGTGTAATTGTGCATTATGAATAAACGCAACAATGTAAGTTTAATAAAGAAACATTTTATTTAGGAAATTAGCTTGAATGCATTTTAAACCAATAGTAATACTTACCTGCGTGTGTGTAAATCTTTTATGTTTTACTTTTTAAGATACGTTTACCTCCAGAGGTCAATCGCCTTTTGTATGTACGTAATTTACCCTACAAGATTACATCTGAGGAAATGTATGATATATTTGGAAAGTTTGGAGCCATAAGACAAATAAGAGTGTAAGTCCTAGATATCAATAATATGCATATATTGTTTTAGTAAACTTTCTTATTTTAGTGGTAACACACCTGAAACCCGTGGAACCGCCTTTGTTGTCTACGAGGATATATTTGATGCTAAAAATGCTTGTGATCACTTGTCTGGATTTAATGTATGTAATCGTTATCTTGTGGTGTTATACTATCAATCGAACAAGGCTTTCAAACGCTTAGATGTGGATAAGAAACAAGACGAATTGAATAACATCAAAACAAAATACAATTTAAAAACACCGGAACAACCTTGAAAAAATCTTTTCTTTTCAATTTCTGTGAACTTTTCATTAAATTTTATTTTTCCTATAAAGTAGTTTCGATATCTAACTGAAACTTGTTTACGAATTTAGTAAATAACTAGCTATTTTTTTTATTTTACTTTCATCATCTCATATAAAAACATTTTCATGAAGACTGGCCAGGAAACTGCATCTATTCCTGGCTTTATTTATCATAATCACCAATCATTTTTATACCAGTATTCATTCTCAACATTAAAAATAACAAGCAAATGTAAAATGAACAAAAAAAAAACGCAAACTAGAAACGAAAAAAAATAGTTTTAATCGATCTGAAGACTTTAAGGTAAATATTAAGAAATATTAATGGAAAAGAAACAAAAGCTTAAAATGATAAAATGTGTAAATTATCAATCTTAGCCAATTTTATACCATTTATAAAGCATTCTATTTAAAGATAAGTGATATAAAAATTTTGGGTGTAACGGTTTTAGTTAAGCATATTAATGCTTTAAATTTTTAATATTTGCACTCTGATTTGTGTTATTCTGATTTGATTGAATACGCAAAGACCGCGGTAGACATGCCATTAAGTATAAAACGCACTACCAAGGGCCGAAAGTACAGAATATCTTTATTTAGCAAAGGAGTTAAAAAGTCTGATCATTCGATAATCATAGTTTATTAAAAAGTGTTTTGCATAAGAAATCCTTAATCAGGGGATATGCAGTAAATGAATTTTTGTTTTAAATACGGTTGTAAGTGTTTTTAAATGGAGTATGGCTAAAATATGGTATTTTTGAAGAAACACTCATTGTCTAAATTATTAAAATATGTTTGTTCCCCATTGAAGAGAAATTCTTTATTTTTCACTTTCAAAGGAAGTATGATTATAATCTTGGAAGATATTAATAATTAAATTTTCAAAGTTTTGAAGCATGCAAACTAAAAGCCCAAGTTTTATGCGAACACAAAAAAAAATTAGTTCAGCAACAAATTAATAAATTGTAATCGAACGGAGTTTTTGTTTTAAGTTACCGAAATATAAGTAATTTTATTCATGACTTTATTTTAGCTTCAATTCTAAACAAGAGCTTATTTAACTACTAGCCATATGTATGTTTTGTGGGTTTTCAAAGGTCTATTAAGCTTTATCATGGTATAAATATTACATTATTTTTAATTAAGGTATGTTAATACAACATGAGCTTTATGTTTTCTTTCTAACTCCTTTTATAGATTTGCAATGTAGATAATGTAAATAAATTGACGAACATAATCTGACCAATTTTCATTACCAGTTAATGGAGTTAAAAAATTTGTCAAATATTAAAACGATTAGATAAGCTTCTTAAGAAGGTAAGCCCCCGTTGAAGTTTTTGTGCTTAGAAAGACCGATTCTAACTCACTTATTGGGCGTAGGCTTATAAGACCCTATTGTGTTTATTAGGGTTGGTTTCTTTCTGGTCCGACTGTAACTTCTACTGTTTCAGCTTTTTCTTCTACATATATTTTGTATGCTTCTATTTTTCTTCCTTATCATGAATTGGCAAGACTGTGCCCAGTATTGGACGACACTGACTGTTTAAAAGCAGTTTTATGAAAATTTTACTGCCTGTTCAACGATTTCGAAAACTGAGTGTTAATCGTTGAACTGGTAGTTAATGTTTTTATACCCTTCACCGAAGGTAAAAGGTTGGTATATATACATATATCTGTCAGGTATTTTTATTATAATTTTGCTATTGAAATTTTAGCCAGATCGGTCCAAAAATGGCTGAGCAAAAACAACGACTACCTCAAATTTTTTCCAAAAATCCCGTTTTATTTTTTTACTTTTTTCTGTATATCTGGAGAACGGCAAGAGCCAAAGTTTCCAAATTAGGTACAAACATTTTATTTACCAATACACACTATACCACAAAATGTGGGAGGGATTGGGGAGTGCGGTACCTCCCTTACAAAAAATATCAAAAATTGTATAAAAACCTGAATATTTGGACTGCCATATGACCTATGGTTAAGCCTTATACATATATCAAAAGATCGGAAATCTTTAGTAGAAAATATTTCCTTAACACGTCGGTATAAAGCTATCAAATCGTTTAAACAACGGGCAATTTATGAGCAAAATACTCCAAAAATGGGGAAAAAACACCAAAAATTGTATAAAAACGTGAATTTTTGGACTGTCATATGACCTATGGTTAAGCCTTGTATATCAAAATACATATCGGAAATTGTTAGTAGTAATTTTTTAACCGATGAGTAATAGTAAAATTCTTAAAAGCATTACCGGTCGATATATGTATGCCCTATGCTCCAATGGGAGTTAGAGGAACACATATATATATATATTGATTTCAAATGACTGGCAGACGGAAAGAATGTCTTGGAACTAAAAGAATTCCAAGAGTACCCATTTTAAGTTCCTATACTCTTGCCTGAAAGGTAAGAATTGTATAGATCTGAATGTTTAGTAAACAAAAAATTGTTGTAATGAGATAAAAAAATCAAAGAAAGTGCATCCAGAAAAAAATGAAACTATTAATATTTGGGATAGCGTTCTTTATTAGATGCCACATTTTTGCCCACTTTTAAAATAAAAAGAGCATTTATTTAACTATTATTTATGTATGTATATTTATTATAGTATTACATATTAAATTTTTTAATGCAAATATGTTTTGTGTGTTCACAATATTACAAATTAATGTTAAAATTTTGAACAATCTTAAAAATATGCAAGTGTTTGTTCTCAATGTGTACAAATGGTGTAGTATTTAATAAACAAAATTTTACATTATTTTCTATTTCAAAAAAATTCTTGGCTATTGCAACAAAATTAACATAAAAAAAATTAAAGCAAACACATTAAACCATAAATAGAAATTCTAAATTATAAATCATTTAAATGATAATGAAACGAAACGTAAAACTATAATTTTGAATTATACAATTATTAATTTTAAAATGTTGAATTTTTCACGTGTTCAACGAGTTGTAAGAGTACATAGTTTGAAAGTTACTAAAATGCATTTATAAGCCTTAACATCCTTATTGTTGAGCTTCCTGTTTTTTATTCGTGAATGACCGGATTATCTGTCGTAAAAGTATCGTATTTATGTTTAATGTATGTAGTTCGTAAGTGGAATTTCTTTAATAGTTACCCATAACTTCTGGGTACGAAATATCCTCTTGTTCTTGATTTTCCATCTTGAGAGCAGTATCCGAGGTGGATGGTTGATCTTCATTATCAGTAGCGGTTGTGGTAGTATTAGTCGCATCTGTAGTCGACATACTAGCAAGATCACTTGGTAATACATTTGTGGCTATGGAAATGTCAGAGCCTGGTGGCAAACGTTCCTTCGGAATGGCTTTAGGCACATTCTCTAATGCCTCGCGCTGACGTCGTTGTAACTCTTCTTCCTTTCGTTTAAGCTCTTCCAATTGTCGGCGAGCTTCCTCGGCTATTGCTTCACGTTCCTGTTGCTGTTCACGCTTAACGGCATATTTCTTGCGCTCCTGTTTAACCAATTCTTCTTTGGCCTTGAAGGCAGCTTGAGGTATGTAAGTGGGCCTTTCCTGGTGAACTTTCATGTGACGTTTTAAAGCAACCACTTGAATGAAACGCATATCACAATGTGAACAAGCATGTGGTTTTTCCCCTGTATGTGTCATTTCATGATGTTTAAGCGTTTGAGCCTTCGCAAAACGCTTGTGACAATATCTACAAGCAAAATCCTTCACACCTTGATGTACAATTTTGTGGTGGCGTCTTAGATTACCAGAACCATTAAAACCCTGGCCACAATCAGGACAGGTGTATTTGCCCTCTTTCATCATGAAATTAATCTGCGGAGACCAGGAAGGCAAAGCAACTTGAGGAATGGGATTTACAGCGGTACCAGCTAAGTCAGCAATATCCACGCGCTCAACGCGTCTCGGATCTTTGGGTATTGAATTCACAGAATCAGCACAAACCTTAAGAATTTCATCTGCTACCTTTTGATGAGATTCTTGCGTGTTTTCGGGATTTGGTAAATCTGGCATTGGCTCAGTATCTTCGGCTGGCCCTTCCCCCAATTCGACTTGGCGTTTGCGATAAACTTCAATGGCCCTTAACACGCGTTTCTCATGAGTCTTTAAATGTTTGGTTAGACCTTTCGGATATAAGAAACGTTTGCCACATACTTTGCATTCGCATCTCTTTTCACCAGTGTGCGTCATTTCGTGCATTTTGCAGGCATTTGATTTGCCAAATTGTTTACCACAATATTGGCAAGCATAGTCCTTGATCTTTTCGTGTACCACTCGTACATGCATCCGCAGATTCTGCTTATTGTGCGAAGCATGTGGACAAAGGTGGCATTTAAATTTCTTTTCTGTGTTATGTGTAGCAATGTGTGTATTCCATTCTTGACGTGTAGTCTTACCCACTCCACAATATGGACACACATAGTTTTTTATGCCGGCATGTCGCATTAAATGATCTTTTAGAGCGCTATTGATGACAAAACGTTTGCCACAAATATTGCAAGGAAATGGCAATTCCTGACCTGTATGTTTAAACATATGTTTTTTCAAAGCCATAGGGCACTTGAATACCTTTTCGCACTCAGTGCATGGATACGATTTTGGTACATCCTCCTTGGCGAGTTTGTGAACCCTCTTCAAATGCCAGTTGAGTATACGACGGCGTGTAAACATCATATCACAACCATCTTGAGTGCAAGGAATCTTTTCAACAGTTTCGTCGTGGCAATGTTCAACATGCAAACGCAACCCATAAGCTGTAGTAAAGCCTCGTTTGCAGCTTTCCACTTCGCATTGGAATGGCAGTTTGTCATTGTGATATTTCATATGCTCTTCATAGTTTTTAGTCTTTTTAAACTTCTGATGGCAAATATGGCACTCTATTATGCGATGCAAGTGACGTTCAGCAGCTGGTATTCTCTTACGTTTCGGTTTAATTTTTGTTTCCTTGGAATCAGTTTCAGATTTATCATTCTCTTCTTTAATTTCTTTTTTGATACTTCTTATTCTGGAGGCCAAGGGCTTGTCATCGTCGCTATCACTGTCATCATCATTATCACCCATATCAGGAAATTGGAAGTCTTCATCGCTGTCCCTATCATCTTCACTAGTTTCATCACTAACAACTTCTTCTTCTACTTTTGTTGTTACCTCTTCCACTTCCTCTTTATCCACAGTTTCCAGCATCTTAAAAACATCTTCTTCATTTTCTAACATCTCCATTTTGTGATTGGTTAGCAAGGGATCGAAATTTAAGTTGTCATCTTCGTCTTCGGGCATCTGTACTCCCTCTATAGGTGCAGTAGCAGGTGCCTCCATAATATCAAAAGTGGGCGCACACATAATTGAATTATTAGCTATCAACTCTTGGAATTTCTGCACCGAATCGACGCATAATTTTTGAAATTCTGACATATCGCTGAGACGGGTGTAACAAAGCCCACAAATATTCTTTGGAAACCCATCCTGTGGCTCCACCGACAATGATGTGCACATACACAATTTTTTGGCCAATCCGGGTACTAAAAACAAATCATATGCAGTGCCATTTCGCAAATATTCCAAACAAATACGACAAATGGAATGAATATCCATGATCGAAAAATTTTTTCACAAATTTTACACTATAAATTTTTATATTTTTTCTACAGAATCTTTCCTAAATTGAGAGAAAAAAATGATAATCCTTCAATGTAACAAAAAAATTCTACGCGTCAATATTTTCTCCCATATTTAAAGAGAGTTGCCAGGTTTCTTACGAAATTGCACATTATAATACTTTAACAGCAATATTAAAAAATTTCAAGTAAATGTATATCAACAAAACATTAGTAGTATGTTAAAATATATTAATTGTTCTTGAAATTGTCGGCAATTCATATAATAAATGCATATTTGTTATATGATAGTTAATTTATCTAGGATTGGCAACCCATCTGAAATTTAATGTCAAAACAATAAAAAAACACACTGAGAGAGTAGCCAGATATATTTTGGCTTTATTAAAAGAATGTAAGTGATATATACAGGGGTGTGCTGGAAATCGCAAACGTAAAACGCAAGAATTTTAAACGTCGTTTTTTAATAAGATTTCTGTAATAAAACAATTTTATGACAAATATTAAACAAATATTTCCCTATTAAACAGGATTTAAAACCAAAAATTATAACAATTAGGTTTAAATTTTATTAAAAATAACTTCCAAATTCTTGCGTTTGTGATTTCCAGCACACCCCTGATAAGAACAACTTTTAATTGCTATTGTATTGTTAAATGACACATATGTATAATTTGTTATACCAAAACTTTACACAGGGTCTCCACGTGAGATAAGATATAAGATTTTTATATCAGCAAACGTCAAATTTAATCGCAGAGAGCATTATCTTACGTGTAGACTCTCAAATAGTGTTAATATTAATATTATAATAAATATTATGAGACAGTTGTTATGAGAAATCTTATAACAACCATCTTATAAGATGAGCTGTCAAAAATACACATACATACATACATATAAAACAAAAAGAGACGCATTCATTAAATTGTTTAATTTTTAAGTGCAAATAGTGAAAATCTTGTAATAAATGTTTAAAAAAACAATATTTTTAACTAAAAAAATAGAAAAAACTAAAATAAATAATAAAAACGACACAAGTTTACTGTACGAGAATCATTCGATTATGAAATCTTATAACATACGTGTTCCCCTTGTTTAAGATTAAGATTAACATGAAGAAATTTGTTCTCTCATTCTGCCGACGTTCTCTCACATATTATATCAGATATTATCTCAGGTGAAGACCCCATGTTAAGGACATGAAGAATTAGTACACTTAAAATAAAGTTGATTTAATAATTCTTATAAAAATATTTACATTAAGCTACCAGACTATATTTATATAGATGCATACAGAGGCGGACAATATTATTCACCCTGTAAACAAATGGAAAATATCCCATAGGCAATATTTTAGCAATATCCTCAAATTGTGATCTTAAAGAAAATAATCAAAATAAAATTTTATTTTCTTCCTTATCAAGCCTGTTCTGAAAATCACATTTTATGAAAGTGATTTTAAATCACATGAAAGGTGTTCTGGGCATATTATTTTGTGTTTTCAAAACGTTCAGCTACGTAAACAACTTTTTGAAATCACTTTGTTATTTTTGCGACTATTGTAATGCATTAAACACGTTCACCACAGCAGGCTTTTTTAACTTTTATGAAATGGAAGAACATGCGTAATTCAAGACTCGTAACAAACTTAATTTAAGCCTATAAATATATAAACACTAATTTATAGGGTAAAAACAAATGAATTTATTTAAAATATTTTAAACAGCTTTTAACATAAAAAAATTAAAAATTTGTTTCCGTCAACGCACGTCGTAAGTTTCAGAACACGTTGTGTACGTACGTAAATGCATAAAAGCTATGCAGTGATGCAACATGTTATTGATGACGCGTGATTATAAGTTGCAGTTGTGATGCTGATACTTTTTTACTGCACAACAGCTGTGCAAAGCATAAATTTTTGAACACTGGCTAAATTTCAACAGTTTAAAGCTGGTACACACAATGCAATGCATTTACGCAATCTAGAAAAATAAATTCATTTTCTTTCATTGCAGATTGCATCAACATCAAAACGCTTTGATATTTTGAGGTTACATTGAAACAGATTGCATGTAGATTGCTCTGTCTGTAGGTACCCAGCATTATAAGCAAACATAAAATAATTATCCCAAGAAAAACTTTGATAACTAATATGCATGTGGCAGAGTAAATAAACTGAACTGGCAAAATAAAATAAAGTAATTTGTTTTTATTTTTGTTTTTTCTTAACCCACTAGTAGTTGTACATTTAGAGTTGAAAAAAAATCAACCAATTGTAGTTGGGACTGTAAGAAAAGATAAACTCACTGTTTATTGTTGTTGTTTTTGTTTAATCTTTGATATTGTTACAAGTAAAGCTGAGGTTTATAATTCTTATACGCTTAAAAGTTTTATTTGTATAATATCTTTAGTTTTTCTAAAATCTTTGGATGAAGTTTGTTGACGATCTGGCCTAAGCAACCAGTGAAATGCACATAGGTATAGCATATCCCATCAACAATAAATTTCAGTTTCTCAATAGTATGAAATGGGAATTTAGCACATTTGAAAGAAATCTTGTTAATTCATTTTTGAATACCAAGAAAAACTTTGAAATAATAAAAATGTTATCAACAATAACGATGACAAATTTTATTGAAAATATTGAACCAAAAGTGACAGTTTTCTTATAAATTACGAGAAAAAGCATCACAAAAGAAAAATAAAACGATTTCTTTTATGTCAAAAGTTGTTGCATCAGAAAATTAACTTAAGCAATAATTACCAAAATTTGCTGCAGAGCTGCGGCATGACTGCATAAAAAAAACTTTTGACATGAGAGTGATGCCAAGTTTCTTACAAGTGATGCTTTTACGAACATTAAACTTTACTTCTGCGCAAGTGATACCCAACAACTTTAATAAATTTTAGGTTAAAAACTGGATCTAAAAAGTATTGGTATTATTAGAAACTACTTCGAAATGTCTTTCACATGATGGATTAAAAATCAAAATTAATTTCAAAGTTTACCGAAATATTGGGAAATAAAATAGAATTTTTAAAACAAAATATGTTTATATGTATTTTTCATTTAAAAATTTGTTTTACTCATGACCTAATAATGCCGAACAAAATTAACAAACAACAAAACTAAAGGTCAACAATTTACAACTCTAAAAAGTTTTCAACAAAACTTAAACATTTTCAAACATTCACCCCCGTAGTTATAAACGATTATTAAATTTAACAAACGTTAATTAAGGCAAATTTTCATACAAAATTTGTTTTGTAAACCATTATTAAATATCATTTTTTTTATAAATATGGGCGAATATGTTTAGGGAAGAACACTTCAGACTTTAATATACCATATTTTTAGTAACTCCATCATATAAAGCTTTAAATTTATTAAGGTTTAACAAATTATATTTTGTAAAATTACTCAATTTTTTTATAAGTTTGAGAAAAGTATTTAATTATTGTAATATGTACATAATTAATAAGTGTTCCGCAAGGCTGAAAACCCGCAATACAGAAAAACTTCATTAAGCAAATATCTATGTATATATATATATATGTTCCTTTAACTCCTACTGGAGCATAGGGCGCCTATATCTAAGGGTTAGATAATAATTGCTATATCGATATAATTTTAATTTTATAAGCTTATTTTGTAAAAAAAAATCAGCCACGGAGTACGAATATAGATATTAAATTGGCTCTTAATTGATTAATCGGTATGCTTTAAACGCCATGTGAAAAACACTTTGAATCATTTTCCAATGATTCCCATATTTTATAGATTCTTTTTAAAGCTAAAGAGATTAGATAAAGTATTTTACAACTTTTACGTCCTATAACTCCTAAACTAGGAAAGCGTAAGCACGAACAAATCTTCCTATAGAACTTCGTTCAAGGATACTAAAAAGTTATATAATTTTTTCAATTTCAATTTTTCTGTTAAACAAAAAAATATTTTTAAGCACTTATTCCTTAAATATTTTTTATTATTAGCAACACTTTTTTTTATTGTCCAATACAAAACAGACTACAACGTAAAACATATGTATTTTTTCACACCATAAATTAATAAAAACAAAGCAAATAAATCTCCTTTATATTAATACTGTATCGAATTTATTTCAGACAAAATATTAACTACAGCCTAATAAATCTGTTTGCTATTAAATTAACAAAAAACTTACCTTGGCTTTAATTTATGTCTCGAACAAAAAAAATGTATGTTTAATACGCCTTTTCTAATTTAAAGTAACGTTATGTAGAAATTTATCAAAAATCTAATTTCCTACATAAATCGGACTTTGATCTCCTTGAAACAAAATAATATGATTATTTTGTTTCTTATTATACCTGGGTCTAAATTACGGCATTTAAATTGTAATATCAATCGATTTCGAATTCCGTAAGTTGGGCTCTGGTATGAAATATACGAATACTTTTCTATGGGATTGAGATAAAGATTGTAGCTTGATTTATTACTGTACAATCAATCACGGTAGTATAATTTAAGCTATGATCTTAGCAATAGCTGGGAGAACACATATACCTCTCCAGTTATGACATTCCTTTAAGTTGCCCTTCTTGGGAAGTTTGATGATTATACCTTCTTTCCATTCCGTAGGAAACTCCTCCTGTTCCCACGCAGTGGTTATAATAGGCAGAAATATTTGTGCAGTAAGAGTTGGGTCGACTTTAAACAGTTCAACTGGTATCCCATCAATACCAGCAGCTTTACCAGACGGTAGTTGGCGGATAGCAGTAACAATCTCGTTTATAGATGGAGGGTCGGTTTTAATACGGGCACTCGGAATACGTGAATACGACACATTTGGTTGCGGGTTCTCAGAAAAGATGTTGTTGAGTACCGTGGAGAAATGCTCTCTCCAGACCCGTTGATATCTCTTACCGGATGTTCTGTGTGGTGGTCTTTATCTACAAGTTTTTTACTTATTTTGTAAAGGGTGCCGCAGCCGTTATTGTTAGCTGCTAGCTCGGCCTCGTCTGCCAAATCGTTAATGCATTTCCTTTTATCCTTTCGGACTAAGCGTTGAACTTCCTTCTTAAGAATCTTATACTTAGATTCAGTTTCCGTGTTTCCGTGTATTATTGCCTTTTTTGCTTCATTCCGTTCTTATATCTTCCTCCAGGTATCTTCGCTCATCCATGTTGTTCTGCCTTTAGCTATAGGGCCGATAATGTTATTTGCGACTTTTTTAATTTTGTCTCTTATCACGATCCATTGGTTGTCTACGGAAAGGACTGGGTTGTTGTTATTATTGAGGAAGAATTCATTGGCCATCTGGTTTCTAAAGCTATCTTTAATAGCGCTTATTTTGAGCCAGACTAGATCTAGTTTTGGAGGACGAATCCTGGGTCTTGCAATTTGGATTGCTGCTGTTCACAGGCGGAGTTTCGCAATTACCAGACTGTGGTCTTTGGCAAAGCCGCAGTCTGCACCACGCTTTGAACGAACATCTAATAGACATTTTCTAAAGCGCCGGGAGATTGCAATATGGTCAATTTGATTTGATGTTGAAATTCTGTCCGTAGAGACCCATGTTACCTTATGGCATGTCTTGTGTTCAAAAAGGGTACCTCCAATTACAAGTCTCCGGGAGTTGCAGAAATCGATAAATCTTTCGCCGTTATCGTTTCGCAAGCCAATCCCATGTTTACCCATGACATGTTCAATAGACTGGTTGTCACTACCCACTTTTGCGTTAAGGTCACCCATTGTAAGAAAGATGTCCCCACAAGGAAGGGAGTCATACACAGCATTAAGTTGGCTGTAAAAATCATCCTTTTCGTCTTCGGTTGCTGATTCTGTTGGCGCGTAGCATTGAATAATTGATATACTTCTTACCTTGGAGCGAAATCTGACCCACATAAGGCGATCAGATATGGGTTTCCAATCAATTACACACTTTCGAGCTTCTGGTGATAGTAAAATACCAACTCCGGCCTCTCGTTTGCTATCAATATCTTTTCCGGAGTACAGCAGAATTGAGTTGTTTGTTGGGGATCTATATTCACCGGCTCCGTTCCACCGAACCTCACTTAGACCTAAAATTTTTAATTTGTATCGCTGGAATTCTCTTTCAAGTTGCAGAAACGTGAATTCATGTTAGAGCTTATACCATCTTTGTCATTTAAGGTTTTGATGTTCCAAAATCCAATCGTAGTCATTATACCATAGCCAAAAGTCGTCATCAGTTGTTTTCAGTTTCGTTTACATTTCTTCGACGATTCGTTAGCAATTTTAAATTTGGTCGCGTAGGTTGCTAGCCTTCACTTCCTAGTTTGGTGATAGGGCTGCTATCTAAGCACCCAAACGTGCTGTTTTTCGGAGCCAGCGTTTCAGAAATGCCTGTGTTCGCGTATCTCCTAGTTCCTGAGACGCACAGTGGCCATTCAGGGTTGACTGATTTTTTTTAGCGATAAACCAACACTCAGGGGATGCCCCCTATATATGCAGTGCATTGTGTTGATCAGGAAAATAAGGTTTGGGAAGGAGGAAAGAGGGAATAGTGTTTGTGGACATTTGACTTGAATCTTAATAAATTATAAGTACCGGGGAAGACCTCTGCGGGAAGTTTATTCCACATACGGATAGTTCGACTGAAAAACGAATTTTCTCTATAATGCGTTGTGCGAAACACAGGATAATCGACTACAAACGGATGTGATCCACTGGATGAGCGAGTATTACGAAGAAATACTCGGGCGGGTGGAATAAGTTCACTTATCTCAGTGGAACACCTCCCATGGTAATATCGATAGAAAAGTGCCACACAACCCACATTCCGACGATGCTCCAATGAGTCAATAGAGTTGGATACCCTACTGTCATTGATGAGCTTCACCGCCCTCCTTTGTACACGGTCCAGAAGGTTCAAAATAGACTTTTAAGCCCCTGCCCATATATGGGAGTTGTATTCCATCTTCGGTCGGATATAGGTGGTATAGATAGTAAGGAGATCGGATGAAGCGAAGTAAGTCTTGCACCGTTTTAAAAAACCTAAACACTTGAATGCTTCTTTAGACACTTTAAAAACGTGTTTATTCCAGCGGACATCGCACTGTATTCTCATGCCCAGAACATCAAGAGTATCCGATTCCTCAATATCAATGCCACCCATTAATACAGATGACATAGTTGGTCCCACGGCCCGTCTGTGGGTCAACATACAACATTGGGTCTTGCGTGCATTAAATTCGACCCTATTCACTTGACCCCACTCAGAGATTGTAGCCAGGTCCTGATTAAGAGTGTCATTCATATTTTGCCTTTTGCCCCCAATCTCAACAAGGCTTGGCCTATGATCGAAGGAATATGAATGACAAATGTTGCTGTCATCTGCAAAAGAGTAGATAGGATTTGAAGTATGACTAAGAAGGTCATTAAGAAATATAAGAAATAGCGTAGGAGAAAGGACAGAACCTTGGCAGAACTCCTAATGTGGCAACAGAATTTCCTCCGTGCTGATGTGAAGGTTATACTGCCTAAGATCGGTCGACAGAGCCTCGTTTGTAATTAAAACAGGGGACACCAAGACCTTTCTGGACAGAGGGTGAGGTTGTCATTTGAAAAGGATTGGCTATGTTAACAAAAAGATAAACTGTTTGCTTACGCATCACTTTCCCATTTGTCCCCTATGTTCCAGTATTATTTATTAAGTATTAAGTATTTAAATACCCATCAGTCCTTAGTGGTTAATTTAAAAAGTTTAATAAGCTTTACCTTATACCATAATTGCCAACATTGCTTCAGTGCTGCGGCATCACTGCATAAAAAAAACTTTTGGCATATCGACCCCTTTGCGCGAAACTATCGTATGTTACAAAAACCAAATTTTACAGGACAGCCATTTTTCTACTTTTCTCTGCGTTTGCTTGCATATAAAAATGAAAATATTCATTCCATTTTTGGAGCAACGAAGTGGAAGCTCTAAAGAAACACACTACGGTGACGAACAAGCTTGTACAAGGACAAAGATTAACACGGACAAGGAATTGACGAACCAGTCGAAGCTGTAACGGCCACGGCGACCTCGGAAGGTCAACCTGGCAAGTCCAGACTGACCGAAAGTGGTGAGGCAAACCGATTAGAAGGCGGTTGCTCTAATAATTTGACAAATCAGTCGAAGCTGCAAGAGACGAGTTTGACGAATCAGTCGAAGCTGTTACAGCCACGGCGACCTCGGAAGGTCAACCTGGCAAGTCCAGACTGACCGGAAGTGGTAAGGCAAACCCACCAGAAGGAGGTTGCTCTAAGAATTGCGGCGAGGTACTTCTGAATTTCGAACCAAGTACCTCCAAAAATGCAATAAACCTTTTCGCCAAAGGAACGGAAAAATCCCCTGCTTCAGGTGCTGCCAAGTTGGAAATTATTTAGACGCCCAATAGAGCAGCTTCCCATGTGCCCATTGTGCAAGGAAGAATGATAATGAGAACATCCTGCCCCAAAGTTAAATCTCCACCTCGAAAGTAAAAAGTCCACTAGGCACAAAAACCCTACCAAGAGGTCATCCAATACAAGGCACGCTACCTTGCGCTTCAATGAGCTACTTGGCTCCAAAAAAAAGTTGAAGAGCTTTCCAATGAGCAGAAAGCTACATTGGCATGGGCTAAAACCCACATAGCTGGGCTGCAAAGTGTCACCTCCTGTCCCTGGATAGACGACAATGCCTCAACGGCAACGATCGGAGGAAGAAGCATCAGTCGCAAAACAACAGCCAGGGACTAAGCGTCCTTAAATAGCATCGAAGCCGATGAACAAGTCCTTCAGTGAGGTAGTCAAAGGCCACCTCGTGCGGGCTGTCATTGGCAGAGGTGCTGATAACGGTGCCATTTCCCATGCCAAGTGGGATTTGGTAAAATAAAAACTAATGGGTGTTTTCTGGACAATCCCCAGGGAGAATCTCTTTTAGTGCGATGATGCTGGCTGGTACTAGGGACATGTGAAATTGATGGCTTGCGTAGATGAGAGCTCATCGTCTTTATTGAAGCTCGCTTATAATTGGGAGGTTTGGGAAGGTGCTAGGCTCGATGTGGTGTTGTTAGCGAGATACCGCGTAGGCCTACGTCGATTGCCACATTCCCGCCGAACCCTCAAAACCTGAGGAGTTCTTGAAGATCTTTCGGTGCTGCAACCCCAAACTTCCCATAGAGGTAGTGAAAGTCTTAGCTAATGAAGGGTCTTTTAGGACGGCGATTATGGTGATTAATCAGGAATCCTCTACTGAGGGAGAAGCAGGGCAAAATCTACTATGGTTTAAATATGATCTTGCTTCGAGTCTACCGAAGTGACAACAAGGGCAATCCAGCTCCTTCGGTAAGCGAGGCCGCACAAACTAATGACAGAATAAATGGTGGTGATGCCGTTAGCTCAAGCGATAAAGACGACACTCAGTTTATCTCCGGATTGGTGGTTGACTGTTTTGATCACTTGGGTAAAATGGTTGATGAGGACGTACTCCAGGACGACGCCAACATCACAGTAGTCGCCAATATGGATGTAGGTGACACAAATCAGCCTCCACCACTCTAAAGCACCATCCGCTGCATTGATCCTCTGAGTACCGGTAAGGTGGGCGGAGCTCGTGATGGTCCAAGAAACATGGATTCACAGGGTTTGCGGACTAAATCTTATAGGCTACAAGCAAGTCTTAGCTAAAAACTCGTTGAATAAATTCATTCTTTCTGATTACAGTGATGAAGACACGTCAACTGTTGGTCTAGAGGCACAAGACGGAAAAGTTTGATTGGTCTCGGGATATATTGCGCGCGATCACGATAGGGTCATCCGTGATGCAGTAATAAAGGCCGCAGGCACTGGAACGAAAATCAAAATCTGTGCCGATGCCATAACGCACCACACTATCTGAGATAGTACGAACACGAATTTAAGAGGTGAGTCATTATTCTCCTTCATTATTAATTATAATTTAGGAGTGGTAAATAGGGTCCGTGAGCCTACGTTTGTCGTTGCAAATAGGAGTGAAGTTCTTGTTGTCACGCTAGTTAAAGGGTCCGCCAAATAACTTCTTTTTTTTTGAAAATGTTATAAAAGAAAACTACTGAATATTTTCTCAAATTTCTTTTTTTATTTGAAAGTACAATCCTTCCGCTTAATAATGGAAAATAATTTAATTCAAATGGCTGGCCATGCAGTAGCCTACATGATCGGACCAATTTTTAAGCACATTATCGATTGTGTGCAGCTGTATTTCACCAATGGCTTCACGAATATTGTCCTTTAAAGCGTCAATTGTCTCTGGCTTGTCGGCGTAACACTTATCTTTGACGGCACCCCACAAATAATAGTCCAACGGTGTCAAATCGCAGCTCCGAGGTGGCCAAAAGACATCAGCTCTGCGGCTGATAAAGCGATCTTCAAAAACAGGGCGCCAAACATCGAGTATAGCTTCGGCTGTGTGGCACGTAGCGCCGTCCTGTTGAAACCAAATGTTGCCAATATCCTCCTCTTCAATTTTTGTAAACAAAAATTTGTTCAACATGGCCAGATATCGATCGCCATTGACTGTAACGGCCACTCCTTGCTCATTTTCGGCTTTTCAATGTATGCGTGCGGGTTTTCTGTGCACCAAGCGCGCCAATTTTGCTTGTTTACATACCCGCCAAGATCAAAATGAGCTTCATCCAAAATCCGTACGCAATTTTCGCACACATTCTACAACATTACCATGATTTTCAAAGTAATGTCGCAATATTTCCAGCGTTGTTCAAGCGTATACACAACCATTTTCGTTCAGCGGAAGGATAAAACTAATTATCTGTCAAATCAGACATGAGCTAAGTGTTACCATTCACGAAATAAGCACTAGTATAAAAAAAACGTTAGATGGTGGACCCGTTACAATGACTGTTCGCTTTCTGATCATAGATATGAGGAATTCAGTCTAGGGCTTAAGTCTTCAAGATACATAAATAGGTGGGAGTTGTTTCCCTTTTCCCATTTTTACAATTGAATTAATATAGGAAAAGTTGAAAAAACTCCCAAGAAATTTTTAATCGCGATGGGGGTGATTATTTTTTTGTTTTAATTTTATTATTCAGTTCAAATTATATGTTATGCTTTTTCTCTTAGTTGCTATGCAAAAAATAAGGATAGAAAATTAAATTATTTGTTCAAAACATTTTTAAAATAAAAAAAAAACAAAGAAATCATTTTAAAAATTTCTCAGCACAAGGTAAAAAAATTTACAAAATAACCACCCAAATACGAAAAAAAAATTACGGATTCCATTCTTTATTGAGAGAAGATTATTTTAATTTGGTTTTAATTTTTTATTTAAAATTTTTTACCTAAATTGAAATTTTGTTTTATATCTTGGTGTAAAATCTAACTTGAAGGCTTTTTCGGCCTTAATTGATAGTTTGTGTTATGTCGTGGTGGGGGAAATCTTTGTAAAGCATGCGGATAAAATGGTGCTGTCATTGGCGTGTAATGTATCGTTGGTGGTATACTTTCATACGGCCTTATTGGAGGCATCATTGGCAGCATAGGAAAGGAAGCAAATCTTGGTCTTGGTGGCCGATGATGTGATGGGTGCCAAGTTGTCGGCGGAGCTGTCCAACCGGGCTATAATAAAAATTTATTAATATATAAATTTTTTCACATTTTTCCTAAGCACACAGTGAGCTTTCGATAATAAAAATTTCATTTTAATATTGAATTAAAAAAATTAAAAAAATTTTGCAATAAAAGCACACTGCGCTCTTAAAAAACGCAATGACATACAAATGAATAGGCGGAGTAATCAGCTGGAACAGCCACTGGTATAGGAATAAACTGAGGTGTTGGTGATAAAAATGCAGTCGCTAAAGAATTCTTGTCTTCTTTTTGTTCCTTGTCACGTTCTCTACTAGATCTACTAGAATGTTTCTGACGTTCATGCCTTTGAGGAGAACGCGTTCGTGAACGCGATCGTGATTTTCGAATTCTATAGTCCCTTTTAAAACTACGATGTGTTGGAGAATACCTACGAGGTCGCTCTCTACTTGACGAAAGTCTTCTTCTTAATGGAGTTTCAGCATGTCGGTTCGTTTGGTTGCTGTATTTTCTTGCAAAGCAGGTAGGGGGACTACGAGAGCGCGAACGACCATATAAACGTCTTAAACGATCTTTTTCACGTTGTTCATCACGGTAGTATGGAAGTTTTTCGCCGGACTTCTTCTTTTGTGAAGGTGGCGAACGTGATTTGCTCTTTTCCCTTTTTTTATATCTATCAGTCTGAGTATGGGTATATTTTGAATTATAAGCATGATTATTGCGATTTTGATTTGATTCTTCATGTCGTGCGGATCTTTTGGGAGACTTGCGGCGACTAGATGGCGGAGAGGAATGTTTTTTATTATCAAGCTGACGGTATCTTTCCGGCGAATTCGAGTCCTTTAATTTAAAATTTTATAAATAATGTTACGAATTGCATTCCTTAACCGTATACTCTCCTGGAGAAAAGTTTCTACTTAAAAATTATTTTTATTGGATGAGATGCCTAAATTAATAATTTGTTTTCTTGAAATCTTTCAATTACAGATTTAAGTTATTTTTTATATATATTTATATCTGTGGCAATAAATAATAATAGCTTAAGTCGAAATTTCGTGTTTTGAGATATTAAGGGGCTTGTCTAAAATAAATTGTGTGTTTTGCTTTGTAAGTTAAAATATAAATGCGTGTAGTTGTATTAATAATGGCATTTTATACTTGAAATATAGGTGAGTGATAGATCTTGAAAAAGAGAATAAAAACATGTAATAAAATGAAAAAGCACCTATGTCAACTTAAGTCATTATAATGTGTATGTATGTATATAGCATACGTATGTGTATGTGTAGAGTGTATATGTATATGTAAGAGAGGGGGAAATGTGTATGCATGAAAAAAAATTCACCAAGCGTTTGTCAAAATCATAACCTACGACGAATTCTAAGAAGGTTTGCCAAAGAAACCATGGCTTTAAAATCAAAATCGAAAGGAAGTTTTTAACATATCTTGAAATAAGAGCTCTGTAATTTGATCAAATAATGCTTTTATTACACTATGCGACACTCAAAATCGGGATGGGATGAAACCAACGGGAAATGTTATATCGGTAAAAAAGAAGTTATACGTGTCCCGGCGTTTCGCTGGGTCACGTCTAGGAATTATATAACAAAATATCGGAAATTTTTAGTAGAACATATTTTATAAAAAACTCGGAAAAATCGGTTTAGATACAAAAAAGTTATGACCAAAATTAAATTTTTTTTTTAAATACCCCCTTTTGGGAACCATAGATCTCACCGAGTCCAAGCTTTATAAACACGTCGATATATTAATCTGTCAAATCGGTTAAAAAATGGCTGAGTTATAACCGAAATACTGAATCCCCAAAAATTACTTTTTTTTATAATTAACAAAATAAGTTATATACATATACCCTTTTTACCTTCGGTCATAACTTTTTTCTATCTGAACCGATTTTTCCGAGTTTTTTATAAAATATGTTCTACTAAAAATGTTTGATATTTTGGTATATAAGTCATATCCATAGGACGTATGGCAGCCTTAAATTTAGGTTTTTATAAAAATTTTAATGTTTAGCCCATTTTTCAAATCGATATACATATCTCGATTCCTAGACGTGACCCAGCGAAACGCCGGGACACGTATAACTTTTTTTTACCGATATAACTTTCCCCGGTAGTTTGAACCCTTCCCGTTCACTGACCCCTACCATTTGTCGCACACTGTTAATAAATAAAATAAAACAAGCTGTTAGTTTCCTGATGCGTTTCATTTGTTTTACCATTCAGATTAAATGTAAGAAAGGTAATAAATACAAACTGGTTAAATATAGATTAAATGAAAACTTTTCCGAAGGAGTGTAAAAACAGCAATAACATATTTATACTTACACGACCTGTACAAGTGTTATGTAGTTTAGGAATAATTGGGTTATTAACTTCAATCTCATCACGGTCAAATAAAGGTTTGTCACCTTCACCTATGCAGAATAGAGAATATTAGAAATATATCGTTAATGTTTAAAATGTTCCTCAGAAACATTTGTGGATTGTTGCTTAAGTTGATTAATTAATAATAGTTTAAAATAACTAATTTTTATTTGTGAATTGCAACTTATTTAAAGCACTTTTGTATTAACTTTTAAAATTAATTAAAACAAGTAATTGAAAAAACTTTCATTATTAATGTTATTTTTCTTGCATAAAAATTATTAAAATTGTTTAGTATTATAAAAAAAAATAATCAAATATCTTACAAAAAATTTTAAGAATTTCGGTTTTGAGAAGATTTTAAATTAAAGACTTTTAAATTCAGGTATTTTTAGCATTTTCCTTTTGTGGTATGTTGAATGTTGGTATTTAATTGTATGTATGTACATCAGTTTTTGTGTTGCTTGTTGTTGTAATGTTGATAGCTGATGTTTTTATTTATCCATTTTCTTAATGATTTACTGAGTATGTTTATTGATGTTTCTTTCATTAGACGTTACAAAAAAATTCCACTGTAAGTCCTCTAAAATCTGGTATGTTGATTGTTGAGTTTAGTTTATAATTAAATTAATTACGCTTGACTACTTTAAAAACTGTTAACATATGGATGTACATACATCATAAATTTTTTTTTATATGAAATGGAAGGATTTAAATAAACATTTTCGATAAATTATCGGCCATGTTCTGGAAATCGAAATCAAGTGAAATTGTAATCGATGAAGATTATCAATTAAATTTTTGTAAAAATAAACGTAGCTTCTCCTGATTTCAAATTAAGTTTAGGTAGAGGAAAGTGGTCCTTAAAGTATAAGGTGTATTAAAGAAAATATTTTTATGAACTTTGAACACGGGAGTTTCCAAATTTGTTTGATTTCAACTTCACGTGATTTCGATTTCCAGAATATGCCTGTACATCATATTGTTAAATAATACATAATTACAAAGTCATGTAATTCAAAAATAATTAATTCAGGACAGGCCTGATATATCTATGTACTTATATATTAATTTTGAAACTAGTTTAAAACAATGCCTTTTCATTTCTCATTTTACACTCAACAAATTTATCTTGGTAATTCATAAAACATAAGTTTCTGCTTTCAATTTAATATTACATTATACTTACTAGGGTGATCGATCGAATAGTATTCGACCGGTTTTAACCGGTTATTTTAGTTTTGCCCAAGTCGAATATTTTAAAATGTCCATTTTTCGAATATCGAATAAACCGGTTATTTTCGTAAAATAAACCGGTTACATTATTAATGTGTGATTTATATATGTTTTCCTTACTTTTGTTATAAATGTACCCATAATTTAAGTATTTTTCTAATTGAATATTTGGTAAACTAAAATGTTTTATAAAAAATATCAAAACAACTTGTAACAAAATTCAAAAAAACATTATGAGCAATGCAAATATTTACAAATCGCTTATATAAGCGTGTGTTCTTGTAACAAAAACCAAAAACAATTTAAAGTGCTACAAAAAAAGTTCAGCTTTAAAAGTAATTAGCAATTTGATAGTATTATAAATACTATATATATTTTTATAAAGATGACATCTCTGGTGATATTTCAAACTGACTTAAATGAAAATTGTGCTTAAATGGCCCTAAAATAATAAGTTGCAAAGGTTCTTTAACGTCACGACTTATTAATCATTTTAAATTAGTCGACAAGCTTGACATAAATATACGCCAAGTAAAACTTGACCCTGTTCCAAGTAGTTTTTAAGAGACTGCAAATAATACTTTACGAAAATATGCTGCCAATAATGAATGAAAAACTCTTAAGTAGCTCTAGCATATGCTTAAAACAAGAACATATTGGCGGAATCAACGATATGGGAAAATTCATCAGTTTTATTTATTAAAACACCAAGAACTTAAAATAAAATTGAAAGAATCAAAAATGTCCTGGAAGGGTTTAAATTGTGTGATCGACGAATTGACAGATATTTCACATAAAAAGCATGTTCGTATTACTATTGTTTCTATAATGCTGAAACAAAAAAAATTGAAATATATAATCCTGGATAATAGGTTTTGTTTGCCACTTTTTAAAAATATGGCTGAAGTTTAACCAGCAACATATTAAAACTCACTTACAATAAATTTGGGAGAATTTCTCAAATAATAAATTTATTAAATTCCTGTATTTTTAAAACCAAAGTTTTTCAAAAATTCTAAAGCTATATTAAATATTTGACTCCTAACGTAACCATCAGTTTTTTTAAAGAATTGTTTGCTTTTGCAAAACGTTTGGCTAGAGCAAACATTATTTGACGGTTTCTTAACTACATTATACATAAATGCAATTATCATCTTAGATATATATAAAGTTAAGCAAATAACTAGAAATTGTTTAAAATAATGCTTAAGTTTAATCAATTTACTGGTCACGTTTTTTTTTGATTTTATCGTCAAATATTTGTGGTCTGAGCATACCTTAAGTCATATCTATGTATTGAGGCCCTATGCTCCTTATGGGATCGACGGGAACATATGTATATGTATTTTGTTGGTTCCTTACCTTCGTGAATTGTTTTGTTTTATTCTAATTAACTTTTTATTACAAAAACTAATTTGATTTTTGTATTTTTATGTTTTCGAATTAAAACCGGTTAACCGGTTATTTTTAAAATGCTTAAACGAAAACCGGTTATTTTTAAAATGCTTAAACGAAAACCGGTTTTTTTAAAATAGCAACTATTCGGAATATTCGAAAACCGGCTATTGAAAAATGTCGAATAATCGATCACCCTAATACTTACATACATATGTACATAAGAAATTATTTTTCAAAAATAGGTTTTTAATAGGTTAATTACATTCTAGTCTATAAATGGTTTACAATTTTTATGAAAAACATCCTTAATGGGCTACACACAGGGTTGCCAGAAACTAATATTCAAATAACTAGACAATGTAAAAAATTAACCTGGATTTTGTAAAAATAACTAGGCAATCTATAAAGTTCAAACAAAAAAAAAAAATTTGATACTATGTATAATTTTTTTACCATAATATTAAAAAAACGAGGAAACGTAACAATAAAAATTCACTTTTAAGTCATATTACATATCGTCACCTAAAATCAAAAAGGCCATAAGTAAGAAAAAAGGTCAAACTCTACCTACATTTTTTGCGAAATTATCGTAAGCTCGAAAGATTTTTTCTAATTAAATTTTCGAATTTTATTGTTTTATATATAATTTTCTATACTAACCGTTTGCAAAGTCTAGAAACATCCCCTTTTTTGTTCTTAAATCTCTTACTGTGTGTCACTAACGATTAACAGAATTAACTAACTCTTGTTAAAGTTGTAAGCAAATATATTTGAAAAATTTTTAAACTTTCATCAAAATTTAGCCTTATCAAAATTTCCAAAGGGCATCCTTTTCCTTTCTTGTGAGTATAAATTATTTTAAATACTTAAAGTACTTTTGAAAAAGCCTTGCAAGTTGGTATGGAAAATATAAACGAGATCCATTTATGTATATAGATTTTGAACGCATTTTTGGATATAAATTGGAATATCTTTGGGCAAGATATAAATTGTACCTTTATATTAAGTATTTAATTAGTAAAAAAATATTTTTTAAATATTAAAGAAACTCTATTTTAACTGGACAATTTGTATTTTAGCTGGTAACTGGACAAGACCAAAAAAAACTAGACAATCCAGGCCATTCCAGGCCGTCTGGCAACCCTAGCTACACACTATCGAACTTGTCTCACAGTAACAAATTCATCAGTTTCGAAAAATAAATCATGTCAAACAGACAACATTTTTACAAATTCACACGGTTTGCGGAAAAACGTGAAGCCATAAAGTCAACAACAAATCTGCTGAATTGCTCCAGTGAATATCTCCAGTGCTCAACTTCTGCTACCTATAATTAACAGTTTTTTCTAGAACATATACTTTCGCGAGAACAGAGCTAACTAATAAATAATAAGCATTCAGTATCAAGTGATGCAAATAGCAACTCTGCCGAGAATAGGTATAACATGGATATAAGAAGGCAGACAAGAAAATATCGATTATGCCGACCACATCTATATCCATTCTTCGCATTCTCTAACCCAGGACAATTTTATTTATTAACCCTTTCGGTACTTCTTTTTTGTTTTTGATTAAAAAAATTGTTTTTTCAATTTTAAAGCTCTTAAACCTTATTATTTTTAAATTTTGTATCAAAAGTGGTTTTTAGCATCATGTCATATGGCATAGAATGTATTTAAAGAAAAAAAAAATAATTTTAATTAACATTTTTAATGCAATTTCTAAAATTTTATATTCAGAAAGATGTATAAAAGATTTATTTTATAAAAAAACTATTCAATGCATTTTCTTTATAAAATAAAGCTATTCTTTTAGAATCAGAAAGACAAATGAATTAAAAAACACGATCATTTTTATTATTTGTATGTTCATATGTACATTTCTATGTTATTATTTTTTTCCATTGAATAAAATCTATGCCAAATGGCATAGTATGATTTTAAAAAAATCGGACACCTTCTTTGAACAACCCTTGGGATCTAACTTTTTCTCCACTTATTAAGGCAATGATAATCTGATAAAAATCTTATGGAAAGTTATAAAATAACATTATTTTCGTAACAATATTTACAAAATTACAAAGTGACCTTTTTGTGAAAATTACTAATCTTGAAATGCATGTTTGCTTTCTGGCCTATCAGAATGCACTTGGTGTACCAATCAAAATATTTAATTTTTCAATTTCAATAAAAAGCTTTAAAGAAAAATACGAAAATATCAAAAAAATTTTTTTTCTAACTGTTTTGCCCCAAACAGGGGCTTGCAAAAAGCACTATGCCATATGGCATAGAATAACCGAAAGGGTTAAATTGCAGTAACCTAGCCTTTGAGCCATAATCAACTTACAAAGATTTTTTACAACAAAGATCTGTTGGCATTAACAAAAAAGAAACTAGTCCATATTGAAATCAAAAGTAGTAAATAGGAATGTTAATACCTATGATAAAGCCTACACAGTGTGTTCCCATCCCACCTGGAGACGTCAAATTAAATTATAAGCGTAAATCTAATCTAAAATGAAGTAAAATATTGAGTAGTAAATAGAGTAAGTTAGATCTCCATTGTTACGGCGCCACGCTCCCTTTTAAAGTGCCCTGCATTATAAACCAGAAACTTAACTTATTACAATAAACCACTTATAAGCTGTTTATTTCTTAGGCGTTAATAGTCTATATAATGCATAATTCTAATATATTTATTGGTGGTACAAATATGTTTCGCCATTAGACTTCCATGTTTTGATTAAAGTTATGAAAAAATGACGTTAAAATATGGCGGTTAATAATACTGGTACAAACGTATTTTTTTCGTGTGAAAGAAAAACGAAAAATTGCGAAAAATAATTAAATCTGATGATATAAGTGCCGGTTCAAAAACGTCAAGATTGACTCAAGACTTGACGGCACTAAGACATTGATTACCTTTAGCAAAGTGTTGTTAAGCAATTCAACTTTAAGAATGTTGAGTTAAGGCGAAAATTGTAAAAAGATGCCTAATTGGAAACATTTTTTAAAGGAATTTAGAATAATACAAACAAACAAATAACAGGAAACATTCTTCAGATGCGGTACCTATGTGTATTGTTCATTGTACTATTTACATATGCAAGAAAGCAGGTTGTTTCACTGTAAAATATATCTTAAAATATTTTGAATGGCATTTACAAATTTACTTTACTACTACATACCATCTCTGCTCTGAGTTTTCGTTAAAAAAAATATACCTACTTAAAACATTTTAAATATATTCTTGTGGTATTCTTTAATCTTATACTTATTGAAACTTAAATTGTTTAAAAAGACAAGATTTTGTATTATAAGGTTTTTACTATTTTTAATAAAACAAAGTTTTAATACTTACTGAAAAAGTTATTGATGATCTTCAAAATCCATTTTAAGTATCCAAAACAATTGTATGTTGATTGAAGACCTCTGAGTTAAAAACTTCAGCATTACCATTTTTTTTAATTTGATGTGGGCAAAATTTAATTTCAATTACGCTTTTTTATATGTTAATTTACTTCATTTTGTTTAAATTATCCAATAAAATTTAAACAAATTTATAGAAAGTTCTGCAAAAAATCTCAAAAAAGTGCTGTAATTATTTTTTGTATGAAAAATTACCAAATCTGCGTTGAATTTCAATGTCGTTGTTTAATTCCGCTGCACGCACAATAGCACGAGGACCTTTTTTTATGGAATCACTTGGTATGGATTGTTGAATTTTAAATTTGATTTTGGACAAATCTGACGCTGCAAAGTCTTTTGTAATGGAGTCCATGCTGATGTGGTTGACTGTGATGAAGTAATTTTTGCGACTGTAGAGGAAGAGACAAAGTTCACGCCAAAATATTCAAGATGATGCAGGCAAAAAGGAAACTCTTTCTTCTAATAAAGAAAAATATATGTATATTATAACAAAAAATTAATTTGTATTTTGTTTGGTTTTATAATTTTTTTTTGCAAATTATACTTTTAAGGAATAAAAAATAAATAATTTAATAAATACAAGCCATTCTAGAGCTGGCAAGCAATCGATAATTCTATTTCCATTGAATTATTGATGGTTTCTTTTCGATAGCGATGCTATGCCCAAAACAAAACGATTGATAACACAGGGTTTCCACCTGAGATAACCCTGCCTTTACACATGCAAGTAGTGGCATGCCACTACTGTATACACCCTACAAGAAATGAATGAGCGAGTAGTCACATTTTTCATTTTGGTGTTATGCTATGTTCATACGACGATAGAAACCACTGGTTTCGCTCTTTGAAACTATATTGCCAAACATGCTGTTCATACGATTTATTCCTGTTTCATTTTGACATTTTTTTTTGTGTTGTTAGTGTGATTTTTTTAAATAGATAAAAACGTAAATAAAACTTAAGAATATATTATTTAATACTTTTATTAATATTAAGGTATTATAATTATCACTTTATTTTATTAAAAATCAATTTTTATTTTGTTTTTTTCTTTGTTTTGATATTTTTTGAGAGCTAGTTAAGATAAACTAACGATAACTGTTATCAAAATTGGAGATGATAGTACATTTTTCCTGTTTCGCAGCCTGTTTCAAAATAAAACGACCTGTTTCGCTCTCAAAATTTTGTATGGAAAAACAAGTCGTTTCAATCATGTTTGGGGCGCGAAACAGGAATAAGAGAGCGAAACACGAATATTGCTGTCCGTGTGAACATGGTATTAAGAAAATGAAAAATGTGACTACTGGCTCATTAATTTCATGTAGGGCATATTCAGTGCTGCCAGAACCAATTAAATTCTTACAACCAAAATTTTTGAAAAAGTTACCAAATGAAAAAAATATAACCAAATTTTAAATGGCTTTTATTAATTGCGAAAATCACTAAAATTTATTTTAAGTTGCATTGCAATTCAAAGGTTATTTGTAAAATAATAATTATAAATAAAAAAACCAAACATGAAATGTAATTCATTTACATTTAAAAAAAATAACGATAAACTTAATTAAACTTTTTTTATTTATTTGAGACTTTTTTCGTGAAAAAAACCCGTAAAATTTCCTTACAAAATTCAGTATATTGAAAGTTAATAGTGGAATATTTTTTAATATGCCAGTTATAAATAACAAAAATTGGAATTTGTTTTCCGCTTTTTAGCTGTTATTGGCGGGACTGTCAAATGTGTCGATTTCTTAATTTCGATGGAAATTTGCGTTTGGCGATATGCGAAATGCATTTTATGTAAATATTTTTCAATTACCATATACATATGTATGTATGTATCTAATAAATTATAAAAACTTAATTCTCTTGTTTGTAAATTTTTTTTCAAATTTATAATTCTTATTATAAATAACTGTTTCAAAATGGTTCTTTTTGATATATTTTGTGTATCATTGAAAAATATTGTGGCGAATATAAACAAATTCGCCTTTCGTAACGTACATTCAATGGGGAAAAAGTATATGACTGACAGTCCAAAGTTTTTTTTTTACCAAACAATTATTTTAATAAATATTAAAAAAAAAACATACCGACAAGTTATAAACAGTAAAATTTCAAATTTCTTAAAACTTACAGCCATTTCTTAAAGAAAATTCCATTTTAAAATTATATTGATATGTGTATTTTCAAATTTGTATAAAAATATACTTCTGAAATAAATCCAAAATTCTGCACATTAAACTTATTTTCAAGTTTTTAGAAACACTAAAAGGAATTTTCTGAAATCGTTTCCCCATGATTTTATGCACTTAATACTTTAAGTCTTTAGTACTCTTAAAATCAAGAAATTTAAAAAAAAAAATTAAAAATTTCCATTGATTAAAACTTCATTTGTTTTCGATTTCAGAACATGGCGTTTTTAATATAAAAATTACAAATGGCAATATATTCTTAGCAAAAATCTTAAAAAATATTTGGTTGCTGTTTTAAAAGGGATTTTTTGTTTTCGATAAATTATAAAAAACTTCCGTTCCTTGGTAACAAATAATGAAAAAATCGCTGTACACAGTACAAATTATTTGAGCTCGTAAATTATTGTATTTTAGAAAAAAGTAACCAAAATGAAAAAAATATTCACATCTCCACATTGAAAAAAAAATATAACCAATTTTGGTTACCTAGGGTTTACACTTGCAAGTGCAAGTTCGAAAAACTCAATACACTCACACTTTTTCACTAACACCATCACATTTTTCGTACTTAGTGCCGGCACTTAGTGCCGGTTCACACACGTCAAGTTTGTCTCGTCAAGTCTTGAGTTTTTAGGAGAGAGGGGAAAAGAAATGGCCTTCTCTTTTCCCTTCTCTCCAAAATGCTCAAGACTTGACGAGTCAAACTTGACGTGTGTGAACCAGCACTTACAGTAAGTAAAATGACAACTGAAAAAACAGT
Organism: Pollenia labialis; assembly: GCA_949318255.1. NCBI lineage: Eukaryota > Metazoa > Arthropoda > Insecta > Diptera > Polleniidae > Pollenia > Pollenia labialis. The sequence goes on along the minus strand of OX439140.1, from coordinate 140,313,816 downwards.
GTTACCGTGGATGAGTTTTGTATCAATTTTCTAGTACTTAGTTATATAAAAGTAATGTTTATAGCGGATTTTAAGTGTATTTATAAAAAATAACAAATAAAAAAAAAGCAAAACTATACAACATCGCATATTAATGTCAATATTAATCATAAATTTTAAGCATTGTGAAAAAAAAATTGTTAATCAAAATATTTTCTCAGTAATATTATGGCATCGTTACTACGGCAATACTGGAGTCACATATATTATAAAATAAACATAATTGTTTCATCAAGATGGACCGAAAATTAAATAAAGAAGAAATTATTAAATATATTTTGCTATAGCATGGTAATGTTTTTAACATGGTAATGTTTTTAAACCGAAAAACAAACCATTTTAATAAGATGTTTTCGCTTCGAGAACATTTGAAAAATTAACTTACAACTGACTGTGTAAACACTCAAGCTACTTGCAAGACTTTCGGCTTTATCTTCGACATTTTCGTTGATAATACGTATGCACTACTTGCAAGTAATTACTTGCATGTGTAAAGGCAGGGTTAGAAATAACCAAAAACGGCAGCCCTGGGCATATTATCAAAGAAAATTTGTTCGAAATAGTCGATAGTTTACTCATGCCCAAGGTCTATCCAATAAGGTCTGCTTAAGAAGCCAGATGTTTATTTGGTTTTTTCCTCTACGATATCAAAAGTTGTTTACATTTTCCTTATACGTGTATATTTTTGTTTACGTTTTTTGTTTTTTGCAACACATGCATGCACACAAAACACATTTTTCCTTTTGTTTCGCCTATGTAGTAGTAAAGCACGATGGCCACGTATCAAATTGATTTGTCAAACTCAGTTTTTTTTGATTGTGTTAGTGAAAAAAATCTCACACGTATATGTTGATGTGAGTTTGACGAAAATCAAAACAATTTAGATTTTCACTGCCGCGGCTACTTTGATTTGAAGCGAATTTGATGTGTTGCTGCGAAAAACATCAAATGGCATTTTTATTCAGTTTTCGCAGCGACAACACCGTACGGTAAAAATTTTATGGTTAAATAAAAAATGGCTTTACGCCATATTTTTATTCTTCTTTCTTTTTTCCTGCATATGCCAGATCAATAGCTATGCAAAAATGTTCTATTTTATTCATATTTCTAAAAAAAATAATTTGTAAACATTAAAAATATTTTGCGACCAAATTAACCACACGTTCTTTCTTTTTAAAAACAGCTTTGAAATGAAATTTGATGGTTTGAGTTTGATACGTTGCTGTGTTAAGCAAAACCAAATATTACCAATACATACATATTATTTGTCAAATCAGTTTGAACGTGGCCATCGTGCTTAAGATTTTGACAACGGCGGGGAATTTTACACAAGCAAAATGCCTGTTGTTTTTTGTGTTGTTGAATTGTTGTAGAGGTAAGCAGACCTATTGGTTAGGCCATGCTCATGCCACTGCGAGTTCATTTTCAAAATGTCAATGAAGCGTCAACTTGAGATAATTTGTTTACTTCTCAAATTAAAAAAACACCAAAAAACCAAATAGAGTTAATCATTTAGGCACATTTTTGTGGAAAAGGTTTACATTTATTTATATAAGCATTATTTTAACAAACTTGCTTTTATTAATGCGCGTTTCAAAAAATTCATCATAATAATACATTTAACTAGTTAAAATATAATTTACAATTTTACAACAATCCAGTAAATTTTTAACAGGGTTACATTTCTTATCGTTTTTACATTTTAAAGTTTTTTTAACTATTAACGATCCGACATTCGTTAAATTTATCGACATAAATATTCGCTTGCAGTAACGATAGTGTGATTCTGTAACTTATTTTTAACGATTGTTAACAGCTGTTTTTTTGTAACATCTCTGTCTACAAAATGTTAAAAAAACGAAAAGCACAAAAGAGAATAAAATAAAAACAAATGAAATTGTTCTTAACCCCCCGTGTTACACATGTTTTTTCATTCAAAATACATTGAAAAAGGTCTGGCGAGACTCATGAGTAAGACGAAGGGTTCATTTGTGGTTTTATATTTTTTTGTGAATTTTACATTTAGAATTTTGTTTTTGTTCCTAATTTGATTGTTTTAAGTTAAGGATTTTGTGTTTGTTCATACATATATGTACATATGAATATATCTTTGTATGTTTGTAAGTTATTTTAAACATAAAATACATTTTATCGATTAAATAAACACAACTTAAATTATTGTCGCTAAAATATCGACAAAAAATTGCTAAAAGTAACAGCTGACTTTTAACGACAGCGAATATCGTTAAAAATGTTACTGAATACCATATTCGATAAAATTTCGTTATATTTATTTTATCGATACGATTATCGTTATAAAAGTTAGTGAATCGCGCTACAGATATAATATGTATGTGAGAGAACGTCGGCAGAATGAGAGAACAAATTTCTTCATGTTAATCTTAATCTTAAACAAGGGGAACACGTATGTTATAAGATTTCATAATCGAATGATTCTCGTACAATAAACTTGTGTCGTTTTTATTATTTTTTTTAGTTTTTTCTATTTTTTTAGTTAAAAATATTGTTTTTTTAAACATTTCACTATTTGCACTAAAAAATTAAACAATTTAATGAATGCGTCTTTTTTTTTGTTTTATATGTATGTATGTATGTGTATTTTTGACAGCTCATCTTATAAGATAGTTGTTATAAGATTTCTCATAACAACTGTCTCATAATATTTATTATAATATTAATATTTACACTATTTGAGAGTCTACACGTAAGATAATACTCTCTGCGATTGAATTTGACGTTTGCTCATATAAATATCTTATATCTTATCTCACGTGGAGACCCTGTGTTAAAGATAACATAATTTTGACATATACTGCAATATATGTCGCAATAATTATCTCTGGTATAGACGGGCAGTAACTGCCGGCAATTTATATTTTAAAAAATAGCTATGACACAGGCTCTAATGTTTACATTTGTACTTTAATTTGTACAAATAAAAAAAATGTCGACGAAAGTGGACAAAAAAACATAATAATACATTCAGGTTTTCAAGACAAAGTCTTGACAGAAAGAATACGAAAAAGCGGAGGCAAGGAGGCGACATGTAATTTGAAATTTATGGATAATAATAACAGCAAATTTCGAACCACCAGTACTACTGGTTAAACGATTGATATTTGACTGTTGGCTGGCGGGCACCGCAGTGGTGCAGTGGGTAGAACTCAAAGATTTTCTGAGGCTAGAATGTGGTGATTCTTGAAACATGCCAAAATCAATCCGGGGTTCAAATCCCAGCTCAGCCAGGAAAAATTATCAATAAATTTTAATGGAAATTCCAAGTTGTAAAATTCCTTCCTCCGTGAAAATAATTTAATGAAAATTATTTCATATGTACATTTGTATGTTAACTGTATTTCCACTTCTTATTTTCTTTTCTATAATTTTCATTTACATTTACAACACAAGTTTTAACAATATTTTAACGCAAAAATTATAATTTTCAAAATTATTAAATAAAAATTTAATTTAAAGCTGTTAACACCGGGATCCCGGGAAAAAAAACTCTAATCATAATCGATTCAATTGTGAATCATTTTACAATCATAAATTATACTCTCGTTGTGAGGAAATGGTACCCTACCGACAAATCACCTGAAAAAATCAATTGTGATACGATTGTCTGATTCCTTTTTAAGCAAAGCAAGGAATCATATATTCCTTTTGCAATCACTCTGGTGATAAATCAGTTTTAAATTCAAAAAATTTAGAAATCATTACTTGAACATATGAAGGAATCATTTATGAATCATATTTTATTGCTTAATTGATAAATCAGTTTTTAATCATCAAAAGTAATGAGAAAAGACTTATTGAGGTGATTTTTACCTTGGCACTAAAAATTTTCATTTAAATTAATCTAATATGTTGCCTTTATTTTCTTCATATACATACATATGTACATACAAATATGATGTTAATTATTTGCTCTATTCAATCGGGTTTACTTTCATTATTTGTGGTTTTTTACTTGGCCAACGTTTGAAGACAAGCATAATGTGTAAATCATATATGTTAAAACATATTAAACGTAAGTTTGACGCCCTATGTTCTTCGTGAACAATTTATTTAAGTATTTTTATATCGCTGTATCTATACTGTATTTAAATAAATAAAGGACATATATATATATATATATATATATATATATATATATATATATATAAACGTAAGGAAACTTTTTATGAACTTTTATGAAATTGTCATTTGCTTATACAAAGTTTGCCACTACCACATTCCGTGCGGAATCAGATGTTTTTTGATTTTTAAATTCAAAAAATAATAATATTATATTTCAGTGCTGTTTCTAGGTTACTACACAATCGCTCGATTATTATTTAGAAATAACACATTCGTTTTTGACACTTGTTTTAATTGTTTTTCTTATTTTCTTTAGTTCCACGTTACATGGCTTTTAAAATTTGAAACTTATTATCTAATGTGCCTACCTTGTACTTATTGCAGTAGCATGGTTTTGAATAAAAATTTTAACAATTGGTTTTACAATAATTATTATTGGGGTTATTTTATTGAACTGTTTATGGCTTTTGTTTGAGGATGAACTTTAAATTTTTTGTTACCTCAAATTTATCACGGTTCACTTATTTTTATTTTAAATAAAACACTTTTTTTAATTTTAGTTTTTTGTATTTTAGTTTTATTTACATGTATTTTGTTTTGTTCACAGTTTTGTTTTTGTTTGTTTTTTGTTTTGTTGGGTCACAATGTTTTTCTGTTGCTTTACTTGTTTATTGTTCTACGGTTGAAACTAGAGTGTCTTGTAATGATTTTAAAAGAGATCAACTTAGTACAAGAAATAAAATGTAATGACAAAATGAGAAATAAATAAATTACAATTTAAGGACCGTTAATATTTTACAGGGTGCTGCGTTTGGAACGAGTCATCATTAAACATTCCGGCCCCCATGACTTGGTGCAGTTTATCATAGGTCCAAAAAACAGATTTCAATGAAGCAAGGTGTTGTGATGATTTTGACAGATATGGCATCTAGGATCTCACTTCGATTCAAGTTTGCGGGTCGTGGGGTTGAGAATTTTGACAGCAATCAAATCTGTTGATGAGAAACTTAGAAATGCTTTGTGGGATGCCATACCTGTAAGTAGGAATTCAGTGTAACATTAGTTGGGAAAATTTTTTAAAAAAAATGTTAAATATATTTTAAAACAAAACCACAATTTTTGTAATGGGTCTGGTAACGATCCCATTTTTTGTCTGGATGTCCACAACTCGACAGTTTTGATCAGTTCCAATATGAGTCTTAGTGATTCGACCCATTTGCCATTCGTTGGGTGGCAAGTTGTTGTTTTTGATGACCACCATGTCGTTGACTTTAAGATTGTCCCTTTGAGTCTTCCATTTATATCTGCGATGTAGTTCGGCCAGATACTCGGATTTCCATCTTTGGCAAAATGAGTGGTAGATGACCTTTAGGCGTTTCCAGCGGTTGATGAGGGTCAGGTTTTCGCTGCTCACATCAGGTTCGGCTGGGGTCAATAATGGGGTACCAATAAGGAAGTGGCCAGGGGTCAATGGGTTAAGGTCATTTGGGTCATCGCTAGCAGGACTTAAGGGTCTAGAGTTTAAACACGATTCTATGCGAGTGAGAATTGTTGACAGCTCTTCAAAGGTGAATTTCATATCTGGTATCATTTTCTTTAGGTGGGTTTTAAAGGATTTTACACCGGCTTCCCAGAGTCCGCCCATATGTGGGGCACCAGGGGGTATGAATTTCCAATTGATATTTTGATGGCTATAGTTGTGGGTAACTTGGGTTTGAAGAGTTTTTATAAATTCCAGACGATCCTTTTTGATGAGTTCTGCTGCTCCGATAAAGTTCGTGCCATTGTCCGAATATATGATTGCTGGACATCCACGTCTTCCAATAAAGCGGGAAAAGGCAGCTAAAAATGCTTGGGTCGATAAATCACTTACTGGGTCTAAGTGAACAGATTTAGTGGCAAAGCATACAAATATGCAGACATACCCTTTTGAGATGAGACAGGCTCGACCAGTGAAGTTTCGTATATTAAAGGGTCCAGCGTAATCAACACCTGTAACGGTAAAGGGTCTTGATATTGTTGTGCGCTCAGGTGGCAGGGATGCCATTATCTGACTTTGAGTGTGTTTTTTGTAAAGTACACATGTTTTGCAGTTATTTATGACAGTTTTAACTAAGGGCTTAAGACGAAAAATCCAAAATTCTGTTCTTATTACTCGGGTCATGAGCTGATTTCCTCCATGCAAAGTAATTTTGTGCACAAATTCTGTTATCATTTTGGCCAATTTTGATTCGTATGGCAACAGAATTGGACAGCGTCCATTATACGTTAATGCTGGGGACTGCGCTAACCGCCCATTGGCCCTTATAATCCCATTGCGATCGAGAAATGGCGTAAGGGTTAAGAGTTTACTTCGAGGGGAAATTAGACTTTTGTGAAGTAAAGCGGTATATTCGTCAGGAAACAAAGTTTTTTGTGTCCAAATTATGATGCGATTTTTTGCAGATTGTATTTCTTCTGGTGAAGGTTCTACAGATGAGATTTGACTTCTTGGTATGGGTCTTCCGAAGCGTAAAATGAAGGCTATGGTTTCTTTAACTTGTATATCTGGTGCAGTGAATGTAAAGGAGTCTGATGAAATGTTCCATTTTATCCCTAGTCTTGGTCCCGTCATTTTCTGACAGATTTAACCAGTCGAGTGGTAGTAGAGTCTCACTAGGTAAATCCTGAATGACTTGTGGCTCATTTGAGTTCCATTTCATTAGATCAAAGCCGGACGATTTTAGGACAGAAGTTAATTCTTTTCTAGCTCTGATGGCTTCTTCTATGGTATGACCTCCTGCTAAGACGTCATCCACATACATATTTTGTTTGAGAATCTTGGCCGCTAATGGATGAGTCATTTGAACATCTTTAGCTAACTGAAGAAGCGTTCTGATGGCTAAATATGGGGCATAATTAACTCCAAATGTGACTGTGAGATGCTCGTAATCTTCTATAGGGTAATTTTTGGATTTTCTGAATAAGATTCTTTGAAACTTTGTTTGAGTTGGGTCGACTAGTATTTGACGATACATTTTTGTAATGTCGGCGTTAAATACAAATCGGAAAAATCTCCATTTTGCTATCAAAAGAACAAGATCTTGTTGAAGAATGGGTCCTGGATATAAAATGTCATTAAGACTCTTCTTATTAGACGTTGGGCTAGAGGCATTAAAAACCACTCTAAGTTTAGTGGTCAATCTTTCTGGTTTTATTATTGCGTGATGCGGCAGATAATAGTTTGGAGCTTTGTTTATATCAGAGGGTTCGATTTTTCTCATGTGTCCTAACTCAAGATCGGGTTTTTGGCTGAGCGTGCGTTCCATTCTTAGGTACTGAGCCAAGGCAATGTTGCGAGAAGAGCATATTTCTTCTGTTTTTTTGAAGGGCAGGGTAACTATATACCTTCCCGAGTCGTTTCTACGAGTTGTTTGTTTAAATTTGTGTTCCACAATAGTGTCCTCGTCTGACCTCAAAATCTGTTTTGGGTTTTCCTCCACCTCCCAAAAGCGTGTGAGGATTCGGTCAAGGGACGATGTATTCAATAAAGAAATTGTTGTTCTGGGTTGAGTAATTTTTCGTGTTGGTCCCCCCACAATCCAGCCAAATACTGTTTTTTGTGCCAAAAGGGATCCAACAGACCGCATCGGTGTGTCCATGCAATAAATCGATGGGCCTATGTCGAGGCCTATTAGCAAGTCGATGGGTCTACTTTGATTAAAGTGAGGGTCTGCAAGTTGCAATTTTGCAGCCTCACTGAGCTTTAGCATGTCCAATGTTTGAGGTGGTAAATTAGAGGGAAGGGTCTTGAGAACTGGGGCCCAAACTTCTAACTTAAACGATGTGTCCACCCGTGAGCAAAGGTTTAGCAAACATGCTTTAGTTGAGGTTTCAGAAACGGTTTGAATCAAACCAGAAACGTGAACTATGTTTCTTTTAGTGGGTAATTTTAATCGGTTTTTTAGTTTGTCCGATACAAAGGTTGATTGTGATCCAGGGTCGATGATGGCTCTAGCCTGGTATCTTTGACCTCTAGTTTCTATTTCGACAATGGCAGTGAAAAGCAACGTTTCGCGGTCTGTTTGATTTGTCGAAGTTTGTAAGTTTTCGCGCAGGGTCAGGGAAGTAAGGTTGGGAATACCTGATGCTGAAGTGGACTGTATGTATTGGGCTTGAGCTGCGGCACTTGTGCTTGGTTGCTCGTCAGCGTTATTTTGTGGCAAGTTTGTAGGCTGGGTCACTGTTGCCTTGTGCAATAAAGTGTTGTGTTTTTGTTTACACAGCCTACAACTGTATTTACTAGGGCACTCCCTGACACTATGATTGATCGACAGACAGTTGTAACATGAATTTGTGACTCTTACGATATGAATGCGATCACTTACATTTTTTTCTAGAAATGTGGGGCATGATCGTAAGGTGTGTGACTCGCTGCAATGTTGGCATGCTATGGCGTTATTATTAAAACTTCTAATTGGTTTATTTTTGTTCTGATTGTGACTCTCAGATTTCGAAATATTCGTTTGGAATGAATTAGTTTTCCTTTTATTTTGGGTATTTTTCGCGACTTCAGACTTGGGTGGTATGGGCGCCCTGGGAAGTTTTTGAGAGCAAATATAAATTAAAAACGACTCCCATGTTGAAGTGTCGATTCCTTGTGTGCCTAATGTATGCCTACAATCGTTTATTGTTCTTTGTAATTTCTTAATTGAGGCTCCCGAGTCTATTGAGGCATGAGGCAGATCCAAAATAATTTTATATTGCTCATTGACCTGCATCCATTTATTTTCGTACCGGTCAACTAAATTTTTCCAAGCCATGATAAACCCATCGTTTGTTAAAGGCACATGCGTAATAGCATCTCTGGCGTCTCCACCGGTTTTTTGCATCAAATAAAAAAGCCTTTCAACATTGCTAATTTGAGGATTTCTAATGTATACGGCTGTGAACAAGTCACGAAAACTCGGCCATAATTTATAATCCCCAAAAAAGGTGTCGGTGTCGCAAGGAGGGAGTCTTATTGAGGAAACATCTCTTTCTAACGGAATATTTGACTGACGTTCAACTTTTTCCATGGTTGTGTCCGAAAGCGCATGGATTTCAGCGTTGATTGACGAAAGACAATTTTTATAAGCCATTAGGGCAGTTTGGTATCGCTCCCGTAATTTTATTCTGTCAATTGGTTTATCAACATCCTGATCTATGTCCCTACATTCTTCATATGATCTTTTAACTTGGGTCCATATGGAGTTTAATTCTACTCGAATAACTTCCAACGCGTGTACATTATCTTCAGCACGCGCTTCTGCTTGAATTTTCTCGAAGTCGACTAAATCGTTTGTGCAATTGACGAATTTTTTCAGGGACATATTTGTAAATTGATAAAGAGTCAGAATAATAATAAAATTGAGTCAAAAAAATTGCCTGCTAGCGATAAAAATAAATTGTGTCTTGAAAATTTTGAGTCAAATATTGTTTTAATTTCCCCGGTTAATTTTTCAAAAATTGACGCAATGGTAACTCGGTTTTTATTTATTTGGATAGTGACGTCACGGTTATTTTCTCTTAAAAATTGCAGCGGCAAAAAATTAAAGAGTAATACAACAAGCAAGAATATTTATTTCTTGTTGTATTGTATAATTTGACTTACTTGTTGTTTTTGTTGGGTCTTATTTCTTTTGTGTCACTGCGTTTATTAAGCCTTCTGTTGTTGTTGTTGTGTCTGCCAATAATGCTGTTGTTATTGCTGCTACTGCGCCAAGGAATTTGGGTACCGTTATATTTTGTTCACTTTTAACTTTAAAAATTTTGATTTTTACACACAATTATGTTTTAATTAATTTTTTAATAAAAATCTTTATGTTTCGTTTCGAAATGACCAAATGTTTGGGGGTTGATTTTGTGTTTAATTTAAAGAACTTTCCGTTTTTTTGGGATTTTATTTTCAGAGTCACACTTTCTATTAGAGTCACAAACACTTATTTTTTGTAAAATTAAATTTGCACACACGGTAGGTAGGTATCACGTTTTATTTATTTTTTATAAAAATTATCCGGTTCGTTTGGACCAAAATTTTTGAGGATGAACTTTAAATTTTTTGTTACCTCAAATTTATCACGGTTCACTTATTTTTATTTTAAATAAAACACTTTTTTTAATTTTAGTTTTTTGTATTTTAGTTTTATTTACATGTATTTTGTTTTGTTCACAGTTTTGTTTTTGTTTGTTTTTTGTTGTTTGTTTTGTTGGGTCACAATGTTTTTCTGTTGCTTTACTTGTTTATTGTTCTACGGTTGAAACTAGAGTGTCTTGTAATGATTTTAAAAGAGATCAACTTAGTACAAGAAATAAAATGTAATGACAAAATGAGAAATAAATAAATTACAATTTAAGGACCGTTAATATTTTACAGGGTGCTGCGTTTGGAACGAGTCATCATTAAACAGCTTTAATCCAAATTTTTACATTCTTTTTCAGACTTTAATTCATCAATTTTAATTGTTATTAAATTTTTTTAAAGAAAGGAATTTGTTTTATTTTGTTAAAAAAAAGAATAAACACATAATTTTATGTGTGCTTGTGAAAAAAATTGTTGATTTGTTGTGAACACCTAGTTCATATGTTGTTGTCATTGTGAATGTGGCTTAATACATATTAAAATTAATTCATACAGTGTACAGTTACAATTTGTTGTTTTGCCAAGACAATTTTCCTTCGTTATTAAAATATGCTCAATGCCTAAGCGAACACTTTGTGCTGCTCCTCTTGGGTAGCTAGTTTCTGAAGGGTTAATGTTTGCTTCTTGTCCTATTTGGGACTCAGCAAGAGATGGCTCATTTAAAGGAGGGTCTAGGACCTACAAACATCGGAACAACTGCCTTATAGATACACGGATTAAAGTTCCTTCTCCTATATTAGTTTTTTTTTTTCTAATAAAATAATTTCACTGACAGATAAACATTTAAATAGAATGTCAAAAAAGATACGGCATATCATTTTGACATAAGGTCATTTATCAGCTGTTGCTTACATAGCAAGCCAAGGTCACCTTGTATGAATTCGCCTTGATACAACTACTCATGGCGGAATAAGCAGGTGGCATCGTTACGGCAACAAATACAACATTACAACAAAAATGAATTACATCACCGTTTACGTCAAAAAATACTTTAAACAAAAATCAAAGCGTGCCGCTGAACGTGATGAAATAAATAAATTTTTAGCCAATTTTTATTTAATAATGGTCAATATCGTATTTATTTTAATTTAATATCATCAAAAACTTTAATAAAATACAATAATCACAGCACAAAACGTTGACTCATTGTAAACATACTGCCCGTCTATACCAGAGATAATTATTGCGACATATATTGCAGTAATTGTCAAAATTATGTTATCTTTAATGTAGACAGCAATTTTTTGTACATAATTATTGATAACAATTTATGTTGCAATAATTGTAAGTCCATTTTCGTTGACAATTATTGCTTACAAAAAACGTCAATTTGGTGTCAGTTGAAAGAAAGAAGCAAAAAAGAAAAAAAAATAGAAGCAAATTGTGTGAGAAAGAAATTAAGTTTTTGAAATTGCAGCAAATTATAATTGTAGTAAAATAATTAAATTAAAAAATTAAATAAACACTAAAATAAAATTGCAAAAATTATAATTTTTTCCTTATTCGATCTTTATTGTTAAAATAATATTAATTTGTTTAAGTTCGAGTTCTTTTTTATAAAAAAATAATAATCTTACATTAACAAAAATAAAAAAATTAATAAAAAATATATTTTTGTATTAAAAATGACCTCAAGCTTAAACAAATTAATTTAAATTTAAATAATAAAGTCGAATAAGAAAGAATTTATATTAATAATAATAATTCTTGTAAGATACCGCCATTTTTTACACTGCACCTTCTTTCTTGATTTTTTTCAAACTATGAGTTAACATAAATACGTTTTCCCATGCCTTTAACATAAGCTGAGCAATAGGAAATATTTCTCTGTTATTCTGCCGACGTTATTGCCAACTTGCTGAGATAATTATCTTTAGTGTAGACCTAGGGATAATCTGTGCCGATGCTAATGCGCACCACACTATATGGGGCAGGACGGATACAAATGTAAGAGGTGAGTCACTATTCTCCTTTATTATTAATCATAATTTAGGAGTAGTAAATAGGGGCTGTGAGCCTACGTTTGTTGTTGCAAATAGGTGTGAGGTTCTTGATGTCACGCTAGTTAGTATAGACCACACCGATATGATCGAGGGCTGGATGGTGTCGAATGACTGTTCGCTCTCTGATCACAGATATGTGGAATTTAGGCTAGGGCTTAGGTCTTCAGGATCGATGGCTATATTAAACAGGAGACGTACGAACTGGGGAGTTCAATACTCCTCTCTGGTCCGGTCTCTATCTGACCCTCCTGGGGTTGATGGTATCGGGGGGATCGATGCAGCAGTGGATCTGCTTTCGAACTCACTGCAGTTGGCGACTTCCTTGGCATGTAGGCCAAGGGTGCACAGGGGTAGGAACCGACCACCATGGTGGGATCCTGACATTGCGCAGGCAAGAATTGACTGTCGTAGGTTGTTCAATGTGGCAAAGCGCCATGGAAACTGGGCGGACTATAAGTCATCATTGAATTGGTTCAGAAATCTGGTTAGATCGGCGAAAAGGGTTGCTTGGAGGAACTTCTGTAGCGGCGTGGAAGGATCCTCTGAGACGAACCGTTTACGTAAGGTAATGGCCTCGAGCCCGGTTGTCCCGACGTACGTCCGGAAATCGGATGGTAGTTGGACCACGAATAGTCAGGAAACACTGGAAGTGTTGATTGATACTCACTTTCCTGGAAACTCCCAATGGGGTTTGCGGGATCGGTCGCGGGAGGCGACTCCTATTCCTATGTCCATACCATTGGACTACGATAGGATTAAGTGGGCTATCGATAGCTTTAGCCCATACAAGTCTCCGGGTATGGACGGTATAATTCCTGCGGACCTGCTGAGGAATTCGACCCTGATAATACCCTGGTTGTTGGCCATATACAGGGGATGCGCTAGATTTTCGTATCTTCCCGTGAAATGGACCCTGTGCAGGGTGGTTTTTATACCCAAAGGGGGTAAGGCTTCTCACACCGAGCCGAAGGATTACAGACCGATTAGTCTTTCATCCTTTCTTCTTAAGACTCTTGAGAGGGTTATCGATATACACTTGAGGATGACCATCCCAAGGGACTTACTCTCTGCCTCTCAACATGCCTACACAAGGGGCAGGTCTGTTGAGACGGCTCTTCACTCTCTGGTCGGAACCATTGAGAGATCGCTCGAATTTAGGGAGTACACACTTGTGGCCTTTCTCGACATAGAGGGGGCCTTCAACAATGTCAACCCGGACTCTATCGTGATGTCCATGAGGAGTCTGGGGATCGACGCTGGCATATGTAGATTTGTGGACAATCTACTACGGAATAGGGTAATTTGTTCTACGATAGGTGAAACCAGTGTTCAGAGGCTGGTGAACAGGGGTACTCCCCAAGGGGGAGTTCTATCCCCACTATTGTGGAACCTGACTATGAACACCATGTTAACAAGGATGGACGACATGAGGATCAAAACGGTGGCGTATGCTGATGATGTTGCAGTGGCCATCTCAGGGAGGCATTTGGGCGTAATGTCCCAGTGTATGGAGGCTGCTTTGAAGATACTCAGTACCTGGAGTGCATCATGCGGTCTGGGTGTAAATCCGTCTAAGACGGAACTGGTACTCTTCACGAGGAGGTATAAGACCGAGGACTTTAGGCTTCCGAGTTTGAATGGAATTGAGCTTCGGATATCTCAAAGTGCGAAATATCTGGGCGTGGTTCTGGATAGCAGGCTGTCATGGGGACTAAATGTCCGGATGAGAGTGGAAAAGGCAATAGTTGCCATATATGCGTGTAGGGGTGCAATCGGCAGGAACTGGGGTATGAGCCCGAGGTGTGTCAATTGGATCTTTGAGGCTGTGGTAAAGCTGACCCTGTACTATGGGGTCGTTGTGTGGTGGACTGCATTGGAAAAGGGCGTACACCGTGCGATGCTTGAGAAAGTATACAGACTTGTCGCGTTGATGATTACGGGATCAATGCGATCTACTCCAACGAGGGCGCTGTTCACGATACTGAACTGGCTCCCGGTGGATATAATGGCCAGACAGTTGGCTCTTTGTTCGGCGACGCGGCTGCACGCGGTGAATAGCTGGTCAACACGTGACTTTGGACACGCCGGGATAATCTAACGTACGATTGTCCCTGATGTAGTGGATTACTGCACCCCGGTGCCATTCTTTGGTGCGGGGTTCGTGGTGCAAATGGCGCACAGCAGTGTGCTGTTGGATACTTTCCGTGAACCGACCCTAGGGGTCTACACTGATGGTTCGAGGAAAGGTGAGAGGGTCGGCGGAGGTTTCTTCATAGAGGAACTGGATGTGAAGGTTTCCTTTCGCCTGCCGGATGGATGTAGTGTCCTGCAGGCGGAAATCTCGGCTATAATTCGGGCGGCAAACTGGCTGAGGTATCATCGCATATCGGGAGATATACGTATATTTACTGACAGCAAGGCTGCCCTTGCTTCCCTAGCGGGTGTCTACACGACATCGAGGTTAACTGTAGAATGTCGGATGTCTTTGGATGAGATTGCGAAACATTCAAGGGTAACGCTAATATGGATACCGGGGCACACTGGGTGCCCGGGCAATTAGGTAGCAGATGAGCTGGCCAAACAGGGTGGTCGCATGGATGATGCATTCATTGACCAATTCATTGGCCTTCCAATGGCTCACTGTAAATCACTTATAGGGCGCGAGTCCTATAGAGTTGCGCAGACGCGGTGGACCTGTGAATCCACCTGCTCGATATCCAGGATCCTTTGGCCTGGATATGATGGACTGAGAACTAGCTCTCTACTTGGGCTCATCAGAAACCAGATTAGGACTGTGATATCGGTTGTAACTGGACACTGGCCGGTGGGGACTCATGCTAGGAGAATGGGTCTGGAATTTTACGACTACTGTAGAAGTTGTCAGAACGAGGAGGAGGAGGAGACTGTGCTCCACTTTCTCTGTCATTGCCCTGGACTGCGGGGTATTAGGGTTGAATGCCTGGGGGAACCGGTGTTTGTCTGTTTGGAGGATCTATCTGGGATGGAACTGAAATCGCTCCTTCTCTTCACTAGGAAGACGAGGTGGTTGGACTTTGCAGTGACGCCATCTGAGTGACTGCTCTAAGGGATGGGCATTGGCGCAGGGTATCACAAAGGGACCAATAAAGGACCCAAGTGAGCTGTCTTTGATGGCTGCCCATGGAACCTAACCTAGGGATAAGCAGAACTTTGACATAAACCTAGACAAACAATGCAAGAGCAAAAAATCGTCAACTGGCGTAGTACTGCCACCTGTTTATTTCACCATGCAACTACTTCTATTTATTGTATGTATTTGAAATATAAAATACTTGCTGGACTCAAGGTATATTTACACAAGGTAAACTCGTTGGACCATATGTTTGTCAGCTGTTTACCTAAGTTGGAACCCAACCGTCAAATTTCGTGTATATGCGGCAAAATTTGTACGTGTGCGTTATATTTATATGCAGACAATTTTGACAACTCGGTTCCACTCGGCTATTTTTATAGAGCAGCATGTCTACACTCCCAAATGAGTCTACCTTGCGTTAATGTACCTTGGCTGGGGGTCGATTCTGGTTCTGTGAAACTGTGAAATGAAAACTTTTTTCACATTTTCATAGAGTTTCTGATTCTCGTTTAGTGAAAAAATGATAAATAAATTCGAATGTTTTCATATGAAAAGAACAAATGGAATGAAACAAATTGTTTTCACATTTTCACAGTTATGTGATTCTTGTTCTGTGTAACAGTGCAAAGAAGTATCACAAACTTTTCATTTATGTCATATTTTTACACATTCATTTCAGCGGTGAAAAATAGTTTTAATTAAATTATTTAGAGAAAAATATGGACATTGCCAACGTTAAATAATAATTTAGAGAAATAAAAATAATAATTTTCTAAAAAGATGCATATTTACAGATTTTTAATATATTATATTCATATAAAATGACAATTTTTGATGAAATAAAAAACATTACTGACGAAAAACGTTAATAACGTTTTCTTACATTGTACCATTCCAAATTTATTTCTATAATTCCATTATAACTAATAATCCTAACATTTTTTAAATTAATTATATTTTTTGTGTATTTGTATAATTTTACACTTGATTAAATGACAAAGTAGATATGTAATTACCATCGGCGGTGAAGAATTTAGGTTTAGCGACGGCTTAAAGTAAATTTAAAGTCGCCTACAAAATGTTTATGTTTTATATTTAATAACATATTACTAAATAAATCTTTATTTGGCCTTTTATTTGTTAATGATTTCACAATTTTTTGGGCTTATGGTCGTTTTCTAAAGCTTTTGTTTAACTTGCAATGAATGTATGTTTGGGTGGAAAATTGCAACTCAATTTGAAGCAGATATGTTCAATTGACTGAGCTGAAATTATGTATACACGTTCAGTTTGGATGACAAAGCATTGTAAGCCATGGTGGAATAAGTAGGTGGCATCGTTACGGCAACAAATACAACATTACAACAAAATTGGAAATTACATCACCGTTTACGTCAAAAAATACTTTTAACAAAAATCAAAGCGTGCCGCTGAACGTGATGAAATAAATAAATTTTTAGCCAATTTTTATATTATTATAGTCAATATCTTATTTATTTTAATTAAAAATTATCAAAAACTTTATTAAAATACAATAATCTCAGCACAAAACGTGGACTTATTGTAAACATAAACAAAACTTTGACATAAACCTAGACAAACAATGCAGGAGCAAAAAATCGTCATCTGGCGTAGTGCTGCCACCTGTTTATTTCATTATGTTGTAAACTATGGAACGTCATTCTAAATCAAACATAGCAGCACAGCCAAAATGGCGGTCTAGCTATTTTTAATGCAATCCTATAATATAGGTATCAAATGAAAACGCTTGGTAAGAATAACTCGAAAGCTTAAACGAAAGAAATTAAGGCCCAGGCCCACGATGTCGACAAGAACATTTCTTTCGTATATTTGTTTTGAAAACAACAAGAAATTTAAGGTGTTTATTATAGTTTTCAATATAAATGCGAAAGAAATGTTCTTGTAGACATCATGGGCCTGGCAGTAACTTTTACTTAAAAATTTTACTAGCAACTAATAGAGGCATTACCTTATTTATATTTCATTGTCCGAATTTGGAATTTTTGTTGCAGAGATTCATGATTTTATTGGTGAAATGAGTTCCGCTCCCAAATTTTCTCACCACAAAAATTGCAGGTCTGGACCGGCACTATGATATAAAATCTTGCCAATTGTCATTACACAATTTACACGATGCAAAAACTTGTCGCGAAATTTGCTTGTGTAAAAAAACAAGTAAATTAAATAACTTGATGTGATTGATTTGAATTATTAAAAAATAAATTAAAAGTAAAAAACCTTTTTCAAAAACAAGCTTTTATTTTAATACCCTAAAAAGAAACTTTCACTTAAGTCAATAACAATTTTTTCGTAGATGTCAGTTTTATGCCAAAATTATTTACTGCAATAAATATTTTGGGGTAATCGCGCGGGCAAGATGTTTACCCAAAAAACTCATTTGTCAACTCATTGATTGATCGATTTTACATTTTTATGACTGCTCTTGTTTTTTGAATAAAAATTTGTTTCCGTTAAAAAATTGCTGTTGTTTTTATATATTTATTAACACATTTTATGTAAAATTTTTTCCTTTCCTATTTCTTGCGCGCACTTGGGCAGAACATTGAGGCCAACCTCTTTCAGATGCAATATCGTTCTTATTTATTTAAAGTTAAAAATATTTACCATGTACATATGTATGAAAATAAAAAACAACAAAAACTCTTTTACTGAAAAAATTTATATCGTATAAAACAAGAGTAGCCATAAAATTGTATTTTTTTCTTTCTTCAAAAAAACTCTTTTAGCAAAAATAAATGCTTGCAGCTCAAGCATCAAATAAACTCGTTTGCGGCTTAGCGCCGTTTCAAAATCCTAAGCTTCGATATCTGCATTTGACTTTTACATTTTATTAATATAGTTACAAAAGTTTCACAGCTACAATGGAATGAAACACTTTTTCATTAAAAGAACGGGAATCGCCTTTTGTGTAAATGTGAAGTGCTAATGTGAAAAGTGCTCATGAAAACGAAAATGAAAAGTTTTTTTTCATTTCACAGTTTCACAGAACCAGAATCGACCCCCTGGTAAAAATTTTGAATAGTAGGTTATCATCCCTAGAAATCTTCTTTTTTAATATGCCAGTTATAAATAACAAAAATTGGAATTTGTTTTCCGCTTTTTAGCTGTTATTGGCGGGACTGTCAAATGTGTCGATTTCTTAATTTCGATGGAAATTTGCGTTTAGCGATATGCGAAATGCATTTTATGTAAATATTTTTCAATTACCATATACATATGTATGTATGTATCTAATATATTATAAAAACTTAATTCTCTTGTTTGTAAATTTTTTTTCAAATTTATAATTCTTATTATAAATAACTGTTTCAAAATGGTTCTTTTTGATATATTTTGTGTATCATTGAAAAATATTGTGGCGAATATAAACAAATTCGCCTTTCGTAACGTACATTCAATGGGGAAAAAGTATATGACTGGCAGTCCAAAGTTTTTTTTTTACCAAACAATTATTTTAATAAATATTAAAAAAAAAACATACCGACAAGTTATAAACAGTAAAATTTCAAATTTCTTAAAACTTACAGCCATTTCTTAAAGAAAATTCCATTTTAAAATTATATTGATATGTGTATTTTCAAATTTGTATAAAAATATACTTCTGAAATAAATCCAAAATTCCGCACATTAAACTTATTTTCAAGTTTTTAGAAACACTAAAAGGAATTTTCTGAAATCGTTTCCCCATGATTTTATGCACTTCCTACCTTAAGTCTTTAGTACTCTTAAAATCAAGAAATTTAAAAAAAAAAAAAAAAAAAAATTTCCATTGATTAAAACTTCATTTGTTTTCGATTTCAGAACATGGCGTTTTTGATATAAAAATTACAAATGGCAATATATTCTTAGCAAAAATCTTAAAAAATATTTGGTTGCTGTTTTGAAAGGGATTTTTTGTTTTCGATAAATTATAAAAAACTTCCTTGGTAACAAATAATGAAAAAATCGCAGTACACAGTACAAATTATTTGAGCTCGTAAATAATTGTATTTTAGAAAAAAGTAACCAAAATGAAAAAAATATTCACATCTCCACATTGAAAAAAAAATATAACCAATTTTGGTTACCTAGGGTTTACACTTGCAAGTGCAAGTTCGAAAAACTCAATACACTCACACTTTTTCACTAACACCATCACATTTTTCGTACTTGCAGCCCAACTTGCAAGAGAATTTGCTTGCAAGTAAATATTTGGCACTTAGTGCCGGTTCACACACGTCAAGTTTGTCTCGTCAAGTCTTGAGTTTTTAGGAGAGAGGGGAAAAGAAATGGCCTTCTCTTTTCCCTTCTCTCCAAAATGCTCAAGACTTGACGAGTCAAACTTGACGTGTGTGAACCAGCACTTACAGTAAGTAAAATGACAAATGAAAAAACAGTGTTACCGTGGATGAGTTTTGTATCAATTTATTAGTACACCTAATTCTGTTTTTACGCGATAGATACGTTCCTCGAAAACTCGCGCAAAAAAAAAATCGCGTAAAAAAAGGTAGAGTATCCATATTAAATGAGGGAATTGGTTCCACGTATGAAATATCAGTTAAAATAAGATAAATAATTCAAATTTTACACAAACATATTTTATTTAAACAAAAAACAATAGAAAAGTGAGTTCCTTTAGAAAAGTAATCACAAAAAACTATAAAACTTTAAAATAAATATTTATGTTATATAAATATTATATAGTACATATATTTTTTTAATCAGTATCACTTTCTGATAATCGCATTCGTTTACGAAAGATATCACTATCATCGCTAGAAATATTTTCGAAATCACGCTCAGTTGCTGGTGATGGTTCAGTGATTTTGGTCACAAATTCCGTTATTAATCGTTGACTTCCAGTTTTTTTAAGACTGTTATGTAATTCACGATAACTACCCATTAACAATTTCAGTTCACGTTGAAATTTCGCGGTTCTATCCTCATTAGAATCATGCTTGCGAAAATGATCGCCCAATTTAGCTGCCATTTGGAGCCCTTCTTTAACTATGGATGCAGTGAGGGTAGGAACATCTTTGTCGTCCTCGCTAATTTCTTTGGTTTCAGCTGTCTCAAGCGCAAAACCAATAATATCATCATCGCTCAGTGCCTTATCTAACAATAATTCGTCAATATCTGCAGACGATAAATCATCAAAGCCTTCTCCTCAAACTTCTTGAGCTATTGCTATGATGCTGGAATACTCAACCGTATTAGAAGACACTGGACTGCAACTTTTAACACAATCCGGCCAAAGTACTCTCCAACATGCGTTTCAGGTTGATTCTTTTAATTTTGATAGCGCTAATCCAGCATGTTTAATACAGTCCATAATAGAAAATTTCTTCCACGCGTCTGTAACTTTTAAATTGTTATCATTCGTTAATTTATCTAAAATCTATCTGAATGTTTGCTTCACATAGTAGATCTTAAATGTTTCAATAATTCCTTGATCAAGCGGCTGTATTAGCGATGTTGTATTTGGGGGAAGCAACTATGTGTTTAATTTAAAATCCTCCAAATCCAGTGCAAACAACGTTTTTCTGGTAAAATTACATACTTTTTTAAATCGCGTTATATCAAATCTAGTCGCGTAAAAACAGAATGAAATATTTATTTTGAACCGCGTTAAATCAAATTCGCGTAAAAAAAGGTCGCGTAAAAACAGAATTAGGTGTACTTAGTTATATAAAAGTAATGTTTATAGCGGGTTTTAAGTGTATTTATAAAAAATAACAAATAAAAAAAAGCAAAACTATACAACATCGCATATTAATGTCAATATTAATCATAAATTTTAAGCATTGTGAAAAAAAAATTGTTAATCAAAATATTTTCTCAGTAATATTATGGCATCGTTACTACGGCAATACTGGAGTCACATATATTATAAAATAAACATAATTGTTTCATCAAGATGGACCGAAAATTAAATAAAGAAGAAATTATTAAATATATTTTGCTATAGCATGGTAATGTTTTTAACATGGTAATGTTTTTAAACCGAAAAACAAACCATTTTAATAAGATGTTTTCGCTTCGAGAACATTTGAAAAATGAACTTACAACTGACTGTGTAAACACTCAAGCTACTTGCAAGACTTTCGGCTTTATCTTCGACATTTTCGTTGATAATACGTATGCACTACTTGCAAGTAATTACTTGCATGTGTAAAGGCAGGGTTAGAAATAACCAAAAACGGCAGCCCTGGGCATATTATCAAAGAAAATTTGTTCGAAATAGTCGATAGTTTACTCATGCCCAAGGTCTATCCAATAAGGTCTGCTTAAGAAGCCAGATGTTTATTTGGTTTTTTCCTCAACGATATCAAAAGTTGTTTACATTTTCCTTATACGTGTATATTTTTGTTTACGTTTTTTGTTTTTTGCAACACATACATGCACACAAAACACATTTTTCCTTTTGTTTCGCCTATGTAGTAGTAAGATTTTGACAACGGCGGGGAATTTTACACAAGCAAAATGCCTGTTGTTTTTTGTGTTGTTGAATTTTTGTAGAGGTAAGCAGACCTATTGGTTAGGCCATGCTCATGCCACTGCGAGTTCATTTTCAAAATGTCAATGAAGCGTCAACTTGAGATAATTTGTTTACTTCTCAAATTAAAAAAAACACCAAAAAACCAAATAGAGTTAATCATTTAGGCACATTTTTGTGGAAAAGGTTTACATTTATTTATATAAGCATTATTTTAACAAACTTGCTTTTATTAATGCGCGTTTCAAAAAATTCATCATAATAATACATTTAACTAGTTAAAATATAATTTACAATTTTACAACAATCCAGTAAATTTGCATTAAATTTTTAACAGGGTTACATTTCTTATCGTTTTTACATTTTAAAGTTTTTTTAAACATTTATCACAAGATTTTCACTATTTGCACAAAATAATTAAACATTTTAATGAACACGTCTTATTATTGTTTTATATGTGTGTATGCATGTGTATTTTTGACAGCTCATCTTATAAGATCGTTGTTATAAGATTTCTTATAACAACTGTCTCATAACATTTATTATAATCAACATTTTTAAATTAAAGGAATAGGACTATTAAAAAAGATTTATGAAATACATAACTGAAATTTAGCTCATAGAATAAATTCGAAAAAATAAAAAATGTTGAATATAATAAAGTAACCTATGAAAGGAAATAATTCCCAGTTTCTATTTATTATAATATTAATATTAACACTATTTGAGAGTTTACACGTACGTATGAGCTGTTACCCCAGGTCTATACTAAAGTTAAATATCTCAGCAAGTTGACAAAAACGTCGGCAGAATAACAAAGCAATATTTCTCAGCTTATGTTATAGGCATGGGAAAACGTATTTCTGTTAACTCATAATTTGAAAAAAAATCAAGTAAAAAGGTGCAGTGTAAAAACTAGCGCTATCTTGGAAAAATTATTTTTATTAATATAAATTCTTTCTTATTCGACTTGATTATTTAAATAAACATATATTAATTTGTTTAAGCTTGGTCTTTTTATTATACAAAAATATTAATTTTTTTTGCTAAAGTAGAATTATTATTTTAATATAAAAAGAACTTAAAATTAAACAAATTAATATAAATTTGAAAAATAAAGATCGAATAAGAAAACAATTATATTAAAAAAAATAATTTTTGTAATTTTATTTTATTTAATTAGTTAAATTCACCTGAGATAATATCAGTGGTGCGATTCACTAACTATTAACGATCCGACATTCGTTAAATTTATCGACATAAATATTCGCTTGCAGTAACGATAGTGTGATTCTGTAACTTATTTTTAACGATTGTTAACAGCTGTTTTTTTGTAACATCTCTGTCTACAAAATGTTAAAAAAACGAAAAGCACAAAAGAGAATAAAATAAAAACAAATGAAATTGTTCTTAACCCCCCGTGTTACACATGTTTTTTCATTCAAAATACATTGAAAAAGGTCTGGCGAGACTCATGAGTAAGACGAAGGGTTCATTTGTGGTTTTATATTTTTTTGTGAATTTTACATTTAGAATTTTGTTTTTGTTCCTAATTTGATTGTTTTAAGTTAAGGATTTTGTGTTTGTTCATACATATATGTAGATATGAATATATCTTTGTATGTTTGTAAGTTATTTTAAACATAAAATACATTTTATCGATTAAATAAACACAACTTAAATTATTGTCGCTAAAATATCGACAAAAAATTGCTAAAAGTAACAGATGACTTTTAACGACAGCGAATATCGTTAAAAATGTTACTGAATACCATATTCGATAAAATTTCGTTATATTTATTTTATCGATACGATTATCGTTATAAAAGTTAGTGAATCGCGCTACAGATATAATATGTGAGAGAACGTCGGCAGAATGAGAGAACAAATTTCTTCATGTTAATCTTAATCTTAAACAAGGGGAACACGTATGTTATAAGATTTCATAATCGAATGATTCTCGTACAATAAACTTGTGTCGTTTTTATTATTTTTTTTAGTTTTTTCTATTTTTTTAGTTAAAAATATTGTTTTTTTAAACATTTCACTATTTGCACTAAAAAATTAAACAATTTAATGAATGCGTCTTTTTTTTGTTTTATATGTATGTATGTATGTGTATTTTTGACAGCTCATCTTATAAGATAGTTGTTATAAGATTTCTCATAACAACTGTCTCATAATATTTATTATAATATTAATATTAACACTATTTGAGAGTCTACACGTAAGATAATACTCTCTGCGATTGAATTTGACGTTTGCTCATATAAATATCTTATATCTTATCTCACGTGGAGACCCTGTGTTAAAGATAACATAATTTTGACATATACTGCAATATATGTCGCAATAATTATCTCTGGTATAGACGGGAGTAACTGCCGGCAATTTATATTTTAAAAAATAGCTATGACACAGGCTCTAATGTTTACATTTGTACTTTAATTTGTACAAATAAAAAAAATGTCGACGAAAGTGGACAAAAAAACATAATAATACATTCAGGTTTTCAAGACAAAGTCTTGACAGAAAGAATACGAAAAAGCGGAGGCAAGGAGGCGACATGTAATTTGAAATTTATGGATAATAATAACAGCAAATTTCGAACCACCAGTACTACTGGTTAAAAGATTGATATTTGACTGTTGGCTGGCGGGCACCGCAGTGGTGCAGTGGGTAGAACTCAAAGATTTTCTGAGGCTAGAATGTGGTGATTCTTGAAACATGCCAAAATCAACCCGGGGTTCAAATCCCAGCTCAGCCAGGAAAAATTATCAATAAATTTTAATGGAAATTCCAAGTTGTAAAATTCCTTCCTCCGTGAAAATAATTTAATGAAAATTATTTCATATGTACATTTGTATGTTAACTGTATTTCCACTTCTTATTTTCTTTTCTATAATTTTCATTTACATTTACAACACAAGTTTTAACAATATTTTAACGCAAAAATCATAATTTTCAAAATTATTAAATAAAAATTTAATTTAAAGCTGTTAACACCGGGATCCCGGGAAAAAAACTCTAATCATAATCGATTAAATTGTGAATCATTTTACAATCATAAATGATACTCCCTTTGTGAGGAAATGGTACCCTACCGACAAATCACCTGAAAAAATCATTTGTGATACGATTGTCTGATTCCTTTTTAAGCAAAGCAAGGAATCATATATTCCTTTTGCAATCACTCTGGTGATAAATCAGTTTTAAATTCAAAAAATTTAGAAATCATTACTTGAACATATGAAGGAATCATTTATGAATCATATTTTATTGCTTAATTGATAAATCAGTTTTTAATCATCAAAAGTAATGAGAAAAGACTTATTGAGGTGATTTTTACCTTGGCACTAAAAATTTTCATTTAAATTAATCTAATATGTTGCCTTTATTTTCTTCATATACATACATATGTACATACAAATATGATGTTAATTATGCTCTATTCAATCGGGTTTACTTTCATTATTTGTGGTTTTTTACTTGGCCAACGTTTGAAGACAAGCATAATGTGTAAATCATATATGTTAAAACATATTAAACGTAAGTTTGACGCCCTATGTTCTTCGTGAACAATTTATTTAAGTATTTTTATATCGCTGTATCTATACTGTATTAAAATAAATAAAGGATATATATATATATATATATATATAAACGTAAGGAAACTTTTTATGAACTTTTATGAAATTGTCATTTGCTTATACAAAGTTTGCCACTACCACATTCCGTGCGGAATCAGATGTTTTTTGATTTTTAAATTCAAAAAATAATAATATTATATTTCAGTGCTGTTTCTAGGTTACTACACAATCGCTCGATTATTATTTAGAAATAACACATTCGTTTTTGACACTTGTTTTAATTGTTTTTCTTATTTTCTTTAGTTCCACGTTACATGGCTTTTAAAATTTGAAACTTATTATCTAATGTGCCTACCTTGTACTTATTGCAGTAGCATGGTTTTGAATAAAAATTTTAACAATTGGTTTTACAATAATTATTATTGGGGTTATTTTATTGAACTGTTTATGGCTTTAATCCAAATTTTTACATTCTTTTTCAGACTTTAATTCATCAATTTTAATTGTTATTAAATTTTTTTAAAGAAAGGAATTTGTTTTATTTTGTTAAAAAAAAGAATAAACACATAATTTTATGTGTGCTTGTGAAAAAAATTGTTGATTTGTTGTGAACACCTAGTTCATATGTTGTTGTCATTGTGAATGTGGCTTAATACATATTAAAATTAATTCATACAGTGTACAGTTACAATTTGTTGTTTTGCCAAGACAATTTTCCTTCGTTATTAAAATATGCTCAATGCCTAAGCGAACACTTTGTGCTGCTCCTCTTGGGTAGCTAGTTTCTGAAGGGTTAATGTTTGCTTCTTGTCCTATTTGGGACTAAGCAAGAGATGGCTCATTTAAAGGAGGGTCTAGGACCTACAAACATCGGAACAAATGCCTTATAGATACACGGATTAAAGTTCCTTCTCCTATATTAGTTTTTTTTTTCTAATAAAATAATTTCACTGACAGATAAACATTTAAATAGAATGTCAAAAAAGATACGGCATATCATTTTGACATAAGGTCATTTATCAGCTGTTGCTTACATAGCAAGCCAAGGTCACCTTGTATGAATTCGCCTTGATACAACTACTCATGGCGGAATAAGCAGGTGGCATCGTTACGGCAACAAATACAACATTACAACAAAAATGGAAATTACATCACCGTTTACGTCAAAAAATACTTTAAACAAAAATCAAAGCGTGCCGCTGAACGTGATGAAATAAATAAATTTTTAGCCAATTTTTATTTAATTATGGTCAATATCGTATTTATTTTAATTTAATATCATCAAAAACTTTAATAAAATACAATAATCAGAGCACAAAACGTTGACTCATTGTAAACATACTGCCCGTCTATACCAGAGATAATTATTGCGACATATATTGCAGTAATTGTCAAAATTATGTTATCTTTAATGTAGACAGCAATTTTTTGTACATAATTATTGATAACAATTTATGTTGCAATAATTGTAAGTCCATTTTCGTTGACAATTATTGCTTACAAAAAACGTCAATTTGGTGTCAGTTGAAAGAAAGAAGCAAAAAAGAAAAAAAAATAGAAGCAAATTGTGTGAGAAAGAAATTAAGTTTTTGAAATTGCAGCAAATTATAATTGTAGTAAAATAATTAAATTAAAAAATTAAATAAACACTAAAATAAAATTGCAAAAATTATAATTTTTTCCTTATTCGATCTTTATTGTTAAAATAATATTTTTTTTTATAAAAAAATAATAATCTTACATTAACAAAAATAAAAAAATTAATAAAAAATATATTTTTGTATTAAAAATGACCTCAAGCTTAAACAAATTAATTTAAATTTAAATAATAAAGTCGAATAAGAAAGAATTTATATTAATAATA
The DNA here is from genome assembly GCA_949318255.1 of Pollenia labialis. Classification (NCBI taxonomy): domain Eukaryota; kingdom Metazoa; phylum Arthropoda; class Insecta; order Diptera; family Polleniidae; genus Pollenia; species Pollenia labialis. The sequence continues at coordinate 140,286,430 of OX439140.1, read as the reverse complement.
ATAATTCTTGTAAGATACCGCCATTTTTTACACTGCACCTTCTTTCTTGATTTTTTCAAACTATGAGTTAACATAAATACGTTTTCCCATGCCTTTAACATAAGCTGAGCAATAGGAAATATTTCTCTGTTATTCTGCCGACGTTATTGCCAACTTGCTGGGATAATTATCTTTAGTGTAGACCTAGGGATAAGCAGAACTTTGACATAAACCTAGACAAACAATGCAAGAGCAAAAAATCGTCATCTGGCGTAGTACTGCCACCTGTTTATTTCACCATGCAACTACTTCTATTTATTGTATGTATTTGAAATATAAAATACTTGCTGGACTCAAGGTATATTTACACAAGGTAAACTCGTTGGACCATATGTTTGTCAGCTGTTTACCTAAGTTGGAACCCAACCGTCAAATTTCGTGTATATGCGGCAAAATTTGTACGTGTGCGTTATATTTATATGCAGACAATTTTGACAACTCGGTTCCACTCGGTTATTTTTATAGAGCAGCATGTCTACACTCCCAAATGAGTCTACCTTGCGTTAATGTACCTTGGCTGGACTCGTATTTAATTTGCACGTCAAATTGAATTTTAAATACGTTTTTCAAATACTGCCCAGCCCTGATGGCATGACATTTTATTTACTACCTTGTTAAGCACCCATGTGAATTACCAAAGAACCGTTAGTGTTTTTGGCTGGCTTTTTCATGCTTTTTGTAATCAAATTATTTAATTTGGATTTTGGAATTATTTAATTTGGATTTGCTTGTATAAGCAACATTGAAAAATGGCAAGTTCTTTGGAAAACTGCTCGAAATAATGATGAAAATCTGTAGCATTAAGATTTTCAAAAAAAGTTTCTTAAAAGTATTTTTGATGAAAACAACAAAATGGATACGCCACAGTCAAATTATGCGCCCTACAACAATCGAATGTAATTTAATATTTTGTTTACTTAAATTGTTTAATGATTCATATTGGTATTATAGTTTATTTCAACACAATTTTGAAGAAAACCTCAACGATTTTACATCACCAGTTATACCCCATATGCAGCATCCACTAACGTATATATCAATTTTCCGTATAGATAGCAATCAAGTAAGTAAAACTTTTAAAATCTTTGTTTTTTATGCGCTTTGCCACAAGTGAAAAAGTTGTATGAATTTTAGGTGGCATTTCGAAAATAATTTCTACAAAATAAATCTAAAACCCAATTAAGAAAATATAAAATTTACAGAATATTAGGGTTTAAAAAACTGCAGTCGAAAGCAAAAACTGAAAAAGAACGAGAATGCGTATGCAACTTTTCACTTTTTCGAGTTGGATTGACAGCGACTGTTTACATTTAATAAACAGAAGTAAAAGCAATAGTATTTTTTTTGGCCAATGTCAAATGAAGAAGTGGAAGCAATGGAAATTTTTCTACTTTGCAGTTTTTTTAAACGCTGCAGAAAATAAGTATATCTGGCGTTAAACAAAAAGGTGTTGTAAAAAAAAACAATTATTAAGGAAATAAACCCAATAAAGCAATTAAATCATTTCATTTCTTTATTACTTAAGATCTGTTTGTCTAACTTCAAAGATATATATGGAATTATGGAATTGCATATTTCATCATGGTTGAAATGGGGTTTCTAAAGGCCAATGTAATCTGCGGACTTAGGTATATATCTGTGGCAATAAATAATAATAGCTTAATGCCCGTAATTTCTACAAAAAGAAATCTAGCTGTGCTTAGAAATCTATGGTGTAAAATATGCCATATTTTAAAGGAAAACTGAAGGTTAAAACACATAGGCAAAATAAACGTTGAAATAGGTAAAGATAACTGGTAGGTACTAACACGACCTGCTTTCTTTTTGTAAAAATTACGGGCATCAGTCAAAATTTCGTGTTTTGATATTTTAAGGGTTTTGTTGTGTAAGACCATATTTACACCATGCAATTAACGCCGCAACTTTCGCATGCAACTTTTTGTTTGTTAGCAAGATGTGTAGGAAAGAAAACGGGATTGAAATAGTTGAAAAAATACTTGAAAAAAATTTAAATATGAATGTGAAAAGAGTTTCGTAGCAACTGTTTTAAAAGAAAATAGAAAAAAAACTCGGCATTAATTGCAAAGTCTAAATGCGGTATAAGTTAAAATATAAATGCGTGTAGTTTTAATCATTTATTTATTTATTTATTTATTTATTTTCACATTACCTATAACCTAGCCTTTAAAGGCCATAATCGGTTACAAATTTCTACTAACAATTGTAAATAAAATTTATATATGAAAGTATGTATGTATATGTATATAAAAATTCAAATATATTAAAGTTAAAATATAATTACAAAAGAGCTAGATAGCCTAATTAAAATGTAAGAGTTCCAGCTATGAAAAATCCCAAAACGAACGATTCAGAAGATTAAATGTAAATACATGTATACACATGCATAAGTAATAAAATAATAAAAATTTCTCCAAAATATCATAAAAAAAAATAATATATTATTTCAAGTTTACACAGAAGAAAAATATAAAGTGGATATCTGTTAACGTTAGAATAAATAAAGAATAAATTTTTAAATATCATTCCTTTAAAGCATATTTAACACATCAATATCAAACAGTTATATAGAAGATTGATTTCTTGAAAGTTCCAGAAAAAGTCGTTTTTTATATGTGTTAGCAGAAACACCAAAAGTTTTCAAAAAGTTAGGCAACTTATTATAAGACCGTGCAACTCTAACATGAAAAGAACGCTCCAATACGGCAGATAATTTCGGTATCTTTAACTGTCTATTCCTCGTTGATCTACAAAAATTAAATAGCTGAATTAAATACCCAGGAGTTTGCAACCTATAAGACTTATAAAAGTGAACAAGATTTCTGAAATCTACGAACTCTACAAATGAAATAATCAGCCTAATTATGAATAAAAATTCCTCGGGAGTTTTTTTCCCTTTTCCCATTTTTACAATTGAATCTACAAAGGAAAAATGGGAGAAGGCAAAAAAGAATTTTTATTCATAATTGGGCTGAATGACATTTTATACTTGAAATTTAAGTGAGTTTTAGATCTTGAAGAAGAGAATAAAAATATGTAATAAAATCAAAAAGCACTTATGTCAACTTAAGCCATTATTATTTATTGCCACAGATATGTATGTACATATGTATGTTTATGGACGATATCACAAATAGTTTAGTTTAAGATATGCCCAAAAACATAAGATTTTCGCAAAGTTTTTTCCAAAAAACTAATCTTTTAAGTTCCTATATATCTACTGCACTTTGATTCACGATTGCCTTAAATTTTTTGCACAAAATTTAATTTTTTAAAGTTCCTACATACAGGCCTGTTATGAAAATCACATTTTATAAAAGTGATTTGAAATCACAAGAAAGGTGTTCTGGGCATATTTTTTTGAAATTTCAAAACGTTCTGCTACGTAAATAACTTTTTGAAATCACTTTGTTACTTTTGCGAATATTGTAAGATGACCGTCATAAAAAAATACTTAAATAAAATATTAAATGTGTTGTTTATTAATTTTTTTGCAATGAGTTATTTTATTTGAAACAAATCATTTAAAATTAAGAAAATTAGAAGACACTACACAAATGATATATGCTTCTTTTACTGCTGTTGTGATTTAAGGTGTTGAATTAAAGATCTTTTATTTGCTAACAGCGGCATGATAGCAAAGTTTAATATTTATTAAAAATCGTAAAAGCTGTAAAGAACACAGAAAAAAATCCCTTCTATCGCAAAACTGGCTAAAGTTCGCGAAAAATTGCAAACTTGTAAACAAACCCTAAAATTTATTTAAAATCGCTAAAAAACAAAATGTTGGAAAATAATGAAAAAAATTGCAAAATAGCGAAAATTTCGAAAATTAAATATTTCAAACAAGCCAAAAAATTGATTAACAGCCTGTTCATCGATTTCGAACGTTAACGTTCGCATAGAAAATTATATGTAAAACAAAAACAATATTCGAAAATTTGTTTTTGTTTTAAATGTAGTTTTCTATGCGAACGTTGACGTTCGAAATCGTTGAACAGGCTGTTAAAGTCCCTAAACCTATTAGGAATGGCAAAAATTCGGTAAAAATTGTTAAATTAGCGGAAATTAGCAAAATTTTGTAAACAGCGTCTTGATGGCATAGTCTACTATTTATTATAAATCGTTAAAGCTGTAAAGAATCAGAAAACTTACAGTAACAAATCGCTTCTATCGCGAACACGGCTAAAATTCGCAAAAAATTGCAAAACTCTAAAACTAATTTTACAACGCTAAATCGGCTAAAAAAATTGCCGGAAAATAAAATAAATAGTTTTTAAAAATAAGCTATTATTTTGTAAAACAAACTTTTTGTGTTTGCTTGTGCTTTCGACAATTGAAAATCACACCGAAAACCCAAAAACGGCGTGATTTACAGAACACCACAAAATCACATGTGATTTGAAATCACGTGATTTTCAGACCAGACCTGATAATCTGTATTTTAATTCTGTATTGATATTAAATACATAAGTAACTCAAGGAATTTATTCATTCTCTAACATTTAATAAATTAAGTAGAATATTAGTAGCAAAAATTACCGATTACGTTCATAAAATAAACGAGTATGGAAAAATAAATTCCTTTTTTTCAACACATAAAGAACTAGGGGTAGTAGCGTCTTCACCATTTAAGCCAAAGGAACAAAGTTCGGCCTACATATATTATGTTGTGCTTTGGTTTTCACATAAGTGAATATGAACCAAACTGTTCATAATTTAAATGGATCCCTATACAAATGTTTTGTATTTTAATTTTGATTGTTTTTTTTTTTGCTAGTCACTTCAAAAACCAATTTTAAAAGTTTTGCACTTGCTTGGGAATTTTTTGAGATAGCCGTTTTTAGCATAGTATAATAAGCACCAGGTATGTTCATTAGGAAGAGTTTTCATTATTTACCCATCTAATGTCAAATTAATTTATTTGATTTTTGATTCTTGTTTTAATTTTTTTTTCCATATTTTCTTTTGTTTGACGTTATATGGGTTTTAAAATTGAGATCAAAATTTCTAATGACTATACCTTGTATGTACTAATTCTACCATGGTTTTTAGTATATGAGCTTTTCCTCAAATTTCAAAAGAAATGCAGAAACAAATTACTGCTAAACAAAAAAAGGCAAAAGAAGCTCTGGGTGCGTTCGTAAATGCATCACTGCGCTGCATCAGTGATTTCAAATCGTTATACATTTATCAGTGAAGTAAATGTGGACCAAAAAATTGTGAAATACTCCACAAAAATAATAGTGACACAAAAAAACAATTATAATTATTTTTTTTATCTGCTTTAAAAAAAGTTTGCTTTTCTGATGCAGCGCAGTGATGCATTTACGAACGCACCCTCTATGGAAGTCTAGTTTACCAACGCAGCTCCAAATAAAAAAGTACATAGGCGAATAGAAAAATAAGAGTTATGGACATTTAAAGTTTTCATATAAATTTGCGATTTCTCACTTCATTTCTGAACATACATATATAGAGAATATTGGTATCATTTAAAAGTTTTGAATATATGCTACAGTGGCTCACAGCTTATTTTATGCACTGCATATTTTTATTTTTAAAGCTCTGTAAAATAAAACTTAAAGGAGCTTTAAAAAGAATTTGGAATCATTTTAAAGACAAAACGGTATTATTTAACAAACAAAAATCATCTTTTGCAAAAATTTGCTTTCTAACCATTTAAAACTAAAAAAACCAAAAATTTTCCTTATTTTTATCTCACAGCTTATTTTATGCAGTTTATTTTCTACTGCAACGGTACCAAAATGCAACTTCGTTATTTTTTCTGTGAATCTTTTTTTTAACTCTAGAAATGTTTTTGGTTGAATTGTTAGTCTAATTTTGTTACATGAAGTGTCAGTTAATAAAAATTCAAATGAGTCCGCGTACAACGATAGAGCAGCGAGAATTGGTTTTAAGCCATTTTAAAAATGGCCACTCGCAGCGAAAAATAGCAGCAATGGTTAACATTAATGCTTCCACAGTTCAAAAAATCATAACAAAGGCAGAAAAGCACCGAATAAAATTTTTAATGAACACGACTAGCGACATATTTTGCGAAAAATAAAGGCAAACCCAAAGCTCTCGGCTCAAAAATGGAGGCTAAAATTCGCAAAGGAACACGTTTCAAAGGAATCTGCGTTTTGGAATTCGGCCATCTTTGCCGATTAATCTAAGTTCAACCTATTTGGGCCAGATGGCATGTCGTATGTATGGCGGAAACCAAATAAAGAACTTCACAAAGAAAACCTAAAAGCGACAGTGAAGCATGGGGGTGGCAGTGTCATGGTTTGGGCCTGTATGTCAACTGCTGGTAACGGAAAATTAACATTTATTGAAACAACCATGGACAAATTTAAGTACCTTTAGATACTTAAGGACATCTTGTTGGAGAGTGCTGATAATCTGGGTATAAAATCAGATTTTCGATTTTATCAAGATAACGATCCAAAGCACAAATCCGGTATTGTTCAAACTTGGCTGATATATAACTGCCCACATTTGATGACACCGCCAGCACAGTCGCCAGACCTTAACGTTATAGAAAATTTATGGTCAATATTAGAAACTAACATAAGAAAACACAAAATTTCTAGCAAAAACGATTTAAAAGAAGCCCTTTTGATGGAGTGGGCGAATATTTCGCCAGATTATACAAAAAAACTGGTCGCTTCTATGCCAAATCGTCTTAAATCTGTTATAGATAATAAAGGCTATCATTTCATACAATGAAATGTTCATTTTTGGAATAAAATTAATTTTTTTGATAAATAATAAGGTGGCTCTTTTTTATGATACGAACATCCTTTTTCAGTTCCTGATAATTTTTTTTTACAGAGATTTAAAAATAAAAAAATGCAGTGCATAAAATAAGCTGTGAGTCACTGTATATTCCTGGATATAAACATTATATTTAAATATTGGGAGGGCTTCGCTTGGAACATATATATATATATATTTATATATATGTTCCCGAAGATCCTATAAGAGCTTGGAATAGGCCTTTTTATTTATTTTTAGACAATTAACTCTTAATCTTCTGCAGGGCTATTTTGCTTTATTTTATTTGAATAATTGTTGTAACTTACGTATTAATTACTTTGCAGTGAAGTTTTAGTAAGTGAAGCCGGTGGTAGAAGACCAAAGGCCGGCTATGCAGAAAGGCTTTAATAAGCAAGCCGGTGTTTGTTATACCATAAAGTAAAAAAATCTGTTCGCCCGGCCCAAGGCCGGCTTTGCGGAGAAGCTCTATTTAGCGAAGCCGGTGTTTGTTATACCATAGAAGAATAAAACCTTGTGAAGATGCTTTAATAAGCGAAGTTGGATTTTATTTGATTTAATTTCTATTACCAAGTGCACTTACGTAACATTTTGATATAAAATTTTGTAAAATCTTTATTATGAATTTTCAGTTCAAAAGCTTACAACGATACCAATATTGGCCATATACATATGTACATACGTTTAGAAATTTAGTGGGAAATCGCAAATTCATATGAATACTTCATTTTGCCATTTAATTTTTTTTTATTTTTCAATTTTCTATTACCCTATGTATTTTTTTTTATTTAGAGGTGCTTTGGTAAACTAAACTTTTTCCAAAATAATTATTATTATTATTATTATTTTATAGCAGCGTATAGATAAAACACATTGGATATGTGATTATTCGGATGATATTTTCCAAACTTTGAGAGAAACCGAACTTAATCGACGTTTAGTTTGTTTTCGTTCTCATCAAGTTTGTCAACGTCCTATGTTGCTAAAATTGCTAAGAACTGCAACGGAAAATCAAAAATTATCCAGGACAACATTACATTTAGGTAAGTATTTTTTGATTTCTAAAATTAGCTAAATAAAAATAAAAATTAGTCAAGCTCGAGGCCAGTGTTTTTTTTTTGTAAATAAAAATTCCTTTTTATTTGCTTCCAATATTTCGATCTTCTTTGAAGATCATTATCAGGGATTTCTTTTCAGTGCATTTTTATAAACACAAAAACTTAAAACTATGTTGTGTACACATCGACATCTAGACTTGCACTAACGTTAAAAAGTCTAAAAAAATCAATTTGGAATAGGTTTTTTCTTTTTTTTTAATTATACTAACTGTAACTGTTTATACATACTAGTGTTTGACCAGTGGTCGAATTTCGACCACTCTTTCCCCTTTATGACACATTTTTCTTTCCATTGAGGTTTGGTTGACAAACAAAGGAGGAACGTGTTCTTAACTGGTTTGCCTTTGCCAACTTATAAGATTTATAAGTCGAAAAATTCGAAAACCAATTTCTAAAAAATGTTGAATAATCGAAAACCCTATTTTTTTAATATTTGATAGAAAAAACTTTGTGCAATTTATATTTGTTTTTTCATATGTGTTAGACGGAGTTCAGACGGTGTCTTTTCAGACATGTCCAACAAACACGTCTGTTTTGTTTGAAGGCGATCGGGGAGAGAAGAAAGATGGGTTGCCAAACAGACATGAAAAGAGTTTTCATGTTTGTTTATATGAATTTTCATGTTTTCAATTTGTATGTATGTATGTATATATGTATAAATTAGACTATTAGATATGAAAGCAGACATGTTTGGAAAGACATCGTGAAAAGACAAAAGGTTTTTGGCAGCATGTTCAAAAGAGAATGCCAAAAAACAGACAAGCCTGGGTAGCAAATTTGAACGCCTATTACTCGGAAAATATTAAACAGATTTTAATAGAATATACACACAGCGTCAAAAGTGAGTCAACATCAGCGAAAACTTAACACTTTGTAATTTAAATTTCGATTTTTATAATTTTTTTAATTTTTTTATTTAAAGTGGTAGAAAGTATGGTTTTTTGAAACTTTTAAATTCAAATGTAAAAATAATGGCTTAAACTTGTAAGCATTACCATCTTTTGATATTTTTTGAAGCGCAGTAGCCTAAAGCATATAATAAAACTTTTTCTATTGTTCACATGATGTCGCTAGTCTTTAAAAATTGTAATAAGTTAAGGTACACATACATATGTGTACCCACGGTCTGAAGAGGATAAGATCGTACCATCAGCCTCGTCGATTTCATTACTAGTATTTTGACCTGCATACATACTGTTAGAAAAATTAATAGCGACTCAATATAAAATTCACCTAAAATTATAACAAAACAAAAATCATGTGAAAAAAAGTTCCTAGATTAGTAATGCTAACGAAAAAATGACAAACTGTTAAAAGAAATCACTGAAAAAATATATATAAATGGTAAAAATAGCCAAGTAAATCGCCAGTTATAGCAAAAATCGCCATTAAAGTCGCCAGTCGACAAATGGAAAATCCCACCGCCAAAAACGTTTCAAAATCGCCACGTTTGGCGAGAAATCGCCATATCTGACAGCACTGTTACTAAGACTTAACCTTATAAATGCAAGCTTTGAAATACATGTATTAATTTGTTCGTTACTTGACTAATCTTATTTCCCAACAATAACTTTGAGAATATTATTATTTTGCGTTTAAGCCAAAGGTTTTTTAATTAACAAGATTTTGTTTGTCGTGCTTAATTCCCAATTTTTATTCTTGATAAAACACTGAAATTTTTTGTTGATGGGATAAGCAATTCTTATGCGCATTTCACTCATCAGAAACTTCATCCAAAGATTTTAGGAAAACTAAAGGTATTATACAAATAAAACTGTTAAGCAAATAAGAATTTTAAGCACAAGTTTTACTTGTAGCAATATCAAAGCTTAAACGATTCGCTTGAATTTGGCGAATACGAATGTCATAAAATTGAAAAAAATTGCTCTTATTTTGATTTAAAAACATCTAAGTAAATGGCTTCAATTAAATGGATGAGTAAAGTATTGTTCACAATAAAGCTTCGTTCCCAATAGGCAGCAACATTTTCACTGCTGTTCACAATAGAGAAACAATTTGTTTTTTCGCATCAACACATTTGCAATTAAGAATCCGTTTGCAAATTTTTCCCACAACAAAATAATGTATTTGTTATTATTATACCCTCCACCACAACTAGTTGTCATTCCGTGTGAAACTTTTTTATTATTCATTTCAGACCCCATAAAGTATATGGGCAACTTCAAAAATTTACGGCACATAGACATTTTTGTCTGACATCAATGTTGATTTGCATGTGTATAAACCGATATTTGAGCATGTGAAATCCGTTCGCGTTAATCATTTTAATAAACGGCGCAAATTTTACTGCGGTTTAAAGTTAAAAATTAAAAAAAAAATATAATAATTACAGTTTCTGTTAAAATTGAAAAAGGATAACACGTTTGGATAATACCCCTTAAGGGCTTTCTTAGCACACTAAAATATTTGTAAAAGCTTCAATACTTTGTAAAATACACTGAAAAAAAATAAAACAAAATTTTTTTTATCGTGTATCCATATAAACATTTTTTAAAATTGTTTAACTCAAATATTTATTCTTAGCAGCATGCAGCAAAGGCTACTATGATCAAAATTTGTTTCGCTTCTCAGTTTTCGAATTTCAGAAACCAAATCAAATATTTCATACAAGGATGCTTTTTGAGGTTAGACAAATTTTGTTTCCTCCATAATATGTTAAATCTTTAAAATTTTTTGGTGCGTTTTCAATTTTAGTATCAAGCTCAGTAAAGTCTTCTATTCGATGTACGTTTGAGCGGAATTCATACAGCGCTTTAGTTGTCACAAAGCGATATGTGTTTGGAAAAAACTGCCGCTCCACGCGCTAGTGTTTAAAAAAATTTTTTTTTTGCACTTTATCAGTTAAGTTCGTCGAGAAGAATTTATTTGGATACCTAAATATGTTCCCATGCAATGTTTTGATATATAAAAATGCTTTAAACAAATTTGTTTTTTTTGCAAAAATTTTAAAAAGTTCATAAAATATTTGCGTTTAAAAATTTTGAAGTGCGTTTTCGCCTCGGAGGTGCCCTTTACGAAGTTACTCACATCACGCAATACACTAGCCAACTTAAAAGACAATTCAGACTGTCAGACGCAAAAAAGATAAATTTTTAAAAAAATTACGCTTATTTCTTTAAGTTTGTGATGTCCGTGGTACGTTATTGGTGCGCTGACACCAACTTGATATACCTCAAACTTCATAAAATTACGCAGTTTTTTTAATTCTACGCTTAAAACTCATTTTTATTAAACGGCGCAAAAACCCTATGTAAAATCTTCAAAAAGTTCAAAATTCGGAAAATTTTGCTTTCACTTGTAAGCCACCATGCAACTTTTCACCCGGCAGCGATATCAAAAATTTTTTTTAGACTAGACTAGTGACCATATTTTGTAATGATTTGGATATGAAAGCTAAAAACTATTACAAAGAAAACGCAATAGATGAAAAAACTCTTACAAGTTTCAAGTCGTTTTTTTAATTTTTCGAATTTTAGATGACCACCAATTCTTAAGGAGAAGACTTTTCAACGTAAAACTTTGCACGTCATATCCTTCAAGCATAGTCATCCAAACCCTGTACAACGTTTTTTTCAATTCATAAAACTTAACGAAATAAGTGCCATAGTATGTCGGTTTCAACAGGTGCTCAAAAAATAGCCCATATATATTCTAGCTTCCTGAGTAATTCTAAGTCGATTTAGTCATGTCCGTCTGTCTGTCTGTTAAACACACTCACTTTCGAAAAACTCAAAAGAAATAAACAAACTTGATGTGAAATTGCTTGTAGCTATCCTAAGCCGTTTGGAATTGAAATCCAGCAAAATCGGTTCAGTAGGATCAGAGCTATGAATCAAAATGTGGAACCACCACCTTAAAAAATGGATAATTTGTTTACAAAAACTAACATAAATGTAGGAACAATGCACGGAATGATATATAATATTTTGCAAAAATTCGTTTAATTCGACTGGAAATCACGCTGTAAAATTTCGTGAAGATCCGTTCATAATTTACGCTAGGCCCCATATAAGCCCTACTCCCGTAAAACAGTATTAACCCTCTGCGACTGATGTGGTAGTCTAGCAGACACCAACAAACACAAAATAGTACGTTGTACCGTTAGTTTCCAAACATATACTCTCGCGTTCTCTGTACCTTTTTATTGTGTACTTATGCGTATGTTTTTATGTTTAGATCGATTGATGTACGCACACATGCCTGTTTAAGCGAAAAAGTGTCTGGGAGTCAACCACATCAATATTAAGGTAGGTGTCTGAGAGACAATCACATCAGTATTTTTGTTATATTTGCATATGTACACTATAGTGTCTGCTGGACAACATGTCAGTAAAATTATTATATTTTCTTAGTGTCTGTCAAACAACACGTCTGCAAAATTGTTTTTTTTGGTTTTGTTGTTATGGAGCATTCAAACACATCTCAAGATCCACAATGTTCTATATATATATATATATATATATGTATATATATATATATATATATGATCTCAAACTTTTTGCTATATAAATTATGAAATGAAATATTTTTTGTTTAAGTTATAGGCTTTGATGTGCCAATTGAAACCTTTATTAATATTTTTTTAACCACTGAATTTATTTTTTTTTGTTACCAAATGATAAATTTAAACAAATAGAAACTGGGAATTATTTCCTTCTGAAGGTTACTTTATATTATATTCAACATTTTTTATTTTTCGAATTTATTCTATGAGCTAAATTTCAGTTATGTATTTTATAAAGCTTTTTGTAATAGTCATATTCCTTCAATTTTTCAGAAATGACTTTATACACTATCAGACTATTATATTGTATTTTCTTGTTACATTTTACCTTAGCTTTCCGTTGGAATATGACTATTACAAAAAGCTTTATAAAATACATGGAATATGACTATTACAAAAAGCTTTATAAAATACATAACTGAAATTTAGCTCATAGAATAAATTCGAAAAATAAAAAATGTTGAATATAATATAAAGTAACCTTCAGAAGGAAATAATTCCCAGTTTCTATTTTTTAAAATAGTTGAGTTAAATACATTCAATTTATAAAGTATCACTATCCAGTGTGACACAAAGAATGCTGACGAAGGCCGTAGCGGGCCAGAAAATGCATTACATTCTGCTGGTGTCTAATAATTGTAAATTTTTCTGTTCATACAATAAACCTCATTGCTTTCCAACGGAAAGCTAAGGTAAAATGTAACAAGAAAATACAATAAAATAGTCTGATAGTGTATAAAGTCATTTCTGAAAAATTGAAGGAATATGACTATTACAAAAAGCTTTATAAAATACATAACTGAAATTTAGCTCATAGAATAAATTCGAAAAATAAAAAATGTTGGATAAATTTAAATCTAAATAATAATAAATAAGAAACATTTGTTAAAAAAAATTTATTTTTGAATTTTTTTTTCTGTTCTAGTTTAGGTCTAAGTTTTTTACTGAAAATGTATGCCATGCCGATAAATAACATACAACACGAATTTTCGCATTGAATTAGAAAAATAACTATATAAATAGTAACTTATACTCATAAGCAATAAACAAAAATGGTTTTATTAGTTTTACAAAACGGAACTTGGAAAATATTAGCCACGGAAATGGTGTCTGGCAGTCTACCACGTCATTAGAATTGTTATAACTATATCACGTCAGTCGCAGAGGGTTAAGGCGTGCCATAATTAATAATGCTATCATAACGAAATTTGGTACGCCACAGTTTTATAGGACTAGAAATGACACTGTGAAATTTCGTAGAGATCGGTCCTTAATTTACCCTAGGCCCCATATAAACCCAACTCCCGGAAAACAGTTTGGTACGCCTATAACCGTAATTAATAATGCTGTCAGAATAAAATTGAATTCTATTCAATATGTATGTTGCTCGACCTTTTGTTATAATTTTAATGTGAATACTTAGTTAAGCTCAAGGTTAGTTTTTTTATTTATTTAAAAAATGTTTCCAATACTTCGAAATCCACTGGATCTCATCTTCTTTATATTGTGTATACAATTCATCTTTATATCTTTTATACTTTCCCCATTTGAAGAGAATGTATCGTTACTTTTTCTAAGTGATTAGAACAAATCAAAAACTTTAAACGCGTTTTTCTCGAAATGAATTTTTTTGACTTATGCCGGTCTTGCAGCAAATGAGCGATATGTTTTAAGACACAGTGGGACAATATGTATTCATTTAATGATAAAATTATATTTTTATTTTTTATCAAAAAGTAATTTCAATTTTTGGGAATACAAAATTTAAATTTCAAAAGATTTTGTTATTCGTGCTAAATTCCCAGTTTTTATTCTTGATAAAAACACTTGAAATTTATTGTTGATGGGATAAGCTATTCCTATGCGCATTTCACTGGTTGCTTAGGCCATATCATCAGGAAACTTCATCCATAAAGATTTTAGAAAAACTAAAGATATTAAACCAAGTAAAAATGTTAAACGTATAAGACTTATAGCAACAGTTCTACTTGTAATAATACCAAAGCTGAAACAAAACAACATCAACAATAAACAGTGCGTTCATCTCGTCTTACATTCCCCGCTACAATTAGTTGAAATTCTCCCAACATTAATTGTAGCTGTAAGTAGGTTAAGAAAAACAAAATTAAAAACAACAACAACTTACAAAAGATGTTGTCAATTAAGTGTTTTTTAGGCCGTGCACCCGCCTGTTTATTATCAAAAAGTAATTTCAATTTTTGGGAATACAAAATTTAAATTTCAAAAGATTTTGTTATTCGTGCTAAATTCCCAGTTTTTATTCTTGATAAAAACACTTGAAATTTATTGTTGATGGGATAAGCTATTCCTATGCGCATTTCACTGGTGCTTAGGCCAGATCATCAGGAAACTTCATCCATAAAGATTTTAGAAAAACTAAAGATATTAAACCAAGTAAAAATGTTAAACGTATAAGACTTATAGCAACAGTTCTACTTGTAATAATACCAAAGCTTAAACAAAACAACATCAACAATAAACAGTGCGTTCATCTCGTCTTACATTCCCCGCTACAATTAGTTGAAATTCTCCCAACATTAATTGTAGCTGTAAGTAGGTTAAGAAAAACAAAATAAAAAACAACAACAACTTACAAAAGATGTTGTCAATTAAGTGTTTTTTAGGCCGTGCACCCGCCTGTTTATTATCAAAAAGTAATTTCAATTTTTGGGAATACAAAATTTAAATTTCAAAAGATTTTGTTATTCGTGCTAAATTCCCAGTTTTTATTCTTGATAAAAACACTTGAAATTTATTGTTGATGGGATAAGCTATTCCTATGCGCATTTCACTGGTTGCTTAGGCCAGATCATCAGGAAACTTCATCCATAAAGATTTTAGAAAAACTAAAGATATTAAACCAAGTAAAAATGTTAAACGTATAAGACTTATAGCAACAGTTCTACCTGTAATAATACCAAAGCTTAAACAAAACAACATCAACAATAAACAGTGCGTTCATCTCGTCTTACATTCCCCGCTACAATTAGTTGAAATTCTCCCAACATTAATTGTAGCTGTAAGTAGGTTAAGAAAAACAAAATAAAAAACAACAACAACTTACAAAAGATGTTGTCAATTAAGTGTTTTTTAGGCCGTGCACCCGCCGGTTTATTATCAAAAAGTAATTTCAATTTTTGGGAATACAAAATTTAAATTTCAAAAGATTTTGTTATTCGTGCTAAATTCCCAGTTTTTATTCTTGATAAAAACACTTGAAATTTATTGTTGATGGGATAAGCTATTCCTATGCGCATTTCACTGGTTGCTTAGGCCAGATCATCAGGAAACTTCATCCATAAAGATTTTAGAAAAACTAAAGATATTAAACCAAGTAAAAATGTTAAACGTATAAGACTTATAGCAACAGTTCTACTTGTAATAATACCATTGTTTAAGCTTTGGTATTATTACAAGTAGAACTGTTGCTATAAGTCTTATACGTTTAACATTTTTACTTGGTTTAATATCTTTAGTTTTTCTAAAATCTTTATGGATGAAGTTTCCTGATGATCTGGCCTAAGCAACCAGTGAAATGCGCATAGGAATAGCTTATCCCATCAACAATAAATTTCAAGTGTTTTTATCAAGAATAAAAACTGGGAATTTAGCACGAATAACAAAATCTTTTGAAATTTAAATTTTGTATTCCCAAAAATTGAAATTACTTTTTGATAATAAACAGGCGGGTGCACGGCCTAAAAAACACTTAATTGACAACATCTTTTGTAAGTTGTTGTTGTTTTTTATTTTGTTTTTCTTAACCTACTTACAGCTACAATTAATGTTGGGAGAATTTCAACTAATTGTAGCGGGGAATGTAAGACGAGATGACCGCACTGTTTATTGTTGATGTTGTTTTGTTTAAGCTTTGGTATTATTACAAGTAGAACTGTTGCTATAAGTCTTATACGTTTAACATTTTTACTTGGTTTAATATCTTTAGTTTTTCTAAAATCTTTATGGATGAAGTTTCCTGATGATCTGGCCTAAGCAACCAGTGAAATGCGCATAGGAATAGCTTATCCCATCAACAATAAATTTCAAGTGTTTTTATCAAGAATAAAGACTGGGAATTTAGCACGAATAACAAAATCTTTTGAAATTTAAATTTTGTATTCCCAAAAATTGAAATTACTTTTTGATAATAAACAGGCGGGTGCACGGCCTAAAAAACACTTAATTGACAACATCTTTTGTAAGTTGTTGTTGTTTTTTATTTTGTTTTTCTTAACCTACTTACAGCTACAATTAATGTTGGGAGAATTTCAACTAATTGTAGCGGGGAATGTAAGACGAGAGAACGCACTGTTTATTGTTGATGTTGTTTTGTTTAAGCTTTGGTATTATTACAAGTAGAACTGTTGCTATAAGTCTTATACGTTTAACATTTTTACTTGGTTTAATATCTTTAGTTTTTCTAAAATCTTTATGGATGAAGTTTCCTGATGATCTGGCCTAAGCAACCAGTGAAATGCGCATAGGAATAGCTTATCCCATCAACAATAAATTTCAAGTGTTTTTATCAAGAATAAAAACTGGGAATTTAGCACGAATAACAAAATCTTTTGAAATTTAAATTTTGTATTCCCAAAAATTGAAATTACTTTTTGATAATAAACAGGCGGGTGCACGGCCTAAAAAACACTTAATTGACAACATCTTTTGTAAGTTGTTGTTGTTTTTTATTTTGTTTTTCTTAACCTACTTACAGCTACAATTAATGTTGGGAGAATTTCAACTAATTGTAGCGGGGAATGTAAGACGAGATGAACGCACTGTTTATTGTTGATGTTGTTTTGTTTAAGCTTTGGTATTATTACAAGTAGAACTGTTGCTATAAGTCTTATACGTTTAACATTTTTACTTGGTTTAATATCTTTAGTTTTTCTAAAATCTTTATGGATGAAGTTTCCTGATGATCTGGCCTAAGCAACCAGTGAAATGCGCATAGGAATAGCTTATCCCATCAACAATAAATTTCAAGTGTTTATATCAAGAATAAAAACTGGGAATTTAGCACGAATAACAAAATCTTTTGAAATTTAAATTTTGTATTCCCAAAAATTGAAATTACTTTTTGATAATAAACAGGCGGGTGCACGGCCTAAAAAACACTTAATTGACAACATCTTTTGTAAGTTGTTGTTGTTTTTTATTTTGTTTTTCTTAACCTACTTACAGCTACAATTAATGTTGGGAGAATTTCAACTAATTGTAGCGGGGAATGTAAGACGAGATGAACGCACTGTTTATTGTTGATGTTGTTTTGTTTAAGCTTTGGTATTATTACAAGTAGAACTGTTGCTATAAGTCTTATACGTTTAACATTTTTACTTGGTTTAATATCTTTAGTTTTTCTAAAATCTTTATGGATGAAGTTTCCTGATGATCTGGCCTAAGCAACCAGTGAAATGCGCATAGGAATAGCTTATCCCATCAACAATAAATTTCAAGTGTTTTTATCAAGAATAAAAACTGGGAATTTAGCACGAATAACAAAATCTTTTGAAATTTATTTTTATTTTTGTTAACTATAATTGTAGCACCCTGAAGATGAGATCCAGTGGATTTCGAAATATTGGAAACATTTTTTAAATAAATAAAAAAACTGACCTTGAGCTTAACTAATTATTCACATTAAAATAAAATTGAATTCTTCAGTTTTATAGGACTAGAAATCACCTTGTAAAATTTCGTGAAGATCTGTCCATAATTTACCCTAGCCCACATATAAAGCCCACTCTGGTAAACCGTAGCAGATATAGATATTATGGTAAAATTTCTTCCAACTTAGCTTCATATGGCCAGAAAAAATGTCATGTAATTTTGTGAATTTATCTTAGATCCCATATTTAGCAGCCTTTTGAAATTCACTGTAAACTAATTTCACCACTCTGCGAAACTTTGGGATGATTGGTTCATAACTTACCATGCATGGCTCCAATATAAATACCCTTCCTGAAAATCATTTAAGTTCGGTTTAAACTGTTAAGATTCAGCACAGCCGAATATAGCACTCTAACTTGTTTTTAAAACTTTTTGTTGAAATTTACATTCAAAACTAAATTTCAATTTTTTAAAAATGGTTCCGAAGTAGAAGTAGACTCAACTTTAGTTACATTTAAAATGTATTAATAAAGTGACCTCAGTAATACAACAATGCAGCAATAGAAAAACAACAGGCATTTTGTTGCTAGAATTGAGGCGGCAAATGTCAAAATGCCTTATTAAAAAATGTAAATAAACAAAAAAAGACACTAATCGTCACACCACGAAGAAAATCACTGCAAACAGCTGCGCTTGTGATGTCACTTTATTAGTAGTTATATTTTTAAAAAAATTTTAGTTACATTTTTTGAACAAAAATGTATATTAAAAAATTTAGTTTATTTCTTCTTCTGCAACAATTTTTATAAAATTGTTAATGACGTTTAAAATAATTGTATTTTTCACCGAAGGTAAAAGGGTATATACATATAAGTTAGTCATTCCGTTTGTAATTTCTACAACATTGATCTGAGTCCTTATAAGGAGCCAAGTTAATTTATGCCCCTTTTGTGGTTCTCCACTTTGGTAACAGTTTGGTTGTCTTTAGTAAATTCGCATTACTATTATCAACTCAACTGGCAGTTGGCTTTTCAGTTGTGTATCCGTTTTCAACTTTGTAAAAGTTTAGAAGTTTAGTTGTTTTCATCAGATTCAGTTGATTTTCATTTTAAAAGAAACAAGTAAGAGTGTTATATTCGGCTGTGCCGAATCTTATATACACTTCACCATTGTGCGAGCAGAATACAGAGCAACTAGACAAAAACTAAATAATTTTTACATATGTATACATACATATTCACAATTCTAAAAACTTCATTATAAATTAAATTTAAAAATCTAAAACTGGTAAATATTTTTTTAAAATCGTTTTTAGAACATAAAAATTAAAAAAAAATTCGCTTTGAAAAACCAAGATTTGAACAAGAGGACTCACAGTTTCTAAACTCAACCCCCTAGACGACTGAACCATAAACGAACGTTGTTTGAATATCATTAAAATGAAATATGGCCTGTTTTCACAACTCAACTCAGTTGTGTCAACTCAACTCAGCAAAGTTGTAAACCATAATACAAAAATTACAATTCAACTTATTTGAGTTGTGAACCGTAATAGTGGCCTACATATATTCACAAAAATGGTTTGTAGCATGTATGTGTGTTTGTTTGTTTCTTTTAGTATAGGCAGTGTTGTCTTACCGTAGATTTACCTTTTTTGGCGAGTTTTTAAGTAGCAAAAATAATCAATAATTCCCCGTTTCTATTTGTTAAAATTATTCTTATTTGCAATCTGGCGTTACATTAAAAAAAGTAGAGTTTTCACTGAAAATTCCCATATTTACCATAAAACGAGCAAAGATTTATAAATTTTATAGCTTGAAAAATAAATCTGTATTAGTCCAAAGTTTACTAAAAAAGGTTTTATATAAAACATCTTGCTCAATTCGCAGTCTTATTCAGTTTAGTAATGCAAGTCAAAATCCAACTTCCGTTTTTTTAAAGTCACGCCAGCGCAGATTTTTGCTTATATCAACAATCCCTAGCGTCGATTGCTGTAATTTTTTTTTTGAATATAGTGCTACTTCATTACTTTGTATATATAAAACCCCTTTTTACAAATTTGACTTCTTCATTTAGTTTTTTTACATTTTGTGGTACAAATACCACGACACGTCAAAATGGAAATGCCCATATTAGAATTTCACTGCATTTAATACATTCGTAGATCTTTGAAAATTACAAATAAAGCACAATTTGAGAGGCTTGTTCATCTAATGGAAAAAAACAGAGCTTTCATGTGACATTGTAGATTGAGATTAACAGGTGTTTATAAACGATCTTTAATTTCATCCAGCAAATAACAAAACGCTTCCTTGTTTAGTCGGGCATAACTTTTAAATCTACAAATTTAAAATTATTATTTAGTTACGTTACTTACTAGAAGTCCTTACTTGTCATTAGGTAGTTCAATAGGGTTGGAATCATCACGAATTTGTCTTATACGTAGCACATCTGTACAAGAGTTTTAATTTTCATCAACATCAAATTAATTGACTCTAATATCCATTATAAATACTTTTTATTCAACACAACAATTAAAAATACTTTTAGTTTAAAAAATTATTTAATTTTATAAAATTTTCACTTGTCAAACGTTATAACTACTTAAAATTGGCAAATCGATATTTTAAGTTGGCAACTTTATAGCAAACTCAACTAAAACAGTTGGATATCACAATACCTAAAATGAGCCAAACTGAGTTGAGTGGAGAACCGCAATAGGGCCATTAATGATGCCTGCCTGTCCGTTGAAATGGTGTTTTTGGAGACCCCAGATATGATTAGGACTTTGTAGTCATATATTTATGCCACATATAGTCCGGAATTGTTTGCTAATGGAATCCAGTCTGATCGATCCCAAAATGGCTATAATATGAGCAAAAACCCACGACTGCCTCTAATTTTACCCAAAAATCCCTTGTTGTTGTGTTATTTTATTTTTGTATATGTCTATAGAAAAAGTAGGAGCCAAAGATTCAAAGTTAATCAAAACACAACATTCGGCAAAATGTGGGCGAGGTAATGTATACAAATACATTACAGATTTTTGTATATCTGGAGAACAACAAGAGCTAAAATTTCTTCATTTAGTTTTTTTACATTTTGTGGTACAAATACCACGACACGTCAAAATGGAAATGCCCATATTAGAATTTCACTGCATTTAATACATTCGTAGATCTTTGAAAATTACAAATAAAGCACAATTTGAGAGGCTTGTTCATCTAATGGAAAAAAAACAGAGCTTTCATGTGACATTGTAGATTGAGATTAACAGGTGTTTATAAACGATCTTTAATTTCACCCAGTAAATAACAAAACGCTTCCTTGTTTAGTCGGGCATTACTTTTAAATCTACAAATTTAAAATTATTATTTAGTTACGTTACTTACTAGAAGTCCTTACTTGTCATTAGGTAGTTCAATAGGGTTGGAATCATCACGTATTTGTCTTATACGTAGCACATCTGTACAAGAGTTTTAATTTTCATCAACATCAAATTAATTGACTCTAATATCCATTATAAATACTTTTTATTCAACACAACAATTAAAAATACTTTTAGTTTAAAAAATTATTTAATTTTATAAAATTTTCACTTGTCAAACGTTATAACTACTTAAAATTGGCAAATCGATATTTTAAGTTGGCAACTTTATAGCAAACTCAACTAAAACAGTTGGATATCAAAATACCTAAAATGAGTTTGGTTGTGCATAAGTTGGGTTGACTCGCACACGACCAAACTGAGTTGAGTGGAGCACCGCAATAGGGCCATTAATGATGGCTGCCTGTCCGTTGAAATGGTGTTTTTGGAGACCCCAGATATGATTAGGACTTTGTAGTCATATATTTATGCCACATATAGTCCGGAATTGTTTGCTAATGGAATCCAGTCTGATCGATCCCAAAATGGCTATAATATGAGCAAAAACCCACGACTGCCTCTAATTTTACCCAAAAATCCCTTGTTGTTGTGTTATTTTATTTTTGTATATGTCTATAGAAAAAGTAGGAGCCAAAGATTCAAAGTTAATCAAAACACAACATTCGGCAAAATGTGGGCGAGGTAATGTATACAAATACATTACAGATTTTTGTATATCTGGAGAACAACAAGAGCTAAAATTTCCAAATAAGGTAGAAGCATCTTAGTTATCAACATACAACAGCCGACGAAACGTAGGCGTGGTTGGAGACTTGGATGTGGGACAAAATAGGTTTATTCATATCGAAAGAACGGTATCTATATAACTTTCAGTTCTTATCGCACCATGTAGAAGGGTATAAGATTCGGCACAGGCGAATATATCACTTTTACTTCTTATACCCTACACCACCAGTAGTGGTGAGTTTCAGGGTACGTTGGGGATAGTCTGTAGATGGTTTAAGTTAAGTTTGCACGAAATCGGCTTAGGGGTTCCGCAGATATGACATTTAGATTTTCCTATATATTCCCATACAATTATCAACAAAATGCCCTTCATTTTGAACTCCTTCGAAACGGCTTGACTGATTTTTGTGAAATTTTGTATGTGTATTTGTTAGGTATAATAATAGGTCGTAAAGTATATTTTATATCGCTAGAGGACGCAAAATAGGGCATAAGCTCCCCCTCCCTATATCTTCTTAGCTAACCAACCGGTTTTCTTAAAATTTTGCATGCAAGCACTGTAGCATCTGAAATAAAATAGTGCGTGACATATGGCAAGAGGGGTAAAAGCTCTCCCTCCCTATATCTACTTAACTAATCGACCGATTTGCATGAAATTTTGCAGGAAAATAGTGTAACATATGGAAAGAACTATAGCCTAAATTATTTAGGGCGTGAAAAAAGGAACAGGGGTAAAAGCTCCCCCTCCCCAATTTTTAAACCAATCAACCGGGTTTCTTAAAATTTGGCATGCAGACACTGTACCATCTGAAAGGAAATAGGGCAATAGCGGTAAAAGCTCCCCTTCCCTATATCTTTTAAACTAATGAACGGGGTTTCTTAAAATTTCAATTTTAATTTATTGCAGGTAATATAAAAGCCTCATTAGGCTAAAAAACTATATTACAAAGAAATATACCTGAATTACGACTAAGAATATTTAAATTTAGAATTTAACTTAAATCCCTAGGTCCCAAACCAAAATAAATATCAATATCTGAAACTTTTTGACCGATCTTGTTGAAAATTTGTGTCTAAACTACCATCCAATAGGACTAACCTTGGTGCAAATTTCATCCTAATCGGAAGACATCGATTTCAAACTTTTGTCAGTTGACATTAAATCCGGCTTTTATATATTTAAAACGTATATAAAGGGTTTGGTATTTTGTTGTTATTTTCTTAATTATTTTCTAAAATATTAATTTTAGCAAAAAACTTTCTTCGTAGCTAATGTTGTTGACTAGAAGAGCTAAAATATTGCCATATATCATATTCTTGTAAAATGTTGTTTTTAAGAGATAGTAATATGCAAACAAATTACATTTGAATAAATGGCTTGATGGCAAACTTTAAGGGGCGGTATTACGATATTATGTAGAATGAGAAAAATCATACCATGTAAAAGCAAAATTTATTGAGTAAGAGAGAATACGAACACAAAATCTTACAAGCGGTCGGTAAATGATTTTTTTCTAAACCATTTTAGAAACTTATGTATTTTCATCACACCAGAGGTGTATTTTAACAGAGTACATTGAAGGTGGTAGCATTTTTATACAATTACAAAAACAACTAAATTCAACTCAGGAAATTTTTATGTTCTTTTTGTAAAACTGTAACCATCTGATTTTTTGTTATTATTTTTGGTTTTACTTGTACCATCCGTGTAAACATGAAAAATACATACAACAGATTTTTATTTTTTTCTTTTAAACACGGAGAGAATTTCATAATATTTTGATTCTACAAAGTCGTAATACATTGTATTACCGTGTAAACTGGCCTTAAGCAACATCACGTTTAAATTAAGTATAAAGAATTGTCCACTATAAGTTCGTAAGAACAACCAACATTTTCACACAAAAGGCGTTATTTGAGTGTGAAAACACGCGAAGCTCAATGGGTAGTGTGTTCCAACGACGTGCAATTCTTACAATAAAAGACCTTTCAAATAAAGCATTGTTAATTCAAGGCAATATAATTTGAGGGTTCCTTGTAGAATGGGAAAAAAGAAATTTGGAATAAAGTTGCGTGGGAAACCCGCTTTTTATAATTTTATAGAAAAACACCAAGCTACGTAAAGTTATTACATTACCAAAAGAAGAGTCCATGAAGCGTTTAACATATGTGATCATTCCTACGAATACCATAAACGTACCGTACAATCGTGTTAGCGATACGACTTAACTTAGAGGTTATATAATTCATTAAACCCGAAAAAACTTCAAGACCATATAAGATATGTGGCATTAAAACTGCATGAGCCAAACGCAATTTTACTCGTTGTGGCAAATAAATATTCGTAAAGTTGACGCCCTAACTCTCAAACTTTCCAGCTAATGTTATCAATATGAGTCTCAAAGCTTAAACATTTATCTAAATAAATGCCTAGACACTTCAACCGATCCACGAAGTTCACGCATGTTTCACCAACATGTATGTTTAAATTAAGTAATTGCTGTTCACTGATACCAAAAGCAAGAGCTTTAGTCTTCGACGAATTTAGGGATAGGTAATTTTCATTAGAGTAATATAGAAAACGTTGAAGAATATCATTGATATTTAAACATAAATTATTAATTTCCGATTTTCTGCCATTAAACAAAAGTAATAAACATATGTATATGGTTATCAATATAACTTGATAAGTCATTAACGTATAACGTGAAGAGAATGGGTCCCAAAACTGAGCATTGGGGAACACCAGATGTTAGATGGAGTAGATTAGAATATATATTGTTAACATCTACAAACTGAACACGATCCGTCAAATACGAATAAATCAACTTACAAGCCGTTGCGGAAAAATTAAATATTTCCCTTAATTTTCTTATCAAAATTCGGAAGTTAACAGAACTAAATGCTTTAGTCAAGTCAAGTGATATTAAGGACGCTACCTTATTGTTATTTAAATGACATCTGATGTCACCAGTTAGGCTAAGTAAAAGAGATGTAGTACTATGACAACGGCGAAAGGCATATTGCGAAGAAACAATGCTGTTGCGAACAAATGACAATATCTGATCCTTCATAATGTGCTCAACCGCTTTTGACAGAGCAGGAAGAATTGAAATTGGCCTCAAGTCCTCAAAATCAAGAAATTTTGTTTGACTTGGGATAGGTACCACACGATCCGTCTTCCATGAAGACTGAAACGCTGACGATAGGAAAATGGTGTTAACATGATGTGTTAAAATAAGTGAAATTTGGCATGCAGACACTGTTGCATCTGAAAGGAAATAACGAATAGGATGTTAAATAGGGCAAGAAGGGTAAAAGCTCCCCCTCCCATTATCTTCTTAAATAATCGACCGATTTTCTTAAAATTTCGCAGGCAAATAGTGTTACAGCTGGAAAGTACTTCAAACCTATAGTTTTTATTATTTAGGGGGTGAAATAAAGCAAGAAGGGCAAAAGCTCCCCCTCCCTATATGTTCTTAACAAACCAACTGATTTTCTTGAAATTTGGTAGGCAAGTAGTGTTACATCTGGAAAGAACTTAGGCTATAGTTCTTTTTTATTATCTTCTTAACCAATCAACCGGTTTTCTTAAAATTTGGCATGCAGACACTGCAACATCTGAAAGATATAAGTTATATGGCAAAACAACGTTTGGCGGGTCAGCTAGTATTAATAAAAGATGGTTAATGGGCACAAAATTATATTCCGGAAAGATTTTTGTGTGAGAGTTACGTGCACCAATTTTGTTCAACACAAAAGCAAATCTTCCAAAAAGAAAATTTAAAATTATTAAATTCTTTCTGTTTCGATACCAACACTACCATATGTTGAGAGAATATTATACGATGCATGTAACAGATAAAAATAGTATTGGTTTTGGGCCCCTTTTTAGTGTACTAATCGACTAAGTCCGTTTGACCGACTGGCATATACTTAACAAAGTCTTAATTTCTAGCTTGCAGTCGATTGTGTCGAATGCCAGCAATACTAGTAATAATATGGTGAACACCCAAGTGAAGCAACACACGAGCAATTTTAAAAAAGGAAAACATTTTTTTGAAAGACTTTTTTTTTGTATTAATATACTTTTTCATGAAAGTGAGAAAACTATAGGAAAAGCACCTGCAGATGAACACCGACGGTCTGCGAAATTTTGTCCGCTGCAGAAAGAGATGTCCGTAGGCCTATGGTAGCTGTGAGTCGAGTTTTCATTAGCAATCAAATTAAAGTTTTAGGAATTTATTAATTTGCTCAGATGTAGTACGTTTTTTTTTACTTAGGCCTATTACTCTTACGCAAACGTATACGTTTTGGAACAGCTGTTCCGTTTTCCTTACCAAGCTTATACATAAAAATCTACTATTACGAAAACGTTGCGTTGCGGATAGAGTTTGTTCCCGTGATTTTCCGTCCCTAAATGTCACCACAAAAGCATTATTCGTTACGCTTTTATCCATGATTTAATGAATAATCGACCCACCTTCACGAAATTTGGACACATAAAACGAATTTGTTAAAATTTAATGACGGTGTATTCCGCCACCAATTTATGTTAGGTTAGGTTAGGTTCAGAAGGGTTATGTGCCCAAGGGCACACTTCCACTCGGAGACCAGTACGGTCCATTGTGCATCCCTTCAACATGATGAAGAATAGATTAAGAATATAGAAAAAGAGAAAGGTTAAGAAAAGAAGTATGAGGTTGATAGAGTATAGTATATAGCAAAGTTAGTAGGTGATGTGAAGAACAAATTCCCTCTCTACTGTCCCCTCAACAGAAACAACCGCACTATTTCCCTGACAAACCCCAGTAGATCAGCTGGACTACATCCAGCGATGCACCCCAGTTCGTCCTGAAACCTATTTCCTAGCCACTTCTGTCTGAGACCCTGCATCCTGGGACAATGGCAAAGTACATGCTCGATCGTCTCCAGCTCCTCCGAATCCTCGCACAATCTGCAGAAGTCCGGTATGGCGTTGTCCCATCTGCCCACAAAAGCCCTGACCGGACAATGACCCGTCAAGAACCCTATAAGCGTTCTAAGACTACTCCTATCCAATCCCAGTAGAACCCTGGTTGCCCCCGCGTCCAATCCGGGCCATAATGCCCTAGACACCCTGCAATCCACTCTGTCCCCCCAGGATCGGTTAACGTCATCACGGAATTTCTCCCGTATCACACCATAGTAGTAACATAGGGGAGGCTTTACCCCCCTGTCCCTTACCACTAAGTCCATACTCGAACCCCCTCTCGCGAGTTCGTCCGCCACCTCATTTCCCTCAACCATGCAGTGTCCAGGTACCCAACACAGCCTCACATTGAATGCCTTCATGAGTCCACGAAGAGCATTCCTACACCGAGCGACCAGGCACGATCGCACCGTATAATTCGTCAATGCCCTAAGCGCCGCCTGACTATCGACGTAAATTGTCACCTCAGATCCACCCACGATGTGTTCCAGTATCACCTCCGTCGCCCTCCAGATCGCTAGGATCTCAGCCTGGAAGACACTGCACTCATCGGGGAGTCTAAATGACCTCTTCACCTCGGTTTCCGCTATATATACACCGACACCAGTGCCGGTTTCCATCTTGGATCCATCCGTAAATACTGCCCACCCCTCAAACAGTCCATTGGATCCACTCCAAACTTCCCTATCCGGGAACTCCACTGGTGGTGTTGCACCGAAGTCCATATGATCCGAAATTCTCCCGAGAGAAATACCCTGATCAAGCAGACCCATCTCGTACAAGATTCTCGTGTGATCATCCCGCCTAGGTCTAACTAAGGAAGACTCGTAAAGTCTAATTAAGTTCCTAGCGGCCACACTCCTTACGTACTGCTCAATAGGGGACAGATATAGTAGGATGTCCAGCGCTGCCTGCGGAGTGCTTCTCCTTGCCCCTGTGATGCCAAGAGATGCACTTCTTTGAACCTTGCTGAGCATCTTCCTATAGCTATCCACTCCCAACGCACCCTACCAAACAGTGCATCCATAGGTAAGTATAGGCCTAACAACCGATGTGTAAATCCAGTTTACCATATCCGGCCTTAGACCCCAGTTCTTACCAATGGAGTTCCTGCATGTGTAGTATGCATTGAGTCCCCTTCTCTTCCTTTCCTGAGTATTTCTCTTCCAAGACAGTTTGCAGTCCAGAAAGTTACCCAAATACTTTGCTCCGTCCGATAGAGGTAACTCGACGCCATCTAGCACTGGCCTCCTAAATTCCTCTATCCTATACCTTCTGGTAAATAGCACCAGCTCAGTCTTCACAGGGTTAACACCCAGTCCCCTATCCTTTGCCCAAGCCGAGAGTTCGCCTAGCATCACCTGCATAATTTCCCCGATCGTGGACAAAAATTTTCCCCTGACCAGCAGAACTATGTCGTCCGCATAGGCAACAACTTTCCTACCCATGGAATCAAATGACCTAAGAATCCCGTTGACCGCAAGCAACCACAGTAGAGGTGATAGAACCCCCCCTTGTGGTGTCCCCCTGGTAACCCTCCTCCTTATCACATGATCCCCCAGGCTCGAGTTTATAATCCTACTGCCAAGCATGCAGACTATCCACTCCACCAGAAAGTCCTCCACTCCCAACTCTAACAACGAATCTCTAATCGCCTCGATCCTAATGTTATTAAAGGCTCCTTCTATGTCCAGAAACGCGGCGAGAGTATATTCCTTATGCCTCAGACCGTGCTCAATACAACCCACCACCTCATGTAACGCGCTCTCAACCGATTTACCCTTCAGGTAAGCATGTTGAGCGTTGCTAATAAGGCGGGTCTCAATATTGCTCCTGAGATATATGTAAATCTATTAGCCTCTCAAGAGTCTTCAACAAAAATGAAGACAGACTAATAGGTCTAAAATCCCCCGGTTTCGAGTGGCCCGCTTTACCAGCCTTGGGTATAAAAATAACCCTGACCTCTCTCCACCCCCTAGGCAGATACCTCCTACTGAGGCACTTCTTGAATACATCCATCAGCAGAAGTGATGCACCATCCGGAATGTTGCAGAGCATGGCCGGAAAAATACCGTCCGGACCCGGTGATTTATATGGGTCGAAAGTATTGACCGCCCACGCCAGCTTCTCTCTTGTGACCATTTCCTCGACGCAGGCGGAAGTAAAATCCGATGTCATGGACGTCACGTCCCATTGACCGTCTTCCATACCTCCGGTTTCCCTGCACCCGGGAAAGTGCGTCTCCATAAGTAAGGTCAGGGTCTCAGAGCTAGACTCAGTCCATGAGCCGTCATTCCTTTGGATGTAACCAAGGGCTTTAGGGTCCTTGGATAAGATCCGTCGGAATCTTGACAACTCGTTGACATTATCAATGGATGCACAAAATTGCCTCCATGATAGTCGCTTTGCTCTTTTCAGATCCGCCTTATACTTGTTGAACTGCACCCTGTGATTGTTCCAATCCTCTGGTGCTCTGGTCAGCTTGGCCCTATTAAACAGTCTCCTAACCGTAGACCTTTGAACGTGAAGTTCCCTGGTCCACCATTTGGGCTGTTTACGCCTACCCGGGAATGTAACCGGGCAGGACTGCTCATAGCTCTCCCTTAGAAGATGAGTGAACTTGTTCACAACACCCTCCAGATCATTCGGCAGCAAGTCGCCCAAGGCCCTTTGCGCCAATCCAATTCGGACTCTTTCCTTAAAGGAGTCCCATTTTGTCCCCCTAGGGTTCCTAAATGGAGCAACCCCAGGTGGGTTAAAATTCAATGTGAAGGTAATACGGCTATGGTCTGAAAATGTACAGTCCGTTGCCACCCTCCAATCAACAACAAGTTGTTCGTCACGGTTCACCAACGTCAGATCTATCACTGCCTGCCTATCTTTATTTCTGAACGTCGGCGTGTTACCCATATTACAGATAATAAGATTGTTAGTAGTTATAAAATCAAACATTAACTCACCTCTTTTGTTTATGTCTGCACTCCCCCATTGGCTATGATGAGCATTGGCATCGCAGCCCAATACAAGGATTGCACCCTTCCTCCTTGCATATGCCGTCAGTTCCCGCACCTCCGTTCCAGGTGGGTCCAACGCCTCGTACGGCATATACACCGAAGCCAGTGTAAGAGTACGCTTACCTTTGGCTTCTCCATTTACTACGGTTAAATCACCGCACCTGAAAGAATGAGATATGAGAAAATTCAATTCATTCCTCGCTAACATACACGTTCTTACCTTGTCCTCCGTGGACGGGACAAAAAGAGTGTATCCCGCAACCCCTAAATCGCAAACCTTATTTTTATTAATCCAAGGTTCTTGGATTAGGGCTACGTCCGTCCGGGTGCTGGTGAGGAAGGTTGTTAGTTCGGCTGAGGCTGCTTCACAGTGGTGCAGGTTTATTTGCACCACTAACAACCTCTTTGGTCCTGTCATGCTTCGGATACCGGAACCTGACGTTACCTAAACCAAACTTAACTACCCCCCCCCCCCACCTCCAAGAATTCCATGGACTTCCGATCCACCGCCAGTGAGGTCACTAGCCTCCATTGTTGTTCTGGTTGCCCAATACTGCCAGTATAGTTTCCACCGGGCGTACGGGTGGTGGAATCCATACTGTCACTATGGACCTAATTGGCAAATCGGAGGCTTGTATTACTTCAAACCTTGCCCCCGGGTTAATGTCGCTGCATTTGTCAATTGTAGTCCTTAAGAATTCCAAAGAATTCTTGTTACCACAATTTACAACTTTCACTCCCTTAACTCAGTCCGCACCATTGAAGGATACGTCCTCCTCTTTGCCCTTGAATGCTGCCAGCTTGTCGATAAGCCTAGCCTCCACTAGCTGCCATAGCTCGGCACTGATCCTCCCATCCGGATCATTCCGATCGATGACAGCCACTTGCAGATGACCCTCCAGGCTCGTCGACTTCTTCAGTCTTTTGTTCGATGAAGAAGGCTGATCATCCCCAGATCTGATCCTCTTAATGGTCTCCTTATTAGAGCCATTAGGAGCTTCAGCCGGAGATGTACCAACCCTCTTCACTGAGCTTGATGACTTCGGCACGACTAGTTCAGAAGGCTTGTTCCTGCCCGCACCTTTTCCTCTACTGGCCTCCTTACGAGAGCCACTAGTGGAATCGGACGGAGGATTAACAGCCTTCTTCCCCGTGTCAACTGCTTTAGCCACTTTGCCGACCTTCTTGGGTATCGCCCCCTTATCCTCCGCAGCTCGTTCCGAAGACAATAATAATTTTTTAATAAAAAAGTTTTTCTAAATTTTTTAGGAAGAGTTTTCCACATTTGCATGCATAACTCTTTTCCTAAATACAGTTTTGAAGCCGTTTGCGTTAAGTGCTAAATTGTCTGTTCTCTTCATTTATAGAAGAATTGGCTTGTTTTTTTAATTGTTTAATAAAGTGCTGGGAAGTAGTGCTGGGATACTATCGATATTTTCTACTATCGATATTAATCGATAGTTCAAATTTTACTATCTATATATCGATATTACTATCGACTGAATGTTTTTACTTGAGCAGGAAAACTTTACCTAGTTCAGGTTAATTGCTTTTTATTACTTTATTGAACGTATGTATGTACTAGGGATGCCAATCCCGAATACCGAAATCCCGGGATTATTCTAAAAATTTAAGTCTCGAATCCAGGGATTTTTTATGTAAAAATCCCGAGATTTTGGATTTAGTAAATATGTGGTATTTTTTTTATTAAAAAAATTAACTTCAAAAATTTAATATTAAATCACACTGGCAATTAATCTAATTTTTAACTGGTTACAAAAAGAAGTCGCAAGTGAATAAATGTTACACCAGAAGACAAAGTTCGGTGTGGTCTTTTTTCTAAGTGAATGATAATAGAACTGTAGCTATTTATTTACGATACCACCCAGAAGTGTTTAATGCGAACGCTGTTTTCGTCGGCAGGATATGTTTGCAATAAAATAAGGTATCGATTATCAGACGCCATTATTTCGTTTTAGAAGCTTTTAAAAATATAAGTTTTAATGCATTATTCGTCCATATTACATTAAACTGTTTGATTTTGTAATTAGTTTAATAATCTTTATGAATTAATTTGTTTTAATACTTATACATAAACATTAAATTATAATTATGTATATCAATTTTAAAAATTGGATCTTACATATGAAATCCCGAAAAACCCCGATCCGTCCCGGGATCCCGTTGTTTTGAATAAAAAATCCCGAATCCCGGGTTTCAAAAAACCTGGTCCCATTTGGCATCCCTAGTATGCACGCACGTTATTTTAGATGACAGTTTTTGAATATTTAATAAGTACCTTTCTGAAGGAACCGCAGTAGCAGGGACTATAAGATATACGTTTTTTATTGCAACTTTATATAATTTTGTAAATTGATTTTGAGTCTCAACCCAAAAGTAATTAATCTAGCGGACTTATCATCTAATGGTCATTCATTGTTTTGTCCTATGCTCGCAATTGCAATTGCATTTGTATTTGCAATTTTTTTTAACAACATTACAAAAATATTTGACATTTCAGTCCCTATACAAATTTCGACGTAAAGGCATTTAATTAGCAGTAAAAAGCACATCTAAGCAATTCATACCACCTTCCATTCTTGTTGTTTGTATTCTTTGCTGTAA
This sequence comes from Pollenia labialis, assembly GCA_949318255.1. Lineage (NCBI taxonomy): Eukaryota > Metazoa > Arthropoda > Insecta > Diptera > Polleniidae > Pollenia > Pollenia labialis. The sequence goes on along the minus strand of OX439140.1, from coordinate 140,253,591 downwards.
TTCAGAGCGAATGAATAATAGCAAGTAAAAAACTGTATGTGTATAGCTGCTGTTACATGTCTTCATAGCTGTGTTTTAAATAATAAAAATATCGATATTTTAAGACTATCGATAGTATTGATAGACGCAAACTGTTTATCTTTATATTTCTTTTTCGTAGAAGCGACATTTACGTTTACTGAACCTCTTGACAATCCCGTAAGAACGTTTTTTAAATATTTTATTGAATATTTAGACAAACATTATTAAGAGTCAAACATTAATTGTCTATTTGTCGCTAGATCATTATGGAATAAAAAAAACCCCTGAAGATGTTCGAAAAAAGCGAACGAAACGTTGGGAAAATCAAATATAATTACCATAAATCTTTTTTATTTACATTTGTTAACAAATTATTGATCATAATTAGCCCGTGAGGAAAACAAAAGCCTCAATAACACTATGCGACAGTCAAAATCGGGATGGGATGAAACCAACGGGAAATGTTATATCGGTAAAAAAGAAGTTATATGTGTCCTGGCGTTTCGCTGGATCACGTCTAGCAATCGAGATATATCGATTTGAAAAATGGGCTAAAAAACTTCAAAATTGTTATAAAAAGCTAAATTTTAGGGCTTCCATACGTCCTATGGATATGACTTATATACCAAAATTTTTTTGGGGATTCAGTATTTCGGTAATAACTCAGCCATTTTTTTAACCGATTTGACAGATTTATATACCGACGTGTTTGAGAAGAAATTTACCACTTACTTGAATTATAAAGCTTGGACTCGGGGAGATCTATGGTTCCCGAAAGTGGGTATTTAAACAAAAAAATTTAATTTTAGTCAAAACTTTTTTGAATCTGAACCGATTTTTCCGAGCTGTTTTTATAAAATATGTTCTATCAAAAATATAAGTCATATCCATAGGACGTATGGCAGCCCTAAAATTTAGGGTTTTATACAAATTTTGATGTTTTTTTTAGCAAATTTTTCAAATCGATATATCTCGATTACTAGACGTGACCCAGCGAAACGCCGGGACACGTATAACTTCTTTTTTACCGATATAACTATCCCCGGTAGTTTGAACCCTTCCCGATCACTGACCCCTACTATTTTTCGCACAGTGTAATAATAACATTTTTTCATTATTAGAAAAGTTTAATGTATGCAAATTAATTACAAGGATATCAAAATACACTACAATTTGAACGAACAAGCTTTTTTGTCGAAATCAATTCATTATTGAGAGAAAGCTTGATTGTAAACAAGTTCATTATAGAGAAGTTCGACTGTATTATAAAAGAATTCGTATCTTAACGATTTGAAAATGGTTTTTTTCTCAAATTAAGCAAACTTCCATGTTTTTAACGATCTTTAGTTAAATAATATTTCGGAGCTTTATTAAAAATATTTCTTCATTTCAGCATTTTTTTTAAAACTTTAGCGATTTTAATTTTTATAAATGTTTTTTTTTGACAATATTTGTTTTTCCTACCTTTAAGCTGTTTACCTACTCGACTGCTTTATGGATAATTACACCATACGGGCAGATAAACTTAGTCTGTCCGCAATAACTTGTCTTATAATAGCGGCCAAAATTGAAGAAGCCGATGTCGATATGCCTAAATTTGCTGATTTAAATAAGTTATTAAATGATGTTTACACTCTGAAGGAATTCAAAAATGTTGAGTGTAAAGTATTAGGAACCTTCAATTTCGATCTCATACGTCCAACAGCAGCCACATTTGCGGAATATTTTGCTAATAGCATTATAACACTACAAGATTATCACATATTTAAAAACCATTGGAACAATGAGATTTTGTTAAATAACTATCATCAACAGCAGCAGGAACTGCAACCTCCAAATGATTATGTTAATGAAGTGATAATAAATACGGCATCGTCTCCGTCAAATATGGTGCTCAGTACACCATGCCCCTATATCAGTTATGAGGATATGTTAACGACATTGAGTAAAACATTTTTTGAACTGATTGATATTTCATTGAGTTGTAAGTTTATGAAAATTAAAAGTTACACAAAAAACAAAAATTTGTAAATTATTTTGTTTATAGATTTAAAATTTGCCAATGCTAGGCCCTCAATTATAGCGTCTGCTTGCATTGCGGCTGTACGCCAGATGCATGGTATTTTTCCCATATGGACACCATATTTAATTAAGCTGACTCATTGTACCGCTGATATAATATCGCCATTTGTTGAAGCAATTTTAGCCATCTATCGAATACATTGTAACAATGAGCGCTTACAGGCGACCCCCAATACGCCTCTTTCAGCAGCAGGACACGTTGCCATTTTATGTGATAGCCCAGATTCTGGTATTGTATCAGGAAATGATACAAAATCCATGATATCTGATACCGATTATGAGGATGACAACACAGCAAACTTAAATATCCAAGCCAATAATAATATCTGCAGCACACACGATGATTCAGACGAAGAAGACGAAGAAGAAGATGAGGCTTACAATTGCTTAGAATATCCTACATTGGCCAAGAGAAGACGCCTATTTTAAATTTGCCACAAAAAAATATTTTTAACACTTCTTTCTGCCTAAACCTTTAAACTTATGTTGTTTTACCTGAAGTTTACAAGTTTTTTCTTTTTATGATAAGCTCTTTATTTAAATTTTTATTTTTTTTTTCGTACAATTGAATTGTAAACCAAATACATAGTTAAAATTAATCTCTTTTTTTTCATTCGTATTAATTAAACACAATTTAAATTCTAAATAGAATCATATTTTCTATTTGAAAAATATTTTTTCGTTTTTTTTTCGATATACGTCTATAATAATTCTTTAAATTGTATCAACTAATTTATATAAATTTTCAGTTTTAAATGGCCAATTCAGTTTATATAAAATCTTCAGTTTATGATAAATGATGATCCCTCACACACATTCAATTTTACACTTATTAATCTTTTTTTCAAGGTAAATGACATTTAACAGTTCATTAAAAAATAGATAAAAAAAACAACAATAAAACACCTTTAAACAAATTTAACAAATAATATGGTTTTGTACATAAACTAAATTGAAATTTAATTTTTAATGTTTAGTCTTTCTTTTTTATTGTTACAGACTAACGTAAAATAAAAAGAGAATCTCAGATGAATAAAAAGAAAATCCAAATAATTTTTCGAATTGTTTCTATGTTAAAATTCAACTAAAACCAAATTATAAAATGTAAGTAAAATTTATAGTGTTTGTCGCATACTTGCATTTAATAACTGGCATGTTTTTGGTGCGTTTAAACGAGAAATGCATCTTTGTGAGCATATAAGCGAGTGCCTATACACAAAACAAATTGGACTTTAATTGCACAAGTTGAAATGCATTTAAACTTTAAATGCTTATAACCGGTGTGAATATAAGCGATTAAGAATATTTTATACAGGGCAGATTTTTACTGGGAGGAGAAAAATTACACATATACAAGCGAAAAAATGCTTATGTTTTACTTTACATACACATACTATTTACGGCCCTTTGTTCCTCATAGAAACAAAAGGAATTTTTTCCCTTCACCCATTTTTCCTATTTAATTTCAACTGTTAAAATGGGGAAAGGGAAAAAAACTCCCGTACATACATATAATATACTTAAAAAAAAAAAATACAATAATTTTTTTAAGTTTACCTTAACTTTTTTAGTAAGCGACTTTTAAATTATAACTAAAGTAAAGAGATTTATAAATTCAAGAATCTGAATAGAACTAGCGATAATAAACCATTACTTAGAATTTGTTAAATTTATGTGAAAGCTCACACACACTACTTCTATCTTCAAAACTTATTTTTTTTTAACAATTAAAATGTTATGGTTGTAAATGACAATAGAACCGTTCTTGAACTAAACTAAATTAGAAGGGAAGAGAAATACCAGAACTAGATATACAATAAAATTAAAGTAGAACTGAACTAGATCTGGGAGGCTTCTCTCTATTGCGAAGCTAGTTCAATTTCGATTCCGAAGCTTAATGACAATTTGGTACTCTCGCAAAATTTTTTTAAAATTAGACGGCGCAGATTAAAAGTGATGAAATGTCAAAATATGTAATCAAATCTTAGAATTTAAATTAAATAAATAGTAGTGATTTGCGATAAGAAAAAAAGAAATAAGATGCGAAAGACGAAAGCATTAAAGAGTACCAATCACTAGAATTGGTACTATTTTCTTTTGCATCCCATTAGAAATTAGGGCCTCTTAAATGATTATTAGTTTTTTTTTTACTTCTCTGTGCGATTTTTTTGAGGTTATAAGAAGTAAGCACTATTATTTTAATTTTTGATTTTGCTCTTTATTCCGCCGAAAGCGTTTTTTTAAGTAATGATTATAAACTTTATTGCTAATTCTAATCAGTTTCATGTTTTTTAAAGCTGTTTTCTCTTCACATTACCAATACAGTAAATAAGAAAGTGCACATTTCTTTTATATTTACACAAACATCACGTTCTTATTTTATAACTCATCGTTGCATATCTCGACGTTTAAGTATATCGAATATGACATCTGAAGAATTTTCTTTAATACCATTTGCTGAGGTCTCGTCATCATCATCCGAATCAGTTTCTTCTAGTAAAGGAACAGTTAAAGAGGAATGTTTTTTTGCTGTTGAAAAAGCATAATCATTTATATTTGAGGAATTAATAGTTGCTAGTGAACGACTTCCGGCACTAGCAACACCAGCACCATTTAAGGAAGCCTCATTTAAATGCAAATCAGAAGATTCGTCGTAAGAATTTAAATTTTGCAATTTTGTTAACGTGGAATATTTATGAACTATATGGCAACAAATGCCAGCCAAGCAAACAACTAATCCTGAAGCATTTACTAAACTTAATTGGTCACCATTATATTCCACAGCCAAAACTAGTTGGAAAATGTCCTATGAAACAAAAAAAAAAAAAAACAAAAAATAAATAAACTTTTTTTATAAAATAGTTTTCATTTACCTTAAATATGCCAGCTATTGACAATGTTAAACTGGAAGTTTTAGATAACACCATAAATTCACTAACTTCCATAAAAAATGCCAAAGTTGCACCAGCTGTTATTTTCAATAAAACCATGTAGATTTCACTATCCTTGTAATTACCCATATTCTCAATAACATTAATTAAACCTTTGCCTGAAATTTAGAACAACAAAATGTTATGTTTTTAATTACTTCTTAATGATGATTTTTTTTGTAAATGTTTGCGCTTCTAAAATTAATATAATAATTCGAATTCGAATTCAAACATGAACTTTTTATTAATTTGTAATGTATTTTACCTTCAAATATTATAACGAAAGGCAAACAAGCTGCTATCATCCAAGGCTGCATATGATATATCATATCAATTGGATTGTGTACACCTAATTTAGATTTTTGCATAACAAATTGTGCCAAACTCCAACGTATGCCACCACTCAACGATGCCACCAATATAAATATAAACCCTAATGTATGGAATTGCGTAGATTTGTATGTAAACATAAACAGGCCTACAGCAATAAGGCCCACAATAATTACCAAAGACCAACTCTGTAATGAAAACCAATTTAAATAAAATATTGGAGAATATTTGAAAATAAAAAACTTAGTCGGGTTCTAATAAAATTATTTATGCATAGTAAGACTTAATTGTTATACGGTCTCTATGCGTGAGTTCCAAAACGTGGCACTTAGAAATTATTAAAATGCATCAATGAACACAGTTTGGCTGATTCTTGGTCTTCTATATCTATAGAATTATTCTGATCTTCCTGATCTAACAGTTCAAAAGTTTCACTTAAGAAGGGTTGCCTTTTGCTTCGTTGGCGTTGTCTTGCGGAACTTATAAATGCGTCTGATATGAGAAACAGCAAGACATCTTCATAACACTTCAGCCTTAAACATTTCTCACATAATCTCGTCGGTATGCCCGGTATTGCTTTCGCGGGCCTCCGTCCTCAACCTCAAAATCAGTAAAGACATAAAATATCAATAAAAAGTACGAATTCGCTTAATCCGATTCAACAGACATAATCTTGTCAGTATTATCCATTTTCGAGCCTCCGCAGCATCTTCCTAAAGCTTGGCTCTTGGTAAGATGACATATTATATGGTCGAGCCAAGCACAAGGATTTTGTGTAAAATAGGGTTAATTGGATGACAACTGTAAAGATCTACACATTCTTGCAATATATTTGTAGAATTCGTTAAATTTCTTTTAATGTATTTTGTGGACGGATGACATCGCTACCAGGATTTCTTTTAGTTTATTATAAAATAAAACTTTTCTAACATCATTTCCTGAATGGATGGGCGCGGTAATAAAGTCAGGCGACCAGTATATTTATTTCCACACACAAAGAAGTTTTTAATAATTTCGGGTAGGGGGCAAAATCAAATCTTGGGGTCACTACCAACCCCTCTGTTCAGGACCGATTTTGTTAATTTTCCCTTTTTATTATGTTGTTTATGTGGAAAGTGGAGATTTATGTGTTAAAATTTGCATGCACCGATTTAGCTTACTTTCAATATCAAATTTTAGCAGAGCATATGTGACATAAATGCATAACAACCAAGTCCGCATTATATCTGGAGTCTTTGGAAACCCCATTTTAACATACAGACGGTTATCGTTAAATCAACTTCACCACCCAAGAGGAAAAACGCATAACATTTGCGATTCTGACTTTAAATCGCAATCGCAAGATATAGGATACATAGAATATTATCTAAAAAATATCCTACTCGTTACTTTACTTTAGAAAAGGAGTATTTAAAACGAATGGGTGCGTACTTCGCGAAGTAAATATTTCGACTACCTCACCGGAGCCAGGCGGGCGGAAAGGTTCACATTATCACAATACTAAGATTGTATGGTAAGTCAGTCAGATTGAAAAAAAAACAATTTGGGAGGCATTTACTGATGTTTGCTTTTCTCACTTTTGTCCAGTTTCGGTTGCAAAAAAACTTGCTTTAATAATGCATTCTGCAATGGAACCGTGTAGGATTTTACACAACTGTCTGGTACACAATAACGATGCAGTCTCGTTAAACTTTATGATATATTCACCCTTATTCCATTTAACGTCGTCGTCATCGTCATCAATTAATTATCAACATCAATTTTCATCGACGTCGTCATCAATTCGATACAAAACTTGTATTCTATAACAGCAGTGTAACGTGTCGATTGTTTATCGTTGTTGGTTTGTTTTGTTTTAAGTTATAAAAGTTATAAAAAAAAATTAAATTTGATGTTCATTTCTTAAAAATGTTGTGCTCTAAAAAAGCTTGATTTATTCTAAAAAATATCATACAATAAACAAACACAAGATTAATAAACAAAAGAACATTATTAGACAGTCAGTGAAGAGAACTTAAAACGACAACATCGGACAACACTGCATTAAATATTTAGTAAATTAATTGTTTGTTATTAAAATTAAGAAACATGTTTAAAATTTATAATATTTTAGATCATAATTTTTTCCCTGAGGATGACCAACAAAGTTGGTCGAAATATTGGAACAAATAAATAATAAAAATTAAAACAAAAACAAGAGTTTTTATTTTTATTATAATTTATAAACAGACCTCAAGCCGAACAATATAAACATAACACATTTAAAATTCACAATTACTAATGCCCCGTATAAATCGACAGTGTTGATTGTGCCCTGTAAAAAACACACTTCGGTTTATATATGGGGCTATCTTTATAACAGCGACGATTGCCAAAAAGAGCAACAAAAATTTACGCGAAAATTGCAAACATTCGGAAAATTTGCAGAAATTCCGGAAATTCGCGAAAATTTTCAATATTTCAAACAAACAATAAAATTTAAAAGTTCCATAAAAATGGCTAAATATTTGGAAATTCGCAAAAATATCTAATTGCTGTATAACAGCATAATTTAATATTTATTAAAAAACGTTAAAGCTGTAAAGAATAACAACCCCAAACATTTATTTAATCTCGTTTAATTGGTTAAAAACAATGTCGGAAAAATACAAAAATTCGTAAAAGTTTTCAATATTTCAAAAAAGCAATAAAATTGATAAAAATTCCTAAAGGTACGTTCAGACTAAAGACCTGCACGAGTGTATCAGTAAGTATTGTTGAAACAGATACACCAGATATTTATCTGTTACTACTGATATAAATGAGAGAATGAGTGTAACTGATACTGTATGGTTTTGCTTTTGTCCACTCACCATATCTTAAAAACAAAAACAGTTGCTTATGGTTTTGTATTGAGTATGACATAACATTTTTTTTTTCTTCCAAATATCTGTTGTCACCATGAGTATTTCTACAATATCTGTGGTGTTCTGTTGTATTTTAAAATATTGTTGGCGAGTTGATGAAAATAAGAAAGTTTATAAAAACTTGTATACGATCTCAACCAGGGGTGCCAGATGGTTTTGGTAAGAAATCGGCATATTTTCAAAAACAAATCAGAAATTAAATTAAATAAAAAAATCGGCAAACTACTATTACGATTTTAAACACAATAAAACATTGACAAAAATAAAAAAGCAAAACAATTAACCATTACCTAATGCTTTAAAAAAATTAAAAAAAATAAACTTTTTAGAAATAAATTTTAGTTAATTAAAAAATCGCAAGGACCGTAAATAAGAGTTATCCATAAAATGTTAGCTTAAAAACGGAGTCAACCCATAGGTTTGTTCTAAAGTTCTCTTTAAGAACCTATGGTGATCTAGAAAAAAAATCTCAACTCCACAGTTAAAAATCATTTTTCAACGAAAAAATAAAAGTTTGGATGAACTCTTAAAAAGAGAGTTTTTTTTCGCAATCAAAACATATTCGCCCTAAAATAGAACTCACACCATCAACAAATACAACTCTTTTAAGGATTTTAATTTTTACGTTTAAAATACTCATTATGTTTTTCTTCTTTTTTTTTATTTTTACGTTGAAATTGTAGTGATCTGACCAGCGACAAGCTTTGGTAGTTAATGTACAAAAAATTAGTTGAATAAAATGCTGGTTTAAATCGAACTCCTGAAATGAGTTTTATTTTTTGACGGCTGAATAAAATTCTCGTTTTAACAGTTTTATTCGATATTTTATTCCTCAACTGAGTTTTAATTTATGACGGCTTAATAAAACTCTCTTTTTAAGAGTTAAATTTTACCTTTTATTTTTACGTTGAAAAATTACTGTTTTATATGGACTTGTTTGTTTTTAAATTAAAAAAATAACTCAGGGACTGAAAATAATTACTGCATATTATTATTTTTTGTAAAGGTTACGAGAAATATTCCTTTATTTTCAATTGGGAATATTTAACCATTATCGTTATATATATTTTATTTTGTTGGTAGTAACCAATGATAGTAAAATTTATTTTTTTTGGTTAATGATAACCAAATTTGTTACAAATATCTATTGGAAAAAATATATTTTTTCCTGGTTAAATTTTTTTATTTTTTGGGTACAAATATCCAATTTAAACAAATAAGAAAGTAAAGTTCTTTAATCCCGACCCTATGATACTCCACACCACATCATTTAGACAACTTTTCAAGAGTGTACCTTAATTGGGACCAATGGGCAATCATGAACCCAGGAAAACAAATTATATTATAAAGTTAAGATTCAGGTCAATGTTATTACCATTTATCGTAGGCTTAATTCTTAGGACAATAAGAACCTATGTACCGAATTTCAGCAATTTATCTTCAAAATTGCGACTTGAACTTTGCCTACAAGGTTTACACGGACAGCCAGCCGGACGGGTGGATTTCTTTAGATCGATTCCCCTTGTGCCTTAAGCCCCTCATATTTAGTGGTATATTTCTCAAAATGTGTTTGCTTGGTTAGACATACAATACAAATACTGCATATATGGAATACATATAACCATTTTGTCCTTAAGTAGATATAAGCGCTGAATTAATAACAGTTGTATCTTTGTAATGTAACAAGTTACCCAAAATTAATAACACTGTGCAAGAAATTTACACTTTTTTTGAGACAAGCTGGGCACCTGGCGTTTTAACCTAATTCGGATACGTTGAATCCAGTGGTGCTCGCCGCTTTTAAGATTGGCTATGGTTTTCGAGATATACCGTTATTTCGAAAATGGAGGAGGTTGCATAACATATGTTCGCGTAACTCAAACACGCTTTTGCTATAAAATTTCCTTTAAGAAAAGTAAAACTTATTTCTAATGTGAGCAGTCGTTTTTGAAACATAGGTTTTTTTTATTGAAAAAAAATTAATTTTTTTATCAAAATTTCGAAATTTTTGTTTTTTAAAAATTCATAAAAAATTAAAAAATGCAGCAAGGCTTCTAATTTTTTGCAGACATATAAAAAACGAAGCTGCAAACAAAACAAAAAAAATTGATGAGTTTCGGTTTTTTTAGTAATTTTAGTAAACTAAACCGTTTTTGAGTTACGCTAATAGGTGTATGTTGTGCAACCTCCTCCATTTTCAAAATAACGGTATATCTCGAAAACCAGAGCCAATCTTAAAAACGGCGAGCACCACTGGATTCAGCGTATCCGAATTAGGTTAAAACGCCAGGTGCCCAGCTTGTCTGTTTTTCCAACTAGCGTAGTGTAATATATATAAAACAAACCACAAATTACCGTGTTGTAAGTATTTCTCAAAAAATAGGCACTTTGATAATTTAGAGGAAAATATCGCCAAAATGCCTAAAAATCGTGAAATATGGCCTGATACCAACGATTCTCGCTTGTGTTGCTGTTGTTGCTCGGCAATTTGTACTGCCACAGCACAACACACAGTGTGTGTGTGTGTGTGACATGTCTGGTTTTTTATTGGCTTTTTGTTATGTATACCCTCCGCCACAACTAGCTGGGTATACTTAGTTTGTCATTTCGTGTGAAACATTTTTATTAATCGAGCCTTAACCGCGAAAATAACGTAAGCACCAAAATCAATTTTATAGGTGAGAGTTTTTTTTATTCTAATTCATATAAATTTTGTATTAAATTTGTTGCTCACGATAAAATCAGGGACCAAACATAATGGTTATTGTATTTTATTTGAGTTTACTGGAAAATTCCTTTTATTTTCATTTGGTTATTTTTAACCATTATCGTTACATATATTTTATACTGGTTATCGTAACTAATTAAAGTAAAAAATATTTCTTTTTTTGTTACACATAAATAACCATTACTTCAACCACAATTTTTTTTTGGTTACAAACAACTATTAAACCAAATAATTAATTTTTTGGTTACAAATAACCATTTTAAAAAATAATTAATTTTTTTGTTTTCAAATAACCATTAAAACAAGCAATTTTTTTTAACAACGACACAGGTTAAAAATTTTCTTCAGATATTTTTTTCTGTGCATATGTATTTATATGTATGATTATTTCCGTGCATTTATTATTTCGATGACTAAGAAGAAGGAGTGAACGTGTCAACTGTTGTGCGTGACTTGAGAGGCAATTCTAAACCGCTAGAATCACCGTCTGTACTTAAAAACAGTTTTTTTGCTTTTGCCGGAAAAATTATTGCCCAAGGGTTCCAAATAGTAACCGACTATACTTTCTTACTTATGTATAATTTATATTTGTAACCAAAAAATAAATTACTTGTTTTAATGGTTATTTGTAACCAAATTAATTTATTATTTGTTAAAATGGTTATTTGTAACTAAAAAATTATTTATTTGGTTTAATAGTTGTTTGTAACCAAAAAATTTTTTAGTTGAATTAATGGTTATTTATGAAGGTATAACCAAAAAAAATATTTTTTACTTTAATTGGTTACGATAACCAGAATAAAATATATATATTAAATGATAATTGTTATTTTTAACCTTTACCCATAATTCATCAATATTAATGGTTATATTTATATGATTTTTTGTCGTTTCCTTTATAGGGTCCCTGGAGAAAAAAACAAAAATTTAAAATGATGCCGCTTACGTTATTTTCGCGGTTAGGGCTCAAATTCAACTATTCGTCAAACAATTCTTTTCAAAATAAAAATATTTCAAAACGTTAATATGAATTTTCTATTTTTTTCTACATAATACGGTTATATTAAATAAAAAAACCTAAAGTATAACTTATTAAATTTTCGAGCTTGAGGTCTTGTTTTTGATATAAAATTTATTTAAATCAATATTTCAGCACTCCTTTGAGTGTCTTCTTCAGGGTTTTTTTCTTGATTGTTTGCTATTTTTTCGGTGCGTTTTTTAATTTTTCTAACCCAACAGTTATACTTACTGTAACATTTGCATTTATGTATGTAGGTTATTCCCACATAAAATGTAGCATACTTCTTTTTTAATGTTTTCAAAAGTGTTTACCTACATATTTTAGAAAAGTGCTTTAAACGAAAAAAATAGTTTGGGCTGGTAAAAACCCAAGTTTTTTTTACAAGAACAAATTACATGTGTTCAGTTCTTTCAGTAATTTTTTTTTTTACAATAATTTTTGTCTACATGTCTTTTTAACAAAAACAACCATACACAGGCATCATAGAATTTAAGAAAAAAAATATTACCGTTACTAAAATTTTCAAAAATGTTTGCTTTAAAAAAAAGCAGCATACACATTTTTACAAGAACATGTACGCAGCAGACACAAAGGCTAATCGTGCTGCTCATCAAGAAAAATTGCAAGTGCTTCCACTTGTATTTTCGTCATAGGTATAATACGTAACTAGTAGTGTTGTTGTTGCTTGGCAATTTGTACGACCATAGTACAAGCAGCCTGTGTGTTTTGTTTTTGTAAAATTTTTTGTTTGGCTTTTTTTTTCGCTCGTAATACATTCACGCTCTTTTTCGTTGAAAAATAATTGAAAATAACGGCATCGTACAATAAGTAACTTATTGTATTCCATCAGTATCCACTAGTATCTGCTTTTGCGAAGCAGATATTAACAGATATGATACTCTCTTTCGCTTTTGCATCAACTTACATCCACTCTTTTACAAATCATATCAATATCAACTTATATCAGAAACACAAGAGCACTCATCCATACGCATCCACTTTAGAAAACACACAGAAACAGATATAAACAGATGTATCTGTGCAGGTCTTTAGTTCAGACTGATGAAATATTTGATAGCAAACAAATATTTCATTAACGTAGTCTGAACACAAAATATTTTTGAGTGTAAAATAAAATAATAGCTGATTTTGAGCAAATAAAAGTATTTGCCGGCAAACAAATATTTGTCCAATGTGAACAAAGTGTGAACACACAAGATCAAATATTTTAGTAATTTTTGGGCAAACATTTATTTGATATTACAAAAAAAATGTAAGAGCAAACAGCAATAAATAACAGCTGTGGCATTAAATGTTGTCAACTTTTAAAACTTAACTATTAAATTCCTTGTGAAATCAGCTAACGCAATTTAAATGTGAGAAAAAAAAACAGTAACACAATATAATTTGAGTACGATTTAAAAAAAATTGCACTTACAAATCAATGTTAAAATTTTATAAACTAGTGAGTTTTTTAATTCAAAGAATATTTAAACATATACTTGTGTATATAAGCACATACATATGTAAGTACATACATATATATTTAACCGATTTGTTATACTTTAAGACAAGATCTTATTTTTTTGGCAAACCTAACAGTTTGAATGCAGTAGAGTAAAGGAAACTCCCGGGACGTTTATTATTTGTTCAGAGTATATAAACGTTTAAACGAGATTCGGATAAGTGAAAATGCATTTCGGTGAAACGAACTTAGTACTTTTAAGACGGATTTGTTAAGCTAACATATTTCATTAGATATAAAGCAAACTCATAGATGATTATATTTCAAAAATAAATAATACTGAATTATTATGATCAGGGTAAGTTTAAAATGGCTGGCAAAATGGCACGGAAAAGTATAAATAATGGAACGAAATTTGGCACAAAATGGCAAAAATAAACATGTTGTTATTTAAGAAACATTTATTTAATTCAGTTTTGATTGTATGGTACAATACTATTTTTCTTCAAATTGTCAAAAATAAATAATCTCCTGTTATAGTGCAACAAATGGAAAACACTCTTTCAACATCGTAAGATGTAACTGGAGCATAATTGAACGCTAAAAGTTCAAATGGAGAAAGATTGTCAATAATTTTATCCGTCTCACTTTCATTAAAATATGAGTAGTCCACTTGCAAAACCAAATTGTGAGGAAATCGATTAAAAAGTTTTATAGAGAGTTTTGCAGGAGTATTGCATAATTAACCAGAAATAGCGCGTAACTTACTGAATTAAATAAATGTTTCTTAAATAACATGTTTATTTTTGCCATTTTGTGCCACATTTCGTTCCATTATTTATACTTTTCCGTGCCATTTTGCCAGCCATTTTTCGTGCCATTTTAAACTTGCCCTGATCAATTTAAATCAGTATTATTTATTTTTGAAATATAATTATCTATGAGTTTGCTTTATATCTAATGAAATATGTTAGCTTTACAAAGCCGTCTTAAAAGTACTAAGTTCGTTTCACTGAAATGCATTTTCACTTATCCGAATCTCGTTTAAACGTTTATATACTCTGGGGGGTTATTATGTAATTCGATTCGAAACGAAAATACTTTCGAAAGAAATTTCCGTATCGAAAATGAAATGGTATTTTCTAATCCGTTCGAAAGCCCCACAGATTTGTATTTGTTAAAAAAAAGGGAAAAACAAAGTGCTGCCAAATTTATAGCCGATAAATTTGACAGTACCTGTCAATATTGACAGAAATTTTTTTGAAAAACAAGCGTTAATTAAAAAACGTTAAATTTTCCGCAAAATGTAAATATAAGTGAAAACTTCCAAACAAAATAAAATAACAAATAACACTACGTGACAATTTTTTGGCCAAATGAATTTTACACCTAATCTTTATGTAAAATTTTCCGCTGAATCCGAATATGAAGTCAGAATTGTCAAAAGTAGAACAGTTTTTGAGATATCCCAAAATAACCGTTATTTGTGTTTTTAAAAAAGATGCTGTGACTGAAATGCAAATATCAAACAAATAAAATTTTAGCATATTTCAATACGAACATTTTGTGCCCAATAGGATCCAGATCGGTGCAAAAATGATAAAGTTACAGAAGATTAATTGAATTAACCCACAACAAATAAATATACAAAGCTAAATTTTTAGTAACAATAAATATTAAAAATTGCTTGAAACTTTTGAATTTCTATGTGGGTTAATTTACTAAATCTTCTGTAGCTTTGTCATTTTTGTACCAATCTATGTCTTGTTGGGCGCAAAATGTTCATATTAAAATAATCTAATCTCGCATGCAATAAAACATTAAGATTTTTAAATCATTGGTTAAAAAAATAACTTGAAAAGAGCAAAATTGAACAAAATCATAAAATTTTGAATGAAGCTTGAACTTTTGTCCCCTGTAACTCTGTCATTTCTTGACCAATCTTCACTAGCAATCCATGGTTATTTTAGAAATTGTATAACCTTTCGCTAGAATGAAAGAATTACATAATCCGTTTAAAATTTTTTAAGATATTTGCATTTCAGTCACATCATCTTTTTTAAAAACACAAATAACGGTTATTTTGGAATATCTCTCTTTAAAACTGTTCTACTTTTGACAATTCTGACTTCATATTCGGATTCAGCGGAAAATTTTACATAAAGATTAGCTGTCAGATTCATTTGGTCACGACTTTGTTGAAATTTTGTCACGTATTAATTATAAAAATATAACGGTCTAAGAACATAAATTCTGTTCCATTGTGGTTGGAAGATAGCGATAATGAAAGTGATGCAATTGCAGAAATACATCCGACATTATGAGCCTTGATAATAGTACGTAAGAAAGATTTTTAATTATCAAATTTAATTATAAAAATACTATTTTTAGTTTCGTGAAAAACTTTTGGCTTAATTAAAATTCATTTATGTATGTAAACAATTGTATATACATATGCCACCTGAAAGATCGACATTCATTGCACCTTTGATGAAATTAGCTTCAACATTAAAATGTTTGGTACAAGGTGGATACCAACATCAGATTGACCAAGATCGTCTTGTAGGACTTTCACACTCATCAATTTCCATATGCTTATCTGAGGTATGCGAAATAATCGAACAAAATATTTGTCCGAAGCATATTATCTTTGAAATGACTGAAGAAAAAAAGATGGAGGCGAAAAGATGGTTTTTTTTAATACATGTGGAATACCTGGAGTAATTGGCCAAGAAACGATGAGCATTTATACTTCAACCGAAAACAGACATTTAACTCTTCTCATACCTAGTAACATAGCACATTTGTAAAAATAGTTAATACAAAATCGATTAAATGAAAACTCACTTTTTTCCACTTTTTCAATTCACGATACGGTGGACCAACCGCATCTTAATCCTTTGATAGTCTTTGCCACTTGCATTTAGCATTTGCAACATTGAGGTGCCCCTTTGCTCAATATGCATGTGCAATTATAAAATCAACCATCACCATATTCTGTCTTGGTTTTGTAAACATTGCTTTGTTTAAGCTTTCCCTAAACACAACCCAAATTTAAAAAAATTACTATGTATAAAAATTTTTAGACTAAAAACAATGAATTGTGACAAAAAACACAGTATAAATTGTGATTTCAAGTCACTCACAGTTCTGAATATAGAGGAAATCGTATGTTTTAAATTATATTTTACACTTTTTGTAAAAAGTTTTATTTAATTACTTACATTTTTTAATTTTTTATTGTTTTCGCAAGCACAGCACCTTTCGAATAATTTACGAAAAATTTAAATGAACTGACATTTGCTTTCGTATTATATAGTTGCAATTGTAAAAGGGTAATTTATAATTTACGAAAAGGGGTAAAAAAAATCCCACAAAAAGAAAATATTTCCGAACGTTCGAAAATAAATTTTCGAAAAACGTACTACATAATACAATTTGTACGAATTCGTAAATCTTTTCTTTCGAATCGTATTACATAATAACCCCCCTGAACAAACAATAAACGTCCCGGGAGTTTCCTTTACTCTACTGCATTCAAACTGTTAGGTTTGCCAAAAAAAGAAGATCTTGTCTTAAATTATAACAAATCGGTTAAATATATATGTATGTACTTATGTATGTGCTTATATACACAAGTATATGTTTAAATATTCTTTGAATTAAAAAACTCACTAGTTTATAAAATTTTAACATTGATTTTTAAGTGCAATTTTTTTTAAATCGTACTCAAATTATATTGTGTTACTGTTTTTATTTCTCACATTTAAATTGCGTTAGCTGATTTCACAAGGAATTTAATAGTTAAGTTTTAAAAGTTGACAACATTTAATGCCACAGCTGTTATTTATTGCTGTTTGCTCTTACATTTTTTTTGTAATATCAAATAAATGTTTGCCCAAAAATTACTAAAATATTTGATCTTGTGCAAGGCCCATTGAAAAGGTCTGCGCAAGAAGCCTGATGATAATTCTTGATGTTCTTTTTAGTTGTCAAAAGTTGTTTACATTTTGCTTTAATGTGCATGTATATGTTTGCTTAAGGTGCTATCAGACGGGATGTATTTTACATATGTACTGTCACTTTTCTTTCCCATATGTAATTCAATATGTATGTCAAAATTTCCATTTTACATACGATTCATAATTTTTGCTATCACACCTGCTTATGTTTTTCCTTATGACATAACCTATAAATGTAAACAAAAGCTGACTTTTTAACGTGTATAAATTGTTTTAATTATAAAGCTGCTGAAATTATAATGTTCTTAAAAGTAAAATGGATGTAACAATTTCTAATAAAATAATTGTAGCGTCCAGCATTATTGCAGTAATATCTGAAATAAAAGTAAAAAAATGACACAAAACCCAGCTGTTTTGTTTATGTTTGCCACAGGAAAATAGAGCGTGTACTAATCGAAAAAAATTACATATGTATTTCCACATGTATTTTACACATGCAAAGTTTCATATGTATCACACGATGTGTACAACTTTTACAGATGGAAAATTTGACAGTACATATGTAAAATACATCCCGTCTGATAGCACCTTTACGTTTATGGTATTCCACACAGACACGTTTTTTCCTTTTGCTTTGTATATGTGGTAGTAAATTTTTGACAACTAAAAAGAATCGTTTTTTGTTTTTGTACAAGTAAGCAGACCTGATAGATGGGACTTGATCTTGTGTGTTCACACTTTGTTCACATTGGACAAATATTTGTTTCCCAGCAAATACTTTTATTTGCTCAAAATCAGCTGTTATTTTATTTGACACTCAAAAATATTTTGTGTTCAGACTACGTTAGTGAAATATTTGATGTTTGCTATCAAATATTTCATCAGTCTGAACGTACCTTTATACTTTTAGGGACTTTAAATCAATTTTATGGCTTGTATGAAATATTAAAATTGTTCGCGAATTTTCGCTATTTTTGCAACATTTTTTTTTTGTTTTTCCCCGACATTTTGTTTTTTAACCGATTTAGCGATTTCAAATAAATTTTGGGGTTTGCTATTAGCAAACTTTTGCGAATTTCCGCTAATTTAGCAATTTTCACCAAATGTTTGCCATTCCTTATACTTTTGGGGACTTTTAATCAATTTGATGGCTTGTTTGAAATATCAAAATTTTTCGCGAATTTTCGCTGTTTTGTAACATTTTTTTTTTGTTCTATTCCCGACATTTTGTTTTTAACCGTATTATATATTTTAGGGGTTGTTTCCAATTTTTCGCAAATTTAAGCCGTGTTTCCGTTAACCATTGTCTTCCAGTTTTGTTTTTCTTTTACATACTCCTGTTCTAACAATATAATAGATGCTGCTCCACAGAATAAAAGAAATAAAATATTTGTTTTAGTCTGAACGCATGGCAAACATGAATTAATTTATTTTATTTGACACTATTTGCCAACTGTTTCAACAAACAAAAATTGTCAAATATTTGAGTTTAGTTTGAACATCAAACAAAATATTTTTTTGTTTCACAGTTTGAAGCAAATACCAGAACAAATATTTTTGTCAAATATTTCATTAGTCTGAACGTACCTTAAGACTATGTATAAGAAATTACAAATATTCGATAAAAATGGCAAAATTAGCTGAATTTCGCAAGTTTGATATCTATTGAAAATCGTTAAAGCTCCGAAGAATCAAAAAACTTAGACGAAAAGTTTCGTCTATCAGACACATGGCTTAAATTCGCGAATTTCTGCTAATTTGGAAATTTTTATGGAATTTTTGCTATTCCTTATAGTTTTAGGGACTTTTAATCAATTTTATGGTTTGTTTGAAATATTAAAAATTTTCGCGAATTTTCGCTATTTTTGCAATTTTTGCGTAGCTTTGTTGCTCATTTTCCATTTTTTTAATTTAACATTATTAGTATTGTATGTAAAGTTAAAAAAGGAATAAAACTGTTTCGACACCAATAAGACTGTCGACAAAATCAGAGTCAATTTATATCGATGCCATCGTTAACGTTGCGTACGGCATACAACAAATACATCGACGCTTATCAATAAATCTTGATATTGACAATGCGCATACCGATTTGCAAAATCGACACAAAAAGATATCGTTTCGTATTGTGACGCTAAATGGAATAATGGTGATTATTCACTTTGACTGCAAAGTTTTGTGCTGTTTTGGAACTCAAACTATATAACAACTTGAGAATAGTTTGTTTAACGCAAGGTACATTTGGATTGTTATTTTTTATATAGAAAGTCAAATTTTGTATACATACATATTTATTTAAAAAAAAATAAACATCCTTACCTTTTTTTCCAATCCCAAAATTATAGCAAAAATCAATATAAATACAATTGTGGACGATTTGGTCATTGTATACAACGATACAGATACAAGCCCCAAGGCCCAATTAGAAAATCCAATATCAATACCACTAGCTATACCGGTCGGAGCCATTTTTCTTAATGACGTACGACAATCCAATTGTATTCTCGATTTACCCACCACAGCCTTGTACAAACCACGAACACAAGAAGCCATAATAAACTTCAAGACCAAATGATAACTGACAATGCTTAAGGGAAAATTTAATTCCTTAATTAAAGCCTTCTGATAAAAAGTCAAACATATTGACAATAACAGATACAATAGGATAGTTAGTAACGAACAAATGGCCATTTGCATAAGACGCGAGTCATTAAGGCGATCTCTAAGGGTGACTGTGCTGCCATTAGATCTTCTATTATCTTCTATATTTCGTTGCAGGCCACCATCATTAACATCACGACCTGAATATCCATTTTGTTGAGCCTTGGTATTTTCATCTTCATTATTATCTGATTCAGGGGAATATCTTAAACGTTGTTCAGTGCCCAAATCTATTTCTTCATTTTCATCCTCAGAATAGGAATTTTGTGTTTTAATTTTTTGATTATTAAGGCGGGCATACTTGTGATTATCATAACGAACATGAGACATATTTATATAATGTAATTGTTTTTATCAATTTTAAAGTAATTATCTGCAAAAAAAAACACACCAACACACACAACAATAAAAAAGCGTTAACATTAATCATTTCAACATCAGAAGGAAAGAATTTCTTACCTTTTGTGTTAACCACATACATATGTAAATGTGAGTAAACCTTTCGCTGCATGGGAGGCTAAAATAAACTGCGATGAAAATGAAGCAACGGCCCTTTTGCTAAATCATCTACCATATGGTTGGTTTCAAGTAAATAACAAATATTTTCTTAGTTATTTTTATACCTTAATTATCTGTTTAATTTTCTTGGATACCTTTATATGTATATTGTTTTTATTAATTTTTGCTATAGGTATAATTTCTTAAGAATTCTTAATGAATAGTGCAAATTTTCCCCGAACATTTCTATGTACATACATATGCATATTTATTTGTTTACATTTTTTTCGGTGTTTTATTCTTTTACGATTATGTTGATTTTCTTATTTGCTTTAAATATATGTAATTGAATTATACATATAAGTTTTTGTATTTATTAATAAATTTATTAATTTTAAAATGTAATACTTTTTTAAAATTTACAAAAAACAGGATTTTTTTATTGAAACAACTGTTGACGCAGACAACTCGAAATTTTTTATGCTGCTTCTTGCTAAGTGATTTTAAATAAGAAATGTTAACGTAAGATTAACGGAGTTGCCAATGTTGTTTCTTATGGTGCCCACAGACGAGGCAACATTAGTTGAAACATGCAGAAACTTGGAGTCTTCAAAAGCACTAAGTGCCGGTTCACACACGTCAAGGCGAATTCAAACAGGTAAACTCATCTCTACAACTACAAAAAGCCCCATGTATTTTGTTTATACAATTTTATGGTTAGTTGTCAAAATTTTATTGCAAATTAAAATTATCACTTTTTTATAAAAGAAATTAATAAATTCACTTCAATCATTCGCAGTTTTGAAATTTTTTTATTATAAAAATAATATTTTTAACACTTTTAATACAACTTCTTCTCAAAACAAAATCATATTTTGACGTTTGACCATATTTTTTGATTCGCCGTGGAAACAGCTGATGAACGGCTGACGAGATGAGTTTACCTGTTTGAATTCGCCTTGACACACGTCAAGTTTGACTCGTCATGTACAAGGCGAATTCAACTACAGGTGGTGTATTTGTATTTTTAGAGTATTTGTATTCATTAATTACCCTGCCGTCAAATGAGTAGCTAACTTCAAAAAAAACCAACTTCAAGTTACATAGCTTGTATAGACTAACTTAAAGCCAACTACTACGCAATGCAACATTTACATTAACCAAAGTGTATACAAACACTGTGAGGTAGTGCTGGAATACTATCGATATTTTCTACTATCGATATTTATCGATAGTTCAGATTTCACTATTGGTTTTACTATTGACTGAATGTTTGTACTTGAGTAGGAAAACAATTTATTTGTTTCTCCTTTTGTTTATTTTATTTTATTTTTATACCCTTCACCGAAGGTAAGAGGTCATTCCGTTTGTATGTTCCACATTATTGATCCTACACCCTATAAAGTATATATATTCTGGGTCCTTATGAAAAGCGAAGTTCAAATCCGGTTGTCCGTCTGTCCGTCTGTCCGTGTGTATGTTGAAATGAGGTTTCCGAAAGCCCCAGAAATTATGTGGACTAGGTTGATGTATATTTATGCCACATAGTATACTCCGTTTAAGCTTGCTATTGAAATTCAGCCAGATCGGTCCAAAAATGACGGAGATATGAGCAAAAAACCACGACTACCTCTAAATTTTTCCAAAAATCCCTTGTTGTTGTTGAATTTTTTTTATTTCTGTATATCTTGAGAACGGCAAGAGCCAAAGTTTCCAAATTAAGTACACACATTTAGGTTGCCAATACACACCATCCTACAAAATGTGGGTGGGATTGGAGAAGTGGGCGTGGTACCTCCCGTACTAACAAAATTTTAGGGCTGCCATATGTCCTATGGATATGACTTATATATCAAAATATCGGAAATTTTAAGTAGAACATATTTTTTAAAAAACTCGGAAAAATCGGTTCAGATACAAAAAAGTTATGACCAAAATTAAATTATTTTTTTTTTAAATACCCACTTTCGGGAACCATAGATCTCCCCGAGTCCAAGCTTTATAACTAAAGTAAATGGTACATTTATTCTTCAACACGTCGGTATATAAATCTGCCAAATCGGTTAAAAAATGGCTGAGTTATAACCGAAATACTGAATCCCCAAAAATTACTCTTTTTCATAATTACCTTTGTTAAAATATATATTTACAAGTTTATATAAATGTTTATATATGAATATAACTTAAGTAAATGGTAAAATTCTTCCTTAACACGTCGGTATATAAAACTATCAAATCGGTTAGACAATGGGTAATTTATGAGAAAAATACTCAAAAAATGGGCTAAGAAACATCAAAATTTTTATAAAAACCTAAATTTTAAGGCTGCTATACGTCCTGTGGATATGACTTGTATATCAAAATGTCCGAAATTTGTATGAGTTATAACCGAAATCACCGCAAACGATATCGAGCAAAATTCATCGAAATTATTTATTTTGGTATGTTGAAACTCGATATCGAATGAAATGTATTGAATTAAAAATAAAAGCATTCGACATCGAGTAACTCGACATTACATTTATCGAGTTTTCATTCCATACGCCAGTGTCTATCGTATGCAAAAAATTCAATAGTTTATTCGATACGGTAGTATCGAATGCGGAGATTTGACCCCTGAATTCCCGAAAATTACTCTTGTTATACCCTTCACCGAAGGTAATTCTACAATATTGATCCTACACCCTATAAAGTATATATATTCTGGGCCCTTATGAAAAGCGAAGTTCAAAACCGTTTGTCTCTTATTTAAAAAAAATATTTACCATTTTTATTTAGTTTTTGTCTAATTGCTATGTATTCTGTTCGCACAATGGTGAAGGGTATATAAGATTCGGCACAGCCGAATATAGCACTCTTACTTGTTTTCATCAAATGTAATAAAAAAAGCCACCGGCATCTGAAAATCACATTTCTTAAGGAACCGAAGTAGCAGGTACTTCATATAAGATATTTTATTGCAGCTTACGAAAATGTTCTAAATTTGTTTTGATTCTCCACCCAAAAGGTAATCGGTCTATAGATTTTCTAATACAACAAGACACAATATCTTATAAATTATACTATTAGAATCAGACAAGTTAAATTAAACAAATTGAGTTGAATATTTAAAAATGATACTGCAAAAACAGTGAATATAAATTTGAGCTACAGAATTAAAAATAATAAATAATTGCCGTATTCACAAAACTCTTGTATCGTTGTATTGATTGTATATTGTATAAAAAAGCAATATTGAACAATGTATTTTAATACAACATACAATAGATATAACGATACAAGGGGTTTTGTGAATACGGCAAATCAAATAAAATAATAACATAAATAAAATAATTTTGCGTTAGAATTAAACAAAGACGAAAAATATTCTAATAGTAATTTACTAAACATTATTGCATTGCTAGTGGTTTGAAAATTATTTGGAAGTTGATTGCAGAGACGTATGGTTAATATAAGAATTGACATTCAGATGCATGACGAAATTGAAGTATACCTTTTCCTCTGCACGATCTTGTAAACTGTAAACATTTGTAAAGGTAATCTGGGTCCTTTGTCATAATAATTTTGTAGAGAAAAAATAAGGTTTTTAAATTGTAAGTAGTTTGAAAAAATTTACTGAAAATACGACAGGAATATTGCGATACATTATCGAACCTTTTTAAGGAGAATATATAGCGGATGATGTTGTTGTACGTAACGTTAAATTTTCTCATGTCCTTTGTGTTACAACCAGAGAATGACAACAAGTACCCATAAGAAAAATATACAGAGGTATTTACCTACGTTTTTCGTTATTGTGTATACACATATTTATGTATAACACAAATAATAAGAACAGCTATGGTTGTGCGTTGCAAAAAGTATGGTTATTACTTATACTTATGCACGGTAATATCTTCACGCAACCACATTCAGTAGACAAAAATACATGAATATTATGCAGATGTTATTCAATACCCATGAATGTGTTTTGGTTATCTGCCATACACATAAAAATGTGTAAAAATGAAAAAAAATACAAGTAAGACTGAGTGTTTATAATTCTTATTCGCTTTAGGGTTTTATTTGTATAATATTTTTGGCCTTTCTAAAATCTTTGGAAAAGGTTTCCTGATGAGCTGGCCTAAGCAACCAGTGAAATGCGCATAGAAGCTAGCTTTCCCTCAACAATAAATTTCAGTGTATTTATCAAATATGAAAAACTGCGAATTTAGCACGTCATACGGAAATCGTATTAATAATAAATTTTGTATTCCCGAAAATAACTTTGATAATATACATACTTGCATGTGCCCGTGCAAAAGACTGAATTGGCAAATTGATTTTTTTTTGTTGTTTTCTTACGAAGACAGCAGAATGAGGCAGTTTGTTTTTTAATTTTGTTTTTTCTTTTTACCCACTTACAATTACAACTACAATTCGAGTCGGAAAGAACCCGACCAATTGTAGGGGAATGTAAGAAAGGATAAACTCACTGTTTATTGTTGGTGTTTGTTTTGGCTTTGATATTGTTACAAGTAAGACTGAGTATTTATAATTCTTATTCGCTTTAGGGTTTTATTTGTATAATATTTTTGGCCTTTCTAAAATCTTTGGAAAAGGTTTCCTGATGAGCTGGCCTAAGCAACCAGTGAAATGCGCATAGAAGCTAGCTTTCCCTCAACAATAAATTTCAGTGTATTTATCAAATATGAAAAACTGGGAATTTAGCACGTCATACGGAAATCGTATTAATAATTTTAAGAACAATGTGCTTTGATCACAAGGCAGGTATGGGACTATGTACATATTATTTATGATACATAAAATAAATTTGTCCGTAAAATCAGCAGTACCTATGTAAAACTACACATAAGCTATACATTTTTATAAAAAATAGGACCACGAGGGGTGGGAAAGGGCAATTTCTGCTCTCCGAAGCTATCTGACAGATTTTAATGAAATTTTAAAAATAGATAGATTCATATTTATATAGACTCTTAAGCTATGTATTTTTTAAAAAATAGGATAACGAGGGGAGATAGGGGGCAATTTATGTCTCTCCAAAACTATCCAACAGATCTTAATACAATTTTAAATAAAGATATTACATGTACGTTTATGATCGGCTATTAAAAAAAATTGTTATACAGCAATTGTAACACACATGTACAATACCATGTGACCTGAAAAGTTGAAAAGTCAGACGTAAAAAACATGTTGTGTACAGGTATCTTAAGCAAACGCTATAAATACATATGGTTGTTTCACTCTTTCTTATTAGCACAACATACAAATGAATAGTTACATGCATACATAAAAACCCATATATTTTGTCTGGTGTCACTTATCTATGCTATGTGCTTGTGACAGAGACAAGTGGCTCTAAGATATTTTTATTTTTGCATGTAAAAAACATAGCTGAACGTCATCAGCATACATTTGTATTTTAGAATATGTATCTGATTTGTTTGGGAAGATCGTTAGCATATAATGAGTATAGGAGGGGTCCAAGAATAGAGCGTTGAGGGATACCTCTTGTTACCTGTAAACCTCGTGATAAAGAACCATTGTTTGCAACTGATTGAGATCTATTTGAGAGATACGACGATATTAATTCCACTGCTAGTGTTGAAAAATTAAATAATTTCAACAATTTCATGCATAACATTGAGTGGTGTACAGGATCAAAGGTGTCGCAACTACAACAATCCAAAAACAACAGAAACAACATGGGGGGTTTTGCATTGCATTGTTAGTGTTTACAGCTTGAAAAGTCAGCCATTCTTAGAAAAACACTAACAAATAAAAACAAATAGGCTCGAACTGTCAAAATCAGAAGGCGTTTCGACACCACCTGCAGTTAATTCGCCTTGGTCATGTCTGGAGCTTTCTGGTGAGAAGGGAAAAGAGAATGCCATTTTTTCATCTCTCTCCTAAAAACTCAAGACTTGACGGGTCAAACTTGACGTGCACTTATGCCCAATTTTAAGGATCGATATTAAAACACATTTATGTTTAAAATCGTTTTAAATACAAAATTCTTTTCTTCACTAAGCACTTATATGTAACTTAATTCACCGATGTGGTACATTTAAATTCATTTTAATGGTGTTTTCTTTTCTGACAATAATGTTCCATATATGCTACCATTCGTGCGGTTTTTTGTTCCATTCTAAAAATATATGCAAAAATGTGAGAAGTTGTCGTTTTCCTTTCTAAACATGTTGCAACAATAAATGGCAAATTTGTTCCATTTCTTACCCGCAGTTATAACTGAGTGTGAGATAATACCCTTTTTTACATCTGCGGGAAGTACTTTTTTATGCAAGCAAGTATTTTTCTTATTACAATTTTTTTTATGTTTGTGTGCAATTTGTTGATTTTTGGTTATTTTGTGATGGATATAAAAACTTTTTGTTTAAAAGAAATTTTGGAAACCTCATCATCATCTGATGAATTTTTTACGTATGAGAAGAAAACAAACTTTTGGTTTTTTGGCAAACTTTTTCACAGTTGAGAAAAAAGTAGTATTTATTCACACGTGCGCTTTGTTTTGAATGTATAATAATATACATGCACATAGTTTTGCGCTTATAAAATAAAAACAAATAAGCGCCCGTATATGTTCGTACTACCAATCAATAGAGCATAAAAATCTGAATCGATATCAATAAAGGTTATTAGATGACACTCTTGAGATAAAGAGTTATAGTGCAGCAAACTTTTTAAATTTTCTATATATGTACATATAAAAATTTAGTTTTTCACTAATAACTCGGAAACGATTCCGCGTGCACATATCTCGCTAGTACCGATCGATAGAGCGTAAAAATCTGAATCGATATTGATTTAGTATATTTTCTAAGAGACTTGGGGGGGGATGTTATAGTGCAGCAAACTTTTTAAATTTTCTATATATGTACATATAAAAATTTAGTTTTTCACTAATAACTCGGAAACGATTCCGCGTGCACATATCTCGCTTGTACCGATCGATAGAGCGTAAAAATCTGAATCGATATTGATTTAGTATATTTTCTAAGAGACTTGGGGGGGGATGTTATAGTGCAGCAAACTTTTTAAATTTTCTATATATGTACATATAAAAATTTAGTTTTTCACTAATAACTCGGAAACGATTCCGCGTGCACATATCTCGCTTGTACCGATCGATAGAGCGTAAAAATCTGAATCGATATTGATTTAGTATATTTTCTAAGAGACTTGGGGGGGGATGTTATAGTGCAGCAAACTTTTTAAATTTTCTATATATGTACATATAAAAATTTAGTTTTTCACTAATAACTCGGAAACGATTCCGCGTGCACATATCTCGCTTGTACCGATCGATAGAGCGTAAAAATCTGAATCGATATTGATTTAGTATATTTTCTAAGAGACTTGGGGGGGGGATGTTATAGTGCAGCAAACTTTTTAAATTTTCTATATATGTACATATAAAAATTTAGTTTTTCACTAATAACTCGGAAACGATTCCGCGTGCACATATCTCGCTTGTACCGATCGATAGAGCGTAAAAATCTGAATCGATATTGATTTAGTATATTTTCTAAGAGACTTGGGGGGGGATGTTATAGTGCAGCAAACTTTTTAAATTTTCTATATATGTACATATAAAAATTTAGTTTTTCACTAATAACTCGG
Organism: Pollenia labialis; assembly: GCA_949318255.1. Classification (NCBI taxonomy): domain Eukaryota; kingdom Metazoa; phylum Arthropoda; class Insecta; order Diptera; family Polleniidae; genus Pollenia; species Pollenia labialis. Next base: position 140,225,340 of record OX439140.1, on the reverse strand, counting down.
AAACGATTCCGCGTGCACATATCTCGCTTGTACCGATCGATAGAGCGTAAAAATCTGAATCGATATTGATTTAGTATATTTTCTAAGAGACTTGGGGGGGGATGTTATAGTGCAGCAAACTTTTTAAATTTTCTATATATGTACATATAAAAATTTAGTTTTTCACTAATAACTCGGAAACGATTCCGCGTGCATATATCTCGCTAGTACCGATCGATAGAGCGTAAAAATCTGAATCGATATTGATATAGTATATTTTCTAAGAGACTTGGGGGGATGTTATAGTGCAGCAAACTTTTTAAATTTTCTATATATGTACATATAAAAATTTAGTTTTTCACTAATAACTCGGAAACGATTCCGCGTGCACATATCTCGCTTGTACCGATCGATAGAGCGTAAAAATCTGAATCGATATTGATTTAGTATATTTTCTAAGAGACTTGGGGGGGGATGTTATAGTGCAGCAAACTTTTTAAATTTTCTATATATGTACATATAAAAATTTAGTTTTTCACTAATAACTCGGAAACGATTCCGCGTGCATATATCTCGCTAGTACCGATCGATAGAGCGTAAAAATCTGAATCGGTATTGATTTAGTATATTTTCTAAGAGACTTGGGGGGGGATGTTATAGTGCAGCAAACTTTTTAAATTTTCTATATATGTACATATAAAAATTTAGTTTTTCACTAATAACTCGGAAACGATTCCGCGTGCATATATCTCGCTAGTACCGATCGATAGAGCGTAAAAATCTGAATCGATATTGATATAGTATATTTTCTAAGAGACTTGGGGGGATGTTATAGTGCAGCAAACTTTTTAAATTTTCTATATATGTACATATAAAAATTTAGTTTTTCACTAATAACTCGGAAACGATTCCGCGTGCACATATCTCGCTTGTACCGATCGATAGAGCGTAAAAATCTGAATCGATATTGATTTAGTATATTTTCTAAGAGACTTGGGGGGGGATGTTATAGTGCAGCAAACTTTTTAAATTTTCTATATATGTACATATAAAAATTTAGTTTTTCACTAATAACTCGGAAACGATTCCGCGTGCACATATCTCGCTTGTACCGATCGATAGAGCGTAAAAATCTGAATCGATATTGATTTAGTATATTTTCTAAGAGACTTGGGGGGGGATGTTATAGTGCAGCAAACTTTTTAAATTTTCTATATATGTACATATAAAAATTTAGTTTTTCACTAATAACTCGGAAACGATTCCGCGTGCATATATCTCGCTAGTACCGATCGATAGAGCGTAAAAATCTGAATCGATATTGATTTAGTATATTTTCTAAGAGACTTGGGGGGGGGGGATGTTATAGTGCAGCAAACTTTTTAAATTTTCTATATATGTACATATAAAAATTTAGTTTTTCACTAATAACTCGGAAACGATTCCGCTTGCACATATCTCGCTTGTACCGATCGATAGAGCGTAAAAATCTGAATCGATATTGATTTAGTATATTTTCTAAGAGACTTGGGGGGGGATGTTATAGTGCAGCAAACTTTTTAAATTTTCTATATATGTACATATAAAAATTTAGTTTTTCACTAATAACTCGGAAACGATTCCGCGTGCACATATCTCGCTTGTACCGATCGATAGAGCGTAAAAATCTGAATCGATATTGATTTAGTATATTTTCTAAGAGACTTGGGGGGATGTTATAGTGCAGCAAACTTTTTAAATTTTCTATATATGTACATATAAAAATTTAGTTTTTCACTAATAACTCGGAAACGATTCCGCGTGCATATATCTCGCTAGTACCGATCGATAGAGCGTAAAAATCTGAATCGATATTGATATAGTATATTTTCTAAGAGACTTGGGGGGATGTTATAGTGCAGCAAACTTTTTAAATTTTCTATATATGTACATATAAAAATTTAGTTTTTCACTAATAACTCGGAAACGATTCCGCGTGCACATATCTCGCTTGTACCGATCGATAGAGCGTAAAAATCTGAATCGATATTGATTTAGTATATTTTCTAAGAGACTTGGGGGGGGATGTTATAGTGCAGCAAACTTTTTAAATTTTCTATATATGTACATATAAAAATTTAGTTTTTCACTAATAACTCGGAAACGATTCCGCGTGCACATATCTCGCTTGTACCGATCGATAGAGCGTAAAAATCTGAATCGATATTGATTTAGTATATTTTCTAAGAGACTTGGGGGGGGATGTTATAGTGCAGCAAACTTTTTAAATTTTCTATATATGTACATATAAAAATTTAGTTTTTCACTAATAACTCGGAAACGATTCCGCGTGCATATATCTCGCTAGTACCGATCGATAGAGCGTAAAAATCTGAATCGATATTGATTTAGTATATTTTCTAAGAGACTTGGGGGGGGGGATGTTATAGTGCAGCAAACTTTTTAAATTTTCTATATATGTACATATAAAAATTTAGTTTTTCACTAATAACTCGGAAACGATTCCGCTTGCACATATCTCGCTTGTACCGATCGATAGAGCGTAAAAATCTGAATCGATATTGATTTAGTATATTTTCTAAGAGACTTGGGGGGGGATGTTATAGTGCAGCAAACTTTTTAAATTTTCTATATATGTACATATAAAAATTTAGTTTTTCACTAATAACTCGGAAACGATTCCGCGTGCACATATCTCGCTTGTACCGATCGATAGAGCGTAAAAATCTGAATCGATATTGATTTAGTATATTTTCTAAGAGACTTGGGGGGATGTTATAGTGCAGCAAACTTTTTAAATTTTCTATATATGTACATATAAAAATTTAGTTTTTCACTAATAACTCGGAAACGATTCCGCGTGCATATATCTCGCTAGTACCGATCGATAGAGCGTAAAAATCTGAATCGATATTGATATAGTATATTTTCTAAGAGACTTGGGGGGATGTTATAGTGCAGCAAACTTTTTAAATTTTCTATATATGTACATATAAAAATTTAGTTTTTCACTAATAACTCGGAAACGATTCCGCGTGCACATATCTCGCTTGTACCGATCGATAGAGCGTAAAAATCTGAATCGATATTGATTTAGTATATTTTCTAAGAGACTTGGGGGGGGATGTTATAGTGCAGCAAACTTTTTAAATTTTCTATATATGTACATATAAAAATTTAGTTTTTCACTAATAACTCGGAAACGATTCCGCGTGCATATATCTCGCTAGTACCGATCGATAGAGCGTAAAAATCTGAATCGGTATTGATTTAGTATATTTTCTAAGAGACTTGGGGGGGGATGTTATAGTGCAGCAAACTTTTTAAATTTTCTATATATGTACATATAAAAATTTAGTTTTTCACTAATAACTCGGAAACGATTCCGCGTGCATATATCTCGCTAGTACCGATCGATAGAGCGTAAAAATCTGAATCGATATTGATATAGTATATTTTCTAAGAGACTTGGGGGGATGTTATAGTGCAGCAAACTTTTTAAATTTTCTATATATGTACATATAAAAATTTAGTTTTTCACTAATAACTCGGAAACGATTCCGCGTGCACATATCTCGCTTGTACCGATCGATAGAGCGTAAAAATCTGAATCGATATTGATTTAGTATATTTTCTAAGAGACTTGGGGGGGGATGTTATAGTGCAGCAAACTTTTTAAATTTTCTATATATGTACATATAAAAATTTAGTTTTTCACTAATAACTCGGAAACGATTCCGCGTGCACATATCTCGCTTGTACCGATCGATAGAGCGTAAAAATCTGAATCGATATTGATTTAGTATATTTTCTAAGAGACTTGGGGGGGGATGTTATAGTGCAGCAAACTTTTTAAATTTTCTATATATGTACATATAAAAATTTAGTTTTTCACTAATAACTCGGAAACGATTCCGCGTGCACATATCTCGCTTGTACCGATCGATAGAGCGTAAAAATCTGAATCGATATTGATTTAGTATATTTTCTAAGAGACTTGGGGGGGGATGTTATAGTGCAGCAAACTTTTTAAATTTTCTATATATGTACATATAAAAATTTAGTTTTTCACTAATAACTCGGAAACGATTCCGCGTGCATATATCTCGCTAGTACCGATCGATAGAGCGTAAAAATCTGAATCGATATTGATATAGTATATTTTCTAAGAGACTTGGGGGGGGATGTTATAGTGCAGCAAACTTTTTAAATTTTCTCTATGGTGAAATCTAATTCTAAAAGGTGAAAAAAACATGTAATTTGAAATCAGCGGCACTTAGCGGACTTGTGTAAAATCACAATTACGAAAAAAGTTTTCGTCCAAAACACCTTTATTGTGATTTCAAATCACTTTCGCAAAATGTGATTTTCAGAACATGCCTGATATATCCCCAATAAGCACTCAAAAATAAAATTTCAAGCGCTTAAAATTAAACTGGAAATAAACGAGTTCAAATGTATTTTTAAATGCTGTTCAAGTCTGAAAAGGTTTTACTAATATTCAATTGGTTTCTAAATCCCATTTTGGAAAACATTGGCAGATGGTAACAGCAGTACATGAATAATTGACCTTGTAGGTTTTTTTTGCATTAAAAGAATGAAATATATAAATACACACTACAAATAAATATATTAATGAAGAATTTTTTGAGTTTCTTAAATATTTGAATTTTTTATGTGATTTTAGTAATTCTTTTGATTTGTATTTTTTAATTGAATACAATTCTTCCAAGCATAAACTTTTCTTTATTTGGTATATTTCTTATAAAGGAATTTATCTGTTTTTAATAGTAACAAACTACAGACATATATACATACACATATATGGATTTTTTAATTTTACACTTTTTAGGGTAATTTCTTGAATATAACAACCCCCTATTCCGATTCTTACGATTTTTCTATATAGTAAACAATTTTCCAATTTGCTTTTCTATTAAATGGTAATACTATATTGCACTAATGTTAAGTTCTTAATTTATTTTTTATCTTCATATTTTAAACACTTTTGTTAAACAAAAAAGTGTTTACAACTAATGAAAGTGCTTGATATGGCAGCACTGTGGCAAAAATAAACTGGCAGCTCTGCTTGATCATTATTTGTTTACAAAGTTGATTGGACAGACACATAAAAATATGTAATAATAATTAACATTTTGTAACGCTATAACTTTTCCCCCCAAGCCTCTTGGAAAATAAACTATATCAATATCGATTCAAATTTTTACGCTCTATCGATCGGTACTAGCGAGATATATGCACGCGGAATCGTTTTCGAGTTATTAGTGAAAAACTAAATTCATACATGTGCATATAGAGAAATTTTAAAAAGTTTGCTGCGCTATAACTTTTCCCCCCAAGTCTCTTAGAAAATAAACTATATCAATATCGATTCAAATTTTTACGCTCTATCGAGCGGTACCAGCGAGATATATGCACGCGGAATCGTTTTCGAGTTATTAGTGAAAAACTAAATTCGTACATGTGCATATAGGGAAATTTTAAAAAGTTTGCTGCGCTATAACTTTCCCCCCCAAGTCTCTTAGAAAATAAACTATATCAATATCGATTCAGATTTTTACGCTCTATCGATCGGTACTAGCGAGATATATGCACGCGGAAGCGTTTTCTAGTTATTAGTGAAAAACTAAATTCATACATGTGCATATAGAGAAATTTTAAAAAGTTTGCTGCGCTATAACTTTTCCCCCCAAGTCTCTTAGAAAATAAACTATATCAATACCGATTCAAATTTTTACGCTCTATCGAGCGGTACCAGCGAGATATATGCACGCGGAATCGTTTTCGAGTTATTAGTGAAAAACTAAATTCATACATGTGCATATAGAGAAATTTTAAAAAGTTTGCTGCGCTATAACTTTTCCCCCCAAGTCTCTTAGAAAATAAACTATATCAATATCGATTCAGATTTTTACGCTCTATCGATCGGTACTAGCGAGATATATGCACGCGGAATCGTTTTCGAGTTATTAGTGAAAAACTAAATTCATACATGTGCATATAGAGAAATTTTAAAAAGTTTGCTGCGCTATAACTTTTCCCCCCAAGTCTCTTAGAAAATAAACTATATCAATATCGATTCAAATTTTTACGCTCTATCGAGCGGTACCAGCGAGATATATGCACGCGGAATCGTTTTCGAGTTATTAGCATAAAACTAAATTTGTACATGCACATATTTTGCAAATTTAAAGTTTGATGCGCTATAACTCTTTATCGCAAGAGTGTCATCTTATAACCTAAATTGATATCGATTCAGATTTTTATGATCTATCGATTGGTACTACCTACATAGGCGTGCGCTTATTTGTATTATTTTTATAAGCGAAAACCTATATGCATGCATATTCAAAACAAAACGCACTTGTAACTAAATATTACTTTTTTTATCAACTGTGAAAAAGTTTGCCAAAACCTGAACAAAAAGTTTGCCAAAAAGTTTGTTTTCTTCACGAAGATGAATTTTTTCTTTGGCGCAAAATTTTTACAGCAGCTGATTTTAATTATTGAAAAATCAGTGTTGTTAACGCTTATTGGAGTCAAAATATCGCTTATTAGTATAAACTTTGCATGTAATATTTGACACGCTAAATACACATTAGTGTTGGGTGTAAAAAGTAGATATTATTTTGTTCCATTGTAATTTAGAAAAATGTATCACTTTGTAAGGGTTCGTGTAACCTGATAAATATATTACACAACTATAATGCATCATTTTTTTTTAGAAAAGAAAACACCATAAGTTTCCATTCCATTCCAGCAAAGTGGTCTCAATATTAAACCAATACAACAACAACAGACAAAGCAATAACAGACAACTGTTATTAGAGGCCACCTTGTAAATAATTACACTTTTTTATGATATTTTTTTTTATTTAGTAGTGCTACCATACTTTTATCTTAATTATATAAGACTTTTTAAGCAAAACTCAAAAAATCAATCTGTATTTAAATACGATTTAAGTTTATATGAAAATTAACTAAATATAGATTTAAATATTATCCTGAAAATTGGGCATTAGTGCTGGGAGACTATCGATAGTACTATCGATTCTATCGATAGTCTTAAAATATCGAATATATCGATAGGAACAAATCAATACCGATATTATTTAAAATACAGCTATGAAAACATGTAAATGCAGCTATAATCACAGTTATTCACCGCAAGTTTACTTGCTAATACATCGCGCTGAAAGTAATGTATACATACATATAAGCATGATGAATAGCAGGTTATCGATAGCTCAGATGGGCTTCTTTGTACTGCTTATTAGAGGATCTTTTGTCAAAATTTGCATATTTTTACATAGGGACTGACATGCTAAATGTTTTTATGTTTTAAAAAATGCAATTGCGAGCATAAGGCAATACAATGAATGATCATTAGAGGAAAAGTCATTTAAACCGATTACCTTTTGGTAATTTGCAATAAAATATCGTATAGTCCCTGCTGCCTTAAACCAAATTAGGTGAACATGCTTGTGTTTTTACAAAAAAAATCAATTTCTTATCAAATAGTTGATCTCTTTTTATTTTGAACGTAAAGATATGTTTTAGTTTACTTCAATTTATGTACTTCCGTTGTTTTATTTAGTTATTGAAATCTTTTTTAGTTTTTACAAAAAATTTATATATACTTAAAAGAAAAGAAAAGAAAAAATATGGGCATTGCCATCATGTCGAGCATGACCATCGTACACATTTAAAGTTAAAAAAAAGTCAAAATAAAAAGTATTTTTATTTTGGCAGTAGATTAAAGTTCTAGCTCTTAATTAGCCCTATAATTTGTGCTTTTGTTCATTTCGATAAATTGTTCGCTTTCAAGAAAATTACAAAAAAACAAGTCATTTGCACGTGACGAAAACAGAAGTGGTTTTTGCGGCCAACAATTCGAACGCCGATTTCAGCGAAACAGAATGCTATGCACTCATGTCTCTTAAGGTCGTTACACACTATCCCACAAAGTCTTAAGTATTTCTCAAAAGTGCTTCCCTGATCTAATTATTCTTTGAAAATTTTCAAAAAACAAAAACAACTTATCATGACAGGTTTGCATTTTCGTAAATTACTAAAGACTTTGTGGGATAGTGTATAACGGCCTTTAAATATGGCTGTGATTTTACATAAAAATAATGTATTCTTTTTTTTTATTTAGCTTTTATCACTGTCGCACGTGATCTGTCGCACATTACATTTTTTGCATCATGATATTTATGTTGATTCTATTACTCTTTTTACGAAATTTTAAATAAACGCCTTTTATCTTCAATAATTTTATTTTTTCCATCAGCCAACGCTTTTCACTTTTGCCTAGCATTCCGCATTCATTCCTTGTTTTTTAACTTACAGGGGTGTGCTGGAAATCGCAAACGTAAAACGCAAGAATTTTAAACGTCGTTTTTTAATAATATTTCTGTAATAAAAGAATTTTATGACAATTATTAAGCAAATATTTCACTCCTAAATTGGATTTGACACCAACAATTATAAGAATTATGTTTAAAGTTAATTAAAAACAACTTCCAAATTCTTGCGTTTTGCGTTTGCGATTTCCAGCACACCCCTGTTAATGATTTGTAATTTTATTACAGTCAAATCCCGATAATTCGCAATCGCAAGGGACCGGCCGTTTATTACGAATTATAGGGGTTTTCGCTTTAGCGGGGTTCCGATTTAACGGGGTTAAAAAAAATAAATACGAATTAACGGGGCTTTTCAATTTATTTACTAAAACGATGCGTGTGCTTTGACATTTTTCTTTATTATTCATGTAACTGATCTTAAGAAAATAAGCACACACACAAGCAAAACGCCACACAAAAATAGCGGTAAGCAAAATATCATTCTTTCCAGGTTTTTGTTGTTTAAATTACGAATTATAAGTGGTAGTTAGCAAACAATTACGATTTATAGGTGGTAAAGAAGATTTTATTTGGAAACAAATTACGAATTCGCGAGGGGACCAAAATGTATGGAAATTTTACGAATTAACGAGATTTTTTCAAGGGACCGACCGTTTATTACGAATTATAAATTTTTAAGGGATAAAATTGGAACTTCTTAGCGGTAAAAACAAGATAAAATGGTACTTTACTTTGAGAACCTATGACGGCCCTTGCCAAAATCCCCAAATCGAAAATTTAAACTCAAATACAAGTCCTTAATTTCTATCTGAAATTTTATTCCAATTTTTAACCTCCTACTGTGTGACTTTGGTTTGTAACAAATTTTCTCAAAACCGTGATACCCATTGTACACTTGCATACATTTTGGAGGAACGCATAGAAGATGTTGAAAATGTGAAATACGCGTTCACACCTGAAACATCTTACATCTACTATCAATAAAAAATGTCACCATTTAAAAAAAAAATTTTATTTTTTTTAAATAATTTTTTTCTATAAAAGAGCCAAAATTTTAAAAGATAACACCAAAATGTATTTAGAACTCATTTTGTTTAATAATAAAAAAAAAAATCAAGTAACATAAGGATTGCAAAAAAGAAAAAAATTGAAAAATGCCAACGCTTCTTTCAAACCAAATACCATTTTGTCAGTGATGCCACAGTAATAATAGAATTTATTGCCACTTTTCTAGTGATTATAGCCTATTTACACTTGAGCAAATCTTAGAGGAATGCGTGGAAGATGTTGAAAATTAAAAAAACTTGTTTATATTTGTAACATCTTTCATCATAAAAATATTAATTTTCACGTGTAACTGCCTGTCTATACCAGAGATAATTATTGCTACATATATTGCAGTAATTGTCAAAATTATGTTATCTTTAATGTAGACAGCAATTTTTTGTACATATTTATTGCTAACAATTTATGTTGCAATAATTGTTAGTCCATTTTCGTTGACAATTATTGCTAACATAAAACGTCAAATTTGGTTGTCAATTGAAAATAGAAGCAAAACAGAATAAATTGAAGCAAATTGTATGGGAAAGAAATTAAGTTTTTGAAATTGTAGCAAATTATAACTGTAGTAAAATAATTAAATTCAAGAATAAAATAAACACCAAAATAGAATTGAAAAAATTATTTTTATTAATATAATTGTTTTCTTATTCGATCTTTATTATTAAAATTAATATTAATTTTTTAAGTTCGATTTCTTTTTTTACATAAAAACAAAAAAACTTTAACAAAAATAAAAAAATTAATAAAATTAATATTTTTATATTTAAAATGACCTCAAACTTAAACAAATTAATATAAATTTAAATAATAAAGTCGAATAAGAAAGAATTTATATTAATAAAAATAATTCTTGCAAGATTTCACCAGTTTTTACACTGCTCCTTCTTCCTAGATTTTTTTGAAACTAAATATCAGGGGTGTCATGGAAATCGAAAACGTAAAACGTAAAACGAATGAATTTGGCAGTCCTTTTTATTAAACTTTAAATCTAATTTTTGCAATTTTTGTTAAAGAATTCTGTTTTATAGAGCATTATTTGTATAATAATTGCCATAAAATGTTTTCATTACAGAAACCTTATTGAAAAATTACTCTTAAAATTCTTTCGTTTTACGTTTTCGATTTCCATGACACCCCTGTATGCACTGTTGCCAATTTGACGGTTTTGCCGCGATTCTAGCGGTTTTTACGTGTTCACCGGGGTAAAATTTCCGTTTTGGCGGTTAGCGGGATATCTATCGGTTTTTTAATATCATTAGAAAATACAATATAAAATAAGAGATTTGTTTTCAATTAAAGTAATTAAGTGACAAGAAAAAATTGGTTTTTTGTGGAAATTTAATTTGTTTCCGCAATAAAAAATTTTACAACGGTTTTAAGCAGATTTTATAAATTTTCTTATTATACCATGTTCACACGGACAGCAATATTCGTGTTTCGCTCTCTTATTCCTGTTTCACGCCCCAAACATGATTGAAACGACTTGTTTTCCCATACAAAATTTTGAGAGCGAAACAGGTCGTTTCATTTTGAAAGAGGCTGCGAAACAGGAAAAATGTACTATCATCTCCAACTTTGATAACAGTTATCGTTAGTTTATCTGAACTAGCTCTCAAAAAATATCAAAACAAAGAAAAAAACAAAATAAAAAGTTATTTTTAATAAAATAAAGTGATAATTATAATAAAATAATTAAAATAAAATTATTAAATAATATATTCTTAAGTTTTATTTACTTTTTTATCTATTTAAAAAAAAAATCACACTAACAACACACAAAAAATGTCAAAATGAAACAGGAATAAGTCGTATGAACAGCATGTTTGGCAATCTAGTTTCAGAGAGCGAAACCAGTGGTTTCTATCGTCGTATGAACATAGCATTAGGAAGTTAAATTGAAATGTATTAACAGAACCGCCTTATTTAGAGCGAAATATTTGTCCTGCCAAAAAAAAAAATAGACGTGATAGAAAAAAACTGAGAACGGACTTGAATTTATTTAAAACAATTTTTACGACAGACCAGTGTTATCAACTTTTATCGATCAAAATATAATCTATAGTCAAAGCTAAAGTTAAAAGGGTGTTGTCTTCAGCAAATCAATGTTAATATTAAAGCACTTAAGCAACCAAAAATTAAAAGTATTTTTTATTATCCCTCGGATAAAACTTCCATACGGCTGTCAAACCTAATTCCAAACAATGTACTGTAATTCGAGAATTCAAGAAATACTGTTTGTGATGCTTTCAAAAAAAAAAACAAGAAAGTGCCATTTTTCGCCTTTACCTGGGCTTATATAAGTATGTTTTTTAGTATAAGCAAGCTTGTAACTAGATATGCCAAAATTCTTTTATAATTTTTATTTAAGTTCACGGATACACACCTTATTTCTAGTTTTCCTAAAAAAATGAAAAATAATTTGTATTAATCTAAGCGAAGTCTTCGGAGCGAAACAAAAATTATATATTCGTTTGTTAGGATTGTAAACAGTTTTCAAGCATGAATATTTAAAATAATGGCCAGCAAAAACTTTTAAAAATTATAAACGTTATAAAGCTGTTGTGGCCATGTTATCCATATATACATATATATGTTTATTCAACCTTTTTAAATTAATGTCCCTCAGAAAGTAAATGTAAGTACATATACATACATATATCAAATATAAAATAGTGTTAAATTTCAAATCGATTGTCTTGCAATTTCTTCCTTCTTTTCTTTTACGATTTTTTAAAATCTTGGTCTACGGTCTAAAATTTTTAGCATCATTACCAAAGCTATATTAAGTGCACTTAACTCTAATGTCGGGATAGATTTCAAGCAATACAAATCCATGAATTGTATATGAATATCCACATTTTGTACGTTCGTGGGACTAAAAGAGTCACTGGCTCTTTGGTTAAAAACCTTACAATATAATTTTAATCGAAAGACATACACCTTTAAAAAAGCACCCTATATCTAGATTTGTATAAACATTTCACATTATATTTAGATTTTAGCGATATTTTTAAAACAATTTAAGCTAAATAAAAAATTTAGCGGTTTCTAGCGGTTTTTGAAGTGCGATTTGACGGGTAGTCTTCATAAAAAGTTGGCAACAATGCCTGTATAAGTTAATACCAGCGATGCCAACTTAGTGCTTTTAGCACTATTTATGGTGCTTTTTGATGTCTCAAAACGCCAAAATTTTATTCTTAGTGCCAAACCTAAAAAAAACACTAACTTGGTGCTTTTTAAATTTTTCGTTAGTGCCTTTAGTGCTTTTTACAATTTTTATTTTTGTTCTACCATTTTTTAAAACTTCGATTATAAAGAGGATGATTTAGATGATGTTTGCTATTTGGATTACAATTTTGAGAAAGTCTGTAAAGATTTTAAGATTTCAAATGATAAAAAAGTGTAAAAGTTGCATTCGTTTTGCCAAAAACTTTATTTACGAGGTTAGAGCTGGGCGATGACAACATATTTAGTAATCGTAATAAAAACGATGTAGTTGTTTGCGATAAACATTTCTTTAAAGATGTAGACACTGTGTCAAAAATAGAAAATGGCTTGGAAAATATAAGGAATTGTGAATAGAAAAATAAACAACGATTTTGAGTCATGTAGAAAAGTTAACAAACATGCAGTAGGAAACCGTACAAAAGAACGCAAAGGCTTTAAAAACAAAAAAAGAAAGGGTTAAATAAATTAAAAAATTAGTTTTCAAACGCACAACACTCTGCACCAAATAACCTATTGCAAAAAGGTTTGACTAAGTATCAGAATGCAAACAATAATGTTTTTTCTATTTTACACCTTATGTGTGTTTTTTATTCAGAAGTGTTCATAGGTTAAAATAATTGGATAATATCATACGCCAATTGTTTAATTAAACTTTGCACGATTTTAATTTAGATTTATTTAAACGATCAAATATAAAGTTTTTTATTTAAATATAGGCTGTCAGTAAGTTTTATAAACAATGGTCGGTCATTGCAAATTTTCGGTAATTGCAACAGGCAAGATTTTTCGATTTACAAAAATTCAATTCAAACATAGCTGATGGATCATCATGATTTGAATGATATTATTTTTATTGAAGATAATAATAATACAATTAAAAATGTTTTTATACAAATGTAAACATATTTGTTATTTAATCTAAAAAAAATGGTCCCCATAAACGCCATCGCCTTTTTTTAAATTTTGAAGGTGTATAATATTCGGCATAGCCGAATGCAACTCGTTTTGTGTTAAATTAAATTGTAAAAATGGGTTAGTGCTTTTTAACGCGTTTTATTGCTCGAAATAGTGCTTTTTAGTGCTTATTTTTAATTTTAAAGTGCCTTTTTCTCTCAAAAAGTTGGCATCACTGGTTAATACCATGTTCACACGGACAGCAATATTCGTGTTTCGCTCTCTTATTCCTGTTTCGCGCCCCAAACATGATTGAAACGACTTGTTTTCCCATACAAAATTTTGAGAGCGAAACAGGTCGTTTCATTTTGAAATAGGCTGCGAAACAGGAAAAATGTACTATCATCTCCAACTTTGATAACAGTTATCGTTAGTTTATCTGAACTAGCTCTCAAAAAATATCAAAACAAAGCAAAAAACAAAACAAAAATTGATTTTTAATAAAATAAAGTGATAATTATAATACCTTAATATTAATAAGAGTATTAAATAATTTATTCTTAAGTTTTATTTACTTTTTTATATATTTAAAAAAAATCACACTAACAAAACAAAAAAAAAATGTCAAAATGAAACAGGAATAAATCGTATGAACAGCATGTTTGGCAATCTAGTTTCAGAGAGCGAAACCAGTGGTTTCATTCGTCGTATGAACATCAGTGTTACCGTTATGCGACTAAAGTCTCATTTTTGCCCCTTTTTAACTGCAGTGCGACTTTTTTGACCCCTTTGTTTTAAATCCCCTTTTGTATCATTTTGTAGTTTTTTGTGCCCCTTTTTGAACCAAATTTTTTTATACTGTCAATCAATGAATCCGAGCTCAATTTGAAGAGAAAATAGCATCTAATTTGGAAAAAATTAAAATAATTCAGGAAGGGCTATCTATTAACAATAAAATTTACCTCAAATTTCTAGTGTATGTATTAAATATTATGAATAAATTAAACCTTAATTTTCAAAACGAATCATCACAAATTATGTACTTAGTTTCATCCACGAAAGATATTGTATTAGACATTTTTAAAAATTTTTTAAAAAAAGAGTATGTTATGCTAACAAATATAGAACAAATTGATTTTGTTGATGTTCTGCAAATAAAAGAAACTCTTAATATATATATCGGCCACGAAGCCGAGCTAGAAATATGTACTTACAACATCTTAAGTAGTGATATTGTAGAAATTAAAAACAACATTTTACCTTTTTACCAAAAGCTGTGCAAAGAAATTTATCAAGAATTAATATTAGCGATAAGAGGCTGAGTTCATTAAAGGTTTTAGATTCAGTATTTATTAAGTCAGCTGAAGACATAAATTACTTTGAAATTGTTACCGTTTTTATTGATATAATTACTAACCCAGATGATTTTGTAAAAGAGTTCAAACTTTTAGAAACCAGATCAAACGATAAAAGCTATTAAGCAATTTTTAAAATATCTAAGCCTGAAACATTTTGGTACGAAATTGGCAATTTAAAAAACTGTTTGGGTGACAATTTATATCCAGACTTGTATAAATTTGCTTCGTATGTTTTTACTTTACCACATAGTAGTGCATCCGCTGAGCGGATTTTTTCTAAGTTAGCATATTTAAAAAATAAAGTGACAAATAGACTGAAAGTAGATACCTGCCAGTCTATGTTATCCGCTTTAAATTTGTATCAAAATGACTTGAAAGATTGGATTCCAAGTGATGAATTGATTAATAAATATAGATTTACGTTTTCAAAAAAATTGATATTTAATAGTTGAAGAAACAACATAACACTGCAATTTATAAAAAAATGGATATGTACCTGATTTAACTATCTTCCTATCAATACTTTTATATGCTTTTTCCTCGAGGTTTTTTCGTAACTTAATTTTTTTGGTAAAAAAGTAAAATAATCCAAGTGCCAAGAATTTATGTACATAAACTTACATATATACATATCTCTATCTATTTAAATGTAAAGTTTTTTTGTATCAAATCATATTATGAACTATTTTTTGTTTTTGTAAGTATTGTTATTACACTATTTTAAGCTCGTTTTATTTACAAGTAATTAGTAACTGGTTTGTATAAATAATTGAAATAAAAATTTTATGCAACAGTTCATTATCGTTAACTTGCAAACAAGACATATTTTCACGATATATGTATATATGTATATATATGTGTGTTTTTCCCAAACAATTTGTATTATATACCTATAATGTATTTTTTTATAAATATGAAGTTTATTTTTTGTTATGTTTAGTTTTCGATGAAAATAATTTAATAAATACATACGTTTTTTTTTTAAATTTTCCTGATTTTAAAGCTGCCCCTTTTTTTTTCTCAGAATTACCCTTTTTGTGACACTTTTTTTTTTGAAAATCCCCTTTTTGTGCCCCTTTTTGAAAATTTTGAACGGTAACACTGATGAACATAGCATTACATAAATACGTTTTCCCATGCCTTTAACATAAGCTGAGCAATAAGAAATATTGCTCTATTATTCTGCCGACGTTATTGCCAACTTGCTGAGATAATTATCTTTAGGGAAGACCTAGGGTAAAGATGTTGAAACATTTTGATTTTTAGCCGTATGTATTTCTTATTTGAAAATTCCAACATCTTCGAAAATTGAAGTTAAATGTTGACAAGTGTGAAAAGGCTATATATAAGTCCTTCGAAAAAATTATACATACATATGTTTTTGTAGCTAATAAATTATTATGATTAGTATTTTTTCAATAAATATAACCGTTAGCGAGATTTTTAAGAAAAACATTTTTCTTGACCTTTGACCTCGCTTAACACTTTTTAGCGGCGCTTTAAAAGGCGTTGATTTTTGTGATATAAGAAAATTCGGCTTGCCCTTAAGTTTTCCGAAGTTTCACATTTTTTCCCTGGATAATAAAACCATTTGAATTGATAATAAAATTTGAGAAAGCAAAAGGATAATAAAATTGTCAAACATAAAAAACTGATAATTTTGAAGTTTAAAAAATTTGCGTGGATGCGGCTGAAATGTTGGTAAAAAATTTAACTGGTACTTCATACCTGTAACTGAACATAAAATGCTTAGTCCCAATTTGTACTAGTGACATTTCTTGCCGGAAATTTCTTGAATTCTCTTTTAATCTTACCTGAAGCGTTTACATATGAAACATTAGAAGTCAGACAGAAATTATTACTTGTACATATGTAAACTACGAAAAGTAAGAAAGAGAAATGAAAAAATGTCCAGAACAGATAGTCATGTACTACACACTCTCCCTTTTCGACCCCTCGCCATCAAACTTCGTCTGTCCATCAAGAAATGTCCCTAGTGTAAATTGGGACTTATATCGTCGTTGCTCCGACAAAATCAGCTATGTGTTTTTCCTGGGTTTATAGGAGAGCAAAAAAACTATTTTATGTAGTTACCGTAGCATATATATTATTTTCAATATATCGTGAAATAAAACTCGACTTATTGGCCATTGGGCAGCCATAACAAATTTTTTTTGAAAAACTACACATAACTCATTTTGTTGGAGCATTTTTAATAATTATTTTTAAATTTTAAGCTATGTGTAGCTGTTTTGTTTCGAATACAACATGAGAATATTTTCATTAAAATTTAGCATGTTTTAAGTAGAGAAGTAGCGATACGACTTTTTGCCGATATGTTACTGATACAAATACTCAAAAAAAATATCGGCGGTTCTGATACGGATACAAATATATATTAAATTTAAATTCAAGATAAACAAGGTTAACAGCACATTAAAAGATATAAGGCACCTCTAGACTTCTTTATTAGCCGAACCACATCGTAGGATAGACAGAGGACAATCCTTCTCGAAATTTCCTTAGAAGATTTTGAAAAACGCCTTAAAGGTCAGTAGACTTATCAGAACTTTTACTAGGTGTAGGGATGACCGTGTCTTCAATACTTTCGGAATGCAGAGCCATGTTAAGTAGCTCAATAAGACATTTTTTAGAATTATTTTGGACTTTGAAAGCAGACTTGGCAAAATAAGTTTTGCAGGAAATTGATGGGATCGTTTTGTATCTTAAGATTACTTTATAGAAGTCAAGACAACATTTATTTTTACTGGATCACGGGATCAGTCGCTAAAATCATTCTTTAAAACCTTAATCACTAGCGCTAGCTTACTAACAGAACTGCAGAAACTACATATTGAAGCTACTAAAGCGTTATACGAAAATCGTGCGCCCATTGCGATGGTGCACGGGCCTGATCATATCTATAACGCTTCAAGTCTCTTAAAATAAAAGTTGGCACCTGTAAACCACCACTTTTGTAGTAAGTTTTAATTTTTTACGCGTTCTTCGATTGTTAAACGGTTCATAATCGTAAATGGAAAACCTTTCACTTAACAAGAAAGAGTGCTATATTCGGCTGTGCCGAATCTTATATACCCTTCACCATTGTGCGAGCAGAATACAGAGCAACTATACAAAAACTAAATAATTTTAACATATACATACATACATATTCACAATTCTAAAAACTTCATTATAAATTAAATTTAAAAATCTAAAACTGGTAAATATTTTTTTAAAATCGTTTTAAGAACATAAAAATTAAAAAAAAAAATTCGCTTTGAAAAACCAAGATTTGAACCAAAGGACTCACAGTTTCTAAACTTAACCCTCTAGACGACTGAACCATAAACGAACGTTGTTTGAATATCATTAAACGAAATATGGTCCGTTTTAGGTTTTACAACTCAACTCAGCAAAGTTGTAAACCATAACACAAAAATTACAGTTCAACTTATTTGAGTTGTGAACCGTAATAGTGGCCTATATTCACCAAAATGGCTTGTACCATGTATGTGTGTTTGTTTGTTTCTTTTAGTATAGGCAGTGTTGTCTTACCGTAGATTTACCTTTTTTGGCGAGTTTTTAAATAGCAAAAATAATTAAAAATTCCCTGTTTCTATTTGTTGAAATTATTTCGTTAAATATATGAAATAAAAAAGAAAGGTGATAACGAAAATCATATTTGGCATTATGCTAATATATGTAAAGAAATGCAAAGGGGGGGGGGGGGGGGGGTGACTAAGAGACAACCGGATTTGAACTTCGCTTTTCATAAGGACCCAGAATATATATACTTTATAGGGTGTAGGATCAATATTATAGAAATTACAAACGGAATGACAAAATTATATATACCCTTTTACCTTCGGTGAAGGGTATAAAAAATTACCCTTCCGGTGACAGCCTTCCCAAGCTTGGCGGCTTTAAAACCACTAAATGGTACATGGTGACATGCCTCTACAATTCGTTTCATATTTAAAGACCCTTGGATTTTTTATTGACAAGGATTTGTCTTTAACAGTGCAGCCACACGATCAAGATTTTCTTGATAGTCTTTTACATATACTGATTGTCAAAATATGCAAAAGTTGGCAGCTGTGACGTAGGCTGCACGCAAGTTGACAGCAATTTACTTTTTCAATATGTCGTCGCCGAGAAAACAACTCAAAATGTTTGCCTCACTTAAAGTTTTTTCATGGCTTCTGTACAGCTCTATGAATCGCAGAACATCATTTTGCTTATTAATTTTATTAATAAACATATTTCACTATTTTTTTTAGGTTTTTAGTTAAAATTTTAAAATTCCCGCAACAATTTGTAAAAAAAAAGAACTTCAGCGTTTGCCGGCAAAATATTTGTGAAAAAAAACAAAAACAACTTCAAAAGAATTGTAATCAGCTGTTTTCTTGAACGAAAATTGATACACTCACTGGCAAGAGAATTTTAGAGGCAAGTTCGTATCAATTTTTAAAAGTACTATGAGTGTATTGGTAAAAAAGTGTGAGTGTATTAAAACTTGATAGGCAAAACTTGATCGTGTAACCCTCAAGTTAGCCAACACATTAGCTTAATGATTCATCGGGTTATAATTACATTACGTAGACGTTATAGTGTTCCCTGTAATCTATCAATTGATGATAAAAAGAGAATTGGCCATGTTTTGTTGATGCCACTTATCTCATATGGCTTAGAAGCTTATAGTGGAAAACGGCAGCTAATTTTTTTAGGGTTGAACGATGTTTCAACAGAGTGATTAGATATGTTTATGGATTGAGGATTTGGGACCATGTCTCGGCATATGTGTTTGATTTATTGGGATGCCGTTTTAGGGGCTTTGTAAATCATAAGTTGTTAATATTGTTTTACAAAATGTTTTAAACTTCTTCTCCATCTTTTCTTGTGTCAAGGTTTACTTTCTCGCAATCAACGAGAACTCACTATTTGTTGTGTCCTCGTTTTCATACAATGGTTATGCAGAGATCATTTGTAGTTCGTGTGACTAGATTGTGGAATTCAATTTTACCATATGAAAATAGGAATTTTTCTTATACTTTTAAACAATTTAAAAGACTACTTTTATTGTTATTAAGTCAATAGAATGTTTTTTTTTTACAGAATGTTACAATATTTTGGTTACCACTTTCATACATATGTATTTTAAAATGTATTAGTAAAATAAGTTAAATTAATATTTTATAATTAAATTGTCAAATAATGTAACTTAATCAATTTGGCCTATATTGGCTTACGATTATATGTGAATAAATAAATAAATAAATGGATAACCTTGTTCATTAATCTTGTTTTAAAAATTTCGATTCCGGCTTTTTAATCAAAAAATTGCGCCTTAACTTTTGTTAGTAGTTGCCAGACATATTATAATCCTTTAAATCATAAACAACCCTACAATAAATGAATCAGCGAGTGGTCACATTTTTCATTTTGGTGTTAAGAAAATGATAGAAAGAAATGACCGAAATAAAGTTTGACTTATCAAGTCTTAAGTTTTTGGGAAAAAGGGGGAAAGAAATGGCATTATCTTTTCCCTTCTCTCCTAAAAGCTCAAGACTTGACGAGTCAAACTTGACGTGTGTGAACTGGCACTTATTACCTGTTTATGGCGTAGGTGTAAATGCACTATTAGCGAAGAAGCATACGGTTAGTGGGCACCAATTATTACGTTATGCAAAAAAAACATAGGATTTTAAAAAATAAAACAAATTTAAAATATTTTTTATCTTGAACCAAATGTGGCATCTGAATTAGAAAATGAATATTCTACCTATAATTTTGGTTGACGTTGTAAGACAGAGGTTTACTTTTGTTTATGCAAACAAAAATTTTAAATAGTTATTTAAATTAAGTTTTTAAAAATATTGTACCTTTGAATAAGCAAAATTTAAATTTGTTTTAAATAACATTTAAAAAAAAAACTTTTTTTATTGAAAATGTTCAAGTTTTTAGTGCACATTTTTTTTAATACATATTTTGGAGTTTTTACTGCATATTTTCGGTTTTTTAGTGCATGAAAATCTCATCCCTAGTTATAAAGAATTCAAACCCTATCGGTCATTTTGGATCATCCTGTATTAGCATAATTTTGAGTTCTTCATTTAAAATTAGAGGACTGTGGGCTGTAATCTATATACATACTAGTATTTATATTGCCGAGAATAAATATTTTTTTATATGTTGTAATTGTTAATGTTTACAATATGAATTTCAAATCGATTTTATATAATTTTGAAAGCAATATTTTTCTTTAATCGCGTGGAATGTAGCTCCTTAAAGGATTGCAAATAATAATTAAATCATTCTGCGCATGTTTTGAGCGAAGTTGGTTGTAATTCATTTAAACTTTTGTGTGTGTTTATTTTTTTGCTCTTACAACTACAAATACACTTGTTAATTCTGTCACTTTTTTCTCCAAAGGAATATACACATTACGTTTTAAGCAGGAGTAGTTTAGTTGCGGTAGAAGGATAAAAGCGTTATATACCTACTATAATTTTTATTATACAAAAATATAAAACGGTTAAATGGAAACATAAAACATCTTTAATAGAAAAAATTAAAAAAAAATGAGTTACTACAAAGTATTTAAATAGAAATTTGATTTTCCTGAGAAAAATAGGAAAAACAAAAATAAATTCTTTATTGAAGTTCAACAACATTTACGCTATTTTTTTAGTAAATATCGGTAAAATTACGTAAAAAAAATTATATTTTTAAGGTTATTTATTTATTGTCTATGTATGGAAATATATTTGCTTACATGTAAATGTATGAGTGTTTGTGAGTTTGTGGGTTTTATATAGAAAGAAATATATGTATAAAATTCATATACATATACTTAATAAATGTCGGCTATAAAAACGGTTAAATGACGCGTTACAACTAAAAAAAAAAACAAATCTTTACAACAGTGCAAAATTTTGTGGCAGAAATTTTACATTTACTTTTAAAAATTCTTTTTTTTTCAAACATACACAGAGAAATAATTTAAAAGAAAATATAATGTCTTCAAACAATGAAAAGGTAAATATTTCCATATGATCTATTCTATATATGTACATACATACATATATTTACTATTTTGGCTGGAGGGCCAAGTGAGTGTTTTAGTTTATCAGTTTGAAGTAAGCTAAATAACACTGTGCGTCAAAAAAAAAAAAAAAAAAAACTTGGGATGTTATTAGAGTGATCGATAAAAGAGTATAAAATAATATTAAAATTAAATTTGAAATATAAAAACTTCCTAGTGATAAATATTGAAAGGACCGCAAGTTGTTGGGCTTTTGAAGGCCTCTAAAAGATTTGCTTCTTAAAATATCCGACCTTTAAAAATACGTATGTCTTTTATAAGGTATAAATTTCCTTTAAAATGACCTTCCAAAATATTCATCATACATTCGCTATTCCGTGCTTTAAGAAGGAAGAAGCGAAGGGGTTCAAGTTTAATTTTTATAAGTCTTACGGCTAATAAATTAGTGCAAGTTAAACTCTCTTTTTTTTAAATGTGTTTAAACCAGCAAATCTTTTATTCAGTAAACATTTAGAGATGGTTTAAACGCATAAGATTGGGCGTTTAAACTACCAATACAAACCATATGAATTTGAAAACATTTATCGTAGTGCTGCCACATTATTATTTTTTGCACTGATTTACAGCTGTTCAGTTTAAACTACATATAAATTTTAGTTTAGTTCAACTAAACGAACGTTTAAACATTCATTGATTTATTGCTATTAGTGACATTCGTTATTCTCTTCTTTGGGAAGAGAGAGGGCTTGTTCTATTTTTAAACCCCTCACCGGAGGTAAAGTATTATATGTATATAACTTTTTCATTCCGTTTGTAACTTTTATATTTATCTTACACCCCATAATAGTAGTTATTTACTTAAGGTTTATGACAAGAGAAGTCCAAATCCGGTCTGTCTGTCACTTGAAATCAAGTTTGCGGAGCCCCTACAAAACGCTCATTTATATATGATGTATGTATTTATCAGTCGATAATGTTTTCTCGAATTTTGCTATTTAAAATCAGTCAAATTGGTAAATAAATAAATAAAAATTAACAAATATTTCTATGTCAAAAGATCGAAAATAGAAAAGAACATATTTTTTGAAAAACTCTTAAAAATTGTTCCAGATAAAAAAGTTACGACCAAAATATGTTTTTTTTTTAAATACCCATTTTTGGGAACCATAGATTATTCCGAGTTCAACTTTTCTTAACCAAGTAATAGTTAAGTTTTTTCTTATACGGAAAAAAATCTTTCAATTCGGTTAAAAAATGGCTAAATACTCCAAAAATGGGATAAACAAATTTTGGGCTGTAATATGACCTATGGATACGTTTTATGCATCAAAAGAACGAACATTTTTAGTAGAATATATTTTCTGTAAAATTCAGAAAAATCGGCTTAGATACAAAAACGGTATGACCAAAATATAATTTTTTTTTAATAATACCCATTTTTGGGAGTCATAGATTTCCCGATTTATTCAAAAGATTGATCATTTTCAGCAGAAAAGAAAATTTATGCCCGATATATAAACTTTTTTTTTTTGAAAAATACCTGTTTTCGGGAAATTTCCTAGTCTAAGTTTATAACACAACTAAATGGTAAATTTTTTTGAAAATACGTCGGTATTTAAATCTGTCGAATCAGTGAAAAATACCCGAGTTATGACCAATATACTGAAATCCTAAAAAGTACTTTTTTTTTAAATTTATTTTTATAAAACATTAGACCGATTCACCTTAAATGGGTAAAAAAAAGTTAAAGTTGTACCCCCTAAAAATTAACTTTGACATGTTTTATTAAGATTCCTAAAATATTTTTGCTCTAGCGATAATCTGCCGTGAGCTAAACCGCGTCAAAAAGGTATCCAAAAATGATATTTTTCATAAATAAAAAGTTCGCTAAATTTTTTTTTTGTCAAATATAATAGAAATTAAACAACTCTTTGATTCTGATTTAAAACATTTTTAAAATCTCACCACAGACTCGAGATAGCGAGAGGTTTATGTCAGTTTTTTTTGTTGCTTTTCAATTCGATTTTAATAAAATTTTAATTAATTTTTTTATTTGGAACCAATAAACAACAACAGATTAAATAAAAAAATATATACTGCATTTAAAATAAAATTTGTTTTAAGTCATTGCACGTCGTAAAAGTTTCAGATCTCGTTGGGTACGTACGTAAATATATAAAAGCTATGCATCACTGCTGCATTGATGCAAAATGTTGGTGCAGATGCGTGGTTACCAGTTGCAGTTGTGGTGCTGATACTTTTTTACTGCGCAACAGCTGTGCAAAGTTTGAAATTTCCAAATTTTAATAGGCAAACGTAAAATAATAAAAAAAATGTTATCAACAATAACGATGACAAATTCTGTTGAAAATATTGAAACAAAAAGTGACAGTGTTCTTAAAATTACAAGAAAAAACATCACAAAAGAAAAATAAAACGATTTCTTTTATGCCAAAAGTTATTGCAGCAGAAAATTAACTTAAGCAATATTTGCTGCAGAGCTGCGGCATGATGACATAAAAAACTTTTGACATATGAGAGTGATGCCAAGTTTCTTACAAGTAGTGCTTTCACGAATATTAAACTTTACTTCTGCGCAATTGATACCCAACAACTGCATTTACGAACGTTCCCCTTATCAATAAATTTATAGGTTAAAACTGGATCTAAGAAGAATTGGTATTATCAGAAACTACGATGCTAGAAGTGCAGATTTATCTGCATTTTGCAGATTTTATTCCTCAAAACTTACAAAATGCAGATTTGACGATTTTTGGATTAAAAATTAAATTTTTTTAGCTCGGTCGAAACCTTTTTACTTAGACAATAATATTTGTACTATAACCACTACCGTAACTACTGAATTACAGCTGTTGCAATTTCAGCATTAGAAATTTTAACGTGTTATATTTTGTGGAGAACCAAGAAAAACCTCATGAGTGACTAGTGGAGTACTAGAAAAAACTCAAGGCGTTTTACTGTTGGAAACCAATATACTCTGGAGTGGACTCTGAAAGCTCTTCGCCTTCCTATACGAAGGTCAATGTCGACGGAGGATTTGTAAATGAGGCCCCAAAAAATCTTGTGATAACCCTGGCAATATAACTCAAGATAGTTAGTCAAATAAAAAAAAAATCATTTCATTTTCGGTACTTACGGAGATATGTATTTGCAATTGTAGTATAGAAAAGTATAAACAAAGATTGCGTTGGAAAAAATATATGTATAACGGTCGTCACATCACGTGAACCAATTTTGCGCAAAAAAAAAAAAAAAAAATAGTTCAACTATATAGTCGAACCGTTTCGAAACTGATTCAGTAGTAGGAATTTTATGCACAAAAAATTAAAAATCCACATTCAAAAACACATTTATATCGCTAGATTTATGTCATGTGAAATTTACACGAAATAATATTCATATGGGCATTTCCAGCGAAAAGTCTACTTTTTGTAACGTAACGCCAGAAATAATTTAAGTTGTTACTCAAAAAGTTTTACATGTATAGTTTACATTTTTATATTTTGGTGTAAAGCGCTACCAGCTCTACATTTAGTAACAAAAGGGATAACGATTGAACAATGTGGCCCTAAAATACAACTTTATTTGTAATCTGGCGTTACATTAAAAAAAAGTAGACATTTCTCTCAAAATTCCCATATTTACCTTAAAAGGAGCAAATATTTATAAGTTTTATTGCTTGAAAAATTAATCTGTATTAGTCCAAAGTTTACTAAAAACGGTTTTATACAAAACATCTTGCTCAATTCGCAGTCTTTTTCAGTTTGTAATGCAAGTCAAAATACACTTCCGTTTTTCTAATGTCACGCCAGCGCAGATTTTTGCTTACAGCTGCAAATCCTTATCGTCGATTGCTGTAATTTTTTTCTCTGAATATAGTGCTACTTCATTACTTTGTATATATAAAAACCTTTTTTACAAATTTGACTTCTTTAATTTTTTAACATTTTGTGGTACAAATATCACGACACGTCAAAATGGAAATGCCCATATTTATCTTTCTCTTTATTTATCTTTAATAAAGGCATATAAAATTTCTTGTAAATTCTTAATAAGACTTTTGAATATAGAAATAACATTTCAAGCAATAGAACTTTTAATATTTGTTTAGAAAATTCCAAATCGGGCTTATTAAGGTCATGTATTCTATGCAAATAAAAGATTATTTCATAATTTATTTTTCCGACGTTTCGTTAGAGATTCCCAACATCATCAGGAATATTTTATTAGATATAAAATCTTTCGTCAATAGTTCTGCATTTTGAATATATAACACACATTCTGTTTTACATAAACACAACATAAAACATAAATTTAATTAAACAAAACAAATGCAAAAATAAAATTAAAAATAAAAAATATCACAGTATAATTAAATTGTACCTATTAAAAAAAATTTGTGGTTCTAAACTTCAAAGATGTGATTTATCCTTTTACTCAGCCTGAGTAATTAAATTTGGATAGGTATTTTAAATGTAAAAATATCCAAAAATTATTAGCCACGTTATGAAAATCGCGTTCGAATGAAATCGATATTAAACAAATTTTGTAAACTTTTTTATGTTAAAAGATAAAAAAATAATTCCTTTTTTATACCTCATACTTCGAAGATCGGAACTACTTTTAAAATCCGAAAAAGCTACATTAAAAATAATTTTTTTAAAAATTTCCACCGATTTCAATTTCCAAAACATACACTTATAAAATTATTACAGTAACTGATTGTGGGTTATTAAATTCGTTTTCCGTACTGTTAAAATTGAATAAAAATATAGTTATTTTACGAATAATTTTATTTTTCAACATTTGTGCTTGTTATTCAAAAAACAAACTACCAAAAAATAATAAGGGTCCTCATGATGTCGCTTAAAATTGCCATTTGTGCAAATGCGCAAACTTACGAGTCTTGTTTCATGAAGCCCATTTTTTTACTTTTGTGTAATTTTAAACAATTAATGTCAGTTTGTAAGAAACGTCAATACAAAAATAAATTAAAAATTAAAATTCAAAAATATAAAAATTTGTGTTTAAATTTGTGATTAATATGTATGAGAAATTTGCTTTTAAAAATGCTCAAAGAAAGCCAAAAGACCAATTTACTGAAATTATTGCTAGAATTTATTGTTTGTGATTTATAGCCACTTGGGTTTTTCATTGAAAACGACGTTAAAATCATTAAAAGATCTGTTTGTATAAATGCACAATTGAACAACGCAAGTTTACGAGACAAAATTGTTGGGCAAATTTACCAAGTTTGTGTAAATGAATTCTCATACAATTTTTGACAGTTCATTTACGAGGTCGTAAAAATGCACAGTTTGCACAGATGACGAGACTTATAAACGATATCATGAGGACCCTTAATGTTTTTCCGTATTTATTTTGTTATGTAGTTTGATTTTTTTCGGTTAAAATATATTTTTTAAAAGTAAAAACTATTCAATTTTACGGAATATGCTGTTTAATAAATAAAAAAATTAAAAATGAATGTAAAAATTATTTGTTTTAAATTAAATGTAAATGATCCGTTTTTTAAATGAATTTTAAGTTGTTTCAAATGCATTTTCGTTTGAATTTAACTACATAATTTTTTGAGTGTAGCCATATATTCTGAAATTAATTGTTAATTCTAAATTAACTACGTAAAGAATGTACTAAATGTGAAGATTTTTTGAAGATTTTAAAATCTCGACGCAGATTTTGCAAATTTGTTAATGAAAATTTATGGTTTTTTTTCCCGTTTTTACCTCTAAAAATTCTGGCAACACTATTCCAGTACGTTAGGAAATTATCTTTCTTCGTTTACTTAAATTTTTTTCTTGATTGTTCAAAAGTAAACGAAAAAAAGAATAATTGCGGATAACAGAGGCAATGCCTGATAATAGAGGTAATTTAAATCAACGCAACCAAAAACCATCGTATAAACGCAAATGGATTTTGGAAGTTGCTTCAAAAGGGAATCAAGAAAAAAACGACGTCGTAAAAGCCCTCATGTGAATTATGTGTTTGTTGTGCAATTACAACAACACCACACAAGTTAGAATAAAACGATTTGCTTTTTGTGTGTAGAAACAACAAACACAACAGAGCAAAAAGAAACACATATCCCAATAAGCACTCAAATATTAAATTTCAAGTGCTTTAAATTTAATTGGAAATAAACTTGAGTTCAAACGTATTTTTAAATGCTATTCAAGTTTCAAAATATTTTCCTAATAAACCTACAATTTCAAGTGCTTTAAATTTAAAGGTATGTTCCAACCTAACAAATATTTGACGAAAAACTCCAACAAAGCGTTACCAGGTAAATTCATCAAACTTTACCTTTATGTTTAACCATTTCTATTCATTTAATTAACTTTATTTGTATCAAGATAATTGTATAATGTAATTTAGAAACTGTTAAATAATGTTTGATCGAGCTTAACGTTTTCCAAAAGCATAAATATTTGACTTGTAGGACGTTAATTAGATGAACAAAATAAAAAATTAAATATGAATTGATAATAAAATTAACAAAAAACAAAAAAATAGTTTTTACAAAAATAACAGAGTAAGAAATTAAATAATTTTGTTTATAAAACAAAGTATTCTCAACTTTTGCGGAGGTAGGCGATTTCGCAAGTCTGTCTGAACCAGACCTGCAGTGGAAAATAGTCTCTCAGATGCGACAGATCTAATTTGAAAACTTAAGAATTTTTGCGCCATTTTCTTGAAGTTTGGGTATAACATGTCATCGCGGATTAACGTCTCTAGAAATATTAAAAGATCTAAGGTATCTTTCGACTTACTTTTTTTTGACATAATTAAAGCAAGGGATGATAAGTGGTTCATCCTCCTCGAATTCTCTTATTATTTTTTCACAAACATTACAAAGGCCTTATCGGAACCTATAGGGATGACCGCGTTTTCAACAATTTTGGAATGCAGAGACACGTTAAGAAGGGCGCTGCGAAATATGGCCCAAAAAATAAATGAAAATTTACCCCAGATTTGGGGCTATTTTTCATAATGCAATATGACCCCATTTTTTTAATGAAAAATTATCCCAAAAAAATAAAAAAATAACCCTAAAAATAAAATGAAATATGACCCTAAATTTCATTATGAAAAATTACCTCAAAATTTATAATTTTAAACTTAAACCCCAAAAAAGAACACAAAGAAAGTTATATTAAAAATTTTGGGTGGAGTTCATATGCCCGAAACTAAAAATCCCAAATTTTGAATCCCGATTTAAAAATTCGAATAATTATACAGTTTTGGTTTAAAAATCGTACGATTGAGAGCATGGTTGGGCTTTCGGTCATGCGCAAGGATTTGTTCCTCTATGTTATAACGAACACTAGCTTTACTTACTAAAGCTTCACGTTATAACCGGACTTTGGCCGGGCACAAGGATTTTCTTCTCTATGATATAAAGAACACTGGCTTCGCTAACTAAAACTTCTCTATTTAGCTGCACTACATAGCAAGCCTTCGGCGGGGCGCAAAGATTTTCTTTTCTTTGGTATAACGAACACCGGCTTCGCTTAGTAAAGCTTTTGTTAATAGCCGGCCTTCGTCCGGGCGCAAGGATGTTTTTCTCTATGGTATAACAAACACCGGCTTCGCTAACTGAAGCATCTCTGCATAAAATTTTATATAATTTGTGCAAAATGTTTGGGGTGATTTTTCATTTCTTAAAATTTGATTTTATTTGGGCCATTTTTCATTCCTTGATATTGGGGTAATTTTTCATTGCACTTAAAATGCAAAAACACCCTAACGAAAAAATGACAACCCCAAAAAAACAAAGAAATTGCCCCAAAATTGCGTGTTGTTGTGTCACATGTAAAATTTTGGGGCCGTTCTTCACTTTCCTTTTGGGGCCATATTTCCTGGGGTCATTTTTCAATCCCGAATTCGTACTTGAAATAATCCGAAAATGAGATTGATTTAAGTAATACTAAGATTAAATCAATCTCAAAATGCCCTTGATTTAAGAATTATAAC
Source organism: Pollenia labialis (assembly GCA_949318255.1). NCBI lineage: Eukaryota > Metazoa > Arthropoda > Insecta > Diptera > Polleniidae > Pollenia > Pollenia labialis. Next base: position 140,195,365 of record OX439140.1, on the reverse strand, counting down.
GTTGATTTAATCCCGAACTCGTACTTAAAATAATCCGAATATGAGATTGATTTAAGTAAAACTAAGATTAAATCCATCTCAAAATGCGCTTGATTCAAGTATAATAAAGTGGATCAATCTCGAATTCGTACTTGAAATAAACCAAAAGTGAAATAAGAAGGAGAATTTTGTTATGATTGATTTACTTACCCGTTTTACACCTTACAGAATATATAAAACAGTAGCATCATTTCTGATATTGTTTTTACTTTAAAAACTTAATGTACATTTATAACTGAAAACATAAACTAAATGAGAAGCAAGAGTTCTCAATTTTACTTTTTAAACATGAAAATAATGTGTTTTCGTTTTTTAACTACTTATGTGGTGTTAATGTAGTGTCTGCAACAAACTTTGATAAGTTTAATGAGATTAAAACGCTCACTTTGTAATTTTACTCTCAGAGTGGCATTAACAATCAAAAGTTTAATCTTTTTTTTACTTGATTTAAGAATATTGTACTTATTTTAGGAAATTTCAGGATTGATTCTCCCATTTAGGATTGTTTTTAGTACTTTTTAGTGTTATTCGTATTTGAATTTTTGAGTAATTCTCGTACCTTAAGTAAGTATAATAAACTTAATTTATCCCGAGTGTTTTTTTCTGTGCATTATCTATCTCCGTCGATTCATTAATTATATGAAACAATTTCATTATTCTGATTTAATTTTATGCTTTGCTTATTTTCTCAGTCTATTTTTAATAAAAGCATATTTGGGGGATTTATAAGGTAGTCATAAAGTTGTATAATTACAAGAAATATGTATCGTCGGCTTAATATACACATCACTTTTTAAGTAAATTGAAATTTTGATGCCGTGTGGCAAAGAAAGATATGCCTCGTCGACCAGCATGCAGTTTTTCTTCTATAAAAGTCTTGAAGTGTGTAAAACTTACTGTATTTTTAATTTTCTATCAAGCTGCAAATAGGAAAAATAAAAGGTTTCTTGTCTGTCCCTGAAAGGGAGCCAACAGGTTTGCATATTAAGCCGACGATATGACTGTTGTGGGCCACCGCTTATAATTAAGATTTCTACTGTACAGTTATGACTTATCAATGAACACAGCATTTAAATTTTTATTTTGTTTGAAACAATAATATTTATTTTAAACAATTGTAAAATATTATTTCGGACATTATGACGATATGGCTTGATAGCACACCTTGTGAATCCCCCAATTATGAATTAATAGAAAAAAGCATAGTATTACATATTTATGAATTGTTTTTTCATTACTCATTTTAGTTCAAGAATTGTTATGTTTGGAATGTTATTGTTATTTTTTGCTAATAAACTCCAAGTTATAAATGATTAATCCATTTTTATATATTGAAAATACTTAATTTATAAAAAAAAACTTTATTAATCGGTTGACCGATTAAACCAAAACCTCGGTTAATTAGTTGAGCGATTAGCCGATTAAAGCAAAATGTCGATTAAATGAATACCCTACTAATAATATAAAAAAGAACAAAAATGTAAATATCTTTGCCAATTTTTAGATTCAACTGTTATGGGAACAGGGGGCTACAAAATAGGTTGTATACAAAATCTTAGAAGAATAGAAATTAAAATGTACATAAATGGGAAATTTGAATAAAATAAATGAATCTGTATAAAGGTAACCCTCCTACAAGACGGCTTCCTACAAAACGATTTCGATCTTACACGAAAAAATATTTGCGGAAATCTCCTCATCTACAACACGTTTTCATTCTAACACGATAAAATGGAATTGCAACTTTATCATGATTGAGTTAAAATTGTAACTAAAATTGTACCAAAATAGTACAAAAGTACTAATTTTTGCATCCCTGTTATGATTTAGTTAGATTAGAATAAAAATGTAACTCTTGTTTATTTTTGTCTATGTATGTATGTACATATTTCTAATAACAACAATGAATTTAAAGAAAATATTAAATTAAAAAAAATTTATATTTTACACTGTCTCCTAGCCTCATATTATACGTTTTCCTACGGCGTTTTCTAGGAACCTATCTACCGTGTTGTAGGAGGGTTACCTGTACAAATTTTGTTAAAAAAAAAAAAAAAACAAAACTATATTGTAAGCATTAAAGCCTCAGTTAGTCCTTATTTTCTGTTGCTGTCACTTACAATTACTTAACAAGTTTTTAATATTACAGATTGGACCGTAACAGAATAGAAAAACTAATCAACTTCACAGGTTTTAAAATAACAAAAACAAATCATCTGATTCGTAACGTGGGGTCTTCACCTGACAATTTTTTGTCATACCAGACGTCAAAGTCTATATAAAAAAAACTGTTACATTATTGTCAGCGTTTTTTTTAGTTTGACGTTTATTATGACAAAAATTGTCAGGTGAAGACCCCATGTAACAGAACAGAAAGTAAAGACTAATTCTGCCTTTAGACCCTAATAAAAACGCAACGCCAAAGAATTATATTTAAAACAAAAACAAAGTCATAAATATTTTGTAATTTTGTTGTTGATTTCTACAGAAAATGTGAACTTTTTTTATAATTTCAAACGCCTCGTTACTTGTGGCGTTAAACATTTTAAAACGGTACATGAATTTCTGTACAAAGCAATAACAAAATTACAAAATATTTATGACTTTATTTTTGCTTTCAATGTAATTCTTTGGCGTTGCGTTTTATATAATTAGGACCTAAGTGTAAAAAAGAGTTAATTAAAAATCTGAAATATTTAATTTTTAAAACTTTAAAGTTTTTTTTTGCACAATTGCACTGTGTCCCAATCGTACATTGTTGTAACTGGCCAAGAAGTTAGCAACTTTGTATTATTTTAGGTACGTTATATTAAACCTCAAAAAAACTGTTTTTTTTGAGCCACTGTAATGCACTTATGTACTTGTATATAACCTTATAAAAGTAGGTACATGTAACACTAACTACTATTTGCATTGTATTCATTACCATGAATAAGTACGTAAACAAACAAAAACATATTCAGACATGCACACAAATGCTTACATTTATACAAACGCAGTAACAAACAGACTTGCTAAGAGTTGAACTGACAGTAACGTTTGTTGAGCTTGTCGAAAAAATTGTGAAACCAAACAGCTAAACCAACCATACTAATACAACCCAACACCAACCAGGCAACCAACCGAGCAACCAGTCAACCTACCATTTATTCATACTCATACATTACAAGAAAAAAAAAACAAGAAAAGTGCAGATGAGTACAAGTATTTCCGAGATCATTTTATTTCACATGAAATTGTAAAGAGTTGTAAAACTACTGGTAATGTCACTTTGACAGCACGAACAGCACCCACACATAGTTATACAGAGAAACTCAAGGGGCTTAACTGAAAAATAGGTCTGAGACGAAAAGTAAATAAAAGGGGGAAACAATGAAATTTACATACATACATACATACATTTGTAATTTTCACATCCAGGTCTGGCCTTTACAGCTGTAACAATTGTTATACACACATCTTCTAGTAGCATCAATTCAAGGTGCATGCGATACACTATAGATGATAACAAAAAGGTAAGGCTTAACAAAAATGTGCAAGGGCTGGCTTACCTAGGGTTTACACTTGCAAGTGCAAGTTCGAAAAACTCAATACAGTCACACTTTTTCACTAACACCATCACATTTTTCGTACTTGCAGCCCAACCCTGCAAATAATAGGACCAGTCCAAACACGCGTGTAAAGAGTAGTCCACAAAGGACCAGGACTAGTCCAAAAGTAACCCAAACGTATGGAAAAAACCTGGTCTATTTAACATTACGATGTCCTAGGGCAGGACCATATAACCCATCTTTGGACTACAAAGGAGTAGTTTTAAAACTACTCCATGGTATATAACCCACCTTTGGACCACTAAGGAGTAGTTTTAAAACTACTCCATGGTATACTCAAGAGGATTAGTTTTGAAGTCGTTTAAAAACGAAAGCACGTCGTTAAAAAACGAAGACATGTCGTCTCACTACAAACGCTTTTTAACAATGACATGGTCCATGCTTGCATTACATCGGACCAGTCCATGGAGTAGTCCATTTTATCAAAATGGGTCAGGTGGTCCAATTTTATTTGCTGGGAACTTGCAAGATAATTTGCTTGCAAGTAAATATTTGGCACTTCCCAGCAAATAAAATTGGACCACCTGACCCATTTTGATAAAATGGACTACTCCATGGACTGGTCCGATGTAATGCAAGCATGGACCATGTCATTGTTAAAAAGTGTTTGTAGTGAGACGACATGTCTTCGTTTTTTAACGACGTGCTTTCGTTTTTAAACGACTTCAAAACTAATCCTCTTGAGTATACCATGGAGTAGTTTTAAAACTACTCCTAAGTGGTCCAAAGGTGGGTTATATACCATGAAGTAGTTTTAAAACTACTCCTTAGTGGTCCAAAGGTGGGTTATATGATCCTCTCCTAGGACATCGTAATGTTAAATAGACCAGGTTTTTTCCATACGTTTGGGTTACTTTTGGACTAGTCCTGGTCCTTTGTGGACTACTCTTTACACGCGTGTTTGGACTGGTCCTATTATTTGCAGGGTTACAGCAAGTAAAATGACAAATGAAAAAACAGTGTTACCGTGGATGAATTTTGTATCAATTTACTAGTACTTATGCCCAATTTTCAGGATAGTATTTAAATCTATATTAAGTTAATTTTCATAACAAACTTAAATCGTATTTAAAACAGATTGTGTTTTTGAGTTTTATTTGAAAAGTCTTATTTAATTAAGATAAAAGTATGGTAGCACTACTAAATACAAAAAAAAAATATAAAAAAGTGTAATAATCTACAAGGTGGTCTGAAAAAACAGCTGACTGTTAATGCTTTGCCTGTTGTTGTTGTATTTTTGTGATATTCAGGCCACCTTGCTAAAATATTACAATGGAAACTTAAGTTGAAATTAATGGCGATTTCTTTTCTGAGAAATCGCCATAAGTGTACCACATCGGTGACTTAAGTTTGATTTAAGTTTTTAGTGAAGAAAAGAATTTTGTATTTAAATCGATTTTAAAAATAAATGTGTTTTAATATCAATCCTGAAAACTGGGCATTAGTAATATAAAAGTAATGTTTATAGCGGATTTTAAGTGTATTTATAAAAAATAACAAATAAAAAAAAGCACAACTATACAACATCGTATATTAATGTCAATATTAATCATAAATTTTAAGCATTTGGAAAAAAAAAATTGTTAATCAAAATATTTTCTCAGTAATATTATGGCATCGTTACTACGGCAATACTGGAGTCACATATTTTATAAAAAAAACATATTTGTTTCATCAAGATGGACCGAAAATTAAATAAAGAAGAAATTATTAAATATATTTTGCTATAGCATGGTAATGTTTTTAACATGGTAATGTTTTTAAACCGAAAAACAAATCATTTTAATAAGATGTTTTCGCTTCGAGAACATTTGAAAAATGAACTTACAACTGACTGTGTAAACACTCAAGATACTTGCAAGACTTTCGGCTTTATCTTCGACATTTTCGTTGATAATACGTATGCACTACTTGCAAGTAATTACTTACATGTGTAAAGGCATGGTTAAGCAACTGTGCGATTACATGTAATCAGATGTTTTTCGATTTTGTTTTGTTTTTTTTTTAAAGCTTCATCTTAATTATGCATATTATGGTTGCGCCTTTAGTTACAAAAATAGAGACTGTTTTCAAGCGAATTTTCAATATTATTTAAAAATATGATCAAAAAACTGTGAGATTTCATGAAATGTGTTAATCAATTCAATTACAAAAATAATTAAGAAAAAATCTATATATTATTTCATTACCTCATTAGATAAAAATGAAACAAATAATTAATGAATAAAGTAATTGATGAGTAATAACATTATTTGTTAGATTCAATTAAAATTTTTATTAAATAAATTATTATAAATAATTGAAATTTAAATTAAAAATTTGCTATTAAAATCAAAAATTAACAATAAAATTTAAATACGCCCTTAATCCTATCCGGTAATATAAATTGATATTGTGGTGAAATTTGGTCGAATTAACTTCCGTTAGACTCGAAGTTATGCATAAAAACTTTTTTCATGACCGCTTGAGAATTTATCACAGGTTCCATATAAATACTCCTCCAGAAATGCCAGCCAATTATATTTTTATATTGTGATGTTTGTTTCATAACTTACCAAAGATCCAATATAAAACTTCCTCCCGAAAAGCCAAAAACCGAAAGGAATCATCATAATTTATTTCAGAAATGTGTCACAAGGTTACATATACATAAAAGTACATGAATACTTACATATCGCACGGCTTCCTCTAAAGAGAGTCAACACGAGATTTTTCGATTTTCACTTTTTGCAAGAAATCGATCGATGTACAGTGGTCACTGCAGGCGCGGATTCAGGGGGGGGGGGGAAATAAGGAAATTTCCCCCCCCCTAAATTCTAAAAATATGTTTGGTTTCTCTCGATAATACAAGAATTCCCAATAATAATATTTTTTATATGCACAAAATTTTAGGAAATCCCAGCAAAGTTTTTTTTTGTTTTTTTATTGAATCTAACGAAATTTTCAATCAGTATCCAAAACTAATTTCTAATAGTTATTTATTAGATATTTCCAATGAAACATCTAGTTTACTGTATTTTAATACTTATTATTCTACATTCAATCCCAGCAGCTGAAACTGACGAATGCTTTGTAGCGCGACAAAGTTCAAAAATTTGAATCTTGTACTTCAACTTCAACTGCAACGATTACTACAACTACGTATTCTGTTGACATTACTTTAAAACTTCCGTTTTAACTTTTGCCAGCTGGCAGCGCTATTCGAAACGTTGTACTACAGCGACTATTCTGTTCTCCACTTAAACGTTTGACTTGAAAATGCGTGCGGTTGAATTATTAATAAGCCTTAGTATACGCAATATTTATGTATATATGTGTTATATGAATCAAAATTCTATTCGATAATTTTTGACATACAACAAAATATTATTAGGAAAGCATTTATTGGCTTTGTTGTAAACGCATTTGAAGAGGCTTCAAAGGATATTGATAATGACGTTGATGTGTAAATTGATGCGAAGGCACTATCATCAATAGTTCTAAAAGCTTTGACAAAGTTTAGTCTGGACCTAAAAAATTGTGTAGGAAATGGAACAGATGGGTGTCCTCTGATGTCATCAGAAAAGGGAGCTGTTATAAAATTCTGGACAAATGCAAAACAAACGCTTGCTATTCTCATAAATCAAACAACTCAATTTTAAAAAGCAACAAAATGCCATTAATACAATTAGTTGTATCATTTGTTAAAGAAACGACAATTTTTTTAATATAATCATCCCAAGCGAAACACAGTTTAAGCAAAGTATTTGGAAGCCAAACTTTCTACATTATGCGAGACAAGATGGTTTACATTTTACACCTTGCAACAAGTGTACATCATATAGTAGAAGCTTTGGAAAAAATATCTGAGTAAAAAGGTAGATATACTTTATCAAAAGCCTTATATTAAGGAACTCGGTTGGTACTTTTGTATTCATTTACGGAATTAACATATTAAATGTAATACTTATTGTATCACAGCCGGTTAGTATCATTTTACACAAGCACGATATAGATCTTCAAAAAGGATCAAGAAATAAAGCCGAAGAACTATTTAAAGCGATTTTTGAAAAAGTTAAAGTTATCTGCGTTCAAATCAAGGTTCAAATCACATTCAAAATGTTGAAGATTTCTACCCAGTTGTAGGTTACAATCCTCTTTTTGCATTTATTTTAGAAGATCTCAAAACACGTTTCCCAATAGATATCCTAAATGTATTGAACATACCTAAACTTCTACCTCAAAGTGTAATCAAGTCAAATACAGATACAAAACTTTTAAAATCACAAATACCTGATGAGCTGATTATGTTTGATAAAAGAGGTAGATAAACACCTACTAACATCTAAACTTGAGTCTGACCTGTTGCATTTGCAACAAACATGGGAAATATCTGAAAATCTATCAGATAACGTTGTAGATGCTTTAATAAACTGTGATTCTACCGAAATCTAAGAAAAATAATTCAAATTTTCGTTTCAATGCTCGTCAGCAGGGCAAGTTTAAAATGTCACGAAAAATGGTTAAAAATGGCTGGCAAAATGGCAAAAATAAACATGTTTTTTAAGAAACATTTATTTTATTAAGTTTTTATTGTAAGTTCAATAGTATGTTTCTTCAAATTGTCCAAAAAAAAAATTCTTGTGGCAAAACGCAAGAATTTGGAAGTTGTTTTTAATACACTTTTAATCTAATTTTTGTTATAAAATTCTGTTAAATAAAGAAATATTTTTATAATATTTGTCATAAAATTTTTTTATCAGGGAAATCTGATTAAAGAACGACGTTTAAAGTTCTTGCGTTTTGAGTCTTCGATTTCTAGAACACCCCTGATAATTTCCTGTTGTCACATAAAACAGTTCTATAAATGAAAAACACTCTTTCAACGTCACGAGATGTAACTGGAGCATATTTGAACACTAAAAGTTCAGATGGAGAAAGGTTGTCAATAAATTCATCCGTCTCACTTTCATTAAATCAAAACACTTATTTAAAATTGAAATGCCAAGCCATATAGATTTTTCAGGAGTATTGAATAATTTACCGACAACTTTTCAACAAAATCTTTTTAACTGACATCTTGTATTATTTAACTTAGCACTGCCAATTAAGCCAAAGCTTTCATTCATAGAAATCGCTTTCGTTTGTAACTTCAAGAGGCTTGAGCAGATGCATTGAAAGTACCTTTTACGTTTTGCATTATTCAGCTAGCATTTTTAATAGATTCTGCCTCATATTCGCTAAGCTTATTTAAAAATTTTTTTCTAGGTTGCAAAAAGGTATTTGGCAAGCTGGACCAAAAATTACTTTTTAAAATTGAAGAAATGGCAAAAATGGCATATGCCATAAAAAACTTGCCCTACTCTTCAGTAATGCTGCGAGAGAGAGGTCATTTCTTACCCGTCGTCTAATAAAAACATGGCTCAGATCAACAATGACAGAAGAAAGACTGTACTATCTAAATTCGCCTCACGAGGAAATCATAAATTGCTTATTTAAAAAAATCAATTTATAATGAACTGACCTTATATTTCATTTAACCATATTGTTGAGTTTTTTTTAATATAATATACACATATTAATTTTAATAAACTTTTAAAAACAAATTTTTTACTTTTTTGTATCAAAAAAAATTTTCCCCCCCTAAGGCTCGAGCTGGATCCGCGCCTGGCACTCAGTAAGGAAGCAGTAATGTGATAGCCGTAGTAAGTTATAGCAGCAGAACAAGAAACAAGTAAGAAAGTATAGTCCGTCAAGCACGACCATATGATAACCTAAACTACAGTATTTGAAAAATAACTTGATAGTTTACCTTATTGGTACCCTTGCCCATGGGACTTGGCAGAACCAAATTATTTTATGAGGTTACGATTCAAGTAAATGAAAGTTCTTTGTGCCGAATATATTTATATATGAGAGTTGTTTGCCCTTTTAGTGATTTTATGATGGATGCTTATATGGGACCTATGGATAATTTTGGACCTACCAACACAGCAATTTGTCATGACATAGTAGCTATCGTAAAAATGTTTATCGCCAATTTGTGTGATAATACCAAAATTTATAAAAAAAGCTATTTTTGGGTTCTGTATGGGATATGTGATCAAATATGGACCGTTTCCAATTAAATTTGAAAAGATGATTTAAATTGAACTTAAAATAAGTTTGTAACAAATTTTATCTAAACACCAACATAATTAGATGGTTTAAGGATAAAAAGACTCCATTCCGGAAAAAAGCTTGTATGGGAGCTATGTGAAATTATGGACCAATTTGCAATAGGCTTGGTCCTTGTGTCAATTAGAACCTATGTACCAAATTTCATCAAATTATCTCAAACATTGCGACCTGTAATTTGCTCACAAGGTTTACATGACAACCAGCCAGGCGGACGGATGGATATCATTAGATCGCGTCTGAGAGTAGTTCTGCTTCGATCGGTATGCCTTCCGGTGTGTTTAGGACTAATATTTAAAGGTGTTACAAAAATTTGCACAAACGCATAATACCGTCTCTAAAATTGTGATGTGGGTATAAAAAACGAAAAAGGTTCACAAAATTGGTTTGGTTTTATATTGCTACAAGTACTCTAACTAAAATAATTATTCTCTTTCTATTGTTGGTATTCATCAACAACAACATCATTGCCATTATCATCCTTACAGTGTAACAACAACTGAACTAAAAAGTTACACGGCTCTTTGGCCACAATTGTTCTTAGCCATCATAAATCAACCAAAGAAATTTTTTCGGGAAGTTTATGTTGAAACCTTATACAAATAATTGTCCTCAATGGAATCAAAGTAGGCCTAGAATCTAATTAGGAAGGTCATATTATAGTGGTTCGTTTATTACTTTACGTTGTCTCCATACAAGTGCCCCTCTGAAATAGGGATTTATCGGAATGTTTATATGGCTAAAAGAAGCAAACGGGTTTGAATGACGTATAAGCTCTTTACTTTTAAGCTCAATTTTATTTGATTAAATTTCTTAATTGATTAATAGGGAATTTGGTTTTTTTAGACACTTGAAAAATAACCTTGGGTAAGTTGAAATGCGGCTAGTTTCGCATAATCGCGCTGTTTTTATAATTATACGAGAGTTACACAAAAATTAAATGGTAAAAAAAATTGTCCTAAGACGTAGAAAACTGTATAAAATTTAAATAATTATTCAGCAAGTGGCAACACTGCACCCCATTCATATAAAAAATGTGTAAGAGAGTATGATTGTATTAGAAAGCGAGAGAAAGTGGGGGAGGTCGGGGAATAAACATGCTCTCAGCTAATATTCACATAAGTGTATTTGTACACTTATTTGTACTTCTAGCATCATGCACTTAACCGTTACTTTGGCGACCTTTGTGTTGTTACACAATTATTTTATTTAATATTTTAGTTTACTTTTTTTTTGTTGTTTACACACATGTGTACTCAGCAATGACCCAGTTGGTCATGTCTTGAAGACATTCTTAACGACGCGTGTACTAACGACCATAGAAAATCCCTGACGACGCGTTAATGACTTTTTCACACAAGTGGCCGGAAAATCGTTCACGATCTTTGACACCCATTATCGATCATATGTCGTTGACGATCATATGGGCGACACAGTCGTTGACGATATTGTGGGCGACACTGTCGGTGACGATATATAGGCAATATAGCTTGTTATGTCATTGAGAGTTATATCCTGAGCGCGCCCGGGTCCAGGGATTACGTCTAGGGAGAGCTGGTCAGGTCATGGCAGATTGTTTTTCTATTTTTTAACTGATGTCTCCTGGATAATGGGCACGGGTAAAGGGATCTGCCTTGAGGATATAGATACTAAAAGGTCACGTATGCTTCCTGATGACTGCATGATTTTGAAGGCCGTAGAATTGGCAAGGGGTAACATTGCTGGTGCTCGAAGGTCTCTATATATGTGGACAGATTCTAGAGCCTTGATAGGTACTAGCCCCCTGCACAAATGGATTTGTACTTAAAAGGTACATATGATCTAGCAAAGCATGAACACATAGAGGGAGTTCACACCGTGTATTTTCAGACATGTCTAACAAACACGTCTGTTTTGTTTGTAGGCGATCGGGGTAGAGAAGAAAGAGGGGTAGCAAAACAGACATGACATGCTTATATGAATTTTCATGTTTTCAATTTGTATGCATATGTAAATTAGACTACAAGATATGAAAGCAGACATGTTTGGAAAGACATCGTGAAAAGACAAAAGTTTTTTGTTCAAAAGAGAAGGCCAAAAACAGACATGTCTGGAAAGACACCGTGTAAATGCCCTCTTACTCGAACTATAATAAAAAACAAGGTACATGTTTTTGAGAACAACAAAATTAGCGAGTAACTATTGGTTGTTACTCGACTTTGTTTGTGATTGCTAACCACTTGTTCGTTTTTCTCTCTCACTTGACCATTCATAAAACGAGCGGTCGAGTATCATGCAACAGCCAAACTTCACTACACGCAAAGAAAAAACATGGTTGTGGTAAACATATTCTAAGAGCAACATATTATGATAAGATTCATGATTGTAGTCACCATATTACGATTGTTATTAAATCATATTATGACCAAATATGTTCGTAATATTACATCATAATATTTTTCCCTTAATCATATTGTTATCCTGTTAATCATAAAACGTTAAGAAGTTATAATATTACTGTCATGGTAATCATAATAAGTTAAGAAGTAATCATATTATTGTCATGGCAATCATAATTAGTTTAGAAGTAATCATATTATTGTCATGGCAATCATAATAAGTTTAGAAGTAATCATATTATTGTCATGCCAATCATAATAAGTTTAGAAGTAATCATATTATTGTCATGGCAATCATAATAAGTTTAGAAGTAATCATATTATTGTCATGGCAATCATAATTAGTTTAGAAGTAATCATATTATTGTCATGGCAATCATAATAAGTTTAGAAGTAATCATATTATTGTCATGCCAATCATAATAAGTTTAGAAGTAATCATATTATTGTCATGCCAATCATAATAAGTTTAGAAGTAATCATATTATTGTCATGGCAATCATAATAAGTTTAGAAGTATTCGTATTATGATGCAAAGTGATATGAACTGTTATGCATAAATTTTTTACATCATAATATTATACAACTTTAAACATAATATTTTTATTGGAAAAAAATACTTATGATAAAATAAAAAACATAATATAGTTACTGTAATCTTTTTGTCGTAGGTCGCAATTATTTATAAATTATTTTATGGAGTTTTCATTATTTTTCTCTTAAAATAACACAAAACTTACCAGTAATGGTTAATATTTTGCATCAATATTTTACAAATTTTTCCACCACTTTAAGATTATTAAAATTTTTTAGCAAAGATATTTTATTTTGTGACACTACAACCCTTTTTTAATGTTTTTTCCTTATTTTTTTTGGTAATTTCTTGTTTATTTCAATGGTTATTTTGTTATTTTTTTTTTAATATTTTTCTTTTTTTTTTAATTTTTTGTTTATTTTAATGGTTATTTTTTATTATTTAGCCACTCACTAACAAATAATTCGATATGTTTATGTAAAACACGACACAACTGATACAAAATTATTTTACAAATGGCGATACCAAAATATTATTAGAGTAACGATATTTTGATTGCATCTTAAACTTATTATGATAAATGTATATAAAGTTATCATGTTATGGCTATTAAATATCATGTTATGGCTTTGAGTAATATAATATGTTTTGAAAGTAATCATAATTTAGTTGTTAGAAAAATAATTATTTTTCGGTCAACAATACTCAAATTTATAATTGCGATAAACATTAATATGTTTACAGTAACTATAATATTGCTGATATTTAATTAAAATAACAATTATTTGTGTACAACAACAATATATTGTTACAATAAACACAGTGTAGTTGCCGTAACCATGCCCAACCATATTTTTTCTCTGCGTGTAGGTACTTTCAGAACCACGTGAAGTTTTGCAAACATTAAAAACAAAAAATATTGTTCCATGCATTTAATCTTTTTTAACTGTTAAGCTTAATAAAAAAAATGGATATAAATGAGGCATGTTTATAACTTTATTAATTTAGATCATTTAGATTTTTAAATATGGCAATGTAGTCAGCAGGAACAATAATTTGTTTGTGCTTCCTGACCCATCGCTTCACGTAGATATGTATGTTCAAATTCATAATTGAAGCATAGCCGCGAATAACGTTCTGTTACAAAATAATCAGGATAGCAAAAAACGTTTTTAACAGGCAGGATAATTTATTTGTTTAATTAAATTTTTTTTTTTTATTAAAAATATTAAGAAATTTGTAATACAAATTTACATTTTTTTTTAGTAGAGGACAACGTAAGAAACCATTGCATAAATTTTGTCGTCAATGCGGTTTGAAACACGACAAAATGCATGCAATGGTCACTTACGTTGTCCTCAATAAGGTATTACTCAAGGCAAATTGGAGAAAATTTATCTAAAAAAGTCGGAAATACGGGTTTTAACACGACAAAATACACGTTTTGTTGCTTAAGTTGTCGTTATCAATGTTAAATAGGCGACAAATTCAAATAATTCGCGAAGAAATCGTTGACGACATTTGTGTCTTGGACTATTTTGCCAACTGGGGATGCATGCCATCCACACAAACACTTGCTTAAATTCATATATACACCTTGTAGGTTGTATGTACTCGTATTTATGTACATTGGTTTACACAGCCTTGTATACTTATTCAGTTTTCCCAAATGCTCTCATACAATTATACACATGTGTTTGCACAGCCATTTGCAATATCACTTTCGTTTCAATGTGTGTGTTTGTGTGTGTTTGTGTATGCGTGAATGTCAAATTGTTTGCGGATGCATAATGTGAAGTAACTTGTGTTATAATGCATTTAAATCCTTGATAATTCTCTTTCTGTTTTTACAATTTTAATGATTGGATACATATTTACATACAAACATATGTGCATAAATATTTATTATTAACTTTTGTTGGTTTGTTCTATTCTTTATTTTGTCACTTTTCTTTTATTTCTATGTAAGTATGTATGTACTACATACAATTGGTTGTTATGCGAACGTATGATGTTTTGCCATAAATTGTAGCATATTTTTAGGAAGTGGTTATGATGGCGTATGAGTTACTTTTAAATTAATGTTATTTAATGATATTTATACGGAAAATATTTCAAAATTATGTAATTTTAATGTTAAATATAATATTTTAAAATGTTCTAAAACAAATTAAAACAAAACATTTACATGAAGATTATTCGAATTTTTATTGAACTACGAAGAGAAAAGTTCGGCAAATATGAATGAAAAATGATGTAGATTTTTTTCATCAAAGTTTTTTATCACTTTTTGGCAAAATGGCAGGTCTATTTCGTTAATCACATCACGGATTTCAGATTTAAGGCTGCTATCGATTCGATTGGCTCCGTATAGACTCTATCCTTAACATAGATCCACAACAGTACTATGGAGCTATTTTCAGTACTTTTACCTTTCAAAAATACCATGGTTTTCCCACGTCCGATTGAGTACTCTTTTCTTGATATGCTTCTTTTTTAGAAATTTAGCGTTGATATTATTTTTAACCTGGACAACCAGTTGTGGAGTCGTCAACAAAAACTACTAACTCCGACTCCATCCGCTGAAATTCCAACCCTATTCCTACTCTAACCTAAATGCTAAAAGTAAGTATATGAGACTAGTCCTAATTTGACTTTAAACTCTTTTTTTACGCAGTACCTTTGAAATGGTTAAATATAGCAAGAAAAGGATTTTGGAATAGTAAGATTTAGCATCGCAAATTTCAAAGTATTTTTATTTTGGAAATTATTAGAATATTTTTTTTTCAAAAACCTCAACACCGACTCCACAGCCCTGATGACAAATTTTTTCTTACCAAAAGGTTAATGCAACACTGCTAGTTGGTGTATTTTAATGTCAGATATTCTCATCAGAAATTTTATGTTGAAATTTTGCCAGCTCGGTCCGTAAATGGCTTAGATATGGGGAAAAAAAATTATGTATTTTAGTTTTATATTTTTAAGTTTATTTTTTTACCAAAAAAAATATGTTTGAAAAAATTACCAAAACGTTGAAAAAGGTTCTCTTTTGTTTGTTCGTCAGTACCATACAAATTTTTAAATTTCCATTACTGCTCCACTTAAAATAATCCAGTGGTGTTATCGGGAAATTTGGTTTGCAATAAATTTATCGTTTCCATTGGCTGTGTTTAATGTAAATTTAGCAGAAACACCATTTTCATAGTGGATTTTAATTATTTTAATGCGAAATTGAATTCATTGTAACAACCTTGCAGATAATATTGGACTACGTGATCCATTTTAATTTAATGGAATACTCCCTGGACTGGTCCAATGTTATGCAAGCATGGACCATGTCATTGTTAAAAAGTCTTTGTAGTGAGACGACATGTCTTCGTTTTTTAACGACATGTTTTCGTTTTGAAATGAAGTTAAAACTAATCCTCTGGAGTATACCATAGAGTAGTTTCAAAACTAGTCCACAAGAGTATGTATGAACACGTAGTAGTTTTCAGACCACTCCGTTGTAATGCAAAACAGGGTTATATGGCCCACTCCTAGGACATCGTAATGTTAAATGGACCACCATTTAACCATATATTTGGAGTATTTTTAAAGTACTCCTACTCCTTTATAGACTACCCTTAACATGCATGTATGGAATAGTCTCGTTATCTGCAGGGAATTGCCAATGCATCTTTAACGAAGACGTCAAAAAACTTAATGTCAAAATTATCATGTTGTTGGTGTTGCCATAATTAAAAAACAAAGCTTTTATTGAAGAAACCTTTATAACTTATAACTTTAGAACAGTAAAATTTTTAATTGCTCTGTTAATTAAGGTGTTGACCATTTTTTTTAGAAGCATTTTTTCTTTCTGCCATTAAATGGATTCAAGGCCAAAAGATTTGCTTATATTTATACTGCTGTGTTCATACAAATATTTTTAATTTAATGAAGGTTTACAAAACGAATTTTCCATGATAATTTTACTTAATAAACGTTTGTTATAGTAAATAAGTGCTTGTGAATACGGGGATTAGCGAATCAAACCAATTTCTTATACATTTTGGATGAAGAGAAGCTTTTTCCAAATATGTAGATCATTTTACTTTGATTGTAGTAAATGTAGTGAGATAGAGAAAGGTTATCTTGGTCGAGTTATCTTGGATCTAGTTTAAGTAGCAATCCTGCAGGAAATGTCAATAGTGAATCTGTACTGACTCAATATTGACACAGACTTTTTATACCCCAGCCAATGTTATTTACTATAGACATTTAACATGTGCATGTCATTTTAAATCTACTTTTGACGTTGGTACTACTGACTAGGTAGTTCCTTTGGGAACATATGTAGACATTGCAACCAGAGAATCACTAGTACATTTTAGTAAATGTAGTCTACACTTTTTGTACGAATACGAAATCATAACAATCTTTTTTTATTATTTCTTCAACTTTTATAGGAATTGTACTTCTCAGTTGTTATTGATAAAATCTTTTTCGTATCAAAGCCAAATATAGTGGCAAATGTAGTGTAGTGTAGACACTTCGCTGACAATGTCACCAAAATAGTCGACAAAACTGGTCACTTGAAAACACTTGCACCCAGGTTTCCTTCAGGGACATAATTGCTTTAAAAAAAATTTCAATAATTCTGAACGTCTAATTTTGGATCTCTTTTTCGAATATTGCTAGCCACGTAACAGCAGAAAACTTTACGTAGTCCCGCAGAAAACAATCGAGAGTATCAAATTTCTTGAAATCAACTCGCCAAATTTTGATTTCAATAAGTCGTATGTTAAAACCATTAATGAGATCCAATGATGCCACCAATGTGTAAACCGCAAACAGTGCATTTTCCTGAATTTAAGGGATTGCTGTGCATTGGTCTCATACAATATGCGGATTTTTTTTTATCTAGCGCCCATACAAAAATATGCTAAAGGAATAAGGATTTTGAGACACTTATTCTTATTTTAATATAACAAATTCTTTAATTTACCAAAACAATTTTTCATTTATAATCATTTCTGTAAATGGTTTCCATTTGAAACATAAAAAAAAACAAATAAGAAAGTATAGCCGGTCAAGTCCGATCATGTGATGTCCTTCATCACAGTATTAAAAAACAAATCTTTGAGAGTGACCCTATTCGGGACCCATGGGTAAGTATGGACCTGACAGAACAAAATTATGTTATGAGGTTAAAATTTATGTAAAAGTTCTTTGTGCCGAACATTATTTAAATATTTTCATCTATATGGGATTTGTTTGCCTTTAAGTGACTTTCGGATGGGGGCTAACACAATATTTTATCTTATCTTACTGACAGATCTCAATTTGTAAATATCAATGATCAGAGTTCTAATTTACTTGCAATTACTTCCGGTGTGCCTCAGGGTTCAGTCTTGGGACCACTTCTTTTTATCTTATATATTAATGACTTGCCAGCCCAATTGGATTCTGAATGCTGCAGATCATTGTTATTTGCTGATGATGTTATGCTCCTGTTTAATAGCAACAGAAATGATGTTGACACTTTTAGCTGTAAAATTAATTATTACCTTGGTCGCTTTTCATCATGGTCATCTGCGAATTCTTTGGTTGTTAATACTACTAAAACGAAAGCCCTAGTATTTGGTTATGGTGATTTATATTTGCACAACCTACGCATTTCCATATCTGGTTCTTCAGTTGTATTTGTTGATAAACTTAAATGTTTAGGTATCTATATTGACAAACGCCTAACTTTTGAAAACCATATTGACCACCTCTGTTGTAAAATTTCTGGAATATTACGTAAACTGTACTCAACAAACACCTACTTGCCCTTTCGTATAAGATGTTGTCTTGCTCATTCTCTTTTAATTTCGAATATACTATATGGTCTTGAGGTTTTTACGGGTACATTTTCCTATGTGATTTCTAAATTAAATAGGATGGTTAATATGATCGTTCGATTTGTTTATAGTATTCGAGTACGTGAACATATTTCTGAATATGTTAAACTTTTCCTTGGCTGTTCATTCCACAATTTGATACAACGTCGAAATTTGATATTTTTTTACAGGATAATTAAAACTGGGTTGCCTACACCACTTTGCTCTAAATTTAGCTTTTCTCGTTCTACTACGAACCCGCAAGTTTTGATTCCGAGAATTAATAATGGATTCTATGAACATTCGTTTATTGTAAGAGCTGCGCGTAGTTGGAACTGGTTGCCTCTGAAACTTAAAATTTTTTCTCATTCTAACAATGCATTCCGCCTAAAACTTTATAGAATACTTTGTAATTAACTTTAAGGTTAGTTACAGATCATTTTATTAGATTGATATCTCACTTAATTATTTGAATAAAAATCATTTGTTTTTATATGCATTTGTTTGTGTTTTAAATATATATTTACAAATGTATAATAAAACTTTTTGCACTTCTGGGATCTTTTGTTTTCTGTGTTTTTTTCTTTTATTTTTTATTGGTTGGGGAACCGAAAAAAAACTAAACCGTTTTTAGGAATTATTTAATTAAAATAATAAAATCATTTTTTTTTCTATTTTATTATGTATATTTTTAATCATTTTTGTGTTATTAGTTAGTTTATAACTGTATTCAGGCAAACTGCTTTGTAATATATATTTTAATTGGCCAAGAGTGGCTATAAGCAGGGAAACCAGAAATATGCTCTATAAACGCGCTTTATGCGCATAAAATATGCAGTAAAAACTTGAAAATATGCCCTGAAAAACAATTTAATAACAGTTTAACAGATTTACAACAATCCTAAAATTATAATCGGTAAAGCCCAAGCACCACAGTATTTACAGACGAATTTTCGAGATTTTACCCTATTTTTTTTGTAAACGATGGGCAGGCATTCTTATTTGTAAGATTTTTTGTCTTAAAAGGATTGTAGGGACGGTCGCTAAATTCTTTATTAACGTTAACATTTAAAAGGAAGTTACAGCTATTTATAGATGGGAGCTTTGGGTAAATGTGAACTGTTTCGAAAAGAAAAGTTAAACTCACTGTTTATTGTTGTTGTTTTTGTTTAAGCTTTGATATTGTTACAAGTAAAACTGAGGTTTATAATTCTTATTCGCTTAACAGTTTTGTTTGTATAATATCTTTAGCTTTTCTAAAATCTTTGGATGAAGTTTCCTGACGATCTGGCCTAAGCAACCAGTGAAATGCGCATTGGAATAGCTTATACCTTCAACAATAAATTTCAGTTTCTCAATAGTATGAAATGGGAATTTAGCACGTTTGAAAGAAACCTTGTTAATTAATTTTTGAATCCCAAAAAAAACTTTAAAAAGAATTTAATTTGCTGTAAATTAGTTTTGGGGCGAATTTGATCTAAATACCAACATAACAAGATGATTTACAAACACAAAGAGCCTAATGGGGAATATGTGAAATTATTAGTCTTTTATTTACATAGACTTCGTCTTTAGGACAACTAAAATTGTAGGAAGGAGGAATAAATCTTCCTTTCTAAGAGGGGTTTTTTATTGTGTAATGTTTTTTTTTATTTATTATTAAAGCAAATTCGTACCAGACGATTAACGTCCTAGTCGAATAATACTTTACTAATTACTAATATAAAGGGTCTGATCGGACTGTATAAGTCTTAATCTGACCTCTTTTGTTTTTAGTTTATTTTATTATTTTTTTTATTAAAGAAAAGACCGCTAAATTTTTATGGACTTTACTAGTCAACAGTTCATAGGCGAATGAATTTTATTTTTAAAATTATTTAACTCTAGGCTTTAAACAAAATTATAAAATAATACCGTTAATCCTTTTAAATAAAAATGAGAATAAATTGAGTGCAATTGCAATGGAATGCATTGTTAAGACAAACAACATAAACAGAAATAAACAAGTTTCAATGAGTAATAATTTAATGAGCATGTAAATAAAAATTAAGCAATACAAATTGAGTAAGTTATGATAAAGTATTGGAAAGAAATGAGTGTGATAGTAAAATAATATAAAGGTTACAGTCAGTTAAATTTAAATAAACGCACATGTATTATTAAAATAAATTTACCAACAAATAAAAAGGTTAACATAATAATTGAATTTATAACAAAATAATAAGGTAAAACATAACATTAAAGTTTACACATAATAATTAAATTAATAGATAATGCTGTTCCGCTACAAAATGTATTTACTAAATTTGATTAAATTATCTACAAGATTGCAAGTTTAACATGGACAGACAACCAGCCATACGGACGGATAGACATCGTTAGATCACTTTAAAAAGTGATTCTGAGTCTATCGGTTTACTAAAAGATTGTTTAATATTTCTATGCATTACACACATCGCCAAAAACGTATATAATTTTAAAGTTTCGAGCAAAAATTAAATGTCGAAATTAAAGCAACATGTTGGGTATAAAGATAATATTTAAAACAGAAAAGCCAAAATTTCGCAAAAAAAAAATTTTGTTTTATTGCTGCGAAATAGGCATAGGTTAACCAATAATAAGCTGACGATATGAAAAAAATTTAACATGTATCAAAATATGCCTCAAAATGCAAAAATATGCACTATAAAATGCTGCAAAAATACTCGTTTAACTTAATTATGCATAAAAATGCTGCAAACAGTAAAATAAACACTAACAAATCGATGCCAAAATTCATTAAAAGCTATAAAACGGATAAATATATTGCTTCGGCCTTAGTTGGTCGCACAAGGAAAAAACAAGCAATTGTATATTTTTGGTTTCCCTGGTTATAAATTATAAATAAAATTTGTTTTCGGGAGTAGTATTTGGATGGAAGCTGTGGCAAATGTGTAACGATTTCAATAAAATTTGGCAAAATTATTTAGATTGCAATCAAATAAGATTGGACCAAAATAATAATATGGTTTATGGGCGCAGCCAGTCAGCATGACGGACATCGTTAGATCGACTCAGAAGTGATTGAAGTGCCAATCGGTATATTTAAATATACTAAATATTTCATGGTATAACAAACACCGTTATATTGTGGTGTGGGTATAAAAATGTTAACTTCAAAGTTTTGTTTGTTTTTACAACAAAACAAAACTTTTTTGTTTGCCATTTGTCTCATTATGAACATGTGTGTTTGTAGCTTAATATACAAAATGTATTTTGTTGCCACAAAAAGTTCTTTAGTTTGTTTAAAGGAATATGCTGCAATTTCTTCCCTAACTAACAAAGTTAACAGATGCATTTAAAATGGCAACACACACCCACACATTTATGTTTAACAAATCTTTGACAAATGTATCAATTAAAACAAACCCAGTAGTTCTGATAAAAAAGAAATACTTCTCCAAGGTTGAAAATCAATTGCCGTTTTTTAGTTGAGTAATAAATTCAATTTAGCAAATATTGTGCCCTGTCATTTTAAATATTCATCTTATTACTTAATTTACCTCAAGTAATCTATCTTGGAGTTACATTTACCTTTAACGTAATATAGTTTGGTTTGCAAAGAGTCAAATAAATGCTGTAACGTTGCCAATCATTAAAATCTTGTTCAGATAACAGTACAGTAAGTCAAAATTACCGAAGGGGTTTGAATTGCATTCAGTATTTTGTAAAGAAGACTTGGGGAATTGAAAATGGAGCAGAACTCAATTGAACAACGTGCCCAAATTCTTGAGCTTTATTTTTCAATTCAATTTTTCAATCCATTGTTTTGACGAATTATTTCGCGTACAAGTGATTTTAATTGGCCTCCGCGTTCGCCGGATTAACACGCCCCAGAATGTTTTCTTTAGGGTTATTTGAAAGGAAAAGCCTACATTCATAAGCGTAGAAGTATCCAGCAATTAAAAAGAATATACGCGACGTTATAAAGAACATAACACCTGAAGTTTTGCGAAAGGTTATGGAAAATGTGTGAAAGTGCACGAATTTGCGAAGCAGAAAATGGCCACCACTTGCGAGATATTATTTATCATAACTAAACTAAGAATATTCCCCATTTATATACTGTATTAAAAAAAATTAATAAATATTTCTTAAATAAGACGTAATAACGAATTCAAACCTCTTCGCTAATTTTGGGCCACCCAGTATTAGGTTACCTCAGACATCAGTACAGTACGGTAGATAGAAAGTCAAGATTCATGGCAATTTGTATCTTTATAATACACTTGGTTTTCTATAAAAAATTATCATTGTATTTTGTTGTTGTTAACTGTCGCTAAAAAACAGTTATGTGTTTCTTTTTGTTTTAATTGGTATAAAGTTGCAATTCATAAAAGTCACTTAATTTTAGTTGTGCCACAAAATTTTGGAGTTTATATTAATAAGACTTGTGTCAGTTTAGAATTTGGCAAAAGTTGCAAAACTTGAGAAAAATTCAGCTAAAGTGGCATAACTCAAAATAATTTGGTAACTTGTGCAAATAATGCATAATGAAAAATGATACAACTAAAAATTGTTCATTATCTAGAGAATATAGTTACATATATTAAAATAAAACTTTTTAGATCGACATACATATGAATGGATTTTCTACTAAACGGTCCAAAGATTTGATTTTGACTATTTTTTCAGGCCAAAAACAGTTGTTTTTCGAGTTGAGTCAATTTTGATCTACATATCTGTGTGATATTCTTAATATAAATAATCTTACAATATTGGTTAATTTTGGAATATAAATTCAAAAAGATGAAAATAAAATATTTAGAAAAGCTTAAATAAAAATAGAAAATGGGAATTATTTCCTTTCATAGGTTACTTTATTATATTCAACATTTTTTTTTTCGAATTTATTCTATGAGCTAAATTTCAGTTATGTATTTTATTTATAAAGCTTTTTTGTAATAGTCCTATTCCTGGTAGTGTATAATGTCATTCCTAAAAATTAAAGGAATAGGACTATTACAAAAAAGCTTTATAAAATACATAACTGAAATTTAGCTCATAGAAAAAATTCGAAAAAATAAAAAAAGTTGAATTAAATAAATTATTTTATTCAAAATATTTGAAATTTATACATAGTTATTTGCTAATTATCGGTTATCCGAATAATATTTTATTCAATTATTCGGCTATTTTTTGGTTCGATTATTCGAATAATGTTTTACAAACAAATTTGTGTAAATCGAACTTTTTCAGTACGAAATTTTATTCTAATATTCGTTAATTGAATTTTTTTTTTTAATTTTATAGTTTAATTAATTGTTTTAATGTTCGAATAAAATTTTTATTCGACTGTAAGCAAAACGTTTTTATTCGACTGTTCAAAAAAAAAAAAAAAAAAAAAAAAATTAAGAACTCTTACTTTTTGTTTATTAATAACCGTTTTTATTCAATTGTTCGAAAAACATGTTAAACTTTAGGTAAAAGGGTATATAAGTACATACATACATATTTAATTTCTACAATGTTGACCTTTGATCCTAGAGAGAGCAAGTTTGAAAAATATATTCAAATAATTTTTGAATTATTGAATGTGCATACATTTATTTGAATACCTTGGGATAAAATGTGTGTAAGCTTGTGGCTTCTTTTATTTATAAGAGTTAAGCTTACACATACATACATACATAATGTAAAGGTACAGATATTTCACATTCAAATTATATTTGAATATTTAACTCATTTGACTTGAGTTGACTGAATTGAATGAGTTTTTGTTTGTTTTGTCTTTGGTTATTCTTTCATTTGTTTCGTTATTATTGTGTGCTCAACACAGTGTAGTTAAAAAACAAATGAGTGTGTTGAAATTACTTTTTATTTATTCTTGCAGACCTCTACCAGGTAGTTGGTATACATTTACGTTATACTTATATAGCCGGGATATCTCTTGATTGCTATTCAAATTCAGCCAGATCGATCCACAAATAGCTGGAATATGAGCAAAAACCCACGTCTGACCCATAAATACTTTGTTGTTGTTGTTGTTGTTGTTGTTTTTTATGTATATCTGGAGCACGACAAGAGCCAAAGTTTCCAAATTAGGTAAAAGCATTTTCGATAAAAATGCACAACAAACGACAAAATGTAGGCGGTGTTGGAGAAGTGGGCGTGCACAAAATAGATTTATTTATATCTAAAAAAGAAAAGTTGTCAAATTTTGGTACACATATGTAGCTCGGTTATCAACACAACCCCTTTTTAAAAATGGGCGGGATTGGAGAGGTGGACATGGCAACGTCCGTACGAGGGCATTTAAAAAGGATATTTTTAAATCGATCTATTTTCATCACATACCGCCAAATAATTTTTTTCCGATTGTTCCAATAAATTTTTTTATTTCGAACAATTTTTATTCGATTGTTCGAATAATATTTTACATATTCAATTATTCGAATATTTTATTTGATTATTCGAATATTTTATTTGATTATTCGAATATTTTATTCGATTATTCGAATGATGTTTTACAAAAAATTTTTATTTTATTTTTTTTTTTAAATTAACAGAGTAAAACCAAACGGTTATTCGCTAAAAAATTTTAATTTTCCCAACTTTAGTTTCCATTGTTATTGCCTCAACTCCTTAGAGAATTATATGTACATATGTATATGTAAATTCTCGAAGCCATTTTGCTTTAAATATATGCATGAAACACTTACTAAGTTTCACTTACACAAGCACACAGATTTGCATAAATGTGTCGTTTGCTATAATTATATGACGACCCCTTGCAATTTATATACTTAGTGAAAATTTTTATACAATTACCTTCTCTAAAAGCTCTGAGTCGAAGCAAACCAAATAAAATAAAGCACAAATGATGTAAAAAAAAGATAGTTTTAGTTTTAAATAGCATAATGTAGTTACTTGTGCTGTTGCAGCAGTTTACTCTGTTCTATTCTATTCTTTTCTATCTTGTTTGTTGTATTTTCCTTTAACATGTAAAACTTTGTTGTTTTAATGTTTTAGCTAGTCGCAACTTTTGTTTTCATTTTGTTTTGTTTTTACCTTTTTATGTGCGTCATACATTATCATACAAAGTAGTTTTTTGTGCAAAAAAGTTCCCATCTGTTTGGGTTTTCTTTCAGCGTTTAGGTTTTTTTTGTTTATTTATCTCTGTACATGCGGTATTTTGTATCAGAATTCGAGTTAAAAAAGATGGATAAGAAAAAGCAATGAACTGTTTTAATCCACGTCAAATAGTTACATCGTATTCAACTTGGTTACAGGGGGATAAATGCATGTTCATGCGTGAGTTTATGTGTGTGTCTAGTAATGGCGTATGATTAATATTTAAATAATGTTAGTATCTGTGAGACTTTATAAGGAAGCCGAGAGGTTGGAATGGTAACGTGCAAAAACTTACTTTATCCGAACATTTTTTTATTGTGTTTCTTTTTTGCAAACATTTAAAAATAAATTTCTTTGTCTTGCATGATTTTAGCTGTGAGATAAACATTTTTGTGACATTTTTTTTTATTTTTATTATACTTAAAAATTACAATAAGTTAAATGTTTTAAGAAGGCTAAAGCGTTTAAGTTCATTCTTTTATTAAAATAATATATTTAACACTTAAATATTAGTGTTATAATATACATATTATTAATTAAAGTAAAAAAGGTACAATATAACACATTAAGGCAATTCAAAAGGTGTTCTATTGTTTCATACTGATTGTATTTGCTATAATTTTATGAATATGACACTCATAAAAATATAGCACACAAAAGAACACTTTGTGAATTGCCTTAATATGTTTTTAATTAAATTGGAGAAAACATAAAATACTTTTTTATAGACTCTAAACTATTTGAATTTCAGAAGTAAAAAATTAAATACGTTTGTTTACGTTAATGGTATGCCACACATACACGTTTTTTCCTTTTGCTTTGTACCTATATGTGGTAGTAAATTTTTGACAACTAAAAAGAATCGTTTTTTGTTTTTGTATAAGTAAGCAGACCTGATAGATGGGCCTTGAGAATAACAAAATAAAAAAAAATTTTGTAAAAATTTTCATTTTACGAATGTTTGTTTTCTAGAAATGAAGTTTTCTAAAAAACTATTCGATTACTTTTATTTAATAATTGTGTTTTTAACAAACAAAATAACATAATATGATATTTAATTAATCTTACAAAAAATATAGTCGAGTAATCAAATAAATATTCAATTTGACAAATCGAATAAACATTAAACTTGATAAATAGAATAATAGTTTATACGATTCATCAAAACTCTATTATGTTCAATAATAAAAAAATAATCTACAATAATAATTATTATACACATTATGTTAATTAATCGAATGAATATGTTTGATAAATCACAAAAATTTTAAATTTTATTTAGCTAGAAAAAATATTTCATTAACTTAAAAAAAAAAAATTTTATTCCTTTTATGGAATAATCAAATAAAATTTTATTTAATTGATTAAACAAATTTATTCAAATAATAAAATACTGTTTTATTCGCCAAAATTATTGCAATAGTCGAACAATAAAGTCTCCAATTCTGGTGTTCTTAACTTAATTTTAAAAAGAACTTATGTTTGTTTGTTTTTGTTAGATTTTTTATTTGTGGAAGAAATATTCTTAGTATATACATACATATATGATGATATTTATATCAAAGTATAAAAAGAACTTATTTGAAATAGAATAGTTTTTATACAATTTGCAAAAAGAAGAAAATAATGTGTTTATTTAAGTTGATTGGTTATAAAATTAAAACTTGTTATTAGGGATGTACGATTAATCGAAATTGGTTTTACATCGCAATAGAGAGTAGTTGCCAGATATGAAGGGGATTTGATTAGAGCTTGCTAAAAACCGTTAAAATGTGAAACGGCGGTCTCGGTTTTTAAATGATTAAAATCGGTCGGTTTTGGTTCGGTTTTCGGTTTAAAAAATATCAAAGTAAGCATATATAATTTTTGTATGTTATCCATTTTTTTTAAATAGTTTCAATTAAGTTACTTTTATTAACCCTTAATTGTATACCTGGGCCTGGCCAGGCATTTTTTGAATTTTTTCCAGTTTTTTTTATATAATTATTAAGTATATTAGAACGAAACTTTATGTACATATTCCTCAATCCAAGTGTTTTTTTTACAAGTAAATGATGAATGAAATAAAAATTTTGTGCATATTGTAACCATCTGGGGGGCCCTGCAATTTAATGTATGTACTGCAGTAAATAAAAGCAAAATGAAACGTATCAAAAGCACACTTTCTTTACTGTTTTTTCGAAGAATTATTCTATTTCCCGACAAAATGTTTCTGCTATAGCTACAAAAACTCCATACAAAATACTAGTGGTCCCATCCAGACCCAGGTGGTAGTTTGTGCCACACAAATAAGGTGTTTACTTAAGAGGTAACATTTGTTCTTCTTTGTACTTATTTTATATTTTAAGAGTTATGAAATAACTTGCCATTGTTGTAGGCTGTTATGTACAAAGTTTTTATATATGAAGTTCGAGTATTATGTATAATTTGCAATTTCTTTAAGCATAAATATATTGTTAAAGTAAAAGCTAAAACTGAGGTTTTTTTTTGTCGGTTTTAAGGCATTTAAAACCGCGGTTTCGATTTCGGTTAAAACCGAACAAGATTTGATTACTATACAATTACATCACATATTGTCTGGAATTGTTTGCTATTTAAATCCATCCTCATCGGTTCTAATGGCTGCGATATGTGCAAAAGACCAAGACTGCTTCTAATTTTATCCATTAATTCCTTGTTCTTGTTTTATGTTTATCTTGAGATCGAAAAAAGCCAAAGTTTCCAAAAAGGTACAAGCATGGCTTGGCTTTCAATACAAAACATCCGACAAAAAAATGGGTGGAATTGGAAAAGTAGGCGGGGCACTTCCCATGTAAAGTCATTATAATATAATTATATTTCTTTACATCTTGAGCACGGCAAAAGCTTCCATATTAGGTACAAGCATTTTGCTTATCAAGTGGGCGTGGCAGAAAATAGATTTATTTATATCTAAAGAACGGTAAGAGAAAAATTGCCCGAATTCGGCACACAGCTGAGTTATTAATATATAACCTCTGTAAAAATGAGCAGGATTGGAGAAGTGAGCGTGGCACCATTCATACAAACACATTAGATATTTCTTGAGACTGGCAGGAGCCAGAGTTTCCAAATTACGTACAATAAATAAATGTGGGCGGGATTGGATAAGTGGGCGTGTTACAAAATAGATTTATTTATTTCTAATGAAGGGTATTTATATAACTTTCTGTACTTTCCGCACCATGGTGAAGGGTATAAATGCTTCGCCATAGGCGAATATAGCACTCTTACTTGTTTGTAAAGTTTATATTTCCATAATTAACTTTCAACTGCAGAGTATTATTTTATTAATAATAACAGGTCGACTTATACTTTTTTTATTTAATTACAATAAATAAAAATTTTTGTGTTAAATAATAATTATGTTTGTATGTAACTGAAAATAATAACTGACCATATTGGCAAACAATACAAAATATGCAATAGAAAAATAAAAAAAAAACACATTAATTTATAAACCAAAATTTTAATGGTTCTAACTTTTTATTGTTCTCTAATGAAACTTTGTTACGTTGGAGCTAGGGTATTCATTCGGTTAACCGTTAATCGGTTAACCGGTTTATTTGTACCCGATTAACCGACCGGTTAGTTTAAAATTGGCTATTTTCGATTAACGATTAAACCGGTTAATTTCAGTCGATTAATCGATTAACCGATGTTACAAAATAAGTAGTATTTTAACATAGTTTTTTATGTTTTTAACTATTTGTTTCGTATCATAATAAATAGTTTCGTATCATAATAGCAATTCGCAAATAAATTTTTGAAAAGTGTTCTGTGCTGAGCTTTGCCAGGACGAGTCAAATGATGACCTAACAACAGCAGAATCTCTCGCTAGGAACACAAACAATCATTTAACAGAATTTTCCGGAAAAATTTGAAGTGTAAACAATTTTAAAAAAATAAAACCGGACTGTAATGGCAAAATGGAAAATATTATATGCTTAGAGAAATCCTGGAAAAAGACTGAGAAATAAGGTATTCTGTATTATGGGCTGCTTTCGATTTCTCCAACATCTTTGATAAGTAAAAAAACCATTTGTTTTGCTCGTTTTAGTCCAAGAATTGGTTAATTAATCGATCGGTTAACCGATTAAAGCAAAAGTCCGATTAAATGAATACCCTAGTTGGAGCTCACCCATAAATACACATAGGGGAAATGAATATGAAATATTAACAAAATAATATGTCAACCCCTAAAAAATGCAAGAGTGTGGTAAATGACATCAACATAAACAAAAATAGAGAGCAAATTTGTGTACTCCCTAACATCGATACTACAGGGTGGCGCAGAATGAGCTTTATGTTTTAAATAAAAGGTGCGGCAAATATGGGCTTAGCGAATGCAACAGCGAATAATTAAATTAAATTCTTGCGAAAGCGAATGCGAATAGTTAAAATATTTTCCAAATTCATATGCAAATCAACTTTTTATATAAATATAATTGATGTTGCCATCCTTAGATATTCGCTTCCACTATTCGCAAATATTAGCGAATAGTTCGCAAATGCGAACCTGAATATTCGCCGCATTGCTTATTATTTTTTTTTTACTTTGACTGTGGATTCTAAAAAGTATATGTATACATTCTGGGCCCTTATGAGAAGAGAAATACATTTCGCGATGTCCGTCTGTTTTTCTCTCTGTGTGTTGGGTGAAATGGGTTTTCCAAAGACTCCAGATATAATGTGGACTACGTTGTTTTATATTCATAACACATAAAGATCGGTCTACAAATTGCTGAGATAAGACAAATAAACCTTGGCTGCCTCTTATTTTTACTTTTTGAAATCTTCTTAAAATTTATGATCTTTATCCTTTCACTTCTATCTGAAATATCTAAAAATCGGTGTATTCATAAAAATATCTACAATTTAATAAAGGTTTACAAAACAAAATGTCCTTAGTAAACGCTTGTTCAATAATCGTTCATAAATACGGGTGAAAGAGAATTAACTTCTAAAAATCAGCAAAACCAATCAGTTTTATCACCTGGCCACCATACAAGCGTCCTTCCGAATTTATGATTTTCGTTTGATAGGGTCCATAAAAAAAGAAAGATTGATAAAATTTAGTTCAAATATTTTCTAAAAATGAGTTTTGCTTGATTTTAAAAATCCGCCAAACGGCAAACCCCTCTGAAGTGATAGTGTGGTTACCATCGAAACATGTCAGGGCAACCTGTCCTTGAAACCTGGGTTCGATTCCCAGGTCAGTCAAGAATGAAAAATTATCAATTAATTTGAATGAATTTCACGTTGTAAAATTCCTTTCTTCATAAAAATTATTTAATGAAAATTTAATTTGATGAGCTTTAAAGGTAGTATTTTATCGGCCGTATAAAAAGTGTTCTATTATTACAACTTTACCTTAACATACCAGGTAGGATGAGCCTTAATGTACTTTGTCGTACACTTTAGGTTAAAGTAAAGTTTTAATAATGGAATACTTTTTACTAGGCTGGTTAAAGTCTACTTTTAGCTATCGCCAAGTTGTGAAAACGGGCCTAAGAATGTTAAAATTTAGAAAATTATATCCTGTAAGTCGTGGCCGTTTTCTGCTTCGCTCTTTTATTTTTTAAATATTTTCCATAAATTTGTAATGTAATGGCCATGGTTTCTTTTCGATTGCTGGTCTAACATTTCCAAAGAAAACTGTCCGGAGCTGTTAAATTCGTTTAACGTGGTTCTCACAAGCGATTTTGTGTGCATTATTTTTCATTACCCGAATAAGTCCTTTGCTATTGATGCAACCTACAGTATGTTATGTGGCTCGTAATTTGTTGAAATCACAAAAGTGGCCAAACAAAATTTTCCAACAACGCCCGATGTGAACCACCGTTGATAGAGATTGAAATCGAACGATAAAACGCAGTACACTTGAGTGGGTGTAATTGTTGCTAATGAACTACTCTTGGATTCTTCGCAGCTTAAATTTTACAGTATTGCATCCAAACAAATGGTTTATTGTTGACGCTGTGGGTGTAATCTGCACAGGACGGCGATGTGAATGCTGGGTCAACACAATTAGCCCAATCACTAATATTCCCAAGGTATTTTTTCTCACGAAAAATACTTTTCTCGTGAAATAATCCTTCAATTTTAAATTTCGCTGGAGCCAACAATTATTAAGTGGCATTATAGAAGTTGTTTTGCATTGCATTTAATTTTTTTTTTATCTGTGCCACAAGTTAAAGTAAGTTTTACAGTTGAGTGCAAAAGTAAAAGTGGTATATTAGGCGTTGCCGTTACCCTCTACCGAGAGTTAGGATATTTAAGTATAAAGCCTATTGCAAATTATAGAACGATCTTCACAAAATTTAATTGTGTGATTTCTAGTCTTATGGAACTATGACGACCCAAATTTTACTACAATAGCACTATTCATTGCAGTTTTATATCCGCCTAAAAGTGTTACGAATAATGCGTTTTCCTTAAGTAGGTTTATATTGGCTATTGGAAATTATGGACCGATAATCACGAAATTTAGAAGTATGATTTCTAGTCATATATAACGAGTTTCTGCAAAATTTAATAACAATCGGTCCTTTCCGTTGGTTTTGATCCACTTTTGGATTCATAACTGTTTTCCTTCTGAACTGATTGCGGGGGATTTCTATCCCAAATTGCTTGGTCGTTCGAAAGTGAGCGTGATTTCATTAGATGAACAGACAGACGGACATCGACTAATCGAATTACTCGAGGACCCAGAAAAAATATTTATATATATATTGTACACAGTATGACAAACTATGTATACCCTTATTCACCACTAGTGGTGGATTGTGTAATAAATAGCACATCCAGTGGTCGAATCACCGCATTCGATATCGAGTAAACTATCGTATTATTCTGCGTTCAATGGACACTGACGTATAGAATCAAAACTCGAAATATGTAATGTGTTTGGTTACTCGATATTGAATGCTATCATCTCAAATTAAGATACATTTCATACGATATCTAGTGTCATGATACCAATATAAAAAATTTCGATAAATCTGTTGATTCTTTTATTGTTTGAAACAATATCACTATTCTGTTTTGATTTTATGCTTTCCTTTTTAATGTGTTATTTCTCTTAGTTGCTATGAAAACAAATAAGCATAGAAAGTTAAATTGCTTGTTCAAAAAAATATATATTTATATAAGAAGTAACGTCGTACCAACAGCAAAGTATCGCCGATACCTGTGTATCGGAAAATATGAAGTATCGCCGATATATCGGTATTGGTATCGGTAGTTGTTACATCTCTTGTTTCTAGCGTCCCTTCAAAAATCCTACTTAAAGTTTTTTTACTGCCAGTTTTCAAAATTTGTTTTTGGTTTAAATGTTAGTTAAACGAATGAGTTTTGCGCTTGTGTTTTAAAAACAGGCATTTAAACTCTCTTCTGTTTTACAAGTGAATTTGTTTTTGGGGAAAAAAGTAAGAAATTTCATGCAAAGAAATCCCGCAGATTTTTATTCTTGATTGGGCTGTTGGTTTCAGACTCATATATCGCACTTGATCATAAAGGCTGTTAACTAAAAAATTTAGAAATTTTTTGTAGACGCAAAACAATTTTTAATTTACTATTAAAGGCAAATGAAAAAGAATTTTTTGATTACCAAAAAATAGACAAAATAAAACAAATAAAAATTTTGAATTAATACCCTCTTTATGATCAAGTGCGATATGTTATTCATTATGCGCCAGCCTGAACTCTTCATAATTTTTTTCTGAATTAGCGTTTAAAGGCAAACTAAGAAAAATCGCTTCATATACACAAGTCATACTTGTATCTTTCTTTATATATAAAACAGGATGTTTGTATGTATGTATGTAACGTTTGGACTCCAAAACGGCTGGGCCGATTTTGATGAAATTTTCAGGGATCTTCAGGCGGATGACGCTGTGAAATCTGATTTTTGATTTTCGGTCTGCAATTTTCATATTGCACCACCAATGACATGCACATATCGAGCCCTAACCGCGAAAATAACGTAAGCGACATAATTTTAAATTTTCGTATTTTTTAATATATTAGTTTATTGGCAACACTTGCATCATCTCCTAAAATTGTTGCTTTTTTTTATTTAATTTTTTTTTTGAAAGCCGTTATCATGTTTTTTAAAACGAGATATCAAACTCTTAAATCGGTTATGCAGTTCCGAAGATCTTTACAAAAAACCTCTGTTAATAATGATTCAATATCAAAATTTTTAAACTTTGGAAATGTTGCATTCAACAAATCCGAGTTTCCGGTTCATTTACATGAAAAACTGTTCACCAACTTTAATCGAGGCAACAATCATCGGTGACAGATTCAAAGGTGAATACGTACTTATTCCACGAATTCCGGTGATTTCCAACGATTTGCCATTCCGATTTAAGCGGCTCCAATCCCCTTTGCGTCTTGCCTTTGCTATTACCATCAAAAAAGCACAAGGCCCATCATTGACCATTGCAATTGTATGTTGCTTGCTCCCGAGTTGGCACGCCTAAAAATTTATACGTTTTTACACCAAATAAAAAAACAAAAAACATTGTCTATCCGCTGGCCTTAAGATGAAGAAATAAATAAATATTATTTCCAATTTGCCGGAAATACATGCGTTTCTTTTTTGATTGAGCCCATATCTACACCATATGAAAGTTATTCTGTAAAAAAACTTTATGATAGGTATGATAGGTATTGGATTTTTATTTAAATTCCGTAAATTTCGTTAAAGCTCAATTTAAATGGTGTGGTAATACAACACTAATATTTGCTTAGGGCCAGCAACGCGGACCGGGTCAGCTAGTTGAGGCATAAAAATTGACTGAAAGCTTAAATTCTAAAGATAAAGAGAGTGTCCAATTTCCGAAATAGTTCATATAGTTTTCCACATGCAGGCTTTCAAGGTCATTAATTTAATGTAATTAAAAGATTATTTATTTCATTTTATATAAAATCCAACGTTTCGTTGGTATTCTTTCCAACTTCTTCAGGGATTTAGTTTTTATTAAAATCTGGCAGCATTGAAAACAATTTCCGTTGATACTTTTTTATATTTTATGCAAAATTGCTTTTACCATATCCCATATAAATGTCTTCAGTATTAACACTATTTATAAACGAAAAAACTTTTTTAACTTTTAAGGCCAATTACACTCACTTCACATTGGCTATTGACCATTTGGGGTTAAAGCAAATAATGGCGAAAGAAAAATTACAAATACATTAAAAAAAAAAATAATAAAACTGAAATAATGAGAAATAATAGAAGTTCGTTGAATTGGAAAACGTTGAAATATTTATACGACTGAAAAGTAGTATTTCTCTTGAGTGTATTTATGCCCGATAGTTCATTGTTTTTTTCACATATTGTTTCTGTTTGATATGATTTATGTAGACCAATTAAAATTTGAGGAAAAAAAAACAATAAAGAGTACTATATTCGGCTGTGTCGAATATTTGATAGCCTCTATAGGACCTATGGTAATTTATGGACCGATCTTCATTAAAATGTACACTATAATGTAATGTAATGCCGCATGAAACGTTGACAGAACAATTTTGATTCCAACTGCATTATTCGTTATGGTTTTGCGAGAGTAAAGCCTACTAGGCCTACACTGGAAGAATAAACTTGTACTAAATATAAGTCTTTTCCACCTTCTAAAATTAAATAAATGGAAGATATCATCTTTGGCAATAGTTTAGTAATATCCCAAAATTGTCCGTTTACAAAAGAACACAAATTTCGGCATACAATGATTCGCCTTGATCTAGTGCTGCACTCATGCCCCTTTAATTTAAATGAGTGTTGAAAATGTAGCATTTTTTTTAATTTTAAAGTGAACATTATCAGAAAAGAACGCTTGACACTTTTAAAATAACTCATGTTTTTCAGAAAAGAACATAAAAAAATGTAAAAGGCAGAATAAATGCAGAATTTTACTCAGAAAAGAAAACGCCATAAATCACTTTATTAATCACATAGAATCCACTGAACATACCAATCCAAATGTGTACAACCGACCACGATTTCTGCTTATGTTTTTATTTTTTCCTAAAATGGTTCATACGTTTTCACAATTTCGTCATTAATATGTTTAAAATAATTTTCTGATAACTTTATAAAAGTAGTTTTATAAATTTTTAATATTTTAAAGAAACATTTTTATGTTTCGAATTTATTCTATGAGCTAAATTTCAGTTATGTATTTTATAAAGCTTTTTTGTAATAGTACTATTCCTTAAATTTTTCAGAAATGGCTTTATACACTACCACTACATAGAATAAATTCGATAAATAAAAATGTTGAATATAATATAAAGTAACCTTCGGAAGGAAATAATTCCCAGTTTCTATTTTAAAGAAATATAAATTTTTTTGTTTTGTTTTTTTCGGCTTTGATTAACTTAATCAACATTTTGCTTAAACGCGTTTAAAAACTCAAATGTGAAGACAGTAAAAGCAAGAGACATGCTGCAAAATATATGGACAAATTTTTAGGGAAAACGAAGAAAGATTTTACTCAAGTGTCGTACATGGGGTAAATAAAGATAATGTTCTTTGTTCTTTCTCAAGTTTGGTTATTTATATTATACATATTACTTAATTTTCCTTTTAAATTGTATTGCATTTAACTATTTTAATTTAAATATTTAATTTTAAATAATAATCTTCTTTTTATCTTCCAAATGATATTTTGGCGATATCTTCCTATTTTATTATAAGTGGATATCTGGCAATATTGGTAGTTCATCATCTAGTAGAATCGCTTTCGTATTACTTTCGTTTCTTCCCGAAGGAAGTGTCTTCCGCAATACGAAATCGATTATTGCCGCAATAATATTTTTCATCCAGGCAATACCTTTGGCAATGCATATGGATTATTTCTGTGTTTGCTGGGCAGCATTGCAGTCTATTTAATGCATGCAAATGTGTTTGCAAAACTTTGTTGTAGTAACAACAACACCACATAAGTATTTGCTTGTTAGAAACAATAAGAGCACTTGAAGAAAAACACACATTATTTTCATGTTTAAAAAATTCAATAAAAAGCTAAAATTTGTATGCTCTGGATCTGAAAAATCTGACAGTTGTTTGACAACAAGAGGTGTACCGCAAGTCTCAATTCTGGGTCCTCTTCTATATTCAATTTATTCCAACGACCTGTCGTCTTGGGTCAGTTATTGTGGAATTCACATGTACGCTGATGATGTATAACTTTTTATTAACTTTTAGCCATCCAGTAGCAATGAATGCATCGAAAAGTTAAATCATGATCTTTATGAATTTTATAGATGGGCCTTGACAAATGGTCTTTGTTTAAACGCAAAAAAATCCAAGGCAATATCGATAAGCAAAAGCAGCTATATACACCCAAATCTACCACCAATACGCATTGGGCAATCCGTAATTGACATAGTTGATACTGAAAAAACCTTGGAATTGTAATCGATAATAAACTAACCTGGTCAAGTCACGTAAACTTCATTTGTGGAAAATCTTACTCCATGTTAACACATCTTTGGACCACGAAATATTTCACTCCATTTAATATACGCATGCTTCTTGCCAAGACATTTTTACTACCGACACTTCTTTATGGTTGTGAAATTTTTTCTAGCTGCAATTCACAATGCCAGAATAAGCTCAAAGTGACATTTAATAATGTTGCAAGCAAGATATATTTATGGTAGAACTAGATACAGAAGAATATTACAGTTTTCTTACCAAATCTTTAATGCACCTTTTGAAAACCTACAAAAATGCTGCACTCTGCTAATTTTACACAAAATTATTTATAGTAAATAACCTGAGTGTCTTAACAAAAGAATAACGTTTTAAGGATCCAGTAGAGGATACAAAATAAACTCGATTCGTTAACGCAAACTAATATCGGAAAGTCACTTCTTCGTTAATGCCATCCGTCTCTGGAATGAACTCCCAATTGCATGTTTTTACTTGTGCGACCAATGAAGGCGCAAACAATATATTTATCCGTTTTAGAGCCCTTTATGAATTTTGGCATCGATTTGTTAGTGCATATTTTTGCATATTTTACCGTTTGTAGCATTTTTGGCATAATTTAGTTAAACGAGCATTTTTGCAGCATATTTAAAGTTTATAGCGCATATTTTGACTTTTTAAGGCATATTTTGATACATGTTCAATTTTTTTAGAGCTTTCGCAGAAAATAAATTTTTTTCGAAATTCTGTTATTCCAATTGCGCCATCTACATTTAATTTTTACTCTCAAAGCAGGTTGTCATTAAGGACCAATGTAAGACCAATCTTTTAGTATACCGATCGAGTATTTTTAGGTTTTTTTTCAAATTTTGTTATTAAATTGTTTAATATTTTTTCTTCAAATAAGCAATTTTTAATTTTTAAGGGCACATTTTTAACATTTTTGAGGGCATATTTTCCAGTTTTGACTGCATATTTAATGCGCATAAAACGTGTTTTTAGAACATATTTCTGGTTTCCCTGCTAATCACTTTTACATTTCAATACTTTCTCATTTTGCTTAAAAATTATATTATTATTTTTGTATATTTTTACTTATTATTAATATCAATAATCACTAAGTAACCTCAAATAAATCTGCCATTGTATCAGCAGTACTATTATATAAGATTAATAATTAGTAATTTTTCCAAGTAAATAAATAAATACAATTCCCAAATTCTATACCCATGTTCTGTGACTTTAGCGAGAACCAGTTTTTATCGAAAAGTGTGAAAAAAGTGTCTCCGTAACTCATGTTGAAAACTATCAAAAGAGATTACGTCGTTAAGTTATACATAAATGTCATAACATTGCACTCGAAGCCGATGTAACTTTGCAGACGTTGAGATCGCCAGTCACACATATCGTTGACTGCGACCAAAAATTACTAAAATTGAAAATTTTTCAACGAAGGCGGTGAAAATACAACCGTCGGCAATACCAAATAATGAACATTGCGACTTTAATGTTTGTTGTTTGCAAACGAGCTTTGAAAACATTCGTATATTTTATAAAAATGTTAAAAGCAACATAATAAAGAAATTAAAAATGTTCCAAGAACAAAATATTATTGTTATGTATTATTCTTTGCATTTTTTTAAAATGTTTTTAAGTGTTAAAATTTTTTTCGCTCTATTTTTATTCGTGACTTTATTTGACAGTTAAAAGCGGGAAGTTTCTAGCAGAAATTTTACGGACACACTTTTTTTGTAAATTGGCGAGTAATTTCCTTACGTGACAGCTAATACTCGCCAAAAATGTTACAGAGTCCTACAAGAAATTAAAGAGCGTAACATCATATTTTTCACGTTAGCGTTCAGAAATGTAAGAAAACATGATTATCCAATCATTTTCTGAACGCCAACGCTCATTCATTTCTTCTAGGGACGCAATTAAGTGAGAAAAACAGTTGTTTGCTTCAATATAAGGCATTTTTGTTTCATTTATCACATACCAATCGAAAAGTTTCTCGACACGAGTGTTACAGAACATGGGCACTGGTTGCATTTATTTAAGTAGAAATCCCTTGAAGTGGAATTTTTCAAATAAAGTAAATAGTGAATTTCAGGTTACTCTACTATGTTTATGGGTTTTTAAGTGTAAGACAACTTAGGCAAGTTTGTTTAATAGACATCTAAGTTATTTTGGGTACTTATGTTCGGGCGGCCATATTTCAAAAAATAATAAATATTAAAAATTCATGAATTACTCGAAAAAAGTACTTGAACATTTTTAATAAAAAGGGGTTTTTTTAATGTTGTCTTGCCACTTGAAGTTCCTTTATAACTTTAAATATTTTAGATCAGATTAAAAACAAAATAGTTTTCTCTAACCTTTATTAAAATGTAATTTAAACACAATTTAAGCCTTAAAGTAGGCTTTTTATTTTACATTTCTCTCATATCCCCCTGGAAAAATGTCATAAAACAAATCTAACTTTTTCTATTTTAAAACGTTGCCTTGATAAATCTAATAGATGCCGGAAGTTTTCCCCAAAAAAAAAAAAATAAAATAAATACATCCCACATTAAAAAACAAAATTTACAGTTCAACATACCTAAATTGATAAACCACAACATAAAATAGACATTTTATATTTGCCAAAACATGATTGGCCAACAGAGAAAGAGAAATTTTGTAATACAAACCTGTTTTTTTTTATCCATTCTCCAAATCTAAACACCTCCATACATTTTATTTAAAATAAAAAGATATTAATGCTAAAATTTCTTAGTGAACATGTGCGTAAAATATTTCCGTTTCGAAAAATAAATATTGCACAGGCCTTAACCATGCAGACAAATGATCAAATTTTCTAATAGTCTTTTGCATATGGGAATTTCTATATTGACGTGTCGAGTGTATTGCAAATTGAATGGAATTAAAAGGCAAAACTTGATCGTGTGGCCTCCTCCAAGTAACATTGATTAATTTTTTTTTGGGAATTTGTTAAATTTTAGGTTAATTTTTACAGTAAAAGAAAAAAAGGAGTAGTTTCAGAAAAGAGAGGTAAATACTAGAGAACAGTGTTGCCAGAAAACTTTTAGTTCATGTTCCCAATATAAATTTAAAAGTCACCGAAAAAATCTCCATTTTAAAATAACAAATCCGCAATTTTGTAATTTTATAAAAAAAATATAAATTTAATTAACCTCTTAATTTTTTAAATTAAAAATGTTTTTATTTAAAATAATGTCATTGTCAATTCTTGACTTAAATAATAGATTCTTGTCCTTTAACGTACTATAACGCTGTCTTTTTAAAAAGAAACGAAAAGTGACTAAAGTGTTAACAAATTTTCACCCATTTCATGTCATGAAGTTTTTAGAAAAATTGTTTTTATCTAGAAAATTGTACACAAAACAAAGTACACTTTTGCATTCGTTTTTATCCTTTTACCCTTAAACTAAAATGTTTCGCGGCAAATGTTTCATAATATGGACGAAGGCTAATCTGAACTCTAGTTTGCTTAAAGCTGCAATTTACAAACCTTTAAATTGTTCGCTATTCTTTTTAAGCATTATTTTTCATTTATTCCCAATGTGTAAAGGTTAAGGATATTTTGCCTTAAATCTATAAATATTCTTTATTTTTTTTGTTCTATTTCTATTATGACCTTCTACACATGTCTAACCTAAAACACACATCCATTATACTTGTATATCAACATGCACACTCCCTCTCACACCTACCTTAACAAACATATACTGAAATTTAAATGATTTTTTGATTAATATTCTACATCCCAACAAACACGAAGTCAAACCTTTAATATGAAAAGACTTTATCATTTGATATCAACCACAATTCTTAAACCATTTTCAATTGTTTGATATTAACAGTTGAATTCAAATTGATAATGATTTGAATTAAAAAATGTGGCATACAATCTTTTATCAAATGTTATGCTCATTTAAAAATGACGATTAAAGTCGAATGTGTTTTGGATTGAAAGAAAAATTGTATGTTAAGTGCAGTAAATTCGCCTTTAGAAAAAGTTAACTTCTTGTAAAAAAATATAAATTATTTGTGAGTCCAAAATTAATTACAATGCGTAAGAATGCGAAAATAAAAATAAAACGGGAAAGTCAAGAAAAAAAGCTTGTTGTATGATCGCGATGCTACGCAGAGCCATTTAATTCCTCAAAATCAAAAGGAGCCAGGAATTTTGAATTTCCAAGAATTTGAAGACGGGATAATGCTATTTTATCTTTTAGCAGCAGCTGTGATTTTATTTAAATTAATAATGAATTTAAATTAAAAAAAATGTTTTCATTTATGTTCCACATTAAATTACATTTTTTTTCCCCATTTTAATTGAAAAAAATGTTCAAATGAATGTCAAAACGTCGCGACGTTCAAAACGTTGTCGTTTAAGAAAAGGTTTGATTTCAAATAATTTCCAATTTGAAATCAACACTCCGTGTTTGTTGGGATTGAGTTAATAGCTGTGATTGTGTGTATATTGCTTTTAGATAATGTCGAAATGTTAACGAAAAGTCATCCTGTTGAAATTAATGGTTGTTTTTTTTTATTTTTAACTATTTCACTTACAATTTAACTCTATTGATTTTCTTTCTTCCTCATTTAAGAAAGTTTCGTAACGAAGGAGAGGGAGGGGAATTCGAAAAAGAAAAATGTATTTTTAGTATATTGTTTTCTATTTTCGTATTTACAAAACTGCAAAG
This sequence comes from Pollenia labialis, assembly GCA_949318255.1. Lineage (NCBI taxonomy): Eukaryota > Metazoa > Arthropoda > Insecta > Diptera > Polleniidae > Pollenia > Pollenia labialis. The sequence continues at coordinate 140,153,472 of OX439140.1, read as the reverse complement.
TTGATGTTATTATTATGTTGTTACATTTTATTTTCAAATAAAACTAAAAAAAAAAAAATAAAAAAAATGCAAACACGTGATGTCAGCATTAAGGAAACAGAAAATGACAAACAGACGGAAGCATGGAACGTTAGAGAAAGCACCTAACAACAAACATACATACATATATGTATGTATGTTTATTGATAGACAACGTAATAATACAACTTTATGTTTGGGAAAAATAGGAAGCGGTTAAAAAAAAAATAAATTGTATATACATATGAAGACTTATACACTTCCATATATAGGTACTTATATACTTACACATTAAAAAAATTCTAGGAATGCAATACAATACGTGATCAGATGTAATGAATGCAGTCACCCATTGTTTTAGAATCCATGTTAAATTTTATGTTTTTAAATGCTTTTGTGCTAAACCAAATTTGTTCCAATAGACAGTTAATAATCCTTATTGGATCGTGCATAAGATTGGAGATAAAATTTTTGAAAGCGATTTCACGAATTCTTTAAATTTTATTTACTTGAATAAACAATAAACAAAACCCTTCTACTTTATACACATAGAAAATGGACGCGCATTGGTAACATTTATAACTAGGGATGTGATTTCCATGCAAATGCATGTTTTTCGTCGGTAGTCTAAGAACGATCTCGTCCAATTTTCTTTCCGAATCATTAAATTTGCGTTAAAATGTCATCGATTTGTTTAAATTTGCGTGAAAATGTCATCGATTTGTTTTTGCATATTTTAGTGAAAATTCATATTTTTGCACATTTAGGTTTTAAATGCATATTTTAAAATTTTTAAGTTATTTTTTTAATTCTCATATTATAAAAAAATTTTTAAGTACTCCAAAAAATTTTAAAATTAATAAATAAATTCTTTTGGAGCTTTGCTTTGAACTCAAGATTTTCATGGCTAAGGCCTGCTTACCACATGTGTTATACGCTCTGCAGAGGAAATTAGAAGCCAATTTGATAATATTGCTATCTTTAATAAAATGTATCCCTTGATTTACCTTCCATCGCAGCCAGTAGTACCAATATGGGGGCTTGGTCAGATGCTTCTGAATTCTATTCGAAAAATTTTTAATATTTTCGATTTTTTCGATTTTTTAGTGCATGAAAATCTCATCCCTACTCATAACATTCATTAAAGTCAAATCCTTAATCCCAAAAATATGTGGACGCAAGCCCATTATACAAATCTAAAATATCATATAAACTGCTAAATCTTGGTTTCAAATCAATTTCATCTATATATATAAAAACGTTTGTGCCGTGTGTGTGCTCCTCAAACTTAAGAACAGCTGAAGAGATTGACACCAAACTTGGACAATAAATTATTTTAGTCTGGAGCCAGGTTTCTCTTTAGTTTATTCCAGATAGGTGGCGCTGTTGTGATATTTAAATTTTTTTTTTATGGTACGATTTGGTGATTCAGAAATGTAATTTCTAGGCGATACTATTGCACCCGGCACCAGATAACGCTCTGGTATAGCCACGATTTTTAAGAGAGTTGCCAATTTTTAGCCTGCAATAAGCTGAAGGTATTGTCTCTTTTGGCGGCATGAAAGGCGCCCTGCCAAAGGCCGGCTATGCGGAGCAGCTCTACTTATTGAAACCAGTGTTTGGTATATCATAGAGGAGGAAATCCTAATTTGTAAAATTTTTGTTATTAAATTCTGTTTAACAGAGAAATATTTGAATAAGATTTGTCATAAAATCCTTTGATTACAGAAATCTCATTACGCTTGAATTATTTTCTGTTAAATATTAAAACAAAATTAAAACAAACACAATAAATATACCAGTCGTCGATGATGATGAGGAGATCGAGTGGTAGCAATCGAAACATGCCAGGGTAACCAGCCGCCTGGGTTCGAATCTCAGGTCAGTCAAGAATGAATGATTATCAATAACAATTTTAATTAATTTTCATGTTGTAAAATTCCTTTCTTCATAAAAATAATTTAATGAAAATTTAATTTGATGAACTTAAGCCTGATTGTAAATATTGAAAATTTGGATTAAAAACCATAAATAGTTCAACAAAATTACCACAACACTAACAATAAATATATTTTTAATTATATTTAATGTAACATTTTAGACATTAAGGTTCATTGATTTGAAATTATAGACTATAATTTAAAACATAAATTAAAAGGAATTAACAAGCATCAATAAACAGGCTTTGTTTTCAAAGATAATGCCCATTATTAAAAGATTGGTATCCTTTTTTTAAGTAGGGGAAAAAATAGTAGTTAAAAATAATTTTATTTTAGTATAGTAATTAAACGCTTTTTCATTTAATTATCTATTTTTCATAGATTATTTTTATTTTATTCCTTAGAAAATTAGAAGTGGGTTATAAAACATTTTTTCTCTTTTTTAATTGATAAGGTATAAGGAAAAAAAGTTCATTTTAATATTAAATTTCCTAAGAATTGAAAGAAACAAATTATCTATACAATATTTTTCAAATTTCTGTCAAGCCTTTAAGTATGCTTTAGTTTACAAATAGTACATGGAAATCTCTTTTAATAATAATAAAAAAAAAACAATTTGTACATAAAACAAACACAATAATAATCTTCAATTTAAATTCTTGATACATACATATCTTTTTTTTGTAAAACAATAGCCAGTAATTTTCAATGAAAAATGAAAACATTTACTTTTTTATGTTTTCATAAATCCATTTATTTCTTTATTTACATTATGTATTTGTTTTTTGCTGATTACAAAACACCAAAAAACTACTTAATTTCAATTTTACACCTAAATTTAGTCTTTATATTTTTCATAATATTTTATTCTAATTTTGCCTTAATGTATACTATAGTTGTTTATTAATACAGTTGAATGTGTGTGTATGAGAGGGAAGATAACTACAAATTGAAAAAAATAATAAGAAAGTAGAATCTTAAGTCCTCTAATCGCTATCATTAAAATAAAATAATAAAAAATAACATCAAAACCCCAACAACAAATTTTCCCTTGAATATTTGTTTCTATTTCTTTGCATACCGAAACAGCGGACTGAATAGAGTTAATGAAATAGAGAAAATTGTACGTTGCGAGCGCTAAAATTAGTACGTTTGTTTAAAACGGTTGAAATGGATTCATTGTTATACCCACACCACAAAAATGGAGAGGTTATTATGTGTTTGTGCTATAAAAATATTGGTCCTAGAACCATCTTTTCGTATACCGATCAATTCTAAATCACTTTCGTCGATATAACGAGTTTCTATCCATGTAATTTTGCAATTTTAAAGCTTATTTGATGAAATTTGGTACACACGTTTTAATTGGCTTTCGCCCTTAGTGAAAACCGGTCCATAATTTCACAAACTTCTTTTTGGAATAGTTTTACTTAAATTTTTTTTATCCCTTCTAAAAAGTAAGATATGTGAGGTCATCAAAATAAGTGTTTGTTTGTAAAATAAATTTATCGTTGGAGATAAATCTCTTTGCGCCGTGCTATTTCTTCAGATTTGGAAATGAAAAATAGTCACTCGGGACTAGAGGAAATAAGGGGGCTTTTCGTAGCGTTATACCGTGTTCAGATATGCACCTTAATTTCAATACGCAATAAATGACTTTATTGACCTGAATTATCCATATAAAATTGCAATTAAGTTATTGCTCAATTAATACGAAATTGTTATAAATATTGAGTAAAATTAAAATGCGAACCTGCCATAAGTGTGTTTAGTGAGCAAAACACAACTTACTAAACAAAGTGTTTTGACATTTTGCAACTGAAACTACAACAAAATTAAGGCCCATCAATTAGGTCTGCGCAAAAGCCAGATGTTTATTCCTTAAATATGTCAAAAGGTGGTCTATTTAACATTACGGTGTCCTAGGAGTGGACCATATAACCCAGTTTTGCATTACAACGGAGTAGTCTTAAAACTACTCCATGTTCATACATACTCTAGTGGCCTAGTTTTGAAACTACTCCATGGTATACTGTAGAGGATTAATTTTAACCTCGTTTAAAAACGAAAACATATCGTTTAAAAACGAAGACATGTCGCTTCACTACAAACTGTTTTTAACATTGGACCATGCTTGCATAACAATGGACCAGTCCATGGAGTAGTCCATTTCATCAAAATGGATCACGTAGTCCAATATTATATCTGCAGGGTTATGTCAATAAACTGAATATTGACTCAATAAAAAAGGTATATCTGAACACGGTATAATTCATACATTTTTGGCATTAAATGCTTAATGAGCACACGAAATTCACTTTTTTTCATTTAATCCTCAGTCTGCTATCAATGGCTGTCAAAAACTATCAACATTACGCAGCTTATTGAAATTTTGAGAGGAGTCAACTGCGAAATGCCTGTTGTCACAAAAGTCACAGACTTATTGAGCTGGCCCCGTATATCATCTATAATTATCTTCGTTTGAAATCTTAAAGCAGCTCTGCTGCAAACATGTAAAAGTTTTATAAAAATTCGAAAAATGGTTAAGTTTTTTTTTCAAAATTCAGCTTTATGAGCTTTTTCGTAAGCACCTACTGTAAAGTTTAAGTGTGTTAAATTTTATTATTAAATTTTTAATTATTTTTTTTTTAAGTTCAACGAAGAAAGTACCAAGTTTTGTGTACCAAACACTTTCATCCTTGTTTTAACGGTTAGAAAATAAAAATACAAGAGTAAATGACATGATTATAAACAAAATGCGATAATGCCTTCTTCTTGTCTACAAATATTGTATAGTTGATAATGACAATAATGATGTTTAATGAATGGGAGGGTGAGTGAATAGGCGGAGAACAAAAACAGACTGGATGATTCAAAGCAAGCCAAGCAAAGCAGACAGATGACAACTAGTGCAACATTTTGTTTTTATTTATCTTTTTTTCTCCACAATTTTTCATTTTTTTTTTGGTAACAAATTCCTGTTGTTTTTACTTGTAAAATGTTCATTTGACAGCTTAATATTATACCGTTAGTTAGTTTTAAGGAAAAAAAACGAGGGATTAAAAACACTAAGTTCGTTAAATGAGGTTAAACTTTTGTAATTTTAGGATGCTTTTCTCACATCCTGTCCTCTTATTTTCTTTTGCCCTTATTGTATTGAAAAAAAAACTTGTACAGTCTTTTTTGGGATAAATTGTATCCCAATAAAATCTTACCTCCTTTTGTCTATCTTTAATTTTCCGTATACAAAGTTATTAGTGTTTTTACTGTTACAATCCCGTTAACAGCCTCTCTCTCTCTCTCTTTTGAGGGTTTATACGTTTTATAAACTCTAAAAAGTTTTAGTAAATGAACATATCAGCTATAAAATAGCAACAAAAACAAAGTTCAAAGGAAAAATTTCTGTCCCAGCAATTTATTAATAATGATGATAACAGGTCGAAGTTATATAAGTCCTCCTCGACCATATAATAAAATATTCTTCAATTCTCTTTTGAAACTGCATTCTTGTCCATTAGGGCGGTTTTTTTTTATCGATTCTCTTTTTTAAGTGTTGCTTACATCTAGGATTGTGCCATTTAGTGTAAACATTTTAGATCAATCGGACTTTGCCTTCCCGTGCCGAAAGTGCTCTGAAAGTTTAAAATATTATAATTAATTTTTACATTTAAACTTTGCTAACTTTTCTCGAAAACTCTAAAACTATTAGCTATTTTGAGATTTCTGGCATCTTCTAGTTAATTTTTCATTCCTATTTATACATTATGTAAAAATCGTAGAATCCCCAATTTGGTTTTGACGTTGGTTGCACTTTCAAAAATACTTCGGGAAAAATATTTATTTATTGTTTGTTGTTTTAAGTAAAAAGTTCGGTTTTAAAACGATTATGGTGTTTAACCAGTTCATTAACTAAACTTCTTCTAATGTTCTTGTCAGTGGTAAAAGCCAGATTTATTTAATTTGACATTCATCCCCCACTTGATGCCTTCTTACCATCAAGTGTTAAAGTCGTTATTTTACAACGTACGTTATGTCGTATTACCTGTTCTGCAAAACTAACTCTCAAAAAATTTTTTGTCTTCTGGTCGAAAGCGAAAATCGAAAAATTATATAAAGAATAAAGGGCACACAAAATCTCTCATTCACATCCAAATTACCTTGTTTGTTCGACCATTCAAACACATTGAGTTTTTGATACAACAGATAATGAAAGGACGTTCAAGTCATATGGAAGGTGTCGATCTAAAGGCAAGCCTAGCTGAAGAAAGGAAAACAGCAAAAACAGAAGACCGGCTTTTTAGACAGACATCACCAGAAAACATTGGTTTGTTTCTGCCATATTGGGCTCGTTATAATATACAGTTATGTCCTTTAAATTCGCCATTGGGTATGTTATAAAATATAAACTGTTGGACGCAACTTTTCTGATAGAAATGCTGTTCGCAACAGCTGTAAACCTGGGCTCTAATGCCGAGGAATTATCTCTTTGCAGATGTACTTTAAGAAAAGGCAGAATGTTATTTAAAATTAATCAAGAAGAGATTTAACAAGTCGGACATTGTTCAATGGATTGGAAAACTTTTACCAAAATTTCTCCAGAAAGAATGTACTGAACGAAAGGCAATCTTAGTAAGCAAAGGTAATAATCAGGGTCCGGATTTTTATGCAAATGCATATTTGTTCTCGTCATTCGGAGATTACCATATACAAAATATCTTTGCGAATCAAGAAATTTGCAGTAAAATGGCATCGATTTGTTTGTGCATATTTTTGCATATTTTGCTTTGAGTGCATATTTTTGCATATATTGCTGATATCGCATATTTTTGTTGCATATTGTTAAAAAACTTGTTTTAATTGCTTTATTTTGCCATTCACCCTTCCGCAGAAGAGGTAAAAGACAACTTCGATTATTATTTTTAAAGCACCTTCGCGTGTTGCCGCATATAACAAGTATTATCCGGCTTAATGTCCTCCTCTACACCCTATAACAACCAAGTTGAATATGGTTTCACACTTATGAATACCATGTATTTGCACAGTTGCTCAAGCCAGCTTATGTACATATGTATATTATAGCTGGGACTTTACATGTGACTTAATTTATATGATTGCCTTAATGTTTCTTTATTTTTTATTTATTTAGATATTTAGATATTTATTATAATTAAAATCACAATAAATCTTAAAGCTAAAGCACTAGCAACTAAAGCTTTCGGCTTAAGTTTTATTTTAACTTCTACTTTTGTGGTTATTTTGCCTTACTAACGTTTATGAGACTGAATTTAAACGTTCTTCATGTTATCTTAGTTTTTTTTTGTTTTTTTTATCACTAATAAAAAAATTCAAGATAATTTTAGCTGCATATTTTTTAAATTTTTAGTGCATATATTTCTATTTTTATTGCATTTTTTATACGCATAAAACGCGATTTTAACTGCATAAAAGTCCGGGCCCTGGTAATAATGAACAACTACTGCGGGCCCCTACAAAAGAGAACGAAACAGGTATCAGCCAGGTAGAAGCTGTTACAGACAGCATAAAAATATTGGAGATAAGATCTTAGGTACACAAAGAAAAAAATCAATGTAAAATCGTCGAAAACAAGGTTGACTTTACCGTTTTCGGCAGCCATAGTTACTTCATGTTAATTTAACATGATTTTACAATAACTTGCGAACAACATTTTTTCATTGAAAATAACTATAATTCATGTTAATTTAACATTGCAGTAAAGTTAGGGCAAAATGTCATTTATTTTAAAATAAAAATCTGAATCACGTTGAATGAAAGTTATTTCAAGTTGAAACAACGTGAATTTCATTTGGAACGAAATTGGTTTGAGTGTGATATAACAGTAAGCTAAAAGCTTCAGAGACAACATCCATATGCATATATTTAACTAACCTGTTTCCTTTAAGTAAATTTTTTTGTACTTGTTATTTGTTAACTCTTCAGATGCAAGGAAATTACAAACTATTTGTACGATTTTAGTGTGAACATTCAAAAATGGGACCCATGCACTTTTCAACATTTCAAACAAAAGAAAAGAGCTTTTCACCCCAAAAATAGGTAGTGAAAAATTTCTTGCCTTGTAATTGCTGGCTTACTAGGTAGGCACAGTTTTCTGCTGGAGAGTTAAAAATTAGTACATATAAATCTAAATTTAAGTGTAAATTAAGGAAAATTTTCAATCAATTTCTCAACATTTAATTTCATTTCGTTTTATCAGTGTGTCTAAAATAAGTTGTGCTCTTAATAAGTAGAAACGCTTCTTCAGATGTGCCTTTACCATTTTTCAAAAGCAAAATATGTTCTACAAACGGAAATATCCTACAAGCACAGTGACACACACACTTATTTGATTGTATATTTTACCTATAAATATACAAACATACTTATTCAAATACTTGTACATCTACCCTGCTGGTACACCTACAAAAGAAAATAAAAAAAAAAAATGAGAAATGTTTTAAGAAAATCATTCTTTCTTTTATTTATTATTATTCTCATTCATTCACGCATATTCATTCTTCATTCATTCATTTGTTCATTCTGTCTTTTATAACAATTTGAGGCAAGTCATTACCCAATGAATGTGAGAAAACAGTGGGACAAAGAATTATTCATACCATGGGGTTTTATTTAGTTATTGTTTTGAAATTGTTTAAATGTTTACGAATTACAAAAATATATTTTAAACAAGTAAGAAAGTAAGGGTTGTTGATTTTGAATAAAACACAAACTATTTAGGAAATTATTGTAATTTCTTTTATTAATGATAATATTGGTATGGACAATTGTGTATGGAACAAAATATCGGCCAAATGGCCGCACACCTCCATCCGATGATCAAAATTTTCGATGACGCTGAGTCTTAATTGAGGTTCTATGTTGTTAATGTGCCGAATTATCTGATCTTTTAGCTCTTGAATTGTTGCTGGCTTATCGACATACACCTTTTCTTTCAAAAAACCCCAAAGAAAGAAGTGCAACGGTGTTAAATCACATGATCTTGGCGATCAAATGACATCGCCACCACGTGAGATAACGTGGCCATTGAATTTGTCGTGCAAAAGAGCCATTGTTTCGTTAGCTGTGTGGCAAGTGGCACCGTCCTATTGAAACCACATATCTTCCAATTCGGGCCATAAAAAGTTCGTTATCATCTCACGATAACGAACACCATTCATAGCAACTGCCTCACCGGCCTCATTTTGGAAAAAATACGGCCCGATGAATCCGCCAGCCTATAAATCGCACCAAACAGTCACTCTTTGTGGTTGCATTGGTTTTTCGACAACCACTCTTGGATTATCATTCGCCCAAATGCGGCAATTCTGTTTATTGACGAATCCACTGAGGTGAAAATGTGCCTCATCACTGAGGATGATTTTCTTCGAAAATTTATCATCCACTGTTGCCATTCCTTGCCACCATTCTGACCGTTGACGACGTTTGGGATGGTCAAGAGGCTTTAGTTCTTGAGTCAATTGCACCTTGCAAGGATGTAAATGCAAGTATTTATGCATAATATTTATCAACGACGAGCATGGAGGTGCAATTGTTGGTCACGACCACAAGTTAAGGTGGACGGCTCTTCAGCCACACTATCGCGAACACCAGCAATATCTTCTGCAGTACGAGCTGTACGAGCATGCACTGGTGTTTACAGATCTCCTACAGACCCGGCTTGCTCAAATTTTTGCACGATTTTTCCGATTGTTCGCACATTTGGACCATTTCATAATAAGCCTGAATAACTTTAACGCGTTGCTCGATTGTGTATCTTTCCATGGTTCAAATTGAGTTTGTCTGCAATTGAGAAATGTCAAATCAAATGCAGAAAAATACTTTAGGTTATTCGGTCAAGAATGGCTAGAAAAAAAATAAAAAAAAAATCTGTTCGCGAAATTCATAGAGCGCTTTGTCCATTTGGTCAAAGCTGATTTCTGCTTAAACAGCTTCGTTAGTAACCAGAATTTCCCTATTTGGAGCGAAGATAATACTCAAGGCGTTAACGAATCTCTATTACATCCATTAAAATTTAATGCTTTTTGCGGTTTTTTCCTCTGATTTCTTTTTAATGTTAAGCATTAAAGATTTTTTTTTCATTGATGATTTTTTCATTAAAATTTTTTTTATCTTTGTTTTTATTAATTTTTTTTTGTCTTTAAGTATTATTTATTTCCATATTTTGCGATTTTTCGTATTTGGAATTTTGTTTTCAAAATAAATGATTTGCATCAATAAATCAATTCGAGCCATAACCGCGAACATAACGTAAATGACATAATTTTCAATTTTCGTTTTTGTTTTCAATAAATGACTTCATTGGCAACACCTGCATCATCCGTTACGATTTTATAGCAAGAACAATTTTATCGTAAGCGATAAATTTCATAAAAAATTTATATGAAATAAAATAAAAATAAATCTCTCCTGTAAAATTTGATTTTTGGCGCTTACGTTATTTTCGGTTAGGGATCGAATTTGATTTTGTTATTAAATATGAACTTGAAATCTGTATGTATGTTACTAAATGAATATTCACTTCCCACTGTAAACTCAACTCATTTATATCTTATAAGCGTTTAAATAATGTTCCTTGACGTTTAAGAATATTATGGCGATATGTTGTTGTTGTTGTTGGGTTTCTTAATGATAAAAAACGAGACAAATGTAAACATCACTTTACTGTTATAGTGAAGTAAAGTATTTTAAAAAAGCTCTTAAGTATACAAAAACACACAACCACATCAACACACATCGACTTAAGAATACATAAACGTGTTCCTAAAAGTATGCCGTGATTAATTTGAGAATAATTGTTATGTCAAGTTGCTGTTAGTATGTATGTAGTAAACGTATTTAAAATTAGTGAATAAACAAATACTCTTTAGTATAGCGATGGCTTAATTTGAAAAAGGTGTTATTCGATTTTTTGTAAGTTGAAAGGGGCATGACAAAACTTAATAAAACTTAATAAAATTCGTGAAATTTTAGATATTTTAATGCTCGAAGCTTAAATGTAATTTTTAGTAAAAAAATGCAACAAATTTTATTCTTTGGCCTCCTGAAAGAAAGACGCATTTGGCATTTGCCTATTAAAATTAAAAGAAAACACTATTCTGAAAAATTGAGTTACGCCTTTTGTATATCAAGCCAGCGATACAGTGTTTACAGTGTTATCCATCTTAATAGACACCTTCCATAAGCGGACAACCTCTTTTGGCGGACGCTGTTATGGTTATGGGAGCATTCTACTTTTTTGTTGGCGGCAATTGGAAGACCAGAATTTTTTAAAAAGTTTTGAAACAAATTCTAAGGAAATTGTAACTTTTGATACGTTGATTTGTTGTCGGACGACATATAAAAATGGTATTTTTTAAGAGTTGGCTTTATAGTGTTGTAAAAAACTCTAATTGAATATTAAAAAAAAACATTCAGGGGTCTAATTCCGGTCGTTGTGATCGAAAAAATTTTACGTTTTTTTTATTTTATTTGATATTTAATTTCTTTCAGTTGATACTTAACGAATAGAAATTATTTCTTCAGTGTTGTAAAAACTCAAATAACGCTTTATAACACTGAAAAAATAATTTAGATTCGTTCAGTATCGACTGAAAGAAATAAAGTTTCTTTTGAATCGAAAAAGTATTCGATCACAACTGCCACAATTACTAAAAATTTTGTATTTGTTTTAAATGTAATTGATCGAAGAAACGAATTCTTTCGCACATATATTAATATTTGGTTCAAAATACAGTTCAAATAACAGATATAATATTCAGAAAATAAGAGGAAAGTGTATTAGAAAGCAAATTTTAAAGATACTAAAAAGCTTTTTTTTCGTTTTTAAATCTTTTCGTTTTTAAAATCGATTTTATCGCAAACCTGTTTCAAATTTTTTATAAATGTCCAGATGCTTTTTTAATTTTAATCGAAATTTTTATTGTAGGAAACACCCAAAAGAAATTTAGACTTTTCGGTGAATTTACTGATAAAGTTGCTGGCTTAATCTCACATGTTGGCAAGAATTGTTTACTGGGTTGAGTTGAAATACTTTTCATTTAGTTAAATGTGTTTGTATGTCTTATTTCTTTTTATTTTCTACTTGGTTGAAAATTTATTCTTTTGTAAATAACTTTTTTTTTATATTTTTTTTTTCTTACAAGAATTTTTCATACTTGTTGTTGCTGGCTTTTACTTACTTCTAATACATTCGTACTTTACTTACAGGAAATCAATTTTATTATTTATTTTTGCTTAAAAGATATGCCATGAATTTTATTAATTGCTAAAGCCTTAAAATAGACAATGGTTTCTTAGGTTTTTATGTTTTGTTTTAATATCTCTTACACTTTTCTTTATTGCGATTTTAAGTACATAATCATAAAGTTATGAATAGAAATTATTTGTTGATTTTGATGGTGCATTCATTCTTTGTTTTAAGAAGAATAGATTACAGAAAGAATGATTAATTATGTTGAGTAGAAAAGTAATAAATTTTGTTTTAACATTAAATTCTCATATTTGTAAATACCTATTCCAAGAACCAAAAATAATGTGGCAATTTTGTAAGATAGCTTTACTGTTTTAAAGATTATTTAAACAAAAATGTAATTATAATATGAAAATTATATTCGAAAATTAAATTTATAGTCATGGTTAAAATATATCTGGTTTTTTTTTGTCTGCTTGAGAACTATAGATATCGATAGCTTCACTGATAGAAAAGGCGTCATAACGCTGATGTATTTTGACATCAGTACTATGACAAGTGTCTTCGTTTTTGACCCCATGACACTTTTTATCATTGTGATGTCAACCTTAACATCACTTGGCCAAAGTGTCATCAGGGTCAAAATTAAATTATGTCATCAATGGGATGACAAATCGGCATCATAGAAATGGCGAATATGTTCTCAGTGCAATGACGAAGTAACATCGGAGAAAGGACACATTAGCATCAATTTAATGACAGTTTGTCATTGAGTAAAAGTCATTGGAATTTACTTAAGTAAAAGTGAGAGAATATTATTACGTACTTACCCGTTACATATCGACCCCTTTGCGCGAAATTATCGTATATGCCAATTTTTCGAAATTGAGTTTTTGATGCAATCTTGTTCTTCATTCAAAGAGACGTCACCTGAAAAAATATTGTAGGCGAATTCCACTTCTTTGCTCCAAAAATTGAATGTATATTTTCATTTTTATATGCAAGCAAACGCAGAGAAAAGTAGAAAAATGGCTGTCCTGTAAAATTTGGTTTTTGTAACATACGATAATTTCGCGCAAAGGGGTCGATATGTCTGTTTCACGTTTGTTGAATAACGACCTTTGTTTACAGAAGAACTCTCTATAATAAGACACCAGCACCATGCCCATGTGGTTTTCGTAATCATTTTAGTTTAAAAATTTGTTGTATTTAACTAAATAATTTTAAAAAATAGAATATATGAATTTTTGCTTCTTATAATACATTGTAATCATGAAAATAATGTTAATAATAAACAAAATATGGCATCGAATTGAAGTCACTATATTTATAAAAAAAATGACACGTAAAAAATGACAAAATTGTACGAAGACGTTAGTCATTGGATTGATGTTACTTTTTGCATCATTGATGCCATTTGTAGTAACATTGATGTCACATTTCTGATGTCAGGGCACCATCAATATGAAGTTGCATTTTTCTGACAGTGTATGGTGCGACAGCGGAGAATGTCAAACTATGTTGGCATTTCTCTTCAGTAAGGTTTGGCCAGTTGCAAATCTTGTAGCGAAGTTTATAGAGCACTTCGCCCATTTTACGAACCTCATTTCTGGTTAAACTGGCTAATGCAATAAGCCAAATTGCCGTATTTGGAGCAAAGACAATCCTCAAGCCGTTAAGGAATCGTCATAACATCCATTAAAATGGAATGTTTGGTGGGGTTTACACGATCCTTCAAAATGAGGCAGGAATTGCCGTTCCGGTGCTAGCCGTTGTTTTTTTTTGGTAAGCTCTGGTTTTCGAGATATACCGTTATTTCGAAAATGGAGGAAGTTGCACAACATATGTGCGCGTCGCTTAATAACGCTTTAGCTTATTGAAAAAACTAAAAAAAACCGAAATTTCGCAATAAAATTTCCTTTAAAAAAGTAAAACTTTTTTAGGTTTAAACGCCAGGTGCCCAGCTTGTCTGTTTTTTCAACTAGCACACTGTAGTAAATACTAGGCAAATACCAGTTGACTCCAGTTAAAATTTTAATAAGGTGCGTTATTAAGTTTGTGTTTTACGAGTATTGAAATCAGACTACCTCGCGTTTTGAGGAGAAAATGGAAAAAAGCGAAATTTGTGTGCTCGTTAACGAATTGCTCTCTCATCCGCCGTATTGATCGGAAGGAATTGCTCGCCCGATAGAGATTATCTCCAACGATAAAATTGTGAAACAATCAGATGCCTATTTTGATGACTTGACACATTTTGGATTGATTTTTGAAAGGGAAATTAGAGAAACGTTCGATAATTTGTACAACGAGCTCAGGGCGACTACGTTGAAAAAAAAAATTATTTTCTTTATCCAAAAAACTTGTGTTTCGTTTATAAAGTCACGAATTTATTGACCCGCCCTGGTATGTTTTTTCTATCTACCCTAATTAACGCTAGAATCCAAAAATTAAAGAACTAAAGATTACGCTATCCCATAAACCAAGTTGAAATTTTCTGTGCATGTCGCACAAACTACATCACGCGAACAGCATTCCTTTTGGCTTATTTTTTTAAGTTGGCGAACTCAAGATAGTTGTTTTTCAATTGCAGGGCTGCAAGCTTCTATAAAATTTATTATAAAAAAAAATTCGCAAATCTTGAAACTTTTGTACTTGACAACCCGTGCCACGCTCAAACTACGTAAACTAACGGGAAACAATGCGCGTGGCGTAATCTCGTATTCTATAATTCTTGCTAGAATTGAATAAAACTCATTTCTCGTAGTTACTAAATGCCGTTTTACACTAACACACAAGCAGGCTTGCCAGAAGAATTCAAATTAAAAGTGCCAAATCAACAAAGAAAAAGTGCTAAATTGTTCTACAGTGAAAAACAAAAGTGCTAGTTTTGTAACATTGATTTTTATGAATATAGTTAATAAAAAATTTACATTTAAATTTTTGTAAACATTTTCATTTTGTTTAATATAAACACTTATTATAATGTAACATTATAAGATATTTTATGACGATTTCTTTTCTGAGAAATATGTGGCATTAATGTAACGTGTTCTACATTTTTGTGTTCTTTTGTACAAAAAATACAACTGTGGGAAACATGCTCAAGACCTTTTGTGAATAAGTTGATGAAAACATGTTGCATATTTTACCCGTACTTTTATTCAAGGTGTTCATACTGCCCTGTTATTCAACTTTGGTACTTACTACTTTGTTTGTAGAGCCAAAGTTTTAGTTACTTTCTCATAATTCATACCGCTTATAATTTTGTAAAAAGATTGTATTCAAACAAAATATAAAAATATTTACATATTAAAATGAAAAAAAGTCATAAATATAGACTTATAATATGCAATATATTATAATCGCCATTAATGATGTCAATATTTGATGTAATAGCGCGCAGAAACCGCTCAAATAGCCTTAAAAATCGCTCATGAAGTACATTAATGATAAAAGTGTAATAATGTAAATAAAATCTGGTAATTTTGTTTTATTGAAGGAAGTTGCACAAAATTTAACACTTCGAGTGTTTATAGGTAACATTAGAAAGTGTTTCATGTATATACTGTAACATATTTTTCTCAGAAAAGAAATCGCCATTAAATAAAGTTGTTACAATTATGTAATTTTAATCTTCTTATATACCAACTCATTTTGGTACTTTTCAGATGAACCGATTTTTTTTTTACAATATCGTCCGATGTGGTTAAAGTGTGGCAACAAACGTTGTCTAATTTTGCACCTTCTCTTATGCGTATAACTGAACATAACATTTTTGTTTTCATTCAAGTTCTTAGCAAGGTCTATCCAATACTTTCTGAATAGCTGATGGTTTTTAGTCCCAATGTCTGAGAAAACATTAATCTTAAAAGAAATACTTGCGTTTGATGCGACCACTTTTATGTGATTTAAAAAAAAATATGCTCCATTTGACTATAGTCAATATCGAGCCCTAACCGCGAAAATAGTGTAAGCGACATAAATTTCAGTTTTCGTTTTTTTTAATAAATGACTTTATTGGCAACACTTGCATCATCTCCTAAAATGTTATGGTCACATCAGGTACCGTTACGATTTTATAGCAAAAACAATTTTATTGTAAGCGACAAATTTCATACAAAATTTATATGAAATAAAATAAAAAAGCTCTCTCCTGTAAAATTTGATTTTTGGCGCTTACACTATTTTCGCGGTTAGGGCTCGATATATGCTATGCCATTTTTCCTATTTGAAAAAATTGTAAAAAGTTATATGCCTAATATGCATGCATTTTTCTTGATACACTTAAAGAATTGATACTTTACTTGAATTGATTATGTGAGTTTTTAAGTGGTTTTGGGATCTAAAAAAAATGTATAATACATGAGTGATTCTACTTATATAATTATTAATTATAAATTGTAGTTCAAATGGAAATGTGAACTTTAAATTAGCCGGTACAAATTAAATCTATTTAGTTTATTTTTTGTAATGATGAAAACTAAATTAAAGAAATAAATTAAGTGTGTAATTTCTGACAAATCTATTCTAATGATTGTATTTTTTTTTACAATTTAAAACCGCTTAGTAAAATTAATAGTTCGAAAAAGTTAACAATCATTAGGACATTTCGGTTATTTTTTTTCGCGATTCAACTGTACTTTGAATCTATTAAATTCAAGATAACAAAATCTTTTGGTCCCACATGGAACTCATGCTTGGTCTCATTATACTCATACTAAACTTCATATGCTTGTTAACTTATTTCAATGAAACATTTGTTTTTGTTTTATCTTATCTTGTGTGTTTGGAACTTATTCGCTCCACTCTACTGCACTTCATAGAATTTACTCCCCTCGTTTAGCTAAAAGTAAACACACATTGTTCAAATATTTGATTAAAAAGAAAGGAATGACATTTAAAAAATTTCAAATAGTTAAATCAAGGTTGTTGTATAAAAACTTTAATTTGATTTACTGTTTTTAGGAAATTAATATGAACTAAGTTTCTTATTTTATTGTTCTTATCAATATAATTTGTCACACCAAGTTGTGTTTTGAATTTTCTATAAACAGGCAGGTAAAAAAGAATTAAATTCAAAAATTTTGTTCAATTATTTGCTTAGTGTGCCCGTATCTTAAGGGTTTTCTTTTGAAAAATATTATTTTGTTTTTTTCTTACTTTTCTCTCTAGCAAAAATATTTTAAATTCACAGACACATTATGGTTTTAGCTCGCTCTATTGCAAAAGTTGGTAAAAACAAAAATTTGTTTTATTTTTTTTCCAAAATATTTGTAAAATCTCTAATACACTTTAAACTGCTTGGTATATGGAGCTTCTTAGTTTGATTCTTGGCTGCAAGATGAAGAGTTGTCGATATGGATGATGATGATGGTGAGTTAAAGTGAAGTAATTTTTTTAGTAAATGTGGCTAGAAAAGGAAAACAACAAAAAAAGCTGATACGGAGAATTCTAATGCATGTGTATGTAAAGTACGTATGAAGTAATGATGAAAAAAATATTTTGTTGTGACATTCAGAATATTTACCACAAAGGTTGGGAAATTCTTAAAGGAAAAGGTTGGATAGAAAGAAAAACAGTTCAAACTCGCGCATTGAAATCCTTGTTAAACGCAACTCCTTGAATTATTAACATTGGTGACTCTGTCAACGCAGGTTTTAAAAAAATCAAAACCTCAATTCACCCAACTTAGCGACCAAGAGGCATTTCATTTCTCTTTTTTTTATGTGTAGAAAATAACAGACAAATCATAACTATATAATACACCAAAACACAAGAACTTACTGCAGAAATCTCAAATGAGGTAATATATCCTTGGATATATAAAAGTGGTCATAACATTGACCTTTCTTTTGAGGGTCTATGATGCCACCAGAGTGAACTATGTGCTAGATCTTGAGGCCTGCAGCCTCTAGTTCCTACGTCTGCAGGGTTGCCGTAAGAGGGGACGTGATGCCATTTTACATATCACACTAAACTGTGAACCTGAGCTAATCTATTAGCAAAATATCGAGCCCTAACCGCGAAAATAACGTAAGCGACATCATATTCAATTTTCCTTTTTTTTAACTAAATGACTTTATTGGCAACACTTGCATCATCACCTAAAATGTCATGATCACAGAAGGTACCGTTACGATTTTATAACAATAACAATTTTATCGTAAGCGACAAATTTCATACAAAATTTATATGCAATAAAAAACTCTCTTTTGTAAAATTTAATTTTTGGCGCTTACGTTATTTTCGCGGTTAGGGCTCGATATGTTTTCCCTGCCGAAGGGGATTCTGAGGGCCAGTCTTGTGTTATGGACGAATCAGTCCACAAATTAATCTCTTCAGGATTCAGATTTAAGGATCATATTACACACTTAACGAGTAGCGAAACCGTTTGGATAGGAGCTGCTTCACTTTTTGGCACCAACAAATTAACGAACTTAGTATGAGAACTAGTCTGGCATCGAATATAAACTGTAGCACAGTATGCTGTTTTAGAAACGTCTAATATTGAAAGTAATTGAATCTGGTCTGAGGGGTTATATTGTACCCAGCGAGTGATCGAAATTATGTCAACTTGTGAGAGATCTTGAACAAACTCGTTCCACTTTTGCAGAGAATTTCAAACTTTTTTTGGTAAAAACAAGAATCTTTTATTTAATAAAAACTATCTGAAAAACTTTACATACAATGGAATGTATGTGGATTTAATATTAAATTGGTTTTTTATTGGGGTTTCTTTCTAGTAGCAACATTTGGGGTTTTTAAACAAACCTTTTATTTAGCTTCAAATTAGCTCTTTAATCAAAAATAAGGCATAATAATTTCCGTTTTGGTTTTCGCAAAAGCCTACTTTTTACAATGCCCTTAATTTCTTTTGGTTACGTTAACCGAGGTTGCACTGTATAGTATTATTATTTTGGATGCACTTCAATTGTGGTTTATTTCATTAGTACTCGTGTTTAATAGAAAATTTTGCAGATAATGATAAATAATGATTAATTAGAAAACAAACAGTTCTCAAAGAACGTTTTAATTGTAAAGACGGCATCACAATTGAAGCAACATTTTCATTGAACAAGACTTTTAAACTCGACGAAGAAAATAAAAAAATACTTTTATTGAATATGGGCGTTCTTTGCGTTTTGTACTTTCTTGACCTTTTTTTTTAAGACGCATGCTAAAGCAGAAAATAATCCTACTTCTTGCGTTTGACGCGTTTATGGGCACTTTCACAGAAGTGTCCCGTTACGCCACCAAGCAATTAATCTTGTATTTTAGACCCATGTTATTAAAATTTTTCCTCTCTTTCACTAAATTGCGCATTACACCGAAATTTAATAATATATAAATTATTCTTAAGAATAAGATTTTCCTGTGGAAATACTCATGTGCATTCTACGTGGGTACTGCTTAACTTGTCAATACAATTTTACACTGATTTTCCTTTTTTGACAGATGCATAAACGCATAAATGCATTGAACGCGTGGTATTGATTTTTAGCCCACTATCTGGCTAAAAATGTATCTATCTATAAGAATTTTAAATGTCGGTTTTCAATAAGATTTCTGTAATATAAGAATTTTATGACAAGTAATATCAGGGTTGCCAGACTTGGGGAATTATCTCCAAAGTTGGGGATTGCATGTGAGCTAAAACGACAAAGAAAGTCACTTGGAGATTGGAGATTTTTTTTGGGGATTAAAAAAAAAATTCGTTGATTTTTTGGGGGATTTTACACTTTTTTAATATATTTTCCCTTCTTTTATCATCAAAACTTTTATCTTACTTGTATACAGTGTAAAGGGTGCTAATGAAGATTACCATTCTTGTTAAGTGTGTAAAAGGTGCTTTATAAACTTATGCTATTTTTCTTGAGTGAGTGTTAAAAAAAAGAACTTAAAACCGTACATACAATTTTTGATTTCTTAAAGACAATTTTCAAGCAAATATGTATGTCTTTCCCAAAAATAAGTAGATATGAAAGACAATATAATAAAGTTTGGGAAAAAGAATGCTAGGCTATTGGTTAGTAGTTGTGATGCATCGAAGTATTAAAAAAATGACGGATACACGTATTTTTATTGTTGATTATAAGGATGGCTTAAATCAATTGAACAAGCTCCAAATTCTTATAAATTGGTTCATTCGTCTTCAATAACAGCGCTGGAACCGCATAAAAAAGATTTGAAAAGACATGCCGAAACCAGCCGCTTCAAACAAAATAAAATAATTTTTTTGACCAAAAATTTTTATGTGGGGATTTCTTATTAAAACTTTTTTAATATTTTTTAAAAAAAAAATTAAAATTTGGTCAAAAAAAAAACAGAAAAAATATTAACTTTTTAAGGTTTTTTGTTTTAATTTGGGGACAAGTAAAAAAAGTACCTGACAGCCCTGAGTATTATACAAATATTTCTCTATTTAACAGAATTTTATAACAAAAATTAAAAAATTTGGTTAAAAGTGTATTAAAAACGACTTCCAAATTCATGCGTTTTAAGTTTTCTTTTTCCAGCACAACCCTGTATATTCGTTCAAAATTTTTTATTTAAAAAGAACGCAGTAAACATTATACAGGATGGCGCACAATGAGCTATATGGGTTGAATTCATTATAATTTTTTTAATTATTATTTTTTCTTTGTTTTTTTTTCAGCATTTTGTGAAGAAGGTTTGGGGATTTGTTAATGAATTTCTATACAATCGAACGAAAATAATGACCCGCAAAATTTTGCGAAAAGTTATGGAAAATATGCTAAAAATAGCACGTATCTGCGAAGCAGAAAATGGACTTCACTTACATGATATCATTTTTCAAAGTTAATTGCAAAAAATTCCCCAATAATATACTGTATTTAAAAAAAAAATTATGATAATCGCATAAATTAAAGAGTTATACACCATTTCAAACATATATCGCATTCCGCGTCACCCTGTACTATACTTAATTGTGAATGTTGTTTTCGTACTAACGAAATAAATTCGATAATTTAGTTTGTTATAATTGGTAAAAAAAAACCAAAAAATCATTGTGATCACATAAAAAGTGTCCTACTATCATGTCGCACTCGTTCAACAATACTGTATTAACTCAAAATTTTTATTTTTTCACTTTTTGGAAAAAATGGATACGTAATATTCATATCTACCCACTGTAAAAATATTGTGCAATTTTGTCCACTTTTTTGTAATGAAACGGCTGCTTTAAAAATTCTTTTTCATATGCCTGTAATGTTAAATTGAAAATTGTTTTGCTTCTACTGAAAATTTTTAAATTTTGAGTTAATACAGTATTGTTGAACGGGTGCGATGTGTAAATAGCATTAACACTGATTTAAATCACATCAACAACTGGGCTAATGATAATGGTTTACTCATTAATCCTTCAAAATCCAAATGTATTTTTCTTTCAAAAAGTAAAACAACATTAGATGATCAATTTCAAATTAAAATAAACAACAACATAATTCATTTCGTAAATTCTTCAAAAAATCTGGGAGTTATATTTAATAATGAACTTACTTGGTCAACCCATATCAACACTGTTGTAGGGAGAGTTTATGGTATGCTACGTAATCTGTGGGCAGTGAAATTTTCAACACCTTTAAATGTTCGAATGTTGTTAGCAAAAACCTACCTTATTCCAGTGCTTTTATACGGATGCGAAATTTTTGCTAATAGTAATAGTGCTGACCTCAAAAAACTAAATGTTGCCTACAATAATATTGCAAGATACATCTACGCTAAAGGACGCCGCGAACACATATCATTGTTTTCATACCGAATATATGGGATGAGTTTTGTAAATCTTCTTAAATTTAAATGCCTTTTACTGCTACATAAAGTAATAACTCAAAAACAACCAATATATCTATTCAGAAGAATTCAATTTGCAAGATCGCGTCGTGGTAAGAAAATAATTCAGCAACGATTTCGAAGTCCTTTGTCAGAACGTCACTTTTTTTTTTATTCCACTCGTCTTTGGAACAAAATTCCAGATAATATGCAGCTAATAGGCAACGCAAACTTGTTTAAAAAGGAGCTATTAAATCACTTTTGTTAAACTTAAATATGCTAATTAAAATTGTTTTGTTTTAAATTTGAATATGTTAACTAATTAATTTTATCTGTGGGCTTTTTTTTTGTAGTTGTATATTATACTACTTAGCTTTAATTTTAATTCACTAAATAATAATGCTTTTTTAGTTAGATAATTTTTAATCATACCTATTTTAGTTTGTTATACTCACTAGCACTATCATTTATAAGATTTATCTTGTTGTGCTAGATCATCAATAAATAAATAAATAAATAAATAAATAAATAAAAAAAAATATATTTATTAAAACATACACACTTGGGGGATTCAAACGGTAGTCATAAAGTCATATGTCTTTTTTTTTTTTTTTTTTTTTTTTTTTAATTTCCTAAGCTAATCCCGCGAAGCTCTTCGCCTGTCTGCAGGAGAGAAACCAGAGTCTCTGGCGGGAATCGAACCCGCAACCCCGGCGCTGATAGACTAGCTCACTACCAGCTAGCCTACCGGGGCACTTAAAATAATACCACGAAAATATATGAGTGCTGAGAGTTACCGCACATAATTAAAATTTCTACGGCGTAGTTTTGACAAAACAATAAATTCAGCATAAAAAATAAATAATTTAAAAAATAATTTATGGTTTGGTCAAGACATATACTACGTTTATACGCACCACTTATTCGCAAATAAAAATATTGCAAGTAAAGAAAAATGCCGCATAAACAGTGATTTAAATTTTTATTTGCGAATAGCTAACTCACGAAAACAATTCCTGATTAACGACACTATTTGCAAATAAGATTTAAAGCATTGCCACACTTTTAACCGTTTTACGTTTTTATTTCGATGTGGCACATTCATACGACAACAAAAGTAAAATTAATTAAAAATTATGGAAATAAAATTCACAAATACACAACAATTTTTAATATTTTCATTATTCATTAAAAAATAAAAAGTTTTTATACATACAGTACTGCCAAATTCAAAAATTTTCCATCCGGCATCACATAAAAATATCATATTTTATCAATAATAAAAACTGGGAACTAAGCACGAATAACAAAATCTTTTGAAAATTTAAATTTTGTATTCCCAAAAATTTAAATTACTTTTTGATAAACATAAGAATTTTCAGTAACAAAAAAGGACATATAAACAGTAAGTTAGTTAATCGCAAATAATTTTTCTACGTCTACGTATAAACGTAGTAATAGTTTATCTCTGACTACTATCGATAGTCTTAAAATATCGAAAATATCGATTGGTCCAGCAAACTTGTCCTGGGATTTGTGAAAATAAAACAATTACAAAAAGAAAGGACTTATGACCAGTAAAAGAAGAGCTAATCCCTTAACTGGTTTTAAAGAACAAAAAGGTAGAAAAAAGTAATGAATTACAGTACAGTTTTCACCGGTGCTGTGACACATTTTTTAGAACTTTCTAAAATTTAGTTCTTGAATTTAATGCTAGGACTTGTTTTATGGAAATTCTACTACATTGTATTGAAATAATACTACATTGTCGTAACTGACACTTAGCACGTTCATTGAGAACAGATCTGTGACTGTATCAAACGGTGTCAATCAATTAACCCCCTACAATGGCAACCCCATGTAAAAGCGATAGGTCTTATTCATATAAAGTGTTAGAACTAAAACCGGTCTCTACCACCAAACACCTATCACGGGACTACTTTGGTGTCAGTTCGCTTCCCTCTAGGGACTATTAAGTATTTACAAATACTGTTATGAACACATGTTACAGCTAATAACTCGCGCTGAATTACAGTAATGTATACAAACAAGAAGAATAGCAGGTGGTATCGATAGCTCAGCCGTGCTTTTTTGTACTGCTAATGAGAGGCCCTTATGTCAAAATATCTATATGTTAGCATAGGGACTGAAGTGTCAATTGTTTTTGTTACGTTGTTAAATAAATGCAAAAATCGATTTCCCCCATATTCATAAAAAAAATATTGATTTACAAAAGGTTTATTGAACAAATTTTCATTGAAAAATCGTTTCATAAAATGTTTTTTTTTATGAATATGGGGGTAGATCTATAATTAAATCTTTCTGTCTTCATTTTGTGACACGGGCTTAAGTCGTTGCTTAAAAAAACTTTTTGTTCTTTTTTTGTTTTAAAATCCCTTTTTTATTTAAACAATTTTTTTTTGTATTCATACTTATTATTTCAACTTCCTTAATCATCCTAATGTTTTTGTCATTTTTTTAATTATTTTTTGCTTTAACCAAAATAAAAAATTCTCTGTTTTTTTAAGTTGTTGACGGGTGGGTGGTTGGGTCGTTTGATTGCTTGGTTGCCCGGTTAATGATAATAAATATAAGTCCACTTTTTGTCGATGCGTTCAACTCACTAGGATGACACTTGTTGTCTGTTGTCGTTGTTATTGTTTAAAGTAGATGTCAATGAATTAAAAAAACAAATACAAAAGCATAATTTTGAAATGTGCGGAAGTGTGTTAAAATAACGATAGTTGAGTATCATTTCATTAAATATTTTTTTTTTAAATGAGTTTCTCTTTTATTCTGTTGTGCGACTATTTTGGGTAAATAAAGTGACGTTTTTCAGTTACTGATAATAAAATGTGGTTTTATTATAATAAAATGTATGTTTTTTTTATATTGTTATATTTAATATTTGGATTTTCTACTTGCTGCTGCTGCTGCTTATCTATTTTGGAAGCGATTCTCTTATTATTGTGTTTGTTTTGTTCTATTTCTCATTAAGAGTATTTTGTTTTCGTTTTACAGTTTGTTGTTGGTTTTTTTTTCTACTTCAGACGACTTGAACCCACAAGAATCTGGTTGTCATTGTGTACTGATTACACATTTTGTACTTATTTTCTCAGTGTTTTCTATTTTGTTTACTGATAATTACGATAGTATAAATAAATATATTTTTGTAATACTATAATGTTTGCTTGTACCCTTTTTAATTTTAAAATGGAAAGAGATATTATTGATTTAGTGATGGGTTGGGAACACGGAAATTAAGCCGATCAAAATATGGATAACAAATTGTAAAACTAAAATTATATTTAAAATTAGGCTTAAGTTCATCAAATTAAACTTTCATTGAATTATCTTAATGAAGGTAGGAATTTTACAACATGAAGTGAAATAAAATTTTTGATAATTTTTATTCTTGACTGAACGGGGGATTGAACTCGGTTTACAAGTTGCGAGAATAGCCACATTCCCATCATCCGAATTCTACCGTTTGCTACCCGAGTTTAATCCCCTATTATGCCAAGAATAAAAATTATCAATAATTGAAGAAATGCGTTAATAAGTAAAATTCTAAAACTCAATGTCAAATTTTTTATCTCAACAAAACAAAACTTAAATCATAATTACAGTGGACGCTCGTAAATTAGAACCACTTTGTTCCTAGGGTAGTTCTAATTAGAATCTACTTTTTTTTTTTTAATAAAAAGTATCATAAAAGTGCATCTTCGTTTAGAAAACACACAAAGCAAAAAACACTCATGCAAACATAAATAACCCACAAATAATGGATAAAATATCAGCGCTGATTCTCGCATCAACTATGCACACTCAAACTTGTTTCTCGCACTACCAGCGAAAAGCTTAATCTCTTTTTTACTTGATTTTATAATCTTGTACTTATTTTAAGAAATTCCGGGATTGATTTTCGAAAGTAATTGAATTGTTTTAAGTACGTTTTAGTGTTATTCGTACTTGAATTTTCGAGTATGCACTGTACTTAAAGTAAGTAAAAAACAACTCAATTTAGCCCGAGTGTTGTTTTTTCTGTGCACAAAACAGTGAATCTTTCTGGGTGAATTGGCAGCTCTTGAACTGCCTCGGGCTGCCATTAACACCAAATTCGGCAATTCTGTTTTTGACGTACCCATTGACCCAAATATCCATTAAGCCGAAAATTAACTTCGTCGATGAAGACAATTTTTCGAGTTTTGATAATTCAATTTAATGATTTGCAAGCGGTTATAATTTTTAGTCTATAAATGGCAAACCTGACTGAGCATTTTTGGCATTGCCACATGTCACGATTTTTTTTACACTGAAAAAATTAATAGAAAAAAATACTTTTTATAGCTAAAAATAATGAAAGGGATTGTCAAGTCTTGTACGCTGTTCAAATTCATATTCTTTCATTATTTTTTTTCTATATGACAGCAACGCAATGATGACTGTGTTGGTGTTGCTGATGATGATGGTTATGATCCCCTTATAAAATTTGCATTCAACAGATTTGATTAAAAAAACTCAGTACTATTTTGTCGTTTATTATTACAAAACTCTTTTAAAAAAGTTTATTCACATACATATTATTTTTTTTAATTATAGAAATACTTATATATTTTTTTTATAAATTATAAACCAAATTGTGTAAAGTTTTAAAACATTAAAATTCCTTTAGTATAATCGTTATTTAATTACAAAGGTATTTTTAAGGAATTTAAATTTATATTTAAATGAAAAGTTTGTTGCAGAACAAATTTATATGAGCCACATTTTTGTGGAATTTATTATGGAAAACAATTTTTTTAATAAAAAAGAATTAAATAAAGTGCGGAAATTTACTTCAGTTAATTAATTATGATTAAAAAAAAAACATAAAATAAATAATAATTAAGTTGGTCAAACCTTGAAAAAAAATTAATAATATTAAAATTTTTATGTATAAAAAATATAAAACATTCGGTTTTTATATTGTTCAACAATCTTTAGTGAGTAAAACTTTTTAATACACTTTTGTTTTCTTTTCTTTCTATTTGTTATATTAAGTTTAACGGTATATTTATAGTTAACGGTTTCGAGTTTTATTAACGGTGCTCTCTGTATTTTATAAGAAGCAATAACGTTATTGCTTTTCTTAAAATGCCTTAAGTAATTTTGCGCATATTAAAAGTAAACAATTAAAGTACAATAAAAAAATAGCTATAAAATATTAAGTTATTTTTAACATGTTAGGAATACAATTACAGATTATGTTCTAATATAATTTACGTGGATCGTCAGCTCGTTGTAGTGTAGAAAGAGACAGAAGGAGTGTCTTGCTGTTGTGGGTGCACCCTTATGCTGATAGACTAGCTCACTACCAACTAGTCTACCGGGGCGTCCGGTTTCAAACCTATTTTGGTTACTTTAACAATATAATCGTCACAGGCAAGCCTATTAGGTTCATCTCCGCTCATGTTATGGTTAATATAACATTATTTTGCCTACCAAAAAAACTATAACATTTCTCTTAAAAATGTTATTGTTAATAAGAATACAAACATACATAATTAGTATTGTGGTAATTTTGTTTTTAGTCCAAATTTTCAATATTTTTAATCAGGCTTAAGTTCATCAAATTTAATTTTCATTAAATTATTTTTATGAAGAAAGGAATTTTACAACATGAAAATTAATTAAAATTGTTATTGATAATCATTCATTCTTGACTGACCTGAGATTCGAACCCAGGCGGCTGGTTATCCTGACATGTTTCGATCGCTACCACTCGATCTCCTCAGAGGAATTTGCAGTCTTACCCTCGCAGCTTTCGACGACTGCTGACGTCAATAGTCAAACTTCAATCCTTAAACCAAATTGTATTTTAACCTTTTGCTTTTTTGAATGATTATCCATTTTTAATTGATTTCACATGTTTTTCCTTTACCTCTGTTTTTTCGTACTTTTTGTCAATAATTCTTGTTAAACATATTTATGCTAAAAAAAATATAATTGCCCATATTATTTTTTTGATTAGTTTTACGTTAAAGATATTTTTGATAGAGGCAGTGCTGGCAATCCATGTGTAATTACACATGTTGAGTGTAATTTTTACTTGCCCATGTGTAATTAGTTCCATGTGTAATCTCTGTGTAATTTTACTTCAAGTTTAATTTGTCGTTAATTTTGTACAGTAAAGATCTGCTGTTCGAACATTAAGGTTTGGTAATTTTGTTATGTTGCAAAAAATAATAATAAAAATTTTAGAATTAAATAAAATGAAGGTGACTTCTGTTGGTATTTAGAGTCTGATATCGGCCCCATCAATATAATACAGTCCCCAAACGGCAAATTTACAGGTCCATTTCTTGAGATATTTTGGTCTCCAAACGTTTGGCTCAAGAAAGTGATGGCTTCACGCGTTGTAGAGAATATTGCGCCGTTTTGGACGAAACATTTCTTCTCAACATTGAAGAATCAAAAATTTAAAAATTGTAAGGGGAGCTTCATAAAGTCGAAATATTCGAAAACCGGTTTTTATATATGTCCAATTTTTTTATTATATATATTTAGGGGATTCACAAGGTGTCATAAAGTCATACATATGTCTTAAAATAAAAACATGTAAAAATACGACTGTTGTGAACAATCCCTCATAAATCAGTGTGCTAATTTCAATTTAAATTAGCTGATTTAAAACAAATATAAAAAATAAATATTTACCTAAAGTAAAAATATTTTTAATTCTAATCCATGAATTAATAAATTAAATTAAATCTTACCTGAATATTTTCCATTTTTCAGACGCAAATAACAAATAAATTTTATTTTGTTTGTTTACCAACCAGCAGACATTATGACAACCTAACAAGATAGCACACCTTGTGAACGCCCCAAATATATTATTTGATAATTAAAAAAAAATAATTGTTGTATTTAAGTGTTCTGCATATGTGTTGGTAGCATAATTGAACGCTATTAACTTTGAAAATATTGAACAGATTTTAATAAAATATATCGACCCCTTTGCGCGAAATAAACGTGTATGCCAATTTTTTTGCAATTGAGTTTTTGATGCAATCTTGTTCTACATTCAAAGAGACGCCACCTGACAAAATATTGTAGGTGAATTCCACTTCGTTGCTTCAAAAAGTGAATGATATTGCAAGCGAAAGCAGAGAAAGGTAGAAAAATGGCTGTCCTGTAAAATTTGGTTTTTGTAACATACGATAATTTCGCGCAAAGTGATATCGACCCCTTTGTGCACTTCTGTAAGTAAAAACCTTTCAAATGGTGTATATTTTGTTCAAATCGGTTGACATACAGAGTAGGAAAGTGTTCATAACTGTTTTGCCTTTGCAGATTGTATATATAAATATAGATGTTACTTAAGGCCCCCATTACGGTTCACAAGACAACTGGCTGTGAACAGAGGTAATTTTTGTTTACCGAAATGTAGCAAAGTTGTAAACCATAATACAAAAATTAAGAAACTGTGAACCGTAATGGGGCCTAAATTTTATTAATTATAGTGAACATTTTTCCCAACAAATATTTATATATTCTTTTTTCTTTTCGTTTACTTTAAGAATATATGCGATACTTTGGCGCCTGTTGCTGTCACAATCGCCGCCGTAGCTGCCAAAGAAATTGAGACACTTAAGCAATCGTTACAGGAGAAAGACACTCTCCTCTTGGCCATGGAGGCCACGTGCTTTACAGAATCCGAGCGACAAGCCGAACTAGAGGACAGTGTTATCGCATGGCAAGATAAATACGATCGTCTGTATGAATCACACAAACGAGTGCAAAAGGTTAATCAAAGTTTAGAGGATAAACTTTTAAAATTGGTAGATCGTAATACGGGAGAAAGAGCTCAACTGACCAGCGATGTTGCCACGCTAAGTGTGCGTTTGGCACAGGCTAATTTTAATATATCCAAATTGCAACGTGATATCGTAAGTGCACCAATTGAAATGCTTTTATATTGAACTTTGAGTTTAGGAAAATTATCTTTTTAATACTTTTATTTCTATTTTAATACAAATGACATAATTTTTATTACAACAAATAGAAAGGTAGAGTTTTAAATTTCTTCAATACAATAAAAACTATAATTTGCAATTTAATCGTGTCCCCTTCTTCCATTACACACGTGATGCGACACTCTGGCTTCTTTATAGATGAATAAATTTGCACAGAAATTTTCATTTTTCTACGTATTTTCAATTTCATTCTTTTTGTGCTTTTTTGTTGGTGGTTTTTGTAATATTTCTATTTTTTTATGAATACTTGTGGGTCCCGTGACGTGAACGTTGTTTTTGTGTTGTAAAAACTACTTTTGAACAAATTTTACGTTATTTACTTGGTTATTATAGAGTTTTATTTAATTTAATTTTTGATTTTTATCGTTGTATTGTGTTGGGAAAAAGAACCTGGAAAATGAAAATTGTTTTTTTCGGTTTTTTTTAATAAAAATCCTACAATGTTCTCCTTTTAGTTTAATAAAAAGGTCAAAAGTTGTTTGTTGGTATGCTTTTATTTTTTCCTATTTTGTTTGTACTTCTCCTTGTTGTTGATGCTGCTACTTTTTTCTAACCACTAATTATTATAGTTTTTAAAAATTTAAATAGAAATAATGGAAACCTAAATAATTGGTTAAGAGAGAAAGTGATTTCGGTGTCGATTAAGGTAAAATAGTAGAATTTGAATATCAAACATTTCAAATACTAGTCCGAACTATAAAAAAATTAGACTTTCATTAGTAGAGAAGATTTGAACTGTTAAAAATATCGCCTACAGAGTTTTGACATTCAAACATTTGGAGGCCCAAAGTGTGCCAAAGTTGACTTCTTAGTAAAGTTAATTGTAAATAAAACAAAAAGTTTTCAGAGAATTAAATTAATATTTTTTTATTATAGAAGGATCCTATGGCAATTATGTGTGACACAAAATATCGGCCGAATGCTCGCCACGGTTTCGGTGACATACATCTAACCAATGGTCCATATTTTTAATGAATCTGAGACATAATTGAGGTCCAATGTCGTTAATGTGCCGAATTATTGTCCTTGAATTGTTCTTTGGTTATTGACGTACACTTTTTCTTTTTAATATCTCAAAAGATAGAAGTTCAATCGTGACGGCGAATTAACATCCCCAATAAAAAATTGAGCTTCAAGCGATGCAGGTTTGTGAGGGAGAAATTCAAAGGTTTCGCTTACCATCTGGCTTACGGAAGGCATGTATTTTATATCGTGAGTTCCCAATTTGGAGCAATAAATTTTTGACACAAAAAGCGCATATAAAAAGTGGTGAACATAGCGTTCAACTTTACACACTGAATGTTTTTCACAGTTATTTTTTTAAAATTCTGCCTTACAAACCTGCTTCGTAGCAAGGGAATGCCGTAGCACTTAAAATGTTATTTTTTCTTTTATAAAACTTGCTAAGAGTTCCTCACTTTCTTTACTGCATCTCTGTATGGCTTAGTGTGTAGCGCCCCTGCAAATAATAGGACCAGTCCAAACACGCGTGTAAGGAGTAGTCCACAAGGGACTGTGACTAGTCCAAAAGTAACACAAACATATGGAAAAACATGGTCTATTTAACATTACGATGTCTTAGGACGGGACCATATAACCCATCTTTGGACTACAACGGAGTAGTTTTAAAACTACTCCATTGTATACACAAGAGCAAGGCCCATCTATCAGGTCTGCTTACTTGTACAAAAACAAAATACGATTCTTTTTAGTTGTCAAAAATTTACTACCACATATACAAAGCAAAAGGAAAAAACGTGTATGTGTGGCATACCATAAACGTATACATGCACATGTAAGCCAAATGTAAACAACTTTGACAACTAAAAAGAACATAAACAATGATCATCAGGCTTCTTGCACAGACCTTTTCAATGGGCCTTGCACAAGAGGGTTAGTTTTAACTTCGTTTAAAAACGAAAACATGTCGTTAAAAAACGAAGACATGTCGTCTCACTACAAACACTTTTTAACAATGACATGGTTAATGCTTGCATTACATCGGACCAGTCCATGGAGTAGTCCATTTTATCAAAATGGATCAGGTGGTCCAATATTATTTGTAGGGGCACAATTGGGCGCTTATTTTTATAAATGTACCATTAGGCCCCCAAAATAAAATAAAATTTTATTTGGATCGCCACGACGTGAAATACCACGACCATTGAATTTCTCGCCATTGAATAACCTCAAAAATTAGATGTTTTCTAAGATAAATCGGGGCTGCTAAACACGAATATGGCAATCATTTAAGAAGCGTTTTGGAGATATACGCGAAAAACTGCAGTTCATAAGGATGTTTCCAAAAATCTTGAGAACTGATTTTTTTCACTACGCAAATTTTACACTGCTACGAAGATATATTTTTCCTCTTTCAGAAAATATCTATACTGTGTTAATCGGACAAAAATTCACTGAGTTACATGCCTTAAGATTGAAAAAATTTATTTTTTCTACCGAATGATAAATAATTTTAATTGTAATTTCTTATATACGCAAAACAATGTCGCATACTTTGCAGGTATAAAAACGTCAAATTGTACAAACTCTCATAATAGGGTGTGTGTGAAACGGTAGCAAAGTACTCATGTAAGTAAATTTTTGACACTGTTGAGGTGAATAAAATTTCACTAGCCCTAGGGGCTAGTATAAATTTTGACATTAGCGCAGAAATGTTTGACAATTTTAATTCACCATAGAACTTTGCTACCGTTTCCCACACGCCCTAGGTAAGATTGATACATGTCTAAATTTTCGTGTGAAATAATTATTGTTGCTCAACATATTTCACAAATTTGAACAGAGTACTAGGCTAGACAAAACAAAGTTTACAAATTTGTTTTGGTTTTAAATGTAATTGTTCGAAAAAAAGAATTCTTTTGCACATCGGAAATAGGCTATAAATCTGAAGTTCAATTTTAATATCTGTGGCATTTTGACAAGACATCTTAAGTCGATATAAGTTGTAAAATAAACTCGGTAAAAAAATAATTTCTATCAAATAATAAAATAAACCGAAACTAAAGAAAAATTTCGTTTATAATACAAAATTTAAAGATTGTAAACAAAAATGTTTTTGAAGGAAAATTCGTATAAATAACATAATTGTTTTCAACTTTTTGAATTTGACTTAAAATTTTTTATCAAAAGGCCACAGATATGTCTTATAATAATTTTGTTAATTACCAAAGTAATTTTGTGGGAATACAAAAAATTTAATTTAAAAGATTTTGATTATCGTGCATGATTTTTATTCTTGATAAAAACACTGAAATTTATTGTTGAAGGGATAAGCTATTCCTAAGCGCATTTCACTGGTTGCTTAGTCCAGATCGTCAGGAAACTTCATCCAAAGATTTTGGAAAAACTAAAGATAAACAAATAAAACTGTTAAGCAAATAAGAATTATAAGAAACAGTTCTACTTGTAACAATATCAAAGCCTAAACAAAAACAACAACAATAAACATCGAGCTTATCTTTTCTTACATTCCCCTCTACAATTGGATGGAATTTTTCCAACATTAATTGTAGTTGAAGGTAGGTTAAGAAAAAACAAAATGAAAACAAAAACAACTTGCTTTGTTGTTCTCGCATAAAATAAAGCATGTTGCCAGTTTGTTTTTTAGCCGTACACTTGCCAGTTTATTGTCAAAGTAACTTTGTGGGAATACAAAAATTTTCAATATAAATGATTTTGTTGGTCGTGCATAATCCCCAATTTTTATTTTTGATAAAAACACTGAAATTTTTGAAATTTAATAATTACATTTTTGTTTCATAATTTAACGTCAAATCGAGCGTGTGGATTCCAACATAAAACGTAACGTCTAAAAATGAACGAGTGTTCAAAGGGACAGCAAAAGTAAAATAGGAATATAATTTTAGGGTTATGCCGCACAGTCTAAACCAAGTCGTTTTATTCGTTTTATAATCCTTAAATATTCTTTGAGATTAGGACTTTTTATAGGAAATTTTGATATTTAATAGAAATTATGAATATGAACTTTTTATTAATTTAAAATCTTGTGAACGAATTTGAATTTTTAAGAAATTTTACTTAACATTTCGAAATTTTACGATATTGACTTTATCCGTTAACGAATAAAACACCTTGTACCTAAATATGTATGTATGTATGTACGAATTTATTTAACATAAAATGCATTTTTATACTCGTTTTTGTCTGTGTGTTTTTGTATGCAGGTTTTATTTTTGTTTTCTTCCATTATTTTTCATTCTATTTGCTCTATGAAGAACAAAACACTTGAAGGTGTAAAACCATAAAAATTGCATGCCATTGTAGTAGTTGTTGCTTTTGTTGCTATTTTTTAAAAGTTTACTCCAATGAGAGTGAGCCACAACAAAAGTGCTAGAAGTACGATGAGTCGTAATACTTGTTTTATGTATGTTTGTGTGTAGTGTTGGGTAATGAGAGGTGCACAGTAATTTTGTATGGGTAGTAGGAGAAGTGTGGTAATAGTAGTCCCGTTATCTTAGTTTTAAGAGTGCTACTGAAAGAAAGTTTTTTCCATTATTATTTATTTTTGTTAACACAAAGTTCAAAAGGTCTTTTAACAAAAGAAAGGATATAATTACAATTCTACCACTCTCCTGTTCATTTTTTAGTGTTTTAAGTTTGGTTGGTTGTTGTTTGTTAAAAAGAAATAAAGTGATAGATTAATTTAATGGCAGAATATAAAAGTTTAAAAAATGTTTGGCTAAATAAAAGTGGAAACAAAATCGAATAGTTATAAAACATTTTAAAAATAAACAAGTAAAGGTTTAGTTAGCCGAGCGTAACAGTAACGTTGCAAATCAGCTGATTCATTTTGCTGTATGTAAAGCAATTAGCAGTAAGATGTTACGTCTCAATCTGTACGAAATAGATTGGTCTTACTTTTTTACGGTAAGGTTGCTGTTACTGCTACTCCAGGCTAACTGAGCCTTAAGAATGTATAGTCGGTCAAGCCAGAACATATGATATCCAACACCACAGTATATAAAAATGTTTGCTTGTGTACGCTATTTGGAATTCATGGTCAATAATGGACCCGCCTTATAAAAATAATGTTATGAGCCAGCCGGGCGGACATCGATAATTCGACTCAGAAAGTGATTCTGAGCCTACCGGTACACTAAAAGGTGGATCCACTATTGTGGTGTGGATATTAAAATATATGTACATATGCATACATTTTTTTGGAGAGTAACAACATGCACAGGTGGCGTATTATAAATATCAATAATTAAAAAGACTTTAATGCGTATAATGGACAATAAAATCAAACAAAAAACACACTTGGATTAAAATGTAAAAAAATTTTGTTTAAATCTCATTAAATTTAAAAAATCGTTTTACTTCAATGATTTTTTTTAAACTTGTACATTTTAATAAGAAAATTGTTTTAATTTTATTAAATTTTCCTACATTTTAACATTTTTCTTTAAGGGAGAACTTTGATAGATTTTAGCAAACAATTTTATATTTTCCTTTCTTAAAGAAATTATTCATATAAAAAAATTAAAGTTTTATGGAACTTTGTAAAAGTTTTGTTTTTATGATTTTGCTTGCAAAGGGTGGTCCATCCAAAAAGCACGATGTTAATTGTAAATAAAACAAAAAGTTTTCAAAGAACTATCTTAATATTTTTAAATATTGTAGAAGGATCTAAGACAATTTTGTGTGAAACTTAATTTCGGCCAAATGCTGGCCATGGCTTCGGTGACATATCTATCCGATTACTCTGAGAAATAATTAAGATTCAATGTCGTTAACGTGCCGAATTATCTCATCCTTTAGCTCTGGAATTGTTTGTGGCTTATAGACGTCCACGTTTTCCTTTAAATATCTCGAAAAAAAAACGGTGTCAAATCAATTTGAACGTGACGGCCAGAGTACGCCTAGATCGATGAAACTTTGCAGAAATATGTGTTCTAGGTAGGAAAAGCTTAAAAATAAATAAAATCGGACCAAGGAGGAAAAAGTTCCCCCCAAGAAATAATCCAACCTCTAAAAAATAATTTTTTTTAAAGCTTTCCCATACTTTTGTTTAGCAAATGCAATGTTTAACCTCGGCAAAAGTTAATTAACATAAAATTGGACCCAGCAGATAGTTAAATTCGACCCCGACCCCTTTTGTGGGCTGTTACATAAAATTATATATTTAAAACAAATGTAAATATCAAAAGATACAGACTGCTAACGCCCTCCTAACACACCACACGAAACGACCCTGTAAAAAAATTTTTTTTTTTATTTTTTTTTTTTGCTAATTTCCACAAAATATTAATTTTTATGACTTTTTTTTGGAAGTTGGTCTTATGCTAGTTATCAGTGGAGAACTGAGCAAAAGTCTATTTATAACATCTTTGTTACACTTAACCGTCGAAAACTTTCTAGCTAAATTCTGCCTGTTAAGCCGAAAATATTGATTTCGTGTTTAGACGCTTCTTCTAATAATAGCCCGATAGACAACTATACTTCGTTCTTAAAGTTAAACAGTTGTTCTATTTATTAAAATCTTGTGCATTGTAGGTGTCATGGTATGCCAGGGACATAGAGTAACGTACAGTTTTGCAGTGTCTAAGCAATAAGTGACAAACTCGTGCAAATGAATTTTGTAACCACTTGTAATTACTTCAATAATAACTTTGATTCGATAGATAAATCAAATGCAATTCCAGTTATTTCTGCAGCTAAAGGATTGGAAAAAAATCTTCCACTGGTGTTTCCATCGTTGCTGTTTCCAAATCCAGTTTTCGGAACATGCACTATTTGCCCTAATTCACTTCTAAATTTTTCATGGATAATGGTTTTCCTCTCTTTAACAATAGATTTTGTCCTTATCCGATCTTAATTGCCACTTTTTTACTGTGAGTCTATACGACAGGTGAAATAAGCTCTCAAATAGACGAATTCTGGCTGCACAGGTGGTTTAAAACCGTTACTGACTGTTTCGCACATTCGTTTTTTACGCAGGTAATATTAGTCTTAGATGCAATAATTTGAATAAAAGACAACCAAAACATTTTAAGACTGACTGCAAGATGAGCAAAACCAGAAAAAAGTTGATATTTTCAAAAAATCATCAAAAAGATTGCGCAAAAACACGCAACGTTTTTTCTTTTAATTTAAAAGAAGAGATGTCAAATTTTACCGTGATGTATAATATTTTTAAAAATGCAATTAAATTTACTTTCAAAAACCTTTAGTTTTTTCTTTTACCAAAAAGTGAAGAAAAAAATGGTTTTTTAATTTCGAACTAATATTTTTTTATCATAGAAATTTAAAATTAAATGTTTCTAAAAATGTTTATAAGTAGCTGTTAATATAGTCTTTCACAGAAAAAAATCAATATAAAATCTGTATTCGTTTACCCACAAACAAATATATTGTAAACCTCTCAAAACCGTAAAAAGTCAATGAACACTCATGCAATTTACTCAACTTTCCTGACTTTAACATTGTCCCAAAACCACAAATCTCAAGCAAAAGACTTGAAAATTTGCTAAACGATGCAGAATTTTTTTGTGTGTCGAGTGTGACGGACCAACCATTAAAGTTCCGAAATGAAGAGACTGCTACCTGTTTTCCGGCCGTGCTCAGGGATATTGCGATCGGTTCTTGTCCCTAACAATTCGAATTAAGATCTGTTACAATTTAAGTGTTGGTAGCTTTCAAATCGAAAAATTAAATTCCACGAAAATAAAACCAAAAAAACTCGAATTGAAACAAGGTGATGCGATTTAGATGTAGTTATCTCTCCAATGGTCTTCACCCACCCTACCAATGCTATTCTGACAAGTTTTTAAAATTAAAAGCCCGAAAGCCAACTATGGCTTTATTCTTTTTTCCCTATTGCATATCTTGCTGTTATTGAACGTAACTCTAAATTGTAAACTGGAAGGTAATACAAAACTAAACCCTAATTCCTCCGATATATATTTTGTTTGATTCTGGTCTCCGGAGGGTTGGGGTACAGCACTAAAAAAATACTATCAATACTTCTGACACCTATCAAAGAGGATTAATAATTTAATGGCGTATTTTAACTATAACAGAATCTCTTACCTTTCAACTAATTTTTATACTTTTAAAATATTAAAACTTTTCTTAAATATTTGGGTGAAATCCTTTAAGCACTATAAACAAAATGGCAATCTTTTCTCCAAAGTCCTATTTTCCTTACAAATTTTTTTAATAAAAAAAAATATTAAAATTTTATTTTATTTTCATATAAATTATAAACTAAGTTAAGCCTCACACGAGCTGCGTACTTCGTTGGCTGTGTGTCAAGTGTAACCATCCTGTTGAACCCACATTTCTCCAGGTCCATATCCTGAATTTCCGGCCACAAGAAGTCCGTTTTCATCTTGCGATAGTGAACACCATTCACGGTAACTATTTGGCCAGCCTTAATTTCAAAGAAGTACGGCCCAATGACGCCGTCCATAAAAAGAATCAAACAGGTCTTTCCTACAGTGCACGAAACAAATTTTGATGTGAACCCCCATTTTCGCAAAAAGGCTTAAATAATCAATTTTGTACCTCTCCATGGTTGAATGTGTCAACCATAATAAAGAAATGTGAAATTAGGTTCGGCAAAAAAGCAAGACGTTAAGGTGTGACTCACAATTTACATCGTGCGTTATGGTTGGATCACCCTTTATAATAATAAAACGAATGCTTTTAAGTGCCTTTTGTAAACATTTTATAATTTTTACTTAAGTCTGGTACTTTGCATAACATTTTACGTGAAATGCCGTCAAACTCTGTTAATGTGGAATAGTTATGAAATAATGTTGAAAAAGTTAATTGTACTCTGTTGAATTTGCGAAAACGTTGCGTAGTGTTTTCAGCAGCATTTTTTTTCAACTGCGGAATAGTATAAAAAGCTGCACTTATTTTGCGCGATGTTGTAAGCAATGGTCAAAAAGTTTTGTGTGGTTTAAATTTGTTTTTAATATTAAATGAGAAAGAAACAATATTTTCAAGATTTAATTTGTGTGGCTGTCAATGAGCGTTAACAGGCGTTTCAATAATAAAAGTCACCTGTTGTAAAACAAATTTGCATCAAATTCAATTTTAAATTCGAAATGTTTTTTTTTTATTGTAAAAGTAATGTGCGTTAACTAACTAAGAATAAGTAACAACGTAACAACACAACTTATATGTACAGCTTTAGTTGAAGATAATTAGGCTAAATTAATAGTGCTAATGTAAATATGTAAATATGTAAATACTATATCTGAGACATTTTGACAAAACATCTTTAGTCGAGATAAGATAGAAAAAAAATTAAAAAAAAATTATTGAAAAATAATTTTTACCAAATAATGAAATAAACCAAAATTAAAGAAAAATTTCGTAAATAATACTAATTTTTAAAAACGTTAACAAAAAGGGTTTTTGAATAAAAATAAGTATGATTAACAACATTTTTTCAACTTTTTTAAATTTGAGTTTAACCAAAACTGTAAACTATCCAAATTTTATCTTTTATATAAAAATCCTATTGAGGGAAATTTGAGTTTTACAAAGTTTCTTTTAGGTTATAATTTTTTAACAATAATTCGAATGCACCATAAATACGTTTACGTTATTTTTTTTTTCAATTTGCCTGGCATAAGAAATTTCCCTCTAAGGCAAATTTTATAAGTCCTTTTAACCCCTTTTCTTAACATTGCATTTTTAGCAACAACTCATTAAAATATCTGTTGATTTCACATACGAAATGCAAAAAAAGAAGTTGCATATTCCACAAAAATACAAAAAATACAAAAAAAAAAAAAATGATTTACTAGCAATTTATTTGCGTGACTCTCAAGTTTTCCTTTTTCATATCCTGACTCATTTCATTACAGGATGTCAATAACCCCTTTTTGTTTGTTTTTACTACTTTGTTTTGTTTTCTGTTTGTGTTTTTCCTTACAGTTATCGGTGTTGCGCTTTAGTGTTTTTTTTTGTTTTTACTTTTATTTTTGTCATTCTGGTTGAGGTTTTATTGTATGTTTTTTGCATTTTTAGAATAATTTTTTTTTAATTGTTGTTGTTGTTGTTGTTGTTGTTGTTGTCACAGACGACATATCTTCAACGAGCTAATAAAAGTGTCGGAAAGGAATTTAAGCACTTGGTCATGTTTTGTAACAAAAATAACAAACACACTATTAAAAGAGAAATAAACGAAAAAAAGAACTATGAGAAAACAAACAATAATAAAACAAACCCCAACGAAAAAGGAAACTGTTACCAGTTCTGCTCCTGTTAAAGCAAAAAATAAACCTGAGTGCCTGCACACACAAACCCTTAACATTTACATACACAATGAGTCATATTAAAACATTTAATCCTTCCTTCAGAAAAAGAAATCAGGAACAAATGAAAGAAGGGGAAAAATAAAGGCAAAAAATATAAAATAAGAATAAACATTAAAAAGAAAACAGTTTACAAGCAGTATCTCTTTAGAGTGTTATTCATTTTTTTCTCTTGTGATTCTTTCGTTTTGTTATTAAACGAAACTTTTAGTTTTATTTTTGTTTTGTATACATTTTCTATTCTTATTGTTGCCTTAATTTCCTTAGTCCCCTTGTGTTTTTGTTTCTTTGTTTTGTTTACTCTTGGTATGAGTTTATTGTAGTTTTTATATTTAACAGATTGTTTTTATTTGCAAATAAACAACTTATACACACATCCATTCATATATAAATACTTATATGCACTCTCTCTCCCCCATTCTCCTACTCCTATTACTGGCCCTTAGCAAAACTATTTTACTCTGTATATTAAATTTGCTTAAGTTTTTTTTTCTTCAATATCAATAAAAAGTACAAGCGAGGGATTACTTTACTTTGTTCTTGTTGTTTTCTTTTTTATAAGTAAAAAAAAGTCAAATAGGAAAGTCAATGAAAAAAGGAGTGATAGGGGGAGAGAATGCAAATGCTGATTGCAGTGAATTCATTACTTCCTTATGCACGTGCATGATAAATTTAAGCTAAACTAACCCATTGTTTTCAAAAAATTTTTTTGTCCGAAGAAAATTTGTTACTCAGAGTTTTCCCCAACACGGTTAACACATTTCGAATAATTTGTGTGAAAAAACCAAGCTACCATATAAAATATGTATGTATGCACGTGTGTAAAGGAGGCGTAAGCTTGAGTGCAATTTTTCAGATTAAATTTTTTATCAATAAAAATTTGCCACAATTTTACATAAAGGAAACTTTTTCCACAAGAAGAACACTTTGTGATTTTTTTATAAAATTTTGTCTGCCCAAAATTAAAATTAAACCGATTCAGGTTGAAAATGTTCCGAACTAAATTATATCTCTCTCTCATGAAGAGAGACATTAAACCTGTGTTGCCACCAACGAAATGGTAAATTACACATGGTTCAGCCAAAATGACACATGAAAATACAAATTACACATGCTATCTTTTATTTGCAAACTCACGAGTTTTGTTTTGAATTTCCTGATATGTTAAAACTTTTCATTTAGTTAAAAAAATAAATAACGATTGCGTTTTTTTTTCAAATATTTAACTAGTATGTAATTGTTTTTATTTCATAAAAATAACGGTTAAAAACAAAAAATTCATACTATTTTTTAAAGTAATTTCTAACTAAAAAATAAACAAAGTAAAATACATCACATTTACATTTTTTTTGATTTTTCCAAATATTTAAAGCTTTATTTTGTAAATAATGATTGGAATAGTTTCAAAGTTTGGTCCACCATTTATTTCTGTGTATTCCTTTTGAAATCTGTTGTACAATTGTTTGAATTGCTCAATATTCTTTCAGCAGCAGCATTTGAAAAGATTAAAACAAAAATAACTATTTGAAATAATCTGTCTCCCAAAAACTTTTTCCAATAATATTCTAGATTCAAATTGCAATGAAGCTACAATTTTTCAAAATGTTAGTGTCGCGAAAATATTTTTGAAACTCCGTAATTGTGCCGAGCATTATTTCTTATTAAACAAGATCTTATATTAAGAAGTAAATTTTCCAAATATGTTGGAAGGTTCAGACAGGCCTTCGACGCTACCAAAGGTATTAATTGGCACGAGCATTTTATGAAAGCAATATCTGGCTTTTCGTCTTTTAACAACATAACACCTGAATTTACTGTCCAAACTTAACATTAGCTGTATCTGGTGCAAATCCAACTAGATTTTCAAAAGGAATCCCTTTTTTATAATTGTTTTATTGAGAAGCTCCAACATTTCAACATTGCCAAGAATATTAAATCTTTTTACATCTTTTGACAAAATTATAACAAAAATCAGTGCCACAAAACGTTAACATTTTTAATTACACATGGAGACAATTACAAATGGGCTACAAAAAAAAAATTACTCATGAATGTGGCAACGCTGCATTGAAATACATATAAAAAAGATATGTCCGGACAAAAAAATTGTTCGGAAACAAAAGGTGAATTTAGCTTAACTGCTAGAGTTGTCGTTTTTGCTTGAGATAAAAAAAAAATTTGGACTTTTTCATGGAAAAGAGAAATTTTTGACAAGGTCAATAAAATTAGCGAGAGTGTTATGTAAAACGACAGAATTTTTTAAGGGACGCTTTTTGTGTTAAAAATTACGTTTCTTGTAACATGAAAGTTTTTTTTTTGTAAAAGATTTTTGAGTAGAATGCAAGTTTTATGCAGTTTTATATAACTTTTGTCTAAAAAGTTACTTTTTCTGTTTAAAGTCACTTCTTCACATAAAAAGTTACTTTTTGTGTAAAAAGAAACATTTTGTTTATATGTTACTTTTTGTGTAAAAAGAAACATTTTGTTTAAATGTTACTTTTTGTGTAAAAAGAAACATTTTGTTTAAAAACTTACTTTTTATGTAAAATGTTACTTTTTGTGTTAAAAGTTACTTTTTGTGTAAAAGTAACATTTTGTGTAAAAGTAACATTTTGTGTAAAAGTAACATTTTGTGTAAAAATAAACATTTTGTTTCAGAAGTTGCTTTCGTGTAAAATGTTAATTTTTGTGTTAAAAGTACTTTTAGTGTAAAATTTTACTTTTTGTGTAAAATTTTACTTGTTGCTTAAAATTTGACGTTTTGGGTACAATTTTACTTTTTGTTTTAAAAGTTACTTCTTTGTGTTAAAAGTGACTTTTTGTGTACAAAGTTACTTTTTGTGTAAACGTTACTTTTTGTGTAAAAATTTACTTTTCGTGTAAAATGTTACTTTTTGTGTAAAATTTTACTTTTTGCTTAAAATGTGACATTTTGGGTAAAATTTGACTTTTTGTGTTAAA
Organism: Pollenia labialis; assembly: GCA_949318255.1. Lineage (NCBI taxonomy): Eukaryota > Metazoa > Arthropoda > Insecta > Diptera > Polleniidae > Pollenia > Pollenia labialis. The sequence continues at coordinate 140,110,196 of OX439140.1, read as the reverse complement.
AGTGACTTTTTGTGTTAAAAGTGACTTTTTGTGTAAAAGTTACTTTTGTGTAAACGTTACTTTTTGTGAAAAAACTTAAATTTTGTGTAAATATTTACTTTTTGTGTAAAAAGTAACTTTTTGTGTAAAAATTTACGTTTTGTGTAAAAAGTTACTTCTTGTGTAAAAAGTTACTTTTTGCGTAAACGTTACTTTTCGTGTAAACGTTACTTTTTGTGTAAAAAATTACTTTTTGTGTAAAAATTTACTTTTTGTGTAAAAAGTTAATTTTTGTGTCATTTGAAACATAAAATTTAAAAAATTGTTTAAATAAAATATATTTTTACCTCTTTTGGTTTATTCCTTAAAGAAATTTTATTTCTTCACAATTGTAGACAATAGAGAAAAAAACATCAACACAATAAATTCACATTACAACGATATACAAGAAAATGAGTTCCACATTTCGCTATTTTTCCCATTTTTTTTGTTTCTTTAACCCACCATTTTTGTGAACACGTAATTGTTTTTGTGCGAGAATAATGTAACGAATGTTGGAAGGAACAAGTACTTGTACAAATACAACACTCATGTATAATAAAAAATACAAGGAAATTTTTAATGAATGTTTTTACACCAACATGCACATATACATACATATACATATTTCTATGAAAACAAAAATGGCACAAATACTTTTGTATATTTGAAATCTATTATACAGTTTGTTTTTTTTTTTTGAATAAAGAAAAAAAGTCATTATATTTGCTGGTAACCTACATATATTTATTTTTATTTGTACATGCAAACACACACTTCCATACAAATGCACTTACAAGTCTTAATAACAACTACTAAATACAAGTTGTAAATGCAGCAAAAATAATAATAATTTTTATTATGAACGAGTACTACATTAAGAGCGCTGTGTGATTAAACCCAATAAAATAAACCAATATGTCAAAAAAAAAAAAAAAAAAAACACACAAATTATAAACCGTACCTCTTTTTAAGACATTGCACTTTTTTTGTTAAAAATTTTCAATATTTGTTTTAATTCTACTAATAATTTTAACAGCCTTATAAAGTATATAAGAGGTTTAACAGCCTACTTCTAGGGGCTTAGTAAGAAAAACCACAGAAATATTTAATTAAAATGATTGATATAAACATAAAATAAGAAATTAACTTTGTAAAAGTAACAAAAAAAAAAAAAAAAAAAGAACTGGGAAATTCGATATCGATCGAAATAACAATAACATTTAAATGGGAATTTTGATCGATATCGAATGCAGAACTAAAAGTTAAAAGAACTGCACGAGAACTGAACTAGAACTGAACTAGAACTGAACTAGAACTGAACAAGAACTGAACTAGAACTGAACTAGAACTGAACTAGAACTGAACAAGAACTGAACTAGAACTGAACTAGAACTGAACTAGAACTGAACTAGAACTGAACTAGAACTGAACTAAAACTGAACTAGAACTGAACTAGAACTGAACTAGAACTGAACTAGAACTGAACTAGAACTGAACTAGAACTGAACTAGAACTGAACTAGAACTGAACTAGAACTGAACTAGAACTGAACTAGAACTGAACTAGAACTGAACTAGAACTGAACTAGAACTGAACTAGAACTGAACTAGAACTGAACTAGAACTGAACTAGAACTGAACTAGAACTGAACTAGAACTGAACTAGAACTGACCTAGAACTGAACTAGTTCACTGGCTCAACCTCAAAATATTTTCGAAATGTTTTTTTTTTGCCTTGGTTTGCATCTGTTCTGAGCCCTCCATTTTAAATGAGCCTTAAAAAAATATTTGGTAAATCCTTTGAACAGAGATGGTGAGGAATTTAAACTCATGAAAGGTATATTTCAACGCGTAACTGAAGCCCAATTAAAGGAGAGCAAAAATGAAAAAAAAAATTAAAGTTAAAGTTAACGTTAGTAAACCAATACTTTAACCCCATACACTTTACACAGGTTAAGTGTATTGGTTAACTAACGTGAACTTTAACATTTTTTGGATAAAGAAGATTGTTCAAATCTGAGTTGGATAAAAAGGAAATAAGAGCTTATTATCTTATAAAAACAAATATAAGTATGTCAAATTTACAAAAACTAGTACAAGAATTTCTTTTTTTTTCAAAAACTCGGATGTAACATGTCATTAAAAATACACTTCTTGCAGTTCCATTTAGATTTTTTGGGATAAAAAACATATACAGGAAAAAACTTTCAATTGTTAACATCCAACATGTGTTTTTTCCATGGAAATAACCAAACCTATATCACCAAAAAAGTTTACCCCGATTAGTTCGAATTTTAAAAATTTTGAAATTAAAGGTACTAAATAAACACTAGTTGGGGATACAAATTACGCTTTGTCTTTTGTTCACGCTTCAGTGGTTAATTTAAAAAGTTTTTTAATTGTTTCTAAAATAATAAAAAAAATTAATTAGAAAAAAATAGAAACAAAAATTCTGGTAGTGCATAGAAAATATTCCTGGAAAATATTGAAGGAATAAGACTATTAAATTGTAATTTTACTAATATTTGAAAACACATTATTCGAATTAATATAAAAATTTAGATTAAAACAAAAATAAGTATTACATTGTTTTGATTTATTTAGAACAAATTGTACCAACAACAATGTATATAAATAGTAACAATCTACTTACTGAAAAACAATCTGGGTTCCGAGCTAACCATAGCTGCATTACTGCTCTGACTGATGTTTCTGAAGATATTAGAAAGGAAGTGGATGATGGCTGTTTAGTAATGCTTATATTGTTAGACCATTCAAAAGCATTTGATACAGTGGACCATACAATATTAGCTCAAAAACTTGAAAAAATTATGAATTTTTCAGTAACTTCGGTTAAATTGATCTCGTCTTACCTTGAAGGTCGAATGCAGTATGTTGAAACTAAAAGCTTGACATCTTCACAGCTTTTGCCAATTATTAGGGGCGTTCCCCAAGGTTCCATTCTCGGACCGTTACTGTTCTCAATGTATGCAAATGATTTACCTGATAAGTTACACCATTGTCGTATTAGATTGTATGCTGACGACGTCCAATTATATATAAGCACAAAAAAACAAAACTTGGAGGCATGTACTGCCAAGTTGAATGAAGACCTCAAACGTGTTGCCCATTGGGCAGATATAAATGGTTTAAGTCTAAATCCTTCAAAATCGAAATGTATTATAATACGAAGGAGAACCCAGAAAATAGATCAACGTCCTAAAATCTGTATCAACGACCAACAAATTGAAATAGTTGATAAGGCAAAAAATCTTGGTCTCATTTTTAACAACACGCTAACTTGGTCAGACCATATAACATTTGCTTGTGGCAGAACTTACTCAATACTTAGAACACTATGGCAAACACAAAGTGTAACACCAATGAAGATTCGAGTACTAATTGCGAAAACATATCTTATACCTGTCCTTACCTATGGATGTGAGATCTTTGCAAGTTGTGATTCAAATAGCAAACATAAGTTGAAGGTTGCTTTTAACAACATTGCGAGATATGTTTATGGCATAAAAAATTATGTCAGTGATGGCAGTTATATTAATATTAATATTACCCCGCTTTCAAAAAAAATATACGGGGTGCTATTTGAAGACTTGTTGAAAATACGAACTCTTGTTTATTTGCATAAAATAATAACCACTCGTGAACCAAATTATCTCTATAATCGTTTAAACTTTAGTCGCCTCGGAAGGAACAAGAATCTTATTCAATTTAGGCACCACACGCTAGTTTCGGAATGGCAATTTTTTATTACTGCAATACGTCTCTGGAACAATCTTTCCCCAACAATTAAAGAAACCAGCAGCGCCCTGCATTTCAAGCAACAGTTATTTAGATTTTATTCATAAATAGCTAACGTTATTATTATCGCTCTCAATATTGTTTTCGCATATAAGTATGTATTTCACTATTGTTTTAATATTAATTGTTAAAATAATATACCTGTTTTATGTTATTAATTTGTATATTTTTATGTTATTGATAAATACTTTTGATCATAACTTCATTAGATTTCTACTCACTAAAACCAATGTTTTGTTGTAGAAGTTTCAAATAAATGAAATAAATAAAATAAAATAAATAAATGTATGTATGTGCATTAGAAGGACATAAATTACACATAATAATGTTCTATAATAAAGAAATATAAAATTATTTTTTATTTAAATTTCAATACAAAAACACATTGCCCAGCTAGAAAACTAGAACCAAAGTTTTTTTTAAACATTAACACATTTTTTTTTTGTATTTGAAGTGTATGGACTGTAATTAAATATTTGGTTAAAAAGTGTTGGTTTTTTTTGTTTGTTTGTTAAATTAAAAAAAGAGAACACTTAAAACTGAAATGCAAAAACAAATTAAATTGGTTCGGCCATACCAAACTAAGTAAAGCAAATACATTCTAAAATCAACAAAATTATGGGCATAATCAGTGAAACCAAAAAAATATCCGCTAAAAAAGTGTTTTACAACCATAAATTATGCAGCAAAAACTTAAAAATATTAAAAAAAAGAAACTAAAATGGCTTATATAAAAGCAAAGTATTCAACAACTAAATTATTGTCCAATTTACAAAGCTCGTAGGATCGTCGTATACAATTATACAATATTGTATCATGAATACAAAGACTGTTATTTTGTTGTGTGACGTATACATAGAATTTTTGTTGTTACAACAAACAGCCATTTGTATTCTATGCTGAGTGCTTTTTTTTGATTTATGATATATTATACCGAGCCCTAACCGCGAAAATAGTGTAAGCGACATACATTTCAGTTTTCTTTTTTTTTAATAAATGACTTTATTGGCAACACTTGCATCATCTCCTAAAATGTCATGGTCACATAAGGTACCGTTATGATTTTTTATAAAGAAGAATTTTATCGTAAGCGACAAATTTCATACAAACTTTATAGGGAAAAAGATAAAAATAGTCTCTCCTGTAAAATTAGATTTTTGGCGCTTACGTTATTTTCGCGGTTAGGGCTCGATATATACTTGTATATTTTTGATTAAAAATTTCATTGATTTTTTTAATCTTTCTTTTTTTACATTCACTGGAATTGAAAAAGCGTGAAAAATTGTTTACGGGAGATTCACGATTGCTTTTTTCCCTTCGAGGAAAATAAAAATTTCATGGGAACAAAATTCCACATGTTATTCACGATAGGGGTGAATATATCGTCGAAAGAACTAAAGAAGGCTGTAACTGGCAAATGTTTATTTAAGACACATGGTAAAGTTTGGACTTACCAGCACAACATTTTGTCATGCCGTAGTAGCTATCGTAAAAGTCATTGACGCCAATTTTTATGTAAATAGTTATAAGGAAGTTATGGCAACAAAAGTAATTTTTGGCAGTAGTATTTGTATGGGATACAATTTGTTAAGATGATTGTGATTGCAATAAGATGAGTTTGCACCAAATTTAATCTTAATACCAACATAATAAGATGGCTAATGGGCACAAGGACCTTGTATGGGGTATATGTGAAATTATTGACCGATTCACCCAATTTTCATTAGGCTTGGTCCTTGTGCCAAATTTCCTCAAAAAAGCCTTACGTGGACAGCGAGCCAGCCGGAAAGCTGGGCGGACATCTTTAGCTCGACTCAAAAAGTGATTCTAAGTCGATCGGTATACTTAAGGTGTTACAAACATCAGCACAAATTCATAATTGCCTCTGCAAAATAGTGATAACGATAATCAATACTAACTAAAAACTGGAGTTGAGTTGCCAACAGTGAAATCAAGCAACGCCGCATGTTAAAATATATAAACATTTTTTTAATTTTATTTTTTATTATTTTATTATTTCCTGATTTCGTTGCTGGCAACCCAACTTCAGTTCAGTTGTCATCCGTAATTGACCAATTAGATTCATATAAAAGAGTTCCTTGTGCTGAATATTAGCTACAGCCAGAGAAATAACATGTTTAAATATGGTCACCTCCAACAAAACTATGTATTTTCATAGAAAATTTCAAACATTTTATCTTTAATTTAAAATTATTATTGTCACAATCATATTATGGTTAAATTAGTCCTCCATCAAGAAGCAACAACCATATTATGATTGCCTCCGAACATGTTTGGAATGTCTAAATACCTAAAAAATACTTCAAACTTAATCCCCTGCCTTTGCTTAATTTTTTTTTAAAACTGTGCTAATTGCTTGAACCACACTGCTGCCATGTCAGTATTAGTCATAAGAGATTTTTATGTTATTATTTTTTCATTTTTTTGTTATATTTTTTTTTTAATTAAAAACGAATCTAAAGTTTGCATGTTTTTCACCATAAAATAAAAATAAGAAAATAAAGCAAAATTGAGAAACCGGAAAAAAATATAATAAACAATTTTTAGTACAAGTAACGATCCATAGCAACGCATGGCAAACTGTTTGATAGAAAAGTTTCGATAACATTTTTTTTTTTATTGTTAAACGTTTATAAAAGTTTCTATGGGGTTGGTATGAAAGTACCTTTAAAGTAGGATTTTAATTCAGACTCTGACAAACACACACAAATACATTTTGCGTTGTTAGTAATGAAAAATAATCGTTTTAAAAGAAAATCTTAAAATTAATTACGTGGAAAAAATTTAATTTTGTGCAATAGGTGTCGGTTTTTGCATAAAAAGTACCAGTTTTTGTGTAAAAGGTGACAGTTTTTGTCAAAAGGTAAAACTTTTTTGTAAAAAGTGGCATTATTTTTGCTTAAATGTAACATGCAGAATAAAACTGACATGAAATGTTTAAAGCCAATAGTACACGGAATGTAAAAAGCCACATGCGCATGTGGTTCTGACGTAACTTTGACGACACTACAAAGCCACAATAGCAAGTTCGTGTTGTGTAATGACGACAAAATTACGTCAGAACCTCATGCGCATGTAGCTTTTTACATTCCGTGTACTACAGGCTTAACATTAACACTAATATGATGTTAGTGTTAATTATACGCGTTAAGACGCGGTTGTTAATGCAAATATTTTAACAATGGTTTTATAACATCATGTTATAACAGCAAATCATGTCAGTTGTTGACGTGGAGTTAAGCTTTTTTGTAAGAAGGTACAGTTTTTGTTTAAAAAGTATTTCTTTGTGTAAAGTTAGTTTTTGTGCAACATGTGACTTATTGTGCAAAAAGTCAGATTTTTTGCATAATATGACGTTTATGTGTTAAATATTGGTTAATGAGTAAACTGTGCTCCTTTTGTGTGAAAAGCTGGTTTTTGTGAAACAATTGTTTTTTTGTGTTAAAGGTAAGATTTCACGCAAAAAGTGACTTTTTGGGTATAACCAGCCGAATTTTATGAAGAAAGTAATTTTTTTTTGTGTGGAATATCGGATTTTGTATAAAAAGTCTGACTTTCTGGAACAAATTTAATTTTTTTGCAGTCAGTTTTTCTGTAAACAGCGCGATTTTGTGTTAAAAGTATGTAACATTTCTGCAAAAAGTGACTTTTTGTGCGAAAATTAACTTGTTATGTTTTTAAACATTTGTGTTAAAAAAATCAGTATTTTCTTCAAAAATCCATAGAGAAATTTAACTTATAAATAACCGAATACCCAATTACCCTTTTAAAATCTTACCCAACTCTCTCTCTATTAACAAAAAAAGAAAATTTACAGAAAACTAATCTTGAAAACAATCAATATGTACGGTATTATTACAGACATGCAGACATATGTAGCGTATACAAACATTTTTATTAAGGCAGACTATTACTAAGAACCTTCTTAATAGTTGTTGTTATTTTAAAAAAACTTGTGCTTTAACGGCGACAGGTACATTAATGTGGACTAAAAAAAAACATTTTTTTTTAATTTGGCGCCATATCTACACGTAACAAACAATAAAAATAACAAAATAACAAAAACGACTAAAGTAATAGCAAAAACATAACAGAACTTAAACGGTTTATATGTGCATGTTGACAATGTAAACACACAGGCACACTAACACTCATTCAAATATTTGTTGGGTTAGTCGCAGATTTTAAGCTTTCGGTCTCATACTACTTCCTCGATTATTCACTCTCTCCCTTAATTGTATATGCACATTTGTTATTTCGATTTTTTGTTACTGTTAAACAGTGGGACTGCATTGACAGTTTTGTCATAGACTTGGCGACTTTATTCAGGTATTAGCTCATTTTATTAACCACTTATGGCTAATAAATCGATGAAACTTATATTTATATGTAGTTTAAGCTTAACAGCTGTAAATCAGTGCCCCATATATTATATGAAGTGCAAAAAAAATAATGTGGCAGCACTAGGATAAATGTTGTCAAATTCATATGGTCTGTATTGGTAGTTAAAACGCCCAATTTTATGCGATTGTTTAAATGTTTACTGAATTATAGATTTGCTGGTTTAAACACATTTTTAACCGAAAAGAGAGTTTAACTTGCACTGATTTATTGGCCCTTAGAGTTATTAATATACTGTAATAATTTTACACAGCTCACCACTTTTTTCTGCAGAAATGATACATACAAAATTTCCATTTAATCCCACTGTGCCCTATAACCATTAAATTTCCTCATTTTATATGGTACTAAAGAATAGCAAATTTCAGTTCACTAGGGGAAGTTTTACTTTTTTTTTTGGTGTCTCCTGTTTTTTTCGTGTTTTTTACATCCGGCAATTTAATCACCTGCAGAGTTTTTGTAGACATAAATTTACACGGGCAGATTTTCATAAGTATGTGTGTATTTTTATAATTATATGTATGTGTTAGTATTAAATTGTGTGAATATGTATTATATTTTCTATAATTTGTTATACCATGAATGAAAATCAGAAAGTGGTAATAAATAATGGAACTTTTTTTATATTTTTCCTTGCTTTGATCTGCATAAGAAGGAATGAAATTAACGAAATGATATGAATGGTGCAAGAAAACCAGTGTTGCCTACTGGTTACAACGAAAACTGGTTAAATTTAGAGCTAGAAGATGGCTTAACAAGATTTAACTAGAACAACTCATAAATACGGTTTAAAAACGTGACAAAATTAATTTTTTTTTGTAAAAAAATTAAAATTTTTAAACAACGAAAAAAATAAAATCATTTAATTAAAATTTTCCGCCATATTAGTCGTTTGCAAGTATGCATGTATATGTATATGAGCTTAGTGAAATTACACATTACATTTTTTTGTCCAAACTTTTTAAAAACTTGATGGAAATCCGGCTCAATAAAAAGGGCTAATAGCTAAATAAATTCCTCAAGGGCTAAATAATGTAAAAGTGAATGAGTTGACAACACTGAAGAGAAAACACCTTTAGAAAAGCTAAATAAATTTTCATGACTAAAGTTAAAAATTGCTTAATTGGACAAACTGAAAAAAACACATTAGATAATTTAAAAGTAATAAAACGAAAAATTAAAGTATTTTTTTGTTATGAACTTAAATTTTTTTCCACTGTGATTTTTTGTACGTTTTTTGATAAATAGAGGAAGTATGTACTGGGTGGCGTATAAGTAACGTTATGATTTATTTAACGAATAACTTTTTTCTTTAAAATTTTATTTAAGGTTGGCATTTATTTAAATTTAGATTTAAGTTAAAAAAGTATGTTCACATTATTTTTTTAAAATAATATTGAATTTTAAATGGAGCCCATTGTTAGCTTCAACTGACGTGCTTTTTTGTGAACATTTCCCATAACTTCTTTTCAAATATTTTCCTTAGGCTGTTAGATGTTTCTTGGCTTAGAGTCAACTAAATTATTAAACCACATACATTTCTTTAGAATATAACTGTTGTTTTTGTTCAAAAAAATAAAAATTAAAAAATTACTTTTAATTTTGATCGAAAAAAAGTCAAAAAATAACTGTTTCCATTTGACTTTTATGAGAAAAGGAATAACTGTTGCGGGCGGCAAATTAGCTGAGGTATCATCGCATATCGGGAGATATACGTATATTTACTGACAGCAAGGCTGCCCTTGCTTCCCTAGCGGGTGTCTGCACGACATCTAGATTAACTGTAGAATGTCGGATGTCTTTGAATGAGATTGCGAAACATTCAAGGGTAACGCTAACATGGATACCGGGGCACTCGGAGTACCCGGGTAATCAGGCAGCAGATGGGCTGGCCAAACAAGGTGGTCTCATGGATGACGAATTCATTGATCAATTTATTGGTCTTCTCACTGATGGTCACTTATCAAGCGCAACTCTACTATGGCCTGGATATGATGAACGGGGAATTAGCTCTCTACTTGGGTTCAACAGGGACCAGATTAGGACAGTGATATTGGTTTTGACTGGGCACTGGCCGGTGGGGACTCATGCTGGAAGAATGGGTCTAGAATTTAACGACTACTGCAGAGGTTGTCAGGACGAGTAGGAAAAGGAGACTGTGCTTCACTTTCAATGCCCTGCGTTGCGGGGCGTTAGGAAAAAATACCTGGGGAAACCGGTGTTTGCCTGCTTAGAAAATCTATCCAGGATAGAACTGAAACCGCTTCTTCTCTTCATTAGGAAGACGAATTGGTTGAATTACGCAGTGACGCCATCTGAGTAACTGCTCTATAGGATGGGCATTGGCGCTGAGTATCACAAACGGACCAATAAAGGACCCAAGTGAGCTTTCTCTTGATAGCTGCCCATGGAACCTAGCCTAACCTACGGTCCCTGACAGAAATAAGCACACATTTTTTTTGAGTAGCTACACAGGACAGTGCAAGTTTATTTTAAAATGTCGACATCAACTAAACTTCTAGCTTTTATTTTCAAACCGTTGCATCTATAGACTCTCCTCATGGCTACGATATAAATTAATTAACTTTATAATTTTTTCTTTATTTAACTTTTATCAACTCTTTATGAAAAGTTATGTTTACTTTTAAAAATATGTGAATACAGTATTGCCGTGTTTCCGATATCATTTAATTACTAAAAAGACTTTTTTGCTTAAATTTTTTTCCTAAATGCCTGAAATTTTTGTTCAAAAAAACCATTCAGATGCGTTGTTGTATAGTTGGATTTTGTTTGTTTTTAATTTTTAATAAATACACAGAAATTAGCTAAAAACATAACTTTTATTTTACGAAGTACTATCTAATTGATACAAAACTCATCCACGGTAACACTGTTTTTCCATTTGTCATTTTACTTGCGACAAGTGTCAAAAATTTACTTGCAAGTTCTCTTGCAAGGTGAGCTGCAAGTACGAAAAATGTGATGGTGCTGGGAAAAAAGTGCGAGTGTTTTGAGTTTATCGAGCTTGTACTTGCATGTGGAAACGGGGGGTTATCGAAGACATACAATTATTTAAAAACAACGACAATCAAATGAAGCTTTAATCGATGGAGATTTTCAATTATTTTTTTTTAAATTTTTAAATAAAAAAACGTCTCACATAAATAAAACTTTGACAGCCTGTTCATCGATTTCGAACGTTGACGTTCGAAATCGGTAAACAGGCTGTGAGTTTAATTTGAGTTTCTCGTTATTTTTTTAAATGTAAAAGAATTACTTTTCATGTTTTGTTTCCTTGATTTATAATTATTAAATATTCAACTATAAAGTGCAAATAACTTTTGCATTACAATGCAACTTAAAATAAATTTTAATGTTTTTTTTCAATTAAAAAAATGCATTTTTAATTTGGTTTTATTTTTTAAAAAAATTTACAAATTTTTCAAAAATTTTGGTTGTAGAAATTTTATTGGTGTGGCAGCACTGGTTGTTACAAATCGAAAAAGGTTGCCAAAAATCGTCGCTACATTTTAATGATTTTAAAATATCTGTCATTTTTTCCCTACTTTCATTTTTTTTTTTTGAGGAAAATCCCTAGGAATAGGAATTTTTACCCTCCGTATAACATCACTTAAACTGTCATCCTTTTGCTTTATAAAGTTATAAAAATGTTGCATATTTTTACAGAAAAAAGTCACATTTCATAGAAAATTTTACATTGTTATAGAAACATGTAGGCTTTTTTTTTTAAAAATCACACATTATTATCAAAAAATTTCACACTTTTTAGATATGTTTTTACAAAAAATTTAATTTTTTTCACAAAAGTCACAATTTTTGACACAAATATCACAATTTTGACACAAAGAGTCACTCTCTTTGTGCAAAAAGTCATATGTTGCACCAAAACTTTTAAATGTTTACACAAAAATTAACTTTTTTCGTAAAAATTTTAGATTCTGGAAAGTGCACTAGAAATAAACAGAAATAAACTGGAACTAAACTATGCTTAACTAGAACTAAACTAAAACTGTATTTGAACTTAACTCAAACTCAAGTTTATATGGATTCTATTTGTAGTTGTGAAGTTTATTTAAAGAATTTGTTTTTGTGTTTGCTGCAGTGATATGCGATATGTTAAATTTCCCCACGCTGTGATATCATGGTAATTGTGTAATTTTTTAATGATGTTGACTTTAACACGCTTCTCGGCTTTTTTTCGACAGACTCTGTATATGAGTTAGTCACCTAAAGCTATTTACTTCTTGTACTTTTTGGTATTTAAAGGATTTTACTAAATCTATCCCAGCTAGCATTTGGGTGATTTTTTTTTTGGAAAAATCACCTAAATGAGTCTTTTCAGAGCAGTTTTGATGATTTAAAACTGATTTATCACTTGAGCGAGTGAAAACGGATTCATATATGATTCATTGATATGTAAAAAAAAAAGATTTTTAAATGTTTTGAATTTTTGTTTTTGCCAAATGAAAAAAAAATAATAATAATAATAATAATAGAAACTTTCGTGTCAGCCAAACAAATAAGAAGCTTGGCTAAAAAGAAGCCCAAAAATTATTGACAGCACAAATGTTACCGCAAATTGTTTTTTCGTCTCTTCTTTGCAAAAACCCGACAACTTTTGTTTGGTGTAAAATAAAGCCATAATGGAGCTGATTTTATAGGAGAAAAATTAAAAAACATTACAATTAAAAAATGATAGGAAATATAATCCAAAACTATATAATTTGCGATTGAAAAATGAGACGAAAACGATTCAATAATGATTATTAAAACTAACATTGAAATGATCAAAAAGGAATAAAAAACTTGTTTTACAAATAATTCTTCCAGGTAATTCATTGGTAGGGTACCATTTGCTCACAACGAGAGTATCATTTATGATTGAAAAATGAGCTCATATACGAGTATTTTGATCTTGAAGCTGATTGCTAAATGATAAGATTATGATACTAAATGTTAGCTGGGATAATTGTATTGCAAGTATCGGTAGAACCGATATTGTTACGTTTGTGGAAACATTGGTAGCCATGGTATATGATTCTTGTGTGCACAAGTTCAGTTTTGGATTTATTATTAACCAAACCAATATCATTTCACAATTTTGTAATTTTGTTTAGTTCACTTTGCATAGTATCGTATGGGATATCGATGTTTTTATTCGAAACTACTATGGCTGTGTCGTCGGCAATTCTCGAGAAGCATTTAGCATTTCGCTTGTAGATATTAGCTAAAGTATTGGCCAAAGTTTTGACCCTTGAGAAACAACAGTTTCGTCAGTTAGATATAAACTCGAACTAAACTAAAACTTAAGCTTCACTACAGGCAAGGTGCCAACTAACATTTTTTTTCTGACGCTTTAATTGCACTATCTTTTTCTTTATTGTCTTGTAATTATAAAATGGCAAGCGATAGTGAATGATAGGACTTAAAGTATTTACTGAAAACTAGACAAACTTTTTCTGTTTCTTTTATTCTCATTTTATTCGCTTGCATTAAGAGGCAAATAATGTTTTTAGTTCTTATTTTTATTTTTTTTTTTTGCTACTTTCTAGACCACTAGTACGAGTGGCAGAAGTAAATGCTTGTATTCAGTAACTGATTGTTGTACTCATACTGGGAACTACTGAGATAAACACTCAAACAACCACTTGTAGTAAAATACGTTTATTTTGGCATCGTTCATAAAAACCATTTTTCTTCTATTTTTTTTAAGAAGTTTTCTTTATGATTTGTTTTTTTTTATATTTTTTAGTTCAGTTTGTGCCACAAACCGCAGAGAACATGGTGTAAAAAAGTCATATTTATATTATAAAAATTTTTATTTATAAAAAAAAACAGCTTTTTAACCAAAAATGAGAAGAAAAAAAAATACCAAAACTGAAATTGTAATAATGACTGTAAAATACAAAATAGTTGTCTGGTCGTTTGCGACAAGTTTTTTCTCTAAAAGCTTAAATGGAAAAGTTTTCATACTAACGTGTCGTATTCTTCTTCTACTTTCTCAACTAACTCGTAGTCATTTTCTCGTTGCAACATTTGTGTGTGTTTTTTTTATTTTTATTAAATGAAAATGAAGAAGAAAAAAAAATAAGAAAAAAAGTAAAGTCTTAAACTTAAAATGTTTGCTAAAGTGTAAAAAATGGTTTTGTAAATCTGGTCAACCAAAGATTGTTGAGAAGTAGGATAAATGCATCGCAGAGACAGACCGCCAGAATCGAAAAAATAAATGAATTATTTATAGTTATCTGTATTATAAATAACTTTTTATAATGATGAATTGATGAGATGCGACATAAAATACAAATAGTTTTTTTTGGTTTTAATTTTTAAGTGCCTTTTTAATCTATTAAGACCATATTGAGGACGAAACATTTGTGGTTAGAGGCTTATTTGAAAATTTTGTAATTGATAAATTATGTTAAAATAATGAATTTGTTTTTTTTATTTTTTTCTCCCCAGTGTTCCTTTCAAAATAGAAAAAAAAACTTTTATTAAACATTTGGATTAAAATTCCATTTTACTAAAATTATTTTAAATTATTTCTTTTTTAACAAATCGATTTGAATTTATAATTTTACAAATTCATACACTTTCATTCCTTCACCTCAAACAGCCACAACAATATAAACCAATATGTCCTTTAGTGTCCTTTTATGTACAACGAATGAAGCCAGGCAATGGCCATTAAATGATATTCCCTGCCTTGATTGCAAAACCTGTGTCCGTGTAACTTTAATAATCCCTTGCAACCTCAAAAGCCAAACAAATTGTAGAATATGTCTTTGTGTGATTGGAGGCAAACATATTAGAAGCACAATAGAATAAAATGTGCAATAGGAGAATACATTTGTAGTTCAGATAAATATAAAAATACATTAAAATTGCAATCTAAAGCATTTGAATATAACCCATTCTTTTCAAAAAAAAAGTGGTGCATTCTGCTTGTTCAAATAAGTCTCTGTTGGCTGAACTTGGGCGGAATAACCCTAAATCCGCAGTGATTAAATTACTGCATAAGGCCAGCCTCAAAGCTCCCAGGATCGCATGCTGTAGCCCAATTGGCTACATATCTTCAATAAATCAGATAAAAGAAACCATATCAATTTTAATCAAATCATCACAAAAGCACCAATTGAAGGGAACCAACAGAGTAACCGAAGAAGTGAAATTACAGGGAAACTACTCTTTATTGCGTTGCTAAAGAAAATCGTAGCAAATTTAATGCGTTTGCGCATTTTTCTTTCGTATCTTTATTTTTTTTTCTTTGCGTAAATCATCTCTATTTTATTTAAATTTTCCAGTTCTACATTCTTTCTACATATTTTACACTCACAGAAAAAAAAATGATTTCAATTAAACATTTTTTGATATCAATTAAAAAAACATTTAAATTTTCACCAGTAAACAAATTAATAGTATCAAATAATCGTTTAATTAATTTGATTAAACGTTTTATTCACTTGATTACACTTTTAATTAAAAGAGATTTTATTAATAATTAATGCTTTAATTGGTGTAAAATGTTGAAGAATTTTGGCGCAGTATCTTAAATTTGTATTGCCAGTATTGCTTAATTTAAAAAGAAAAATTTTGCGAAAGTGAAAGAGAGTACAAAATTGGCATTTAGTTTTCGCATTGAAATAGAATGGACATCGCCATAGAGAAGTTAAATAAATAAGGGAGCTGCTGCACACAGTATGATTTGGAGGCAAATGCAGACATAAGCAACTAATAGATGTCAATAAAAAGAATTTGTAATGGCCCTATGATTGTAAGTATTGGTATTATCATTATTTTTAATTTGGAGATGTGGTGGGCAACATATCATTTTCGCGTGTCTGTGCAAATCAACAGAAATTTTCGTATGCAGAAAAGGTTACGTTTCAGCCAAACGGCTGTTTTCTCGATTTCTAGTTGATAATCCGTATACACTAATTATTTGCATGTGGAAACGTAGGGTTAAGGATAATCAAAAACTGTAAACGCATCTATATTGTAACGGATTTTTCGAGTTTTGCCGTATTAAAGTATAGGAACGATATGCAGCGTGAGTTTTATTACTTAACATTATATACCACGTATATTAATGATAAAACAATGCAATCTTTTTTGCTAATCAAACTTTTGTTCAAATAAGCAAAAACATGCCAATCAACACAGTAGAAAGTTTGCAAAACGTTAAATTTTAGTTTGTTTGTCTAGTTTATTTGGACGTCTTTTGAAGCATTTTAACGCGAAATGCTACAATAAAAGATGGGTTTCATGCAAATACAGTGCTCAAAAACTTGGTTCAATTTATCAGCATCACAGTCAAATCTATTTAATGTACTGTTATCGAAATTGCATTTATTCATTCGAAGTTTAATTAAAAATTAGCAAATTCAGAGTTTTGAATAACATTGTAAAAGCCACTTTTAGCAAAACGTTGAAACGTTTGAAACGTTGAAAATTACTAACAAAAGGATACAAGCGAAATTGTTTTGCAACGTGGAATAAAGTTTTAAAAACCCATTGCGTTATGGAAACACGTTTTAACTGCCATCGCGATTGTGAATATGAAACGGGTTTCCACTAAAAATATATTATAAACTGAAAATTTGCACGTAATTTAAAATTAAAATTTCTTGTTTTTTTTGCATTAAAGTGTTGTTATCATTATTTTTAATAAATTATTAAAATTAAAAAATAAAAAAATCCTGCCAATTAAAAACGTTTTTTTCTCTCCTTAAATTTTTATACACATTTTCTTTAAACATTGCTTATATACATTTTTTAAAGCAGCTTATTAAATCTGTATACGTATTGTGATGAATAAATGTGGGTTATCCAAAAAAGCGTAATTATAATTATCAAACCAATTTTGACTTTTTAAAGTACCCATCAATTAATGCACAAGTTGAATTGCTTAAAGGCGTTAAATGCTTCCAATCAATGTGCAAACAAGCGATAAATAATATATAATTTTACTTATTTATTTGTATGTAACTCTCGTTAGATTTACTATAGAAATAGAAGAAATCCTAAGGCCATTACCCTTTTTGCTCCATGCACTCCAGTGAATTAAAAAAAAAAAAAAAAATATTATTGTGCATGTTTAATGCACATTTATAATGAAAACAACTCAAAAAATGTAGTGCCAGTTTCATTTTTACAACTACAAATATTGCTACTGATACCCATACTCATACATACGCACATTCATTCACTTCCTTACACATTCTTAAGATATTGGTGGCATGCAACAACAGAAACCCCTTAAGAAAACAATTTTTATAAATAACAACAACGAGACAGAGAGGGAAACCGAGAGAGACAGAGAAAGCAGCAAATAACAAATACAAGTCCTATAAAAATATTTGCCAATTTTTATTTACTTCATTTTTTTTTGTATTTTTTATAACATTTTAGCTTTAAGTGTTAAATACAACAAATAAAAAAAGAAAATATATCAACTTTTTAACGAACTACTGTGTGTTTTAGAAAGAAATAAGATAAATAAATAAACAAAAGTTGACTTTTAAGAAAAATAAATAAAATTTTTATATAACATTCAAACGCCCAACAATTTACTTAATATTTCAGACAAAACACCCTTTTTAGAAAGAGTATACTTGAAAAAAAACTTCTTTTTAAATAAAGTAATAATTAGAAACAGGGAATTATATCCTTTCATAGGTAACTTTATTGTATTCAACATTTGTTTTTTTTATTTTTTCGAATTTATTCTATGAGCTAAATTTCAGTTATGTATTTTATAAAGCTTTTTTTGTAATAGTCCTATTCCAAAGGACAGCTATGGTAAAATGTAACAAGAAGATACATAATAGATATATAAGATATATAATAGTCTGGTAGTGTATAAAGTCATTCCTAAAAATTAAAGGAATAGCAAGGACTATTACAAAAAAGCTTTATAAAATACATAACTGAAATTTAGCTCATAGAATAAATTCGAAAAAATAAAAAAAAAAAAATGTTGAATAAATTAATAATTTCAAATAAAGACAATCTTATAAAAAGAAGTGCCAAAAGTATTAAAAATTCAATTGCAATTGAAAGTTCTATATTTAGGACCATCATTACAACTTACCCATAGTTGCAGTAAGAATGTTAGCGGGCATATAATTCATTATTTCATTATTTTTACTATACTTTAAGATAAAAGTGAACGAGAAGCTAAAGGGAAGATTATCTTACCTTTAACTTTTAACGTTAGGTTTATACATTAAGAGCTGCCATAATAGAGTTTCCATATTAACACCAATATCTTATGAATGCAAATAAATAGCAAAGTCGTCAGCTCAACTTTATTTTGACCTACACTCAAAAGAAAAATCCATCCATCCGCACTCAAATTAATCCGAAGTAGTATTAATACAGCGGTAAGTACGAAGTTTCTTGAATCAAGTACAGAAGGATTGATTCTTGTACGGATTTTCAATCGCGAAATACTTTACTTATCCATATTCAATCCCAAATTCGTACTTGAAATAATCTGAAAATGAGAATGATTTTTTATAGATTCAATAAAGTTTGTTTCTGCAAGCTCTCCGATGTTAATTTATTTATATTGATTGATTTAAGTAAAACTAAGATTCAATCAATCTCAAAATGCGCTTGATTCAAGTACTATAAAGTTGATTCAATACCGAATTCATACTTAAAATAAACCATAAGTGAAATTATAAGGAGAATTTGAATTTGATTGATTCACTTACCCATTTTACACCTTACAGAATTTTCATTTTAAAATACCAGCACCATCCCCGATATGGATTTTACTTTAAAAACTTAATGTGTATATAAAACCGAAAATATAAACTAAATGGGGAGCAAGAGTTCTCAATTTTTCTTTTATAATGTGTTTTCGTCTTGTTCTGTTGTTTTTGGTGTTTCTACACACAACAAGCAAATCGTTTTTTAACTACTTATGTGGTGTTGATGTAGTGTATGTAACAAACTTTGATAAGTTTAATGAGATTAATGTACTGCTAATCTCAGAGTGGCACTACCAACGAAAAGCTTAATCTCTTTTTTACTTTTACTTTTAAAATCGTTTACTTATTTTGAGAAATTCCCGGATTGATTTTCGAAGTTTTAGGATTGCTTGAAGTTCGTTTTAGTGTTAAACGTACTTGAATGTCCAAGTTCGACTCGTACATCGTACTTGATTTGTACCGACCATTTTTAAAATAATTGAGTTAAGTATGGGGTATACATAAATAACTTGAATTCTCCCGTTCTGAATCTATAACACTGTTTCACGATATTTTTTATAGCTTCAGAGATATAAAACACTAATTTTGCTACATATCAAATATTTTAATATTTATTTAGTATTGTTTTGCCTTACACGGCACTGTTTCACTTTTGCGTTGCTTCATTGTCGTAAGCAAAAAAATGTCAACAACTCAAAACACAGCAGTAAGTATACGTATGAAGCACAAAAAGCTACTTTTTGGAATTAAATTTAGAAATATGGCGTATGCGGCACAAAACAATAATTTTCAACTTCAATTAAATCATATTAACCAGAAGCATTGGCGAAGAAGAATATTTTTTAGCTAAAAGTACCCTTTTTTTAAGTAAAAAGTACTTTTTTAAGCCAAAGTTACCATTTTAAACCAAAACAAACAAAAAAAACATTTTTAAATTAAAAAGTACATATTTAAATGAAACAAAAATTTGAATTAAAAAGTACAATTTTAAATAAAAAATTCCTTTTTTAAAACAAAAACCTTTTAAATCATAAAGTTCTATTTAAAAAAAAGTACTATTTTCAACAAAAAGTACATTTTGAACTAAACAAACTCTCTTAAAATTAAATGTACCTTTTTAAATAAAATTTTTTTTAACAAAGAGAAACTGGGAATTATTTCCTTTTGAAGGTATAAATTATATTCATAATTTTTTATTATTTCGAATATATTCTATGAGCTAAATTTCAGTTATGTATATTTATAAAGCTTTTTTGTAATAGTCCTATTCCTTCAATTTTTCAGAAATGACTTTTTTTTTATACACTACCAGACTATGTATAACATTGTGTCTTCTTGTTACATTTTACCTTAGCTTTCCTTTGGACAGCAATGAAGTAAGTATATTGTATGTACAGAAAAATTTACAATTGTTAGACACAAGCAGAATGTAAAAAAAGTCAGTTCTGAAAAATTTAAGGAATATGACTTTTAGAAAAAAGCTTTATAAAAATACATAACTGAAATTTAGCTCATAGAATAAATTCGAAAAAATAAAAAATGTTTAAACATTTTTTTTAATAAACTGTTTTCTTTTTACAAAAATGTATATTATTTTTAGACAAAAAGTACTATTTCGGTAGGTTATTAAAAATCCTTATTTTTACCGAACACATTCTACAATTTGTTGCTTGTATTGTGTAATATATTTTATTTATTTTTTTTTTCATTTTACCCCCAACTCTGCGTTAATAAAATAAGGAATTTTTATAAATAAATTTTATTCAATACTAAGAAAAAAAGAAAATACTACTCTCTCATATCTAAAAAAAAACATAGTACAGAGAAGGTATGCCAAGACAACCCAAGCAAATAAAATGTGTGTGTTTCTTACAGCTGTAACGAAAGGACCAAAAAACAACAGGAAGAAGCAAAAACATTTAGGTTTTATTGCTACGGTTTGCATGTTGTGTGAGTATGAAAGTGTAATTCTCTGTCTGTTGTAATTGTGCGTGTGTATGTAGTAGTAGAGTAAATAAATGAGCGAGTGAATGACATGATGCCATGGAATTTCTATGTTAAAATGCATTTAAATACAAAAGACATTCCTTTAAAGTGACACGAAAATGCATAATTTATTATTTATTCACAACTATTTACACTTTTAGTTACGAACTTCTCTCTCTTTTTCTCACTGACTTTGTGTCAGACAACAGGAGTTTATAAAAAAAAGTTTAGTGTTTAATGACACAAGCACACAAAGAAAATACATATGTAGAAACCCCAAAATATATGTATTTATGTATGTATATAATATTAATGACCAAAATAACTGGCAACACAGGACAAAGACCTTTGGCATAGATGTTAAAATTTTTATTTAAATTTAAATAAGCGAAAAATTACTAGACGGAATAAAGTAACTTATTAAAACTTTAACATTCAAATTAAAATCAAGTTTATAAATAAAAAATCTGACGAATTTAAGGTGTTTAAAAAAAATTTAAAAACTAAAATTCAACAACAAAACTGAAAGTCATGAGAAAGAAGAAAAAAAAACTGTGACGTATGAGTGATAGAAAATTTGCAAATTTGTTTTGTCTCACTTTGGCATCAATCATACGTCACAGTCTTTAACAATTGTAGTCAAGTGTGCATATCGTCTAGTTCGTTCTATTTAACGAAGAAAACTAAAATATTTTCTAATTTTGCTGTTATTTTTTTTTTTTTTACTAACGTCAATCTTTGTTTGCAAGTCTGCTCATGGTCGAAGTGCTTTGAGAACTCTTATTCAAAGTGAGTTACTCGTAGATGGCTTTTTAGGTAGTGGCAGATTTCTATGGAAGAGAAAGGAGTCAGGTCCAATTATGTTTACTATAGTTGAGTGTTTAACATTTTAAATCTGCAAATTGTGTTAACTAGAGAGTTAAGATAAATGAGAGTATTTATCGTTACTTGAAATTCAAAAGGACAAAATCGACATAAATTAAAAATTGATTTTTTTTAATGATAATGATGTATAAAACCAAAATAAATTATAATCAATAAAAAACTCTATTTTGTTTTTTTTATTTCATACAAACATAAATTTTTTTTTATTTAGTTTTTAGTGAATGCAGGTGATGACAGTTTTGCAATTTTGCTCGCGATTTGTTTAAAATGGAGGAGAAATATAAAATAAACAAAAATAATTGTGGTTTAAACAATGAGCTGTTTTGTGTCAAAATTAAATTAATGACTGAAAATTATTTAAATACTTCTTCTCCAACGTCTTTGCTCTGCAAAGTTTTCGCTGAAATGATTACATTTAGCACTAGACACCACAATCAGTTTGACAAATGTCCAACATGTCTGCCAAATACTAAACATTTTTAATCTTTCTTCAAACATGCCTCAAATTTTATCACAATATCTTCGAATTGTCTTTTTCTAACTTGACTCGCTTCAGCTGTGAGCCCGCCAATTGCTTTTTTGCTTGTGATAAATGGTACTTTTTATTGAAAAATTTAGTTAGTTAAAATTAGGGATGTAACCGAAGTTAATACAGAAACATTTTTACATCTTACGTTTTCTTTATGTCGTGAAAATTGTACAAATGTGTTTCTTAATAGCAGCCACATTTCACCAAATGATTCGGTCAAATATTTGGCACTTTACATATACACAGATCGTATACTTACAGGCAATGGGGAGTTTTTCATATAAAAATTCTTCATTTCCTTCTTTCCAGATACGTATTTTTGTTATCTATCTTTCATCGCACAGCCTTTAAGACCTGAAGGTTAAAAACTTGAAATTTGGACCAGAGAATGGTCACTCCCCAAATCGATCCACTAAGACGGGATTTTTGGAAATTCTCATGTTTAGAGGGTAAAAAAGAGTAAAAATTCGGTAACCTAATATCTCAAAAACTAAAAGAGATACAAAAAAATGTAATACTATTCGTTGTTCTTTAGAAAAATAAGCGGACAGGTGTCTGTTACTTTTTTTAAAAATTCGGCCTTATTAGAAAGTAAACGCGTAAAACCTGAATTTTGGTACTTTTTTTGACACCAATTCCATCTTTTGAACCAATAAACATAGAAACAAAGTTAAAACCACATTCGAAACTTATCAACAAAATACGAATTCAAATATGGTACTTTTTCGAAAATCGAACATTTAAGGGATGAAAATCGTAGCTATTTTTGGTACTTTTTTTACAAAAAATTTTTCTCTATTCATTAACATATTCGTACTAAATGATGGGCTGCCACTACAATAGTGAAATTTTTTATACTTTAATGGGGGAAAAATAGTACCCAAGAAAGGAAATACGGGAAATATTATATTTTTCTTTAGCTTTTTGGTTCTACAGCTGGTATTTTTTAATAAACTTTGGCATAAAAATATGTCCACGAGGGAAAAGGAGATGCTGACGAAGTAGCGGGTTAAATTATAGTCCAAAATAAAATCATTATTAATCTAATTAATTGGAGAGGTTAGAGAATCTCTAGGGTTAGGGACTTGATGCAATTGCATGTTAATTTTCATTGCTTCGTGATCCACTTTCAGTTCTTTGCGAATCACATTCAGTAAATTGACATCGATTCGTTAGTGCATATTTTGCTTTAAATGCATATTTTTACATATATTGTATTGCTTTAATTGCATATTTTTCGTCATTTCAGTACTTAAAGAAAAATATCCAAACTTGAATCTATGTATCACCACAACCAAGAATTTTGAAGAATTCAAAGGTGTGGAAAAAATTTTAACGAAAATGATGATGTTGCTAAAAATAATAAATAAACAATATTTTAAATTAACCTAATAAGTATTTATTAATTCTAACTAGTGGTTCTAGTCGAGAAAATAACCAAACTTCAGGGGATGAAATCATTGACAACCAATTATTACAAGTAAACATTTTGTTTATAATTCTTATTCGCTTAACAGTTTTTTTTGTATATCTTTAATTTTTGTAAAATCTTTGGTTGAAGTTTCCTGATGCGATTTTATTTTATTTTTTACATATTTTGCGATTTTTAGTGCATGTTTTGATGATCTGTTAACTAATCACAGTAACGTATTGTCAATTACTTTGCAAGATGATACCAATGCAAATCGTAATGGCCATTTCGAAATTCACAAAATATGTAAAGAATTTTATATATTGTGTATTTTATAACATGAGAAATAAATTCCCAGATTCTATTTGTTTAAATAATTAAGTTAAATACATAACATTTACAAAAGGCACTATCCAGTTATAAGATACAAAGAATGCTGACAAAGGCCGTAGCGGGCCAGAAAATGCATTACATTCTGCTGGTATCTAATAGTTGCATGTATTTTCTGTACAATTTACTTCATTGCTAACCAAAGGATAGCTAAAGTAAGCCTGGTAACGGAAATATACAAACAAAAATTCTGATATTACATGGAAATATGCCTGGAAAATATTGAAGGAATAATACTTTTAAAGTATAAAAGCTTTTGAGAATTGTAATTTGACTTATAATACACATTCGAATAATATGAAAATTTGTATTTTTTTGTTCTATAAAAACTCATTTAAAAGAAAAACGCGACAAAAATCACAGTTTTCTCAAAAAATTAAGATTAACATAATTTCGAATGAAATGAGGCTTGTTTCATTGTAACCGGTGCACAACTTTACTGAGAAAACTGAATATCGATTTCCATACAAAAAAAAAAAAGACGTTCATGACACACACATATTTATTTTTTTTGTTAGGACCAGCACTCAGGGAATGACCCCTACTAATGCATTGCATTGTGTTGGATCTAGGAAAATAGGTTATGGGAAGGAGGATAGAGGCATTAGTGTTTTTGTGAACATTCGACTTAAACCTATTTATGTTGTAAGTGAGAGGGAAGACATCAGCAGGAAGGATATTTCACATACGCACAGTCCGGGAAAAAACCGAATTCTCTCTGTAATGCGTTGCACGATTCACCTGCCAATAGACCACAAAAGGATGGGCTCTTAAGAAAAACGTGTATTACGAGCAAACGTACGGGTTTCGGGAACCAGATCCCTAATTTCTTCAGAACACATCACATTGTAGTAACGATAAAACAGGCAAATACAAATCACATTGTGATGGTGCTCAAGGGAATCACAAGAATTGGATACCCTACTATCACCAATGAGAACCTTCGCCCTCACCTGCACGCGGTCGAGAAGCTCGAAAATAGCCTTTGGAGCACCGACCAACACATGAGAGTTGGATTCCATACGTGGTCGGATTTAGGTGGTATAAAAAGTAAGGAGATCAGATTGAGTGAAGTATATCCTATACCGTCTTAAAAAACCGAGGCACTTGAAATCATCTTTCGACACCTTGAATATATTTTCTGTCCTTCGAAAATCACATTGTATCCTCATGCCCAGAACATCAAGAGATTATGATTCCTCAATAATTATACCACCCCTTTATACAGATGAGGCGTCAGCACGCAACATTGGGGTTTTTGGATCTAAAACCGACCCTATTTGCAAGACCCTATTCCGAGACTATGTCAAGGTTTCGGCCAAGC
This sequence comes from Pollenia labialis, assembly GCA_949318255.1. Taxonomy (NCBI): domain Eukaryota; kingdom Metazoa; phylum Arthropoda; class Insecta; order Diptera; family Polleniidae; genus Pollenia; species Pollenia labialis. The sequence continues at coordinate 140,084,671 of OX439140.1, read as the reverse complement.
GTAACATTCATATTCTGCCTCAAAGCACCGACATCGGACACGCTTGGTCTGTAATGAATGAGTACGAATGGCAAAGGTAGCTCTCATCTGCAAAAGAGTAGACAGGGTTGGAAGTTTGACATAGGAGGTCATTTAGAAAAATAAGAAATAGAGTAGGAGAAAGAACGGAGCTTTGCGGCACCCCTGAATGAATCTTGAACTCGTTTGACGAAACCCCATCTATAACAACTCGTATAGTGCGATCTCGGAGAATATTCGATATAAATCGAGAGAAATTGTCACCGACACCAAATGCAACAAGTTTTGACAAAAGTGCACCATGCCAGACTCTGCCGACCGCCTTGGAAATATCAGAATCAATTACCTTTCTTTCGCCAAAATAGTGAATGGAACGGTACCATTTTTCCGATAACAGAGCAAGTAAGTCTCCCGTAGAGCGACCTCTACGAAAGCCACACTGGCGGTCGCTTAGCAAGTAGTTTGACCCTAAATATTTCACAAGATGGTAATTTACCATACTCTCTATAACTTTGGAAAGTGCCGAACAAATTGTAATTGGGCGGTAATTTTCAGGTTAGCGTTACATGCCTGGTATAAAGTGCTGAAAAGATTTGCTAAGGGACGAGCAAGTGTCGAAGAGCACTGCTTCAAGACCAGTGCAGGTATACCATTCGGCCCAGGAGGCTTTTAATCTCGAAAGATTTTATTTTTGTATGAAAATCGATACTCAGTTTTCTCAGTAAATTGTGAATAAAATCAAAAATTGTGGACTGATTACAATGAAACAAACATTCAAAATTGTGTTAATCTTAATGTTTGAGAAAACTGTGATTTTTGTCGCGTTTTTATTTTAAATGAATTTTTAAAGGACAAAAAATATTTGTTTTTAAAATTTTTCTATTTTTTCTTCAAAAACTTAAAGATATCTCTGAAACTATAGGGCATATTTAAAAACAATGTAAGCACGGCTTAAAGATAATATTGTTGCCCAGTTTCGGATTTTTTTTTTAACTGAATATGGTCAACCGTTTTCAAGTTATTCCAATATATGTAGTGAAAGTGCCTTAACTTTAGTCATGACGGTATATTTCGAAAACTAGAGCTGAAAGAGAAAAATGGAGATTATATTTGAAATCAGTGACTTCAAATAAGTAAGAATTTGTTATCAAACTTCAGACCGCACAAAAAAGTCTTAATTTGTTCCCTTGTGTAATATAAAAAATTGTTTTTTACTTAATTTGGAATTGGACATGGTGTATTATTATCGTTGCGTATTGCAAAGAAACTCAATTCTTATCATTTTGATGATGATTATGATACACAGACACGTTCACAAACGTTAATAATGGTGGTTGTGTGAGGCCTCATTCTTTTTTTCTAATAACAATAATGATTCACGCTTTTCAAGTGGTTGCCAGCAATGGAAAACTCAGTACTATGGTACTATTTTTAGTACTTTTTTCTTTCAAAAATACCATGGTACCCCCACGTCCGTTTTAGTACTCACTCTTTTCTTGTTATGCTTCTTTTTTTTAGATTTTTAGCGTTGATTTTTTTTAACCATTGACAACCAGGGCTGTTGAGTCGTCAAAAAGAAGAACTAATTCCGACTCCAACCGCTGAAATTCCAACTCCAACTTCTAATGTAACCTTAACGCTAAATGTATATGAGACTGGTCCTTATTTGACTTTAAACTCTTTTTTTAATCCAGTATCTTTAAAATGGTTCAAAATATAGCAAGAAAACAATTTAGTAAAAATTTCGAATCAAAATTTTAAATATTGCATCGCCAATTTCGAAATATTTTTAATTTGGTAAATTATTTGAATATTTTTTAAATTGTTCATGCCGAAAAATTTTGGAGTCGGTGTCGCGAATTTTTGTGGGGACATCAACCCAGACTCCGGTACAAAGAACTGAAGACCGACTCTACAACTCCACAGCCCTGTTAACAACATTTCCCACACAAAATTGATTCTTATCAAGAGGTTATGGCAACACTGCTTGTTGGTATATTATTAGTATTGTGGTTATTTTGTTGAACTGTTCCATGATTTTTAATCCAAATTTTGGTATTTTAATTAGGCTTTAAGTTCATCAAATTTAATTTTCATTAAATTATTTTTATGAAGAAAGGAATTTTACAATATGAAAATTAATTAAAATTTATTGATAATTTTTCATTCTCGACTGACCTGAGGATCGAACCCAGGCGTTTACGGACAGGTTACATGTTTCAATCGCAACCACTCGATATCTTCAGAGGGTTTTGCCGTTTAACACTCGCAGCCATCGACGACTGCTGGCAGTCAATAGTCAAACATCAACTCAAATTGTATTTAACCTTTGGGAGATCGAAATTTGCTTTTTTTGAATGATTATCTATTTTAATTGATTTTACATGTTTTTCCTAACTTCTTTTTTTTCCGTACTTATGTCAAGAATTCTTCTTGAAGTCCAAAGTAAATTTTTTTTGTTTTTCATTTTTGTCTTTCTTTTAGCTAGCTCGGGCCATAAATGGCGTAGATATGAGCAGAAAATATACATTTTAGTTTTTTATTTAAAAGTTTATTTAAAAAAATTTTTTTTTTTTTTTTAAGTACCAACATGTTGAAAAAATTACTCTTTTGCTTGGTGGTCAGTACCATCTAAATTTTAAATTTTCCATCACTGGTGGTTGCAATAATGACAATAATAACGATGCCGGTGATCACAACTTTTTTCGGCTGGTCAGTGTGGGATTTTTCCTGTTGTCATTCATGTTTTGCAAAACGTTCGAATGTGTGTGAGTAATTATGTTTACATGACTATACATACATTTGTGAAATGAATGATTGCACATTTGACATGTTAGGGCATCCAACAAAACTACCGTTAACTAACTAAGGGAGGAGTTAAGTGAATTAACAGTGAAACTTTCAGATAAGGGCTGGAAAATGCAAATGAGAGTAAACGGTTAAACTGTCTGTCATGAGAAGGCTAGAGGTTGTAAGACTTTTTGACAGTTAAGCTGATTTGTATCAGTAAAGGTCACTACACACTATCCTATTTAGTCGTACGATATGTCAAAAAAATCGTGTGTGTTCATAAAGTATGATAGTGTGGCCTAAAAATTTAACTAAATGCAAAAGTTTTTAAAAATTTTCATAAAATGATAGTTTCTATGCGATCAGAGTTGTATTTTCTAATACAGCTGATAAGAAAACAACAATGTCGGCTTCATTGATTTAAAGCATCTTTTTTGTGTAATAGTGTGGCACCTGTAACAGACTTTTGTTGCGATTTTTTTTGAGTGTGATAGAAATTTGTCAGATTTTCCAGTGAATGAATCGTACGATTGTGTAGGATAGTGTATCACGACCTTAAGTATACATTTTCGGTTTATATTTCAGTTAGACTGATCTTAGTCCTGTCTCAAATACAAACTCATTTTTTTTTTGCATTCACACACACAAATGATACATGTTGTTTGTCTGTGCACTATTTCAATTCATGTTTGCTATCATTTGTTTGTTTTTTTTCGAAGTTATTGTTGTTGTTGTTATATACCATTGTTAAGGATGTGTGCATGTATATTTATGTGTGTGAATTTAACATAAATGAAAATACATTTTTGTTTTGCACTTCGCCACATGTGGTCTGTCGGTCGGTCTGTCCAGTGGCTTATCAGCACCATATTTTGTATATAGAAAAAACTATAACAAAAACAAACCCACTACACTTTTTGTAATTTCGGCTTTTCCCTCTACCTTTCAGTGTCCCTTCGAGCTTTTGCTACCATTAAAGTGTTCTATTTTTCCTGAAATAAATATATATATTTTTTTTTTGGCTTGTTTATAGCACTAACACATGCATTTTGGCTGACATATGTACATAAAAGTTAGAGTGTAGCAAAAACGTGATGAGATTTTTTTTTTAAATCAGTGTGTTTTCCATTTTATTGATGTTCTATATACCATTTTCCCCTTTTTCGAGAGCAATTGCTTTTTTCACTGTTTCATTTTTTCTACTTAATGCTGTTTTTTAGTAAAGTTTTATTTTTTTTGTTACGAGTCACTGTGGAAAAATGCAATGATAAATTGCATGCTTCCACAATAAAGCCACTTTATACAAGTACACTTACCACACAAATCACACGTACACAAATTTTTACATACACACACACACATCCATTTCCAAATGTGTGTTTGTATTTATATCCTTCCCTAAATCTCATGAACCACTGTCATAACGCTTATTAAAACAGTTAACGTTTGTTCTCAACATTTTCGTTTGAAAGATTTGTATGATTTTTTTTCTAATTTATTTTATATTTTTTCATGTTGGTTTTGAGCAATTTTTTTTTGGTTATTGGCAAACATAATTTGATTTATTTTGTGTTTCAAATTGTGTTTTAACATGTTCTGTGTAAATTGTGATTTTTATTGATTGATTCTTTTTATTGACATACTCGGTTGTCAACAACACATATTTTGTTTAACTTATCCGTTTGTCTGTTTTTAAATCCTTGTTTGCCTACATGCTGTTAACAGAGGAATTGTTTTTTTTGTGTTCGTTTATAGAATCAAATTTTTTAAATTGTTTTTATGAGTAAAACCAATTAACTTCAGAATTGATATAATCAGTTAATCTCATAGTAAAAATCTGTGCAAAAACAAGATTATATCGCTCATTTGCTGCAATATCGACATAACTCAAAAATATTAGTTTTACCGAAAAATACTTCAAAGTCTTAAATTAATAAGCAGCATAAGGGAAAAATAAAACTTTTTTCTTCTCTCAAGAGTTGAGTGAGTTTACAATATCTTCGTACGACTTATGACGTTGTTGCATCAAATGAGTGATATATTCATAATAACCGGTACACTTTAATATTCCCTCTTCAGAATAAAACAATATCATATTTATGAAATTGCATACATTAATTCCTCTGGATCAAATAAATACAAAAATAGTACAAACCAGTGTTCGAAAATAAACACTAAATATCGCTCCTTAGTGTTCGGTTCGGTAAATTTGTGGAAAACACAAACGCTAATAGAGTTTGTGTAGAAAATCATTAAAAAAAAAATTACGTTTCCCTGTTTGTCATCTTTCGAACACAAAAATAATACCGTTTTTATCTAACTCAACAAAAGACGAGAACAATTAATTTCGTTCGGTTTTTTTTAAACCACAAACTTTACTGTGCTCGGTTCAGCTCATTAATGTTCGTCCCTTTTGGCTGTTGAAAAAAACCAAACATTTTTTACAAAAACAAAATACACATACGAAAAAAACAAAAAGCCAGCAAAATAATCTTACACAAACAAAACATATACATTCATACTGCGGTCGTTGCTGAAATTATAAACTTTAAAGAACATTAATATATAATGTTTGTCTACAGCACCACTACAATTGTTCTGTTTCTTGACGAAGAACAGAACAGTATTAAGGGTGGTTAAGGGCCGATGTTGAATGTGAAACACACCTAAACGTCAAGCTTTTTTCTGCATTTCATTTGACATTTCTCAATTTCAGAGTAACTCAATTTGAACCATGGAAAGATACACAATCGAGCAACACGTTAAAGTTATTCAGTTTTTATATAAAAATGGGCGTTCAAATTTAATTGTATATCGTGCACTTCGAGATTTTTTTGGTCAATTTAATCGTCCAAATGTGCGTACAATCGTGCAAAAATTTGAGCAAACCGGGTCTGTAGGACATCTGGGAACACCAGTACATGCTCGTGATGCAGAAAATATTGCTGGTGTTCACGAAAGTGTGTGTGTGAAGAGCCGTCCACCTCAACTCGTGGTCGTGCCCAACAATTGCACCTACACGCTCGTCATTGATGAACATTATGCATAAACGCTTGCATTTACACACGTACAAGGTGCAATTGACTCAAGAACCATTACAAACGTCATCAATGGTAAGAATGGTGGCAAGAAATGGCAACAGTGGATGATAAATTTTCGAAGAAAATCAACTTCAGTGAAGAGGCACATTTTCACCTCAGTGGATTCGTCAATAAGCAGAATTGCCGCATTTGGGCGAATAATAATCCAAGAGTGATTGTCGTAAAAACCAATTCTACCACAAAGAGTGACTGTTTGTTGCGGTTAATGGGCTGGCGGCATCATCGGGCGGTAATAATCGTGAGATGATAACGAACTTTTTATGGCCCGAATTGGATGATATGGATGTGGACGATATGTGGTTTCAATAGGACGATGCCACTTGCCCCACAGCTAACGAAACAATGGCTCTTTTGCGCGAAAAATTCAATGGCCACGTTATCTCATGTGGTGGCGATGTCAATTGGCTTTTGGAGTTCTTTCTTTGGGGTAATTTGAAAGAAAAGGTGCACGTCGATAAGCCAGCAACAATTCAAGAGCTAAAGGATGAGATACAATTATGCCTCAGCGTCATCGAAAATTTGTACCATCGGATGGAGGTGTACCGCCAAGGTCGCGGCGGCCGTTTGGCCGATACGTTGTTCCATACATAATTGAACCATACCAATATTATCATAATAAAAAGAATTGACAATAATCTCCTAAATAATTTGTGATTTATTCAATATCACCATCAGCACTTAAAATTTAACCACACTTTATAATGTTCGGCTCTTTCTTGAAAATAGTTACGAACGGTACTAAAGGTTTTGTTCGTCTACACCATCACTAAAAAAATATATATCGTGCTTGGGTGTGTGAGCCGACCGCTAAAAAAGTTCTGTTTATTTTTGAATACTGGAACAAGTTAAAAAGGTGCAGATTATTTTTTTACTTTACCTATTTCATTTTTTGATCCTAATAATAGATGCATTTCAATGATACTTACAATTAAATAACACAGATTCAATTATTTTTCTGAATTACATTTTAATAATAAAAAGGGTTAAGCATCCAGTATAACCGTCTTTATTTTTTTACCATTATCTACATTCTCTTTGGCATACTCGATAATAATTTTCAACATGTTGTGCTCTTATTTCGTACCATGCCTTCTTATTTTTTCCTTACAGATCGTCCTTATTTCTAAAACTTTCGTTGCTTACCTTCTTCTTTATTTCGTCCGAAAGGTTTTCGATTGGGTTCAAATCTGGTGATTGGCTACGCCAGATTCAAATATAAAACAAACACGTTAAAATTCAATAACAAAACAGAAATAATTCATTTCAAGCTGTTTACGATGAAATTGTAAGTTAATATCAATTTCTTAAGCAAGAATAAACGTAAATTAATGTTATGAAAGATATTCAAAAAATTGAATCATCGATAAATTCGATGTCGTTATTGTTCACCACATAGGAATCACTAGAGCCGATCAGTTTTTACTTATTTGAAGGTAAATCATAATCACGACAACTTTTACCCAACCTTTTGAGTCCAGTAGTGGAATTCTCTAACTTTTAACGATTAACGTTAACGTTAATTTTACCGGCACAGTTTACTGCTTACGGTAATAATACAGCAATTCAGTAACTCAATTTTAACAACAAAGCTAACAATTTCAATCAAGTGGCATCTTTGTTAATTAATTAGTATATTTAACGAACACTGTCATCGAGGGAAAACTATTTATCGTGTGGAACGACTTAAAGTACTTTCTAATTTAACAAAACCCCATTTAGGTTTTGCTATTCTAGCGAAAATTGCAAAAATTCTGAAAACTTGCAAAAATAGCGAACATTTTTAATGCATCAAATAAGCTATAAAATTGATTAAAAGTCGCCAAAATTATAAGGAATTGCAAAAATTCATTAAAAATTGTTAAATTAGCGGAAATTCGCAAAAATTTGCAAACAGCGGCTGCTTATTAAAAATCGGTAAAGCTCTAAAGAACCACAGGAAAAAATCGCTTATATCGCGAACATTGCTAAAATTCGCGAAAAATTGCAAACTTGCAAAAAACGTAAAATTTATTGGAAATCGCTTAAAAAATCAAATTGTCGGAATACATAAAATTTTTTTTTTTAAAATAGCGAATTTCGCGAAATTGTTTAATATTTTGAACAAACCATAAAATTCAATTGAAGCCACTAAAACTATAAGGAATGACAAAAAATCGGCCAAAATTGCTAAATTAGGGAAAATTCGCAAAAATTTGCTAACAGCGGCATCGTTGGAAAATCTACCACTTATTTTTTGTGTAGTGATTTCCATAAGCTGCATCTAAAATGTAATATTTTCAATGATTATACATTTCATTCCCAGAAAACTAATTTTTTAATATTATTATAGCAAAATGTATGTAAATAACGTGAATTTAAAAAATGTTAATGTGGCTTTTATTTGCCAAAATTTTTATTTGAAAAATAACTACGAATTTAAAAATAAACAATGAAAAATATTTTGCCGTTAAGATAACTTAAATACCTGACGTTTAGATAGAACATAGAAAAACGTTATTGTTAAAAAAGTTACTGAATAAAATTTACGTTAACTTTGCTGTTTAATATTTTTAACAATTTAAATAACGTTAAAATTGAAAAGAGAATCACACTACAGATCTTCAATTAAAAACAAGTAAAAAAGTATAGTCGATCAACCCCAACTATGTATATGATACCGTACACTACATTTTAAAATTATCTTCAAATTTGCGACCTGCACTTTGCGCACAAGGTTTGCATGGACAGCCAGCCGGACAAACGTCGTTAATACGACTCAGAAAGTAACTCTGAGTCTTTCGGTATACGAAAAAGTGGGCTTAGAACCAATATTTTAAGATGTTACAAACATCAGCACAAACGCATAGTACCCTCTCCACTATTGTGGTGTTGTTATAAATATTATATTGTTATGGTAAAAATATTTACCTAATTGATAAAATCGAATTAACGGTTACTAAATGTAACCTATTTCTCAAATTACTTTTAACGATGTTTACTTGGCGAAATACTCTCTCTACTTCAGCATTAGACCATGGAAGTGAGAGCAACTTTATAGTAAATTTTGAAATTTCTAAAAAAAATTGTTGCCGCATGCGTCTCTTTATTGAAATACTTGCAACCAGAAAGAAACACCGATGTTTGTGTTGATCCATTTTAAAAATTTAATATTGGAACACAGTTCCTTTATTTTGAAATCATCATCATCATACTGTTCCTTTATTTTGAAAGATGTTTCATCATCATCGTTTATAGCGATTTTCAACATTTGTAAAAGTTGAGATTTAAATGCGTTTTAATTGTTAAAAAGGTTTATTTTACTTTTACAATTTTCTATAAGAAAATAAAAATTATTCTTTTAAAAGAAAAACGGCAAGAAACATTTTATGGCTAAACAAGTTGAAAAATGGCTAAAAAAATGACTAATGGCTAAATGCATTTTTTAATGGCTAAACAGGGTGAACAATGGCTAAATCTAGCCACTAAATGGCTAAATTGGCAACACTGATCTCTACTTAAGCATTATACCATGAAAGTGAGGCCAACTTTATAGTCAATTCTGAAATTTCTAAAAAAAAATTGTTGCCGCCTGTATCTCTTTTTTAAAATACTTGCAACCAGAAAGAAACACCGATGTTTGTGTTGATTTATTTTATAAATTTAATATTGGCAGAACAAATTTTTGGCTAAACAAGTTGAAAAATGGCCACTAAATGGCTTAATTTGCAACACTGTACAGCAGTTAAAAGTTTGGAATCTTCACTGAAAATTAGGAGACGATTTTTTTTGGAAAACTTTGCGTCAGATTCCAAAGAAACGAATTTCTTTACTTAGTTGGTAATAAAAAAAATTTTTATTCTCGTAGTCAAAAGATTAAACCGAAAAATACACAAAGGCTCTTATGAATTGTTGAACGAAAGAACGTCAAACAGTTTAAGTTGAGTTAGGCCATTATTCCAAATAAAATAAAAAACTTTCAGTGCGCCTAAATTGACATAAAATATTATTCTATGCCAAAATTTTTCAGATTCGATCTCTCATGTTGAGTTAGGTTGAATTTCCAATAAATTAATTCATAAAGTTAAAAGAATAACGACTTAAGTTGATTCAGGCAATAGTGAAGATATAATGTTTATATATGTTGTAATCCTGAATTGACTTAGCCGGTTAAGACAAAACAGTTATTTAGAAAAATAACTTAAGCGTTAAGGTTTAATTGCCTTCCTATAACAGACACAAGAATGAAAAAATTTATAGCAAATAGATTTATATACGCTAAATACGATGGTACTAATAACTCAATTGTGTCCTAACTCCAGTTACGCTGTTATGGGTTGTGACCACAGATATTTCCCCTGCCATTTTTGACTGTCTTTTTCGTTAATATAACGTCAAATTCTTTGCGTTTGGGGCCATGAACGTATATTTGGTAGTCGTTACCAAACAAACTAAGTTTTGTTTAATCACTCCATTTATAATTGTGCCACTTTTTTCGCCTTCAACTCAGCTCCAATGCAAGCGTTTCTTACTCTTCTGGCCCGGTAAATTAAGTAATTAAAAAATTAGGTAAATTAAATGCATGATCCTGCTTAAGCTGGTACTGTCAAAAATAATCAAAAAGCCTCTTAAATGCTTTAAAAAAAAAGAAAATCAAAACACATATGAGTCCGTACGGAATGTGCAATCATTTTCTTAAAACTTAACAAAATGTTTGTTTAAGTTCAATATGGTTTGCCACATATAATTAACATGTAGTCCCATAGTTGCTTAAGCCTGCCTATGCATATTTAAGTCTTCATAAGACATCGACGAACACAAAGGGACCAATAAAGGATCCAAGTGAGCTGTCTTTTGATGGCTGCCCATGGAACCTAAGACATCGACGAACAGTTTATGAACTTCGGCGGAAATATATCTTGAGGCCCTGAATGGATTCTTCTTTGAAATCAAAACGATATGACGGACAGTAGCCGGACATGTTTTATATGATCTACCATGGGTTTCTGCGGTTCTTCCCCATTTTAATGTATTTTGAACGAAGTTAACGTACCATTCCAAGCTTTTTTTGCTTTATCTCTAAGCGATTTTCCGTCTTTTCTTAAGTCTTCAGCTATGGCCCATTCTTCAGAAGAAAAATATTTTTTTTTAACAACTTTTAATTTTTTTTAAATGTTCGTTATAATTAATTATATTGGATTAATTACACCATACAACACTTACGAAATGTTTCCAAAATAACGGCTGACAGACGCATATCATTAAATCAAAGGACCTGCGCTACTTAGAAGGAACCAGAATATATATTCGTTATAGGGTCTTACATCGAATATTGTAGAAATCAGGGTTTAAAAAACTGCAGTCGAAACCAAAAACTATCGAACAAAAAACGAAAATTTTTGAACAACTTTTCACTATTTGAGTTGGAATGGCAGAGACTGTTTACATTTAATGAATCAGAAGTAAAGACAATAGTGGAAGACGTGGAAGAAATGGCAGTTATTCTACATTGACTGCAGTTTTTTAAACGCTTTTATATACCCTTTCCACCTGTAGTTAAGGGTATGCAAATATACGCGTGTCGGCGTTTAGAAAGATCGCATCTGAATTTTATTTAAGGGAGGGTTAAAGTCCCGCCTCCCTTTTGGCCTGTCAATACAGCGTATCGGTATGTGAAACTATGTTTTCTTTGCTGAGGTATAAAGTTTGTTCAGCCACTTTGAAGAAACTGTTACGGCAAATATTTTTCTGAAACATATTATCCCTCTTACACTCCTTTATATCGGAAAATTTTGACTCTATTCTGACAAATCGTAAAAAATACCGCTAAAAAGGGGAAGGATAGGGATGAAATGTAAAATTGAGAAAAACTGTCACACTACCAAATTTTTTTAACATTATGTATTATGATTAGTGTTTTTCATACGGGAAAAAATCCCGGGAAATTTGTGCGAAAATTCCCGGGTAAGTTGTCTCATGAAATTGATCTTAGCTGTTAGGCAAAAAGGTCTTAAGTCATTGGCTAAATTTAATTTTTTTTTCTCTTTTGTTTGGTTTAAATTAGGGATGCCAAATGGGATTCGGGATTTTTTATTCAAAAAAACGGGATCTCGGGACGGATCGGGATTTTTCGGGATTTCATATATAAAGACCAATTTTTAAAATTCATATACATACATAGTTATAATAAAATGTTTATTTATAAGTATTAAAACAAATAAATTCATGAAGAATATTAAACTCATTACAAAATAAAACAGTTTAATGTATTCTTTTAAAGTAATATGGAAAAATTATGTATTAAAACTTATATTTTAAAAAGCTTCTAAAACAAACTAATGACGTCTGATAATCGATACCTTATTTTATTGAAAACATATGCTGCCGACGAAAGCAATGTTCGCAATAAACACTTCTGGGTGGTATCGTTAATAATTAGATACATGTGCATATGCTACATGATAATATTTAATTTATTGTATATCAAATATGGATATACATATGCAAGTAATCTAATAAAATAAACTTAAGCAAATGTGTCAAAAGACCTTTGGTAGAATCTCTTAAATTTTTTAACACCTTTTTGCACAACTTGCATTGTGCGTACGCAGTTCTATTATCATTCACGTTCTATTATCATTACATAAAAAATCCCGGGATTCGAGACTTAAATTTTTATAATAATCCCGGGATTTCGGTATTCGGGATTTCGGTACTGGCATCCCTAGTTTTAATCACTTTAGTCTAACACAACTGCTTATAATCGTTATCATAAATATTTTTTAATTTACCAGAAAATTTTAAACATATTATGTTTAGTTTAACCATATTATAATTATTGTAACAAGAAGCCACAAACATAGTACGGTTGCCTCTAAGCATGTTATGGTTAATTATGACAATAATTTGTTTTTAAATTAACAATAGTATTTTCCTTTTTTCAAAGAGCAACATACTATGGTTGAAAACAAACATATTTCAGTTATTATAAACCATAACATGCCCGGAGGCAACCATAATATGGTTGTTGCTTCTTGATTAAGGACTTATTTAACCATAATATGGTTGCCGGTTACAATTATATGGTAAAATGAAACATAATATGTCTAAAATTTTCTTTAAAAATAATTTTGTTGGAAGTGACCATATTTAAAAATTGTTTTTCTCGGGGTGTAGAAGCCTGCAAATAAGAAACACTTTGTTTTTGAAGCAATTGGAATTTGTAAATACCTAATTTCTGGACTAGTTTCTATAAACAAATTAATAAAAATAAACCAGACCATTAATATATTTTAGACATATACATATTTGAAAGAGAAAAATCTTATGGTTTTTAAAGTGCCATTAAAGCAAATTGTTACATATATCCTTTAAAGGTCCAAATACACTGATCAAAGTACTCATCAAGCATTGTGGTAGTATTAGTAAAAATGTGTTTGTATGTGTGACACCGACAACGCTTGATGAAAAATCAAAAAATTTAGATATGACGGCGAATACTACGTCCAGCACACGTACACGTTGAATTCGCCGGCTGGACAACCATTTGACAAGTGTATTTAACCCTTAACAAACGCGTTTTGGTTTACTCAATTTTAAATAATACTTTGAGTTTTTTTAATTGCCAATGAAAAAAAAATACACAAAATTATCCACCAAACAAACTTTATTGAAATTAATAATAAGTATTGTGGTTATTTTGTTGAACTGTTTATCCAAATTAAGTTCATCAAATTTAATTAAATTTATTTTATTTCAAAATAAATTAAAATTCTCACAAATGTATCCAATATTGTCAGTAACGAACTGTCTCCAACGAAACGAAACCAAACTAAACATATATGAGTTAGCCTGTATTTATAGTTCACAACCAAAAGTAGTAGTGGATTCAAAAACCTTCTAGTTGATTCCAGCACATTCTGTTCCAATGATTTTAAATTTTACAATTAAATCTAAAGCCTTCAATTCAGTGGATCAAATAACAATTTAAACTAAAACGACATACAATCAGAAAGAACCCAACCAATTGTAGGGGATGTAAGAAAAGATAAAGTCACTGTTTATGGTTGGTGGTTTGTTTTGGCTTTAATATTGTTACAAGTAAGACTTTGAGTGTTTATAATTCTTATTCGCTTTAGGGTTTTATTTGTATAATATTTTTGGCTTTTCTAAAATCTTTGGAAAAGGTTTCCTGATGAGCTGGCCAAAGCAACCAGTGAAATGCGCATAGAAGCTAGCTTTCCCTCAACAATAAATTTCAGTGTATTTATCAAATATGAAAAACTGGGAATTTAGCACGTCATACGGAAATCGTATTAAGACATAAATTATAATTTACAAGATAACTTATAACTTAAACTATAAATAATTCTGAGATAAATCTAGATGCGTAACAATATTATTATTTTTAATGGCCAGTTAAAATATGGTTGTGGTTTCCTTATGGAGGACTAATTCACTCAGAAAATGGTTGCAGTTGAAAATAACATTGTAGAAGTAACCATTTTATCGAGCCCTAACCGCGAAAATAGTGTAAGCGACATAAATTTCAGTTTTCGTTTTTTTAATGAATGACTTTATTGGCAACACTTGCATCATCTCCTAAAATGTCATGGTCAAATAAGGTACCGTTACGATTTTATAGCAAGAACATTTTTTGTTGTAAGCGACAAATTTCATACAAAATTTGTATCAAATAAAATAAAAAAGCTCTCTCCTGTAAAATTTGATTTTTGGCGCTTACAATATTTTCGCGGTTAGGGCTCGATATGTTTAAGCAATTTTCGTTAATAGTTTTTTTTAGCAGTGTTCTTTGTATGTTGTAAAAGCAATAGCTATAGTTATATTAATATTCATTGACACTGCTATCAGTAGTCGGAGTAAATTGTTTCCTTTCCAGAAAATGCATTCATATATTCAACATTATTCCCATACAATTTTAAGACAAATATAACCATGCCAAAAAAGTCATCTTGATAATTGATGTTAACAAAAAAGGAAACAAAAAAAAAATTGTGTACTTACAGGAAGAAGGGGGAAAACGCAGAACAGTATAAATCTTCATGGGGTACAGTATTTTGGTTATGTCCGGTTGGTTAATCCATCATCAGTGTTAAAATAAAGTAAAAACAAATGAAAGAGTTGTATATACGAAAGTCTGGTTGTTAGCATCCTGTAAAACGACAACAGCTTAAAATGTCCTTTGTTTCCGATTATAATTTTTTCCCTTTTCCTGCTGTTGTTTGTTTTCTATAAATATGAATCATGTTGAGATATCGTCATCATTCTTATGAACACATAAAACAAGTCCTTTTTTTCAAAAAAAGATATGATGTCATTTCTGTGTCCTTTGCTTACTTACACAAAATTTGTATGTCTCGTTACTGTCTGGCTTTTATTATGATGATGATGGTGATGATGTCCTCCTGTTATGATGCTCAATGAAGATTTTTTAATATTTTTTTTAATTTTCCTTCAATTTCTTTTTTGATGCAATTTTTATTTTCTTCATTTCATAAATTTATTGCTAATAAACGTGCATGATGTATTCTTTGTATTGCTAAAGTATCCTCGATATCTTATTAAAGGACATTTGTAAAAAAAAAAATTTTTAATTGTATGTAATTTTTTAACAAATACTAGGTAACCTAATGTATTGATGTGTTTGCATGTGTATTAGTTTTTAGATTTCTTTTAAATATTTAAGAGGATTGTTTAAGGAAGCAAAAATTGGATGATAAAAATATGAAAACGTGATGAAGATTAAACATTTTTTTTTCGGCTTCATTAGTTATTCATTGTTTTCTGTTGCCTTTTTTTATTTTTTAGGTAAATACGCTAGAAAGACTTGAATTTCGTCGAGGAAAATTTACAAAGAGTCTTAGAAGATATAACTTTGTAGATAATTTATTTGCTATAAATGTTATATGAAGTATTTTTTGTATATTTGTTTGCCTTTTAAATGGAAATGTTTTTTTTTTGTTGGTTTACGAAAACAAAATGCGAACAAGTCATGAAAAATTTAATTTGTTATCAATTTTATATTAAGGACAAAAAGGAAATTTATAGCATTATTTTCTATTGAAATTAAGAAAAGAGATATAAAATATTAAGAAAAGAGATAAGTAGGTAGGTGGTAGGTAGAAAGGCTGGTATGAAGTCACCTTCACCCAGAGCCCAATATGGTCCATTGTGACGCCTTATTTAGAGATAGATGTGTTAAGATGGAAAGTAGGAGAACTAAAGAGCGAAAGAGTTAGATAGATTTAAAAGAAATAGGGGTTTGGGACCAAACCCGAGAGAAATCCTACTCAGCCCAACGTGAGGCCAGCACCCACCCTCCTCTCGCGCAGCCAGGCCATCCCCATTACGAATCCTATTAGACCCTCGAGTCCAAGAATCTACTGCCCAGCAACCTTAAGTTGCTGCCCTGTAGCCTGGGACAGTGGCACATAATGTGCTCAACTGTCTCTAACTTATCCGGGTCCTAACAGAACCCGCACATATCCGACAAGTCGGATCCCATCCTCACCGCCATCCTGCCTATCATACAGTGATAATTGCCACCAATTTTGGTCCTCACACTGTGTAACCAAACAAACAAAAAAATAAAAACCATTTATGTCGAAAGTTGAATAATCAAGTGCCCCGGTAGGCTAGCTGGTAGCGAGCTAGTCTATCAGCGCCGGGGTTGCGGCTTCGATTCTCGCCACAGACTCTGGTTCCTGCAGACAAGCATAGAGATTAGTTTGGGGAATTAAAAAAAAAATAACCTCCGCATTTTATTTTTTGATATCTATTAAAAAATCTTTAACTGCATAAAACTATTGCATAATTTCAGGTTTTGTAAATATTTAATAAATAAAGTCTAGTTTAAGGCGCCACAACAATCATACAATTTTAATTTTCTTTCTCTTTTAATTTAAACAAAAAGAGAATTTGTGTCACTCTTGTTTTTAGCTGTTTTAACTACATAAAACAGTCAACCTCAACAATTTGCATGTTGTTTAGATATAAGAAATCAAATAAATTAAATTGGGACTTTTGTTTTGTTTTCATTACTGTAAAAACAATTTAGTGATTATCATGGGTTAGTTTACCATACAAGGGTGTCTGTATGCCACAAATTTGTTTAAATTGATTTGAAAAATATTTTAAATATTAAACAAAAAAAATGTTGGTTCCTAAAACGAAAATAATTGTTATAAAAATGCTTTTAGGTAAAATTTTATTATAACATATTGATATTGATTGGTTTGCTTTTTTTAAGTATGATATAAAATTAGAAAATGTTGATATTTTTTATGTTCAATTCTATTTTACAGTTATTTTTTATGATTAAGGGATTTCCAAATTTTATGCTCCAAAGCACTTAGTGTAGAGTAGAAATTTTATAGTAAAATACGAATATAAAATAAATAAATTAATCAATAAAACAGGTCAATAAATAAAAAAAATTTTGATGTCAAGATATAACTAGTAGTAGTAGTAGTAGCTATGTGTTAGGTGTATATTGGTAACACTAAAAAGGCTGTAGGCAAAATTACCCAAAAACAAAAAAAAAAAATATTACCTAATTTTCAATACAAACATAAGGGATTTTACACAAGATATAAGCGCTTTTTTGTGAGATTTTTCGTAATTTTTGGATATAAATTCACTTTTACCAGAGTTGAGAATCATTTTTTTTGCGATTTTTCGTTGTCTTCTTTTCATAAATATATTTTTCAATGAGATTGTAGCAATATCTATTTAAATCACGAATTAAAAATCCTGAATCGCTTAAGGCCTTATGACACTACATTTTAAATGCATTGTTCAAGTTTTGGTGAACAGTGCAAATATAATGTAAAAGAAAATTTAACCAAGTGCAAAGAGTTCAGCTGTATTAAGATAAACAGCAAACTGGTAAAACATTTAAAAAAGTTATTGATAAAAAATGAAGTTATGTCAATTTCAAGCTTTAAATATTAAAAGTGTTGATCAAACAACGGCTTATGCTCAAATTCAGCGGTTTAACGCTTTTTGTTTTTATGTTTCCCGCAAACAAAAAGTTGACAACATTTAATAAAATAAACAAAATCATAACAAAAGAAAAACTGAAAAAAATTTTTTTTTAAATTTTGTATAGTTTGCTGTTCCAACATTTACTGTTTCTTTCTATCCATTCTACATCAATTCAATGAATAAAAAATGTAATGCCATGAGGGCTTTACTGCCCGTCTATACCAGAGATAATTATTGCGACATATATTGCAGTCAATGTCAAACTTATGTTATCTTTAATGTAGACAGCAATTTGTTGTACATATTTATTGCCGGCAATTTATGTTGTAATAATTGTTAGTCCATTTTTGTTGACAATTATTGCTAACATAAAACGCCAGATTTGGTTGTCAATAGAAAAAAAAGAAACAATAAATGAATAAAATAATAAATAAATTTTATTTTAACAAAAAAAAATATATTTAATAAAAATTAATATTTTTATAAAAAAAAGTCTCAAGCTTAAACAAATTAATATACATTTAAAAAATAAGTCGAATAAGAAAGAATTTATCTGCACCTTCTTCCTTGATTTTTTTCAAATTATGAGTTAACATAAATACATTTTCCCATGCCTTTAACATAAGCTGAGCAGTAAGAAATATTTCTCTGTTATACCATGTTCACATGGACAGCAATATTCGCGTTTCGCTCTCTTATTCCTGTTTCGCGCCCCAAACATGATAAAAACGACATGTTTTCCCATACAAAATTTTGAGAGCGAAACAGGTCGTTTCATTTTGAAACAGGCTGCGAAACAGGAAAAATGTACTATCATCTCCAATTTTGATAACAGTTATCGGTAGTTTATCTGAACTAGCTCTCAAAAAATATCAAAATAAAGAAAAAAACAAAATAAAAATTGATTTTTAATAAAATAAAGTGATAATTATAATAAAATAATTAAAATAAAATTATTAAATAATATATTCTTAAGTTTTATTTACTTTTTATCTATTTAAAAAAAAATCACACTAACAACACAAAAAAAATGTCAAAATGAAACAGGAATAAGTCGTATGAACAGCATGTTTGGCAATCTAGTTTCAGAGAGCGAAACCAGTGGTTTCTATCGTCGTATGAACATAGCATTATTCTGCCGACGTTACTGCCAACTTGCTGAGATATTTATCTTTAGTGTAGACCACTGTTGCCAATTTAGAGCTCCCGCTAAATCTAGCGTTTTTGAAATGTCAATCGCGGGGAAAAATACGTTTTAGCGGTAAACGATTTTCAAACATCTCTGATCAGCTTATTTCCGCTACAAAAACATTTCTCAATATTTAAATTGAGAGATTTTATACTTTTTCTTATTAAGAGTTTATGTTTTTCTGGGTAAAAACTACTTGTTACCTGGATATAAATCATATGATAACCGGTTTTTATAGACCAGATATTGAAATCGTGGACGACATACCTCAATGTGCACCAAGATCAAATAGACCAGTATTCCATATATGCCGGGAGCAGTGCAACCGTCAACAGAAAACTAGGTCGTACTGCCAATTATGCAAAAATGCTGTTTATGGGGAGCATTCAAGTACAATTGGGGAGCATTCAAATACAATTAGATGTGATATGTGCAACCAAACATTAGCCCAAAAAGAATAATTTTTGCCATTTTTGTTAATTAAACGTTCAATATAATAAAATGTAACACTTTGAATCAATGTTATTAATGTGAGTTATTTTTTTATTCAATAAATTACAATTTAAAACTAAACAGAACGTTAATAATAACAAATATGTTATGTGTAGGTCCATAAGGACCTTGTTGCACACGTTACATTACCGTAGCTATCGCTTATCGGAGGGTTAAGGGTTATGTTAGTTGACCAAAGGTTAACCAGTTGGACTGTGGAGTAACTGTTAAATAACTAAAGCGGTTAGGATGGAGACTTCTCCGTAAGATTTCCAAAACACACTTTTTAGCTTATTTTCTTTTAATATTAATTTATTAAAAAGCAAATACTTAAGGTCAGAAGATACAAATAATTAGAGATGCAGTTTTTTTCCCGAGATTTTCGATAATTCGACGCAACATTCTTGGAGAGTACCAAATAATCGTTAAAGTGATGTAGTCGTCGACTTAATGTTACAACAACTTAAAATTGACAACGACAAAGACTTAAATAATAGGGGTGTCCATTGTTTGATTTGACCTTACGTGCTCTATCTAAAGACTTTAACATAATTTTTCTTAGAATCTCCGGTGTTACCGCCTACACAAGTTCTTGCCTTTTCGGCATACATATTATCCTTAAAGTAGCCTCAAAGAAAATTTCTGGAAATGTTAAATTGGGTGAACGCGGTTGCTAGTTAAAATCAGAAAAAGCATACATCATTAGGTTATAACTTGTACCACAGTTAAATCGTGTATGTTATTTTCTAGATATTATCAACCACTTAGAACGTAGCCTAGTGGAAGGGGCGGGGTGTTGCTCAATATTTGCTTCTACCAAAGCAATATTCAAAGCACGCGAAAGATCAGCAGCAAAATATTGTTGGCGAAAACGCAGAATCAGCTGATTAAATGTTTAAACATCCCTTGAGGAAAGGGAACTAACCCCAAACTTATAACGTGACTGTCCTAAGTGGTAGGGACCGGTTAAAGTTCTTAAACTTTAAATGAGGGGACTTGTCTCTTCAACATGACGATGTCCTTGGAGATGGTTAACTGGCAATTTTTTCGACGTTTTTTAACAGGTCATTGAAATGAACAATTTCGGATAAAATAATTTCTGTCGCAGATATTGTCCCTAGTGAACCATGTTAGTATGATAGATCTCCTTCATATAAAGTAATAGAATTAGAGAGTATCCGCCACTACCTGCACAAATTCCAATCCCATCTACTTTTGTGTCATTTACCTTTCCTTTGTAGTAACTACACTTTAAAAGTATTAACACCAGTTAAGTGACATGTCTTGTTTTCACCTGTCACATTTCGTTTCTTTGTATTATAAATCTGTGTTCACTTCAATTGACAAATATTTCCCGCAGGTTTAAACGCTTTTAGATTAGAAATACGTATCTGAATCGAATACTGGCTTTTATAATAAAATATAAAAACTTTGCCCCTTTGCGCTATGCCAGGGCTTTTCATCATGTATTTTCCAAGCTAAATAAGAAAAGTAAAGTTATTACATCGTATTGATAATTATACGCCACCCGGCTTTCTTTATTTTTTTTTATACTAAAACTTTATTAATATTTCTTTAGGATATTTAGTGCCTATTTCACCAGTTGTATTTAAATATTAATTTTTGTTTTCCATGTCAAAACAAAATTATATGAAAATCTATATTTAGATATGAATTGATAATTCAAATACAGTTGGTGAAATTGGCCCTTAGATTTTTGATGATTTTTTTTTTATAAAATAATTGTTGCTTAAGATTTAAATATTGAGAAATCATAGTTTTTTTTTAGATTTAAAAATAAAATATCTAAAATTTTAATCTTCATAATAACTTTCTTCTGACCAGATAAACTTTCTTATGGAAAATACAAAATATTTTCAATTCCATGAACTTTTCCTTTGAAATTTCCTAACTTTTTGTCTTAAACTTTAAATTTGCAATCAAAATATATTTAAATTGTACTAAAACCACAACATAAATATTAACATTTCATAAATTTTTTTGCAAATAAATCAAAGGACCCACAAAATCAAACTTATAATAACTATTAAGCAAGATACTTTGAAAATAGCAGCCACAATACACTAAAACAAAAAAAAAATAAGGAAAAATAAAAAAATTTTAAAAAGTGAAGAACAAATTTAATATGATTTAACATTTTCATTTAAATGGCTTGGTAAAATCAATCTATATCGAATAATCCCTCTGATTAGACAGTTAAGTCCTGTAAAAATGTACATATTTGGAAATCAAACACACAATAATAAATAATAGTAATCAAAATCTAAATTTTGTTTTTGTTTTTAATGTTAATATATGAAAGAACGTTTTTTTCGAGATTGCGGGACAGACATTAAATGTGTTTGCAAAACGTTTGTGTCCAACCACAATGATAAATGCGATGCGTTACTGTTTGTCGCACAATTAAAATAATGTTGTGAGTCTACAATTCAAAGAAATACACTCCACACCGTTCTTGTTTCTTTCAAAACCTTTTACTTCAGTAAAAAATATTTGCCTTTACTCGTTAGTATTTGAAAATAACCTCGTGCTGTCTGATAGAATTTATAAAGCAGCCCATACACGATTCAATTCAATTGTCAACTGAGTCGGTTGTTGTCCGAATCAAAGCGTCAATTGATTAGTTTGACAGTTGTCGAGTTGGTTGAAGAAAAATCAAAAGATTTTGATTTTTTCAAGTTGACTACAAAGTCTTTTAATTCGATTGTATTGCATGTGCTCGCGTCTCTTGATCGGCTGTCAAAATTAATGTTTGTAGTTTTCGTTGTTGTTGTTTTTTGTTTGGCTTAAGGTCATATATTAAAATTATAAATAAAAAAAAAAAAGTTTTCTTTTGCAAAAAAAAATTCAAGTATTTAAAAAGTTCTCTTTTATTTCATAAAATTTCAAAATTACGAAAAAACAGAGGTATAGGAAAAACATGTAAAATCAATTAAAAATGGATAATCATTAAAAAAACCAAATTTCGATCTACCAAAGGGTTAAAATACAATTTGGTTTAAGGATTGAAGTTTGACTATTGACGTCAGCAGTCGTCGATGGCTGCGAGTGTAAGACGGCAAATCCCTCTGAGGAGATCGAGTGGTAGCGATCGAAACATGTCGGGGTAACCAGCCGCCTGGATTCGAATCTCAGGTCAGTCAAAAATGAATGATTATCAATAAAAATTTTAATTCATTTTCATGTTGTAAAATTCCTTTCTTCATAAAAATAATTTAATGAAAATTAAATTTGATGAACTTAAGCCTGATTAAAAATATTGAAAATTTGGATTAAGAACCATAAATAGTTCAACAAAATTACCACAATACTAATTATTAATTTAAAATCAATTCAGTAGAAAGTCTCAGTTGACAATTGAATTGAAATGTGTGTGGGCGCATAATGTTTAATATAAAGAATTGTTGTTGCAATTTCGTATGTACATACATAAATGTCCCAAGCTCACATTACTAAAGTTATAAATGTAGGTTTTTTTCCTACTATCTATGCACCGGGTATTTTCCATTCCCTTGCAATTTTTTTGGGAGAATTTTTTATACCCGCACTTGCACTATAGTAAAGCATTTGATTTTTGCTTCTACACGTTAACACACTTAGATACATTCTTTGTCTTTACTTCTCTTCAGTGTCTGTGACATCGATTTAAAGGTGTGATTGTCAAAAAAGATGTGTATTTTTAGCAAAAATAAATATTCTTATTTGTAAGCAAATAAAACTGTAAACCAATTGTGACATAATGTCAGATTCGTAAACAATATTCAGCTGGGCTACTAGGATTACCACACTAATTACATCATGGTGTGATTTAGAAAAAAAATCTAACTGAATTTGACATTTACATTAAAAGCAACTGTTTTTCTTTTTAGCAAACATTTCTTCTTGTGTATTTTACCTAATTTTTGCTTTAAACTTTATACAAACCTTCTTAACATTTATAATGTTGTTGTGGTTACAGTGTTGTCAAGCAAAACTATTTTAATTATTTGAATGTATGTATGTAACTAATAACAACCGGCAACCAGAACTTTAAAAACGATAACACCAACAAATAAAACAAGAACAAAAATGAAATCTAAAGCAACAACTAGTTTTTAATCTTATGATATTTAAATAAATGGTCACAAAAATAAAAACCATTTGGAGATTAGTTCTGGTTAATAAAATTAACAAAAATGTCACACATCAATGAACACACAGATTAACATACAAAAAAAACTTGTTTGAATGTATGTGTATCTGTAAAAAATATAAAAAAATAAAAACCCACCCAAAAAATAAAACATTCATAAAATTAAACAAACATTACCCACGATGTCAACTTTATCATCATTATTTTTCGCTTAAACTCATAGTATTGCATATGTACATCCTTGTTAATACATATGTACAGTGTACATAAGTATATTGAGTATATGTGTGTACGTATTTTTTAGTCATTCACAAGTTTATGCATGTATTTGTATCCTTGACTTAAATAATGCTTCTCTACTACTTGAGTCTAAAATTCTCTCATCAATTATTCATGATGTCAACAGACGTTTGTTTGTCTGTTGACATCATGAAAAACAAACGAACAAACAAAAATTCTATTGTAAAAACAAACAAACTTAGAAGTACATACAGTTTTACATACCCATACGCACATTGCGATAAAAGGAAACGTACTATACACACATAAACACACATAAGTAGGGGCACAATGAAACAGTTTGGAAAAAAAATTTTAGTTTCTTGCATTTTTGATGGCCTTTGCAACTCTTTTTTTTAAAGATTAATCGTCTTGAAACAGTTTTTGGGTCGACTTAATTATTTTTATTTATTTAATTACACAGCCCTGCAAAATTTAGAAAAAGTCGAAACCCTGGTGCCAAAGGATACTTTTCTTAACAGGTTAAGAGAATAAGATCCCAGTAAAAAATGGAGCTTTCTGGTAAGCGGTTTTCTAAGGGAGAGAAGTACAGTACCCCCTTAAAAACCTGCTTATAAGAGGCATGATTTTTGTATGGCGAATTCCCACTTGGAGTCTCTACTTTCTTCCTCTCTGCTAAAAAGCAATTTGATGACTGATTGCGTTATAAAAAAATGTTTCTATGTTCGGTATTATTATTGCGGAAATGATCGTAAACGCATTTTAAAATCATTACAATACAACCTGATTCCATGATTCTCGAATATGGAGAAAAACAAGCGAAGATATCGCTTAAAAATTTTTTCAGAAATTTTCATGATTTGTTCGACAGTTTTCGGTTTCGACTGCAGTTTTTTAAACCTTGGTTTATATAAGAAAAACATATGACCTTAACTAAAGAAAAATCTATTTTAAGCAATTTTTTTGTTACTTATCTCTAATTGGGTACTACGAACCAGAGATCAGCAATGAATCGTTTTTTCGCTACTCATACTGACTCATGCAATTGTAAGTATAAGATGCACTCATACTCACAAGAGAATTTAATATTAGTGCTACGACGACATCGTACTCATACTCATAATTGACCTCAGTTTGACGTATAATTTCAGAAAAATACTTATAATACTCACATTGATTCAACTCATTTTGCTCATCCTCCCTGCAAATAATAGGACCAGTCCAAACACGCGTGTAAAGAGTAGCCCACAAGGGACTTGGACTAGTCCAATAGTAACCCAAACGTATGGAAAAAACATAGTCTATTTAACATTACGATGTCCTAGGGCAGGACCATATAACCCATCTTTGGACTACAAAGGAGTAGTTTTAAAACTACTCCATTGTGTACACGAGAGGATTAGTTTTAACTTCGTTTAAAAACGAAAACATGTCGTTAAAAAAACGAAGACATGTCGCCTCACTACAAAAACTTTTTAACAATGACATGGTCCATGCTTGCATTACATCGAACCAGTCCATGGAGTAGTCCATTCCATGAAATTGGATTAGGTGGTCCAATAATATTTGCAGGGTATAAAATACACATCGACTTAAGTTGATTCTAAATCAACCACTACAAATATTAATAAGTACGAGTACAATGAATCAAATTAAACTTCTAAGTGAATATGAGGTTGAATAACATTGCAATAAGTATGAGTGCGTACAAGTACAAGAAATTATGAGTCATGATTTAGCTCTACTCACTTTTTCACTACTCATTGCTGATCTCTGCATACGAACTAAGTAGAGAAGCTTGAGTTAGCGAAGCTGGTTTTTATTATACGATTGCGCCCGAGCCAGAACATTTGTTTCTAACAAACCTAACCGCTATCTATATTCTTCAAGGAGGCTTCGATAAAAAATGTTCACTTATTTCCACCCCTTAGGGGGCACCCATACACTTTTTGTGGTTGTGGAAATCCTTAAATTTGTACATAAATGCGAACATACATTGGCATAACTTTTAAGCTTACTGAGATCCCATTTCAAAATTTTACAGAATATTAAGGACACCATAGGCTTATTTTGTAAAAAAAAAAGAAAAAAAGGTTTCCAAATCAGATAAACTTTAATTAATTTAATTTAACTCAAATTGGTCACTTCCGGTTTCGCAGAATGATCACTTCCGGTTTAGAAGGGCTTTGCGCCTAAACAGAAATGTTCGTAATTCTTAGGTGCACAACCCAACTCAGTTAAATTGTAATTAAGACAACTAGTAGTTGTGAGCAGTTTTAATTTTTTTATTTTTTGTTCACCGCAATATGGTAAATTATAATAAAAAAATTAAGAATTTACCACTCAACTTAGTTGAATTGTAAACCGTAATAGAGGCCTTAAACTTATGGATATCCCATTCTCACACTTCTACAGTATAATTAGGACGCTTAGACTAATTTTTCTAAAAAAAAATTAAAAAAAGGTATCCAAGTTAGAAATCTTGTAATTTAAATTGGTCATAACCGGTTATGCAGATGAATTTTTTTTTTCAAATTTTTAATTTATTTTTTTTTTTTTTTTTGCAAAGATCAAACGATTTCCTATAAGCATTTTAGTTCAGCACGATAATTAAAAACATCATTATTATAAACGGGAACACTTTAGCATCCCATAACTCGACAAATAAACGTCGGAATGGCACACCCATTCCTATCTCTTAGAAATGTTGTTATGTCGCATATGAAAAAAAATTTTTTCACGAATAATGATGCCTCATATGTTAAAAATATTAATTGGGCTTTATTTCATTTACAAAATTTCTTTATATGAGACAATCCCTCATCACAAAATTAAAAACTATTAAAATTTTGATATTTAGTTCATCAAATTTAAATTTAAATTTAATTAAATTATCTTATGAAGGAAGGAATTTTACAACATGAAATTAACTAAAATTTTTTGATAATTTTTATTCTTGGCTTGGTAGAACTGCAAAGAATTCTGATGATGAGGATGTGGTTATTCTGCAAACGTAAAGTCAACCCGAGTTTGAACTCCAGCTCAGTCAAGAATAAAAAAAATCAATAAATTTTAATTAATTTCAGGTTGTAAAATTCCTTCCTTCAGTAAGATAATTTAATGAAAATTAAATTTGATGAACTCAAGGCTAACTAAATATCAAAATTTCAAATTAAAATCGACAGTTCAACTAAAAAATACTAATAAGAAAAACTTTTTAAAATTATGAAAATCATACACACAGAAAAAAATACCAATGTTAAATTAACATGGCGAAATGATAATTGAGAATCATAGTAAATTTCTGCAAAAGAATGCCCTTTATTTAAATTGATCGTTATTTCATATTAATTTTAAATGAAAAATATTTAAAAAACTTTAAATCACGTTTATTTTATATTATTCCCTGTTAAAATAACATTGTTCAAACATTGTTCAATATTGAATCCATAAAAACGTGATGTATGTATATTAAAATCAAAAGTTTATCTTGTTAAATTAACATGCATACATACTTATGTATGTAATTTTTTTTATTTTCATGTTTAAAATATGTTATAAAAAGAAGACAATTCCCGTATTCTTTTAATTAAAATTATTTAGTTAAATAGTAAATCAAGTTTTCAAAGTAGAATGATGACGAAACCAATATCGGGCCATATTGCTAATGCTTCTGTTAACAAAGGAGAATACAAAATAATTGAAACATGTGTTACAGGGTTAGTGTTTCACATTGTTATATCACACTCAAACCAATTTGATTCTACATGAAATGCACGTTGTTTCAACTTTAAATAACTTTCATTCAACGTGATTTGGATTGTTATTTCAATATAAATGACATTTTGCTTTAACTTTGCTGCAATGTTAAATTAACATGAATTATAGTTATTTTAAAAGAAAAAAATGTTGTACGCAAGTTATTGTTAAATAATGTTAAATAAACATGAAGTAACAATGAAGCAAAATCACTACCAAAAACGGTAAAATCAACCTTGTTGTCGACGATTTTACTTTGATTTTATTCTGTGTGTAGATACCTACATATACACAGCTAGATATTTATTTGTTGATATAACGGGTAAAAGTAGGTTAAGAAAAAACAAAATAAAAACAAAAACAACCCGCTTTATTGCTTTCGCAAGAAAATCAAAAAAATAGCAAGTATCCAGTTTAGTTTTTTAAGCCGTACACTTGCCAAGTCATTTTGGGATTACAAAATAACTACACCCAAAGAAAAAATATGTTAAAATTTGGTCACCTCAAAAAAAAAAAATAAATTTAAGGAAATTTTTAAATATATTATGTCTAATTTAACTATATTATTGTCATCGACAACCATATTATGGTTCTATTAATCAACCATCATGAAGCCATAATCATATTATGGTTGCCTCCGAACATGTTATGGTTAATAGTAACTAAAATATGTTTAATACTTATAATAGCATGGTTGGTTTTCAATCATAGCATATTGTTCTTGAAAAAGAGCAAAATACCATTGTAAATTTAAAAACAAATTATTGCCATATTAAACCATAACATGTTTCGAGGTAACCATAATATGGTTGTAGCTTCTTGATGGAGGACTAATTGACCAATAATATGGTTGCTGCTGATAATAATATGTTTAAAATAAACATAATATATTTAACATTTTCTTTAAAAAGAACTCCAACCAATTGTAGTGGGAAATGTAAGAAGAGATAAACTCACTGTTTATTGTTGGTATTTTGCTCAACCTTTGATACCGTTGCAAATAAGACTTTTTTAGTGTTTGCAATTCTCATTCACTCTGGAGTTTTATTAGCTAATATCTTTGGCTTTTCTAAAAAAAAAAAATTAGGATAATGATGATCTGGCCTTAGCAACCAGTGAAATGTCCATAGCAACTAGCTTATCCCCCAACAATAAATTCCAGTGTTTTTATCAAGAATTAAATTTGTGAATTAAGCACGACAAACCAAATCTTCTTAATTATAAATTTTGTATTCCCAAAAATTACTTTGATTTATAAACCAACAAAAAAAAGATTAAACTTTTCGTTGATAGTGTCACTCTGAGAGTAAAGTTCCTATTTAGTTTATATTCTTATTTAAATATGTACATAACATTTTTAAAGTGCAAAACTTGTGTAAAACGGTTTAGTAAATTCATCATAATAATGTTCACCTTCTAATTTCACTTTTGGATTATAGCAATTGTTCGATATTTAATCAACTGTATAATACTTGAATCAAGCGCATTTTGAGATTGATTCTATCTTAGTTTTACTTAAATCAGTCTCATTTTCGGATTATTTTAAGTACGAATAAGGGAATAAATATGGATAAGTTAAGTATTCCGCTCTTGAATAATCTATACTTGAATCAATCTTTCTGTACTTAATTCAAGAAAATCCGTACTTACCGTACTATTGATATCGCTTCGAATTGATTTAAGTACGGATGGATTGATTTTTCTTTTAAGAGTATTCTCTGAGCCTTTAGAAAACGTTACGGACAACCTAAGAGCGATCGTAAGCTTGGGATCATCAGAGCATTTTTTCATTATCATTAAAAAATAAAAAGTTTATAGTGCTACAAAATTTATAAATTTTCCATCCGGCATCACATAAAAATAAGAATTTTCTGGAAGAAAATTTACATATAAACACAAAGTTAGTTAATCGCAAATAATTTTTATTTGCGAATAGTCTACGTATAAACGTAGTAACAGTAATGGGACCATCATTATTTGTAATATTATATTTTAAATATTACATAAGTGTAAACTTAATGAATGAATGGCTTACATTTGTTTGCTGTCATTCTTATTGTACTCTCACTCTCCTTTTGTTTTCGTCTGTACTTTGTCTTATTATTTACCAACAAAAAACTCAAGTGACTTTTTTTGATGTCAGATAAACATCTAAACGACAAACAGTTTTTTAAAACAATGTGAATGCATGTGTTTGTTGGGATACACTGCTGTGTTTATGAACCAAAAGTATTTATACTAGTTCCAGGGATGGAAAACTTCTTTTCTATTCTTGTATTAACTGTTACAATAAAATTTACGCGAACTTTTTAGATTAAGATCGATTTTGTGCTATAAATTTTAAAGTATCAGAAATATTCTACAACACATTAATTTTAAATTCCATTACATTAAGAATTTATTGCCTTATATATGGAAGCATAATGCTTATTTATACTTTTATACAAATCATTTGTATATAATACTCAAAATGTATGTACATTATGGTAACAAGGTAACAAGTTGTGCACGTGAGTGGAGTTTTACTCACGATCACTCATGTTCTCAAGGAAACGAAATGATATCACACATGATGAATTTCTAAACTTGTATGATCTCCCATGCTCACTTACAAAATTTTTTCTGTCACACACTCCAACTTAATCATCTCACAATTACGCACACTCAGGACCTATTGTATTAAAAAAGTAATTTTTGAATGATACAAAAAAGCTTTATATTAATTTTTATAAATTTGTTTTTATTAAAAATTCTTAAAATTTAGACAATCATATAAAATATTTTAAAATTTATATAAATTTGCATATTATTCGAATGTGTATTATAAGTCAAATTACAATCCTCAAAAGCTTTTAATCTTTAATATTCGAATTCTGTAACGACCCTTTTTAGCAATCCTCTGGGTAGCAATGAAGTAAATTGTACAGAAAATGTATGCAACTATTAGATACCAGCAGTATGTGATGCATTTTCTGTCCCGCTACGGCCTTCGTCAGCATTATTTGTATTTTACAAACGAAAATGCTGATAGTGCATAGAAAATATTCCTGGAAAATGTTAAAGAAATGCGAATATTAAAGTATAAAAGTTTTTGAAGATTGTGATTTGACTTAGAATACACATTCGAATAATTTGAAAATTAATATAATAAATGTTACTCACCATTAGAAATAAATTCCCAGATTCTATTTACTTTAAAATGTTTGCGACTAAAATAGTTTTTTAAGAAAGTCTTCGTGAGTGCGGTAAAATCGTGCTCGATTTGAAAGTTTAAATCACGCACGCTGATAAATTGCAATCACGCTTGTTGAATATTTAAATTAAACACAATCACGAGTTATTTACGCGTAACACGAAAAATTCTACTAACAAGATTAAATTTTCGTTTTAAGTTAAATTTTCTTCTGAGGAGAACTTTAATAACTATTTAAGTATTGGATAATCAAACTGGGAATTTAGCACGTCCTACGAAAATCGTATTAATAACAAAGTCCACTTTTGTTTACACAATTTTGTTAAAGCATTTCATAAACGAGCTGTTTTCGATACAAATTAAAAATTTGTATCAACAAAGTCTAAAATTATATGTATAATGCTTTCCAACTCTGATTATTTCTTATGATCTCTCTTAGATAACAAGTTGTTGTATTTGACAACAATTTTGAAAAACTTAAAACAGAAAAAGAACTAGAAGATTCATTGCAACAACATGAATAAAATAAAGGAAATGAGACGAAAGCAAACAATTTACATTTTCATTAGAAATTTAAAGTAAAAATGTGGAAAAACTAAATTATAAAACAACAAAAACAAATCTTTTAAATGAAAACAATTTATGAATTTCCATTGTCCACACTTTATATGCATGACAATGTTTCAGTAATTTTTCCTAATATGTTTTTTTTCCTCTAGATTTTTGTTTTTGAAGCAAAATTACTTTAAAACTACTGGCAAAAGTGTTTTATGGTGTAGTTTTAATTTAAATACAAGATACAATTTTTATGTTAAAACTATAAAGGAAATCTTTTGTTAAATTTTTTCAGGGTTAAAATGTTTTCCGATTTTGTAGTCATTGTGTGAAAATGTTTTGGGGAAAAAGAATGTGTAGGAAACTGTTTAAAAAATGTAAATGTTTTGTTGAAAGGAAACTGTTGTTGACATGTTGTACAAAAAATTTAAATCTGTTGGTATTTTTTTTAAAGAATAATGTTATTTTAGGAAAAACGGTTTCATATAAATTTGAAATTGGATTAATTTTATCCCTGTAATCGAAAATTTTAGATTGTTTCAAATAAAATCCTTTTTAAATTTAGTAAAAGTGTCAATAAATAATAGTTATAATAAGAGTAACATAATGATGTAATTTCGTTCCTTACTGGGAGAAAATTCCTCCCAACGCTTTTTAAAAATAGGATTTTGTATTATACGTTGAAAACTTATACAAATAGAATTTTTCAGAAGCAGCGGGCCTCATTCTTTACCTCAATTTACCAGAATAGCCGACTTTCTTTTTGTGCGGATTGTCTGGCGGCGAACAAAGCTATTTTATCTTAAGTATAAAGAATCTATTTGATATGGGTTCTAGCGATAGGGAAATTGGTAAAACCTTTTAGAAAAAGTGTTGCTTTAAATGAATCTTGTCCATTGATTCCAACTCTTGGGACACTTAACGCGTGAAGACCTTCAAAACACGAGGTAAATTGGGCTAAATTGAAAGAAAAAAATGCAGTTGTTGTACATTGTCAAGGTAATTTTTTTTCAAAAAAGGAATACAAAATATTTTTTTAAGTAAAACACCAAACAATTAAAACAAAAAAGAGGCATTAAACTTACTTTTAAAATTTATCATTGTTTAAAAAAATTTCCAGTGCTTGGTTATGTTTACCTCGATAACTCGCTTTGCTGGTGGCACACACGCCTTCAGTGGGAGACAAACCTATCGCAACGTTGCTCGCTGGGTTATGGCGAGACACATTTTTTTTCTCCAGAACTCGTCTAGGATTGATGTAGGCTTTAGGGAAGGCACGATTGTTGGCGAAACACTTTTTAATTGGGCGGAAACAAGATAATCCACAGATAGTTTGCTAGGATGTGGCGAAACACTTGTTCTCGGGAAATAAGACACAATTGGGTGGTTTGTCTGGTTTGATATTTATCCCATTATTTAAGGGGTTTCTTTTTATTTTAAACGATTTTTTTCTTTCAGTTTTGCCTTTTTTATTTCCCTGCACAACACTAGTTTTAAGTTCGATAGATGCTGGCCGGTTAAAAAACAAAATGTTAGTGATCAAAAGTGTATTTTATCGTTCAGACTTGAAATTTTTGTCGCGGAAATTCTTGAGTTTATTGGTGAGAGAGGTAAGCAGATTGGAAAGGGGTCCTTAGTTTAATGTACTATGCAATTCTGTTTTGTTTCGTTATTCTTACACTTTTTGACTTGCAGTATGCTGTAGGTGCATTTGTATTTATATATAAAATATAAATAGGTGAAGAGAAAAGTCAAGATGAAAATACAAACATTGCAAAAATAATATTCCAAAAAAATTCATAATCTGGACAATAATGCAATTTTAAAGTAGAATTTAAAAAAAATTACAAGTCTGGACCAGAATGTACTAATAAAGTGGCCTCACAAGCGCAGCTGTTTGACGTTTGTCGTCATTTTTTTGTTTATTAACATTTTTTTATATAGGCATTTTGACATTTTCCGTCTCAATTATAGCAACAAAATGCCTGTTGTTTTTTTTATTGTTTTATTGTTGTAGTACTGAGGCCACTTTGTTAATACATTTTGGTCTATGACTATCTGAAAGAAACATACCAAAAAAAAACCGATAATAATTTTATTTTTCATGTTCGCCGATTTGAATAATTTTTTGGTATTTTGTTGTCAGATATCTGAATATTATGATTCAGTAATATAAGTCTGATACATTTATTATTTGTTTGGACAGACACGCTCAAAGTTCATACATGGTCGCTTGTTTAAAATGGCATGCAAATTTACTGTATATTCAATCTTTTAGTACAATCACAGTAAACTTATCATTTGACTTTGTTGAACATTTTCGTAAGTAACAAATGTCATAGCTTCTATGCGCATTTCACTGGTTGCTTAGGCCAGCTCATCAGGAAAACTTTTCCAAAGATTTTAGAAAGGCCAAAAATATTATACAAATAAAATCCTAAAGTGAATAAGAATTATAAACACTCAGTCTGACTTGTAACAATATCAACGCCAAAACAAAACACCAACAAGAAACAGTGAGTTTATCTTTTCTTACATTCCCCTGCAGTGAAATGCGCATACACGCAAAGAAAAAACATGGTTGTGGTAAACATATTCTAAGAGCAACATATTATGATAAGATTCATGATTGTAGTCACCATATTACGATTGTTATTAAATCATACTATGACCAAATATGTTCGTAATATATCATCATAATATTTTTCCCTTAATCATATTGTTATCCTGTTAATCATAAAACGTTAAGAAGTTATAATATTACTGTCATGGTAATCATAATAAGTTAAGAAGTAATCATATTGTTGTCATGGTAACCATAATAAGTTAAGAAGTAATCATATTATTGTCATGGTAATCATAATAAGTTAAGAAGTAATCATAATACTGTCATGGTAATCATAATAAGATAAGAAGTCATCATATTATTGTCATGACAATCATAATAAGTTAAGAAGTAATCATATTATTGTCATGGCAATCATAATAAGTTAAGAAGTAATCATATTATTGTCATGACAATCATAATAAGTTAAGAAGTAATCATATTATGATGCAAAGTGATATGAACTGTTATACATAAATTTTTTACATCATAATATGATACAACTTTAAACATAATTTTTTTATTGGAAAAAAATACTTATGATAAAATTAAAAACATAATATAGTTACTGTAATCTTTTTGTCGTAGGTCGCAATTATTTATAAATTATTTTATGGAGTTTTCATTATTTTTCTCTTAAGATAACACAAAACTTACCAGTAATGGTTAATATTTTGCACCAATATTTCACAAATTTTTCCACCACTTTAAGATTATTAAAATTTTTTAGCAAAGATATTTTAATTTGTGACACTACAACCCTTTTTTAATGTTTTTTCTTTATTTTTTTTTAATTTCTTGTTTATTTTAATGGTTATTTTGTTATTTCTTTTTTAATATTTTTTTTTAATTTCTTGTTTATTTTAATGGTTATTTTTTATTTTTTAGCCACTCACTAACAAATAATTCGATATGTTTATGTAAAACACGACACAACTGATACAAAATTATTTTACAAATGGCGATACCAAAATATTATTAGAGTAACGATATTTTGATTGCATCTTAAACCTATTATGATAAATGTATATAAAGTTATCATGTTATGGCTATTAAATATCATGTTATGGTTGTGAGTAATATAATATGTTTTGAAAGTTATCTTAATTTAGTTGTTAGAAAAATAATTATTTTTCGGTCAACAATACTCAAATTTATAATTGCGATAAACATTAATATGTTTACAGTAACTATAATATTGCTGATATTTAATAAAAATAACAATTATTTGTGTACAACAACAATATATTGTTACAATAAACACAGTGTGGTTGCCGTAACCATGCCCAACCATATTTTTTCTCTGCGTGTAGAAGCTAGCTTTCCCTCAACAATAAATTTCAGTGTATTTATCAAATATGAAAAACTGGGAATTTATCACGTCATACGAAAATCGTATTAATAATAAATTTTGTATTCCCGAAAATAACTTTGATAATATTATATTTATTTTTTGTGAAAATTGAGTTGATGCATTAAATACAAGTTGTATGGCCGTAAAAATGGGCGGATATTTTTTAAATTTCACACAAATTATTATGAGCGTTATAAATGCAATGCGCAAAAAAACAATGCGGTGGGTCAAAATTTAATGTTCACTTTGTGTGGGAGGTGTGCGTAAAAGTGGGTGGATCATTTTGATTTTTCCATTTTTTCTTGATTCAAACAAAAAAATGCCTATGTGCCAAGTTTCGACAACTTCTTCTATTTTTTGCCGCTCGTTCTATCAACTTCAACCAATTTGCGGCGTTGTCATTCAATCTTCACCAGAGATGGAAAGACGGTATTAACTAATTTTAAACAGTTCGCTAATTGTTCGCGGCGCGAACGTGTGATATTGTGACTTTTTGTATATATTTTTTTTATATTTTGTAGCTTGAGAAACAAGGTTTTTCTTGTATGAGACTACATATCGTCACCTAAAACGCAAATATTGAAAAGAAAAACAAATTTTCGTTTCCTATTGTTGTTTTTAATATTTTCGTTTTCGTTATTCCAAAACAATTTGTGGACATTTGTGTTGATGCAATACATCAGATTTAATGCAAAAGTGTTTTTTTTTCTGTGGGTCTTTTGGCGTTTTAGGTAACGATATATTTAATATTAATTAAAATCAATACGATAAAGAAGCATTGAATAAATTTTCTTAAATCTATTTTAATATTAATTGATTGCAATCAAATCCTCCGATTGCAGTCGGTTTAATTGCAATCAAATCCTGAATTTGCAATCAAAATTAAATCAGAATCAAAAAATCATTCTCTTCAAATGAAACTACGGCTTCTAAAAAAAACAAAACTGACTCTGATAATTACGAATTGCTGTGACTATTATTGTTGTTATTCCAAATGTTATGGCACATTGAAAAATAAAATAAACAAAAAGTAATTTTGCTTTAACTTTCAAAAAAAATCATACAAATAATTGCAGCATTCCCCATGGCTACTTTTAAATATGAAGATTACAAAGGGGCCATAAACCAAAAATTTAGCTAAAAGTCGACTTAAGCGCTTTTTACATTTTGCCCCAGATACGTTGCAGAGAAGAAAATAATAAAAATTTCAACACTTGTGCTAATGGAGAATATGTTTGTTGTCAACCGAAACGAACTTTGGTATCGATACCAGTATTAACATTTTTTTAGTTTCGGTTTCAATACCGGTATTAAATTTTAAACGCTATTTAAGTGGTATCCTTATTAATTACGGCATTGGATGCCAAGCTAAAATAAAGGGTAGTTAAATTGTAAGAGCCGATGCTGATTTTGAATACAACACATATTATTTAGGAAATTATTATCATTTCTTTTTATTACAATAATTTTAATATGGTTCAAATATGTATGGAACAAAATATCGGCCAAATGGACGCCGCGAACTCGTCGGCAGACCTCCATCCGATGGTCCAAATTTTCGATGACGCTGAGGCATAATTGAGGTTCTATACCGTTAATGTGCCGAATTATCTCATCCTTTAGCTCTTGAATTATTGCTGGCTTATTGACGTAAACCTTTTCTTTCAAATAACCCCAAAGAAAGAAGTACAACGGTGGCAAATCACATGATCTTGGTGGCCAATTGACATCGCCACCACGTGAGATAACGTGGCTATTGAATTTGTCGCGCAAAAGAGCCATTGTTTCGTTAGCTGTGTGGTAAATGGCACCGTCCTATTGAAACCACATATCGTCCACATCCATATCTTCCAAATCGGGCAATAAAAAGTTCGTTACCATCTCACGATAGCGAACACCATTCACAGTAACTGCCTGACCGGTGTCATTTTGGAAAAAATACGGCCCGATGATGCAGCCAGCCCATAAACCGCACCAAACAGTCACTCTTTGTGGGTGCAGCGGTTTTTCAACAATCAATCTTGGATTATCATTCGCCCAAATACGGCAATTCTGCTTATCCACTGAGGTGAAAATGTGCTTCATCACTGAAGATGATTTTCTTCGAAAATTTATCATCCACTGTTGCCATTCCTTGTCACCATTCTGACCGTAGACGACGTTTGGTATGGCCAAGAGGCTCATTTCATAATAAGCTTGAGTAACTTTAACGCGTTAGTCGATTGTGTCCATGGTTCAAATTGAGTTAGTCTGAAATTTACCTTTAGGTGTGGTTCACATTCAACATCGGCCCTTAATATTTAACCACCGTTTATAATTCAGTTTAAATTTCATGCATTGTTTATTTAAATTTCCACATTTTCGATGTGGTTATTTTGTTTTAAATTTCCTGGAAACTGTTAAAATAACATTTAAACCAGTTGTCATAACAAAAAAATAATGAAAATTGCTACATTAAAAATTAAACTGAATTTTTTTTTTTTTTTTTTGTGGGCATATTTATATTTTTTTTTACCAATACACGAATTATATGACACTTGGTAAAGCAGCATACATGCAGCTACTTTTTAGGTAAATTAAATTATATTTTCTTAATTAAAAAGCAGATGCCAAGTTTCGCTTTTAGTCATTTACGCAGTATTAAAATATTTGTTGTATGTAGGTATGACCGCGAGTTCTTCTTTTGGTGTCCTGCAATGTAGTCATTAATAACACTGTGTGACAAAACATTTTTTTTTTAATAAATTTGATCAAAAAAAGCTAATTGTTGTAAATTTAGGCCTACTTAACACGATTATGAACCTAAAGTTTTTGCATCAGGTTTTAGGGTTATAAACAATTTAATTGTGTGCCAAAAAAGAGGAATTAACATGGCTGTTTAAGCTGCTGTATCAGTTGCATGTATGTTAATTATAAAATGCAAGCAATTTTTAATGGATTAACCGACACAATATAAAGTTCCAAATAAAATTTTAATCTTTCAAAGTATCTAAAAATAGAACAAGAACTAAGAAAAGGCGCAGAAACTAAATTTGAAAAGAAATGCAAAAAATGTTTGGGATTATTTGGAAGTGGTATATGACACAAGCATTCCCAAAAATTACTTTCTTAATAAACTTTCAAGTGCACGGCATAAAAACTAAACTGGCAACTTGCTTTATTTTTTGATTAAGTTGCGAAAACAAAAAGCAAGTTGTTTTTGTTTTTATTTTGTTTTTCCTTAACCTCTTTACAACCACAATTAATGTTTCAACCGATTGTAATGAGGAATGTAAGAACTGTTTATTGTTGTTGTTTTTGTTTAAGCTTTGATATTGTTACAAGTAAAACTGGGGTTTATAATTCTTATTCGCTTAACAGTTTTATTTGTTTAATGTCTTTAGTTTTTCTTAAATCTTTGGATTCAGTTTCCTGACGATCTGGCATAAGCAACCAATGAAATGCCCATAGAAACTAGCTTATTCCCCAACAACAAATTTCAATGTTTTTCAGGGGTGTGCTGAAAATCGGAAACGTAAAACGCATGAATTTTAAAAGTCGTCTTTTAATAAGATTTCTGTAATAAAAGAGTTGTATGACAAATATTTCTCTATTAAACAGAATGTTATAACTAAAATTTTAAAAATTAGATTAAAGATGTTTTAAAAACCACTTCCAAATTCTGGCGTTTTACGTTTACGATTTCCAACACACCCCTGTTTATCAAAAATACAAATTGGGAGTTGAGCACGACAAACAACATCTTATTAATTACCAATTTTGTATTTACAAAAATTATTCTGATAATATTAAAAAAATGTATAGATATTTAAAATGCATTTGAAAAAATAAATTTTTTTTAAAAAACGCCTAGTACTTTTTTTTTAGCTCCATCTTGTTTTTTCATCGTCTAAAAACGGAATCAGCTACAAATTGGAGTAACACCAAAATTTTATATAAATCTTTTCCAGGACACCGTGAAAAAATAGCAAGCTATAGTTTAAAGTCGTATTAAAATTACACCAGTATAAAAGTTTATTTAACTGATCTTAAGATTGTTCTTGCCCTACCGCAAAAAAGCTTAAGCGACAAAAACAAAATTTTACAGAAGAAGGTTTGGTTTTTTGATATCAGGTTGTCACAGAATTTCAAACCGAACGTGGAATTGCTTTTTTTCGCTACTTTAGAAAAACGAAATTTTTTTCTTTTTAGTTTTCTAAAGCTACTTTCACACTTGGCAAATATTTGACAAAAAAAAATAAAAAAAAAAAATATGGGGCCATCAGGCAAACTAAAATATAATTTTCTTTATTTCCAATATTTATTTTGATTATATGTCTATGTCTAGCAGTATCATTAGTTTTATTTGGGATATTAAGACCATGGTTAATCCCCCTAACTATTAAGAAAAGTAGTGGTAATGGTAATATTTGGTCAAATATTTGATAAGTGTACCGTATCTTAAGTGGAATTGCTATTTTGAATAATTTATAAAAAAAGAAGTGTTAATAAAACTAACTGAAAATCAAAGATTACCGGGCGTGTTCTATAAATCAAAATGGAGTGAAATTGAAATCTTACAAGAATTCAAGTTCGATTATTTACAAAATGACCGCAGTTTTATCTGGTTTAAAGAGTTGTTCTAGTTCTACTCAAAAAATTAAGTAGACAAAATGAAATATGTTTATGAACTTTCAGTAAAGGATTGTATTTAAAATTTGCTCGATTTTAAATCCACTTCATTGTAATTTCTAGAACATGCCCGTTAATAGTATATAAGTTAATTACATTAATTTCTTAAGCATTTAGTAAATGTTTATACATAAACATTTTAATTTCTGAAACTTGTACTTTCCAATCGAAATATTGTTACATGATTTTTTTTTTGTGCAAAAAACATTTTTTTGTGAACAAAAATGTATGAAGTAGATCAAAATTAGGCGGTGAGCAAAAATATATATTTTTTTAAAAGCGAAAATTTTATAACTTTTAAGAAAAAACAAAATCGTTCTGAATCTGAAGAACCCTAAGGTTTCAACAAAATCGATCGCAATTGCAAATACCGAATCAAATCCATTCAGATCGGAATGTGTGACATGCCTGTATATCTTGTTTGTTGTATGAAGGTTTTAGTTTGTCTAAGGCATGAAATGGACGTAACTTTTTTTCACAAATTAGCAGGATAACGGCTATTTTTGGCTATCCTCACTCTGCTGAGCTGGTGAGGAAGATTTTGTCGGCTGAGATAAAATTCTCCAAGGTGCCAATTATTGCTGGCTTATAGGCATAAACTAGTGACTTCACGTAGCCCCACAGGAAATAATCGAGTTGCGTCAAATCGCGCGATCTTGGAAGCCAACTGACAGGTTCATTTTTCGAAATTAATTATCGCAAAATTTTGATTACAATAAGTCAATAGTGGGGGTCATCTCGATAGTATCAAGATCATCCATATTAAAAAAAAAATCATTGCTAATGGTGCGACTACGATCTCAATTGACCATAAATAGCGCTCCGGCTTCAATTATGAAGAAACCGCACCAAATGGTTGATTTGCCTGGATGCAATGAAGTCTGTATAGTTTGTTGTGCATTGGCCTCACTTCATATGCGGGAATTTTGTTAATTAACAAGTATGTTAAGCTTAAAATGCGGCTCATCACTGAACGCCATTTCACGATAAGTTAAAACATCGACGACTGATTTTTACAGTACATTTTGAAAGTGTTGCTTAAGCGTAAATCTATTTATGATGATTTCTTAGAGTATACTGATCACAAAGTGGCGCAGAATGACTCTTTAGTTAACTTGAGAGCTAACACTTTTGTAAGTTCTATCTGGCTTAAAAAACAAAACAGCTTTTCAGGGGTGTTCTGGAAATCGAAAACGCAAGAATTTTAAACATCGTTTTTTAATAATACTTCTGTAATAAAATAATTTTATGACAAGTATTCAACAAATATTTCTCTATTAAACAGAATTTTATAACAAAAATTATAAAAATTAGATTGAAAGTGTATTAAAAACAACTTCCAAGTTCTTGCGTTTTTGATTTCCAGAACACCCCTGAAAAGCTTTTTGTAAGTTAACTCAAGTCATACTGCGCCACTTAATTAAAATTATTGTTTTTGAAGTTTTAGGCGGCACTTATACGATATCTTTTAAGACATGTCTGTTTTATTCATTCAATTGTGAACATGCTACCAAAAACATTTTGCATTTTCGCGCATTTTTCCAAGCATGTCTGTTTTCATGTCTAAATGTCTCATCTTTTTAATATGCATATTAAAAAAAAAAAACATGAAAATGTATGTGAAAACTCATTTCGTGTCTGTTTGGCAACAACCCTTTCTGCTGTAACAAACAAAACAAACGTGTTTATTAGACGTGTCTGAAAAGACATTGTGTAAACTTGGCCTATTTTAAATACTGAAATATCTTTGTAATTAAATGAAAGGTAAATAAAAGTATAATCTTTCGTTGACAGTTTATCGGCGCCATTTATTTATTTGCTCTCATACATTTTTAATTGTTTCACAATATCAAGTTATTGACAGTTATTTACAGAATGCTAAATATTGTTAAACAAAAATGTAATACGAAGACTATTTTTAATTATTTTAACCAACATAAACGTGGTTACACAAGCGGAAAAAAGGGTAATTTAAATGCAAATTTGGAGACAATTTCGATAATTAAAAGGTAAAATCGAATTTTGTAGTGCTTGCTTAAGCAAGGTTAGGTTAGGAAGGGTTATGAGCCCAAGGCACACTTCCTCCCGCAGAACCCTGCGGTCGATTGTGAATCCCTTCAATATAGGGAAGGGAGAAAGCAGTTGACAGATGGATTTAAAATAGTTGATTAGCAAGCTTTTTTAAAGGTTTTGTTCCCTACTGCATTAATTAAAATTTTTTTAATATTTCTATTTTATTATGTCCCTGTTTTCTTCTCTTGATAAGCAAAAATATATAAAAATATATAATAAGCATTTTTTGTTTTATAAATACGATGAGAATAAATGCATTATAATAATGAATTATTTCATTACGAAAGCAACTGCGTATGTGTTTGATTAAAAATTTATTAACACAATGTAAAGCAAACACATAATTTCAGTAAAATCAAACAGTGTTTTATGGCTGCATTTTAAAATTAAAAACAAATACACACACGCACGCATACAATTAAATGTTTATCCTTGCAAATACGAATCCAAATGTACACAAGCACACGCACACACTAAACAAAAAATGGCAATTGTAAGTACCCTGCAGGGAACCTGGGATCAAGTGTCACCAAGTCAATCATTAAACGTTTTAGGTGTGTTCCATAAGATCTCGGGCAAGTTCGGACTAATGAAAGTAAAACGAAAATTACACTCCAAATTTGCCAAAGATAATCGAAATTGTTGGAACGCAAAAAAACCATAACAAAAACAGAGGATTTCAGATGGTTTGTCAGAAAAAAATGGAGCACGCCAGCCAGCCAGCTGTAAAAAACATGTCATGTCTCCATATAGGTCCAAAAGAACATCCTTATCAATAGTTAAAAGGTCAGTAGAAGACTTTTAATGACAAAAACCTACCAAGTATGTTCAGTACAATGCGTTCTCTGGTCCATAGTTGATCAGTAGTACTGGTGACAAACTCTACAGTGAATCAGTACTGTTTCACTATTGAAATTTCCTACAGGGTAGCTTATGCAAATTAAGTACATATTTACTGAAAAAATATGCATAAATATAAAAGAAAATTGCATTAAATATGATTTTACAAAACATCCCAGCAAATAAAAACTTACTTTAATTTTTAATTTTTTTTTTATAAAATGTTTTTCTTTAAATATTATTGAAACATTTTTAAAAGTAACCTCTTTTTGCTGAAATATATTGACAATCAAATTATTTAATTTTGAAACTGTTGATATAATGAAACGCTTAAATCATCCTCAATTCGTTATCAAGCTAAAATGTTCACCGGGATATGAATGTGCATGAAATTAATTCATAAATTTATTAACTGCTCATACGTACATGGTTGTCACACACATGTTCTCTCAATTACATTATTTGTGTGTGTGTGTGAGTGTCACATGTCCTTAGCGGAGAGTGCATAGTGTGTTTGTGTATGGGAGTGTATAAGTTTTAGCTTGTTGAAATTTTTAATTTAATTACTCATAAATTACAGCGTACAAACAACCAAATTTATGACAATTTTGCCAGCATATTGTTTGTTGCATGCTGCAAGTCAGCAGAAAAATTACAATTTAACACACTGACTTACCAACAATAACTAACCCTTTCATATTCAAATTGTTTATTTTGCATACAGAGAGATTCAAAACGGGATGTTATTTTCAATTGAAGTAAAAGAGGTACAGAGGTGTCTTAAAAAATGATCCTCTTTAACAGGGTATTTTTTACAAAAAGTAATATATTTATAAGAGGTAAATTTTTACAAAAAGTATTTTTTTTTTACAAATAGGTTCTCCTTTACTCAAAGAGTATTTTTTACAATAAGCGCCTTTTTTACAAAAAGGCATAATTTACAAGAAGATGGCTTTTTTATAAAATTCAGTTTTTTGAATTTAATAAATTTTTTCCAAAATTGGTTTCTGACAATATAGGACTTTTTCGAAAGGGTACTTCATATTCAAAAAATACTTTTTTCTATAATCTAAACATTTCTAAAAGAGTCTAGGTAGCTTTAAGCAAACCAGTATTTTTATGCAAAAAAGTTAATTTTTAAATAAAAATGTCTTTCTTAAATTAGTACATTTTCATAAAAAGTACTTTTTCTTTTTTTTTAAGTACTTTTTTGTGTAAAAAGTAAAGTTTTGTAAAAACAATTTTGTTCAGTATCCATTTTGTAAAAAAAAACAATATAAAAAGGCTCTATTTTATAAATATTCTCTTTGAAAATATTTGAAAATAATGAATTTTTTCAAAAATGTATTTCTAACAATGTGTATAGTACTTTTTCGAAAAGTTACTACATATTAAAAAAAATACTTTTTCATAAACAAAACATTTCAAAAAAGAGTCTTAAATACCTTTAAGCAAATTAGGGTTTTTATGGAAACAAGTTTACTTTAAAACTAAAATTTTTTTCTCAAATTAAAAAAAAAGTAATTGAAAAAAACCTTGTTTAAGGCTCTTTTCGCTTTTTTGAATATAATAAATGTTTTCAAAAATGTATTTCTAACTTTTAAAATATTTAAAAAAAAAATTTTTTTTTATAAACTTAAAATTTTTTAAAGAATATAAAAGAGGTACCTTTAAGCAAAACAGTATTTTTATGCAAAAA
This sequence comes from Pollenia labialis, assembly GCA_949318255.1. Lineage (NCBI taxonomy): Eukaryota > Metazoa > Arthropoda > Insecta > Diptera > Polleniidae > Pollenia > Pollenia labialis. Next base: position 140,039,957 of record OX439140.1, on the reverse strand, counting down.
ATTTTAAATAAAAATGTCTGTCTCAAATTCGTACATCTTCATAAAAAGAAGTATTTAAAAAAAGTACTTTTTTGTAAAAAGTAAAGCTCTGTAAAAAAACATTGTTCAGTATCCTTTTTTAAAAAATACAATTTAAAAAAGGCTATTTTTAATAAATATTCGCTATTTTGAATTTAATAAATTTTTAAAAAAAAAGTATTTCTAACTTTTTCGAAAAGGTACTCCATATTTAAAATATACTTTTTTATGACCTTAACATTTCTTAAAGATACTAAAGGATGTAGGTACCTTTAAGCAAAACAGTATTTTTATGGAAAAATTTTAAAATAAAAATGTCTGTCTTAAATTCGTACATTTTCATAAAAATTAGTATTTAAAAAAGTACGTTTTTGCTAAATGTAAAGTTTTGTAAAAAAACTTTTTCAGTATGCTTTTTTGTTTGTAAAAAAAACCTTGCTCACATGCTTTTTGTAAAAAATACAATTTAAGAAAGGCTCTTTTTATGAAGTTAAAATTTTTTAATACAAAGTACAGGGTAAGCCATTAGAATCTGATCATCCCTTTATAATTCCTTTAAATCTTAAATGGGTTGCCTTATCTGGCGGAAAAATTTCATGAATTTTCTTAAGTGTTATGCCATTCTTGGTTAATAACCCAACAGTTGAAAAATTTAAACCAACTGAAATATAGAAAAAAGAGTTTTGCTTCGAAGCTTCGAAAGAAAGAAACGAGTTTTACTACAAACCATATGGGATCGAACTAGCTTTGCAATACTCTATAGACCAGAAGGAAAATTATTCATTGAGCTTAAGTATATTTTGAAAGTTATATAAATTTATTAAAATTATGAAAACAGAGCTAAAAAATTTAACAAACGTTCTGTCTGGGAGGAATAAACTACTTACACCAATTCATTTTTTTTTTCAAAATACTTTTTTTATACAATTGGAAGCGGAATTTTTCCTCTATGGATGTGTAAGTTCCCATAAGTCTTATCTAATGTATTTTTCGACAACACTGAGTCCAACACGCTTTGACATAAATTGCATAAAATTTACACAGAAAAAATTTTTGCAAAAAATTATTCAATTAAATAATTAATTGGTGTACATTTATTATTCAATTAATTTTTTGTTTGCTGCAATTAATTTTTTTAATCAAAACCCATAAAATTAAATGTTTGTGTATATGTGGTGTATTTTTTGTTTATGCAATTAATTTTTTAATTGACTAAATTTGTGTCCCATGACTCGAAAATACAAATCCGTTAATTGATATGATCAATTCCTTTGCAGGGGCAAAATTAGTTAAATATTTAATTGTCTGAACGAATTGTTTAATTGAAGTCAATTTTCTATTTTTTCTGTGTATTAAGTGTGGTTTATCACTGAATTTGTAGACAATTTTTATTTAAACATGCAGATGCGCCTTCAGTTTTTTACTTGAATAATTTGTATAACACATTTCGAAGAAAAAATTAAGGTAAAAGAAATTGTTGTAAGCCTTGTATTATTTTTGCGAAATGGCAGACCTTTTGTTGTTGGACTTGGTACTTTTTGTCTCAAAGGATTTAACAGTACATATACCATTATGGGAGGTAAAGAACACCAAGTCCAATTTAATAAGTAAAGATTTGTTTCCTTATATGACGTAATTTTATTAAGGATATCATCGACATGAAAAAAACATATAAGAGTCATATAAAATATTCGAACAAAGGAAAATTTTTAATACAGAAATAGAAGTATTTGTGATTTTCAACATGTTTTTGCGGTCTGCTCTAACATTTTCAAAGTGTGGCTTGGTGTAGTTTTTTCCGTCCCATAGTTTAATCAATATTATTATTGTCCAATATCTAAATATAATACTGCACATCTTTAGTTTCTCTCCGATTTTCCCCAAAGTGAGTTGATAAAAGTATTCTCTAATAATCTTTCGGGTGGGAATTATTTCTAGAATAATTTTATGTATTTTTCCGAGTTCCTTTTCCTTTTAATTCTATGTAGTTCGTTTAGTGTTTTCGCAACAGAAGTTACAGCAGATTTCCAGTCATAAACGTATATAAACATCGCTACAAAAACATTTTTCAATATAAGATTTATAAAAATCAAATTTGTAAACAAGTTTACTTGGATAACTTGTTTACAAAATTGCATTTTTAAATTCCCTGATTCGACTGACTCTATTTCATCAACAATACCTTGGCGCACTTCAAACGGAACGGTTAAAACCATAATAGCCTTTACTTTTGATGGGGACTTTTTGACCTTGTTAAACTGCACTGTGTGCCCCAAAAATTCAATTTGGGTTTTGAAAAACGTACACTTTGAAACGTTTACGTGAAGGTCGTTTTTATGGAGTTGATTTAAGCACTTACGTAAATTAGCTTTACACTCAGCTTTTGATTGACCGTGTACTACAATGTCATCAAAATAAGACTCTGTTTTAGGGACTTCGCGTAAAATTTGGTCAATTATTCTATTAAATTCGGATGGAGCTGTCTTTATGCCAAATGAGAGTCTGTTCATGCGGTAAGTGCCCTTATGTGTGGAAATAGTTTGAATCTCGCTTGATTTATCATCGACAGAAACGTGTAAATATGCCTTATACAAGTCAAGACTGCAAAAGTATTTAGAATCTCTAAGACTGTTGAAAATCTCATCAATTTTTTTTATAGGATAATGTGCGTCTACAAGTCGCTGGTTAACGCCGACTTTGTAGTCGACGCACAAACGAACACCACCGTCGGCTTTCGGAATAACCACCAGTGGGGATCCCCAATCGCTATTGTCGGTTTTTGTAATTATTCCTGCATTTTCGAGATTTTCCAATTCCATGTTGACGCGTTCTGTCAATGCATATGGAATTTGTCTCTCTTTAGTGTAAACTGGAGTAACGTTGTCACGCAACTTTAACGAAATTTTATAATTGGGAATGCACCCTATTTTCTGTTCAAAAACATTCGGGAATTCCGAAATTAATTGCTGCACATCGTCACATTCCTCACTAGCCTCTTCTGTTATTGCGTTTAAATTAGTTTCATCTAATTCGTCTAATTTCATACCAAGCCGTCGGATCCAAACCCGGCCTATTAGTGCAGAATACCCATCTGGAACTACAACGAGATAATCAAGGATTGACGATTCATTAAATGTAACGTTAACTTGAACTTTTCCGATTGATTGAATTTTGTTGTGACTATACGATGAAAATGTTGTACTTATTGGGATTAATTTATCATGTAATTTTAACGTTTTGAATGCACTCATAGGAAGAAAAGTATAAGCAGACCCAGAATCTACTTCAAGTTTGAATTCTTTACCCTCAATACAAACGTTAGCGTAAAAACGCTCTGCATAAGAACTTGAATCAATTATTTTATAAATTCCATATTGTGATTCATCTTCCTGTATCTGGTTCGTAGAATTGCGACCTGCACTGTATGTTTTATTAAGACCGGCATTAGGACCATCCGCCAAAAGAGATGTGATGCATACTTTTGAAACATGCCCACTTTTATTGCACAAATGGCATCTTAACTTTGATTTGTCACTATGACAATCATTCGCAAAATGATTATTTTTCCCGCATCGTAGGCATAGGCCGGCAATTCCCAGCTTACCATAATCAATTTTTGATGGTTTTTGTTGGTTGTATTTACGCTGCGCGTTATTTAAACGTTTTGATTTCTTGTTACTTGAAATTTTATTTACCTCCGGTGTTTCGTTTTTTGTTAGATTTGTGAGTTCTTTGGCGTCCGCCCTTGCGGCCTCTAACGCTAATGCTTTCTCTACTATTTCTTCAAAAGTTGATGTACCTGCTTGTAATAGTTGTTCTCTTATGCTGTTGTTATTAATTCCCCTGATAAATTGCGCTCTTAAAAATACCTCGGCTATCGAAACGTTGCATGCACATGGCGATATGAACTCGCACTCGTTTATGTCCATTCGCAATGTAGCCACAAATTCTGCTATAGACTGTGTTTCATTCTGGTATTTTAGTAAAAACTTGTGTTGAGCTACCAATTTATTTTTCTTCGGCGCCAAATGCGTTTCCAAAATTTTCAGTAACGCATCGTATTCCAGATCAGTAGGAGCCCTAGGGGCAGCTAACGCTGACAACATGTTGAAGTTTTTTGCACCAATAGAGTTGAGCAGCAGTTTTGCACAATACTGCTTATTACCTTGAACATTTTTCATAGTCACGTAATTTGTGAATCTATGTATGTAGTTTTTATAGCTTTCTTTAGTAGAATCAAAAACGTCGAAATTTGCTATAACTGATGTATTAATGTTGTTGCTCTGCATTGCACTCTGCGCCATGGCCGACACATTCATCTGCGTAAGTTGTGCTACCATCGTCTGCTGCAACTTCATAAATTCTTCGAACTGCTTGGAATCCATCTTTTTATTTTGTTTTATTTGCACAGAATCTTTATTAACTTTTTTTTTTCCACGAATTTACTCTCGTCGCCAATTGTTGTAATTATTTTCTCTTTTAGTACTTTTAAATAAAAGACTGCAATTGATATTTTAATAGTTAATAAGATTTCATTTAATTATAAAAAGGTAAAAAGAATATAACGATGGTTACAATTCAACTTGAAGAAAAAACGTGTGTACTTTTCTGTATATCAAAAACTAGAATGTTCTTCAAGATTATGACAGTAGATCTTCTACAATAAATTAGTGATGTCAATTCTACTTATTGATACAACAGTGAACCAGCGAGTTTTGTTACAGAAAACGCAAAGAGATACATAATTTTGAAAATGTCTGGTGAGTGGATCGAACCAGTTGTGTTACCACCTGCACTCATAAAAACATAGAAAAAGACATGCTTTGATACAATCTATATATTTATTCTCATAAAGTGTTAAAAGATTTGTCAAAATCAATTGTTATCTCAATTTTTGATGCTCACCTACTGATAACTTCAACATTTTTAAAGCAGAATCTCTTAAAATTTTTTTATTTTGAAAAATATTAGAAACGTTTTTATGCCGAAAAATTTTGCAGACGGAGTGGCGAGTTTTTGTGGGTACTACGACTCCGACTCCGGTACAAAAACCTTCAACTCCGACTCGCCAACCCTGCTTTTTTACAAAGTGTTAATTTTTATGAAACAGTACTTTTTTACTTTCCTAAAACAAATAAAAACTGTTATACCCGTTTTGCAAACAAGTACTTTTTTTGTAAAAAGTTGTTTATTCGTAATTTCGTTATTTCGAAAGCATGAAGTTTTTGCAAAAAGCTACACTCACAATATTATTACAGTAACGGACTGTAGTTTATTTAAGAAATATTCCGTTCAGTCATTTTTAAATAAATAAACATTTAAAATTCCAAGCAATTTTATTTTTAACTGATTCTAACAGTTATTCAAAAAACTAAGTGCATATTAATACGGATTTTCAGTTGCAGTTAATTTTGTCCGTTGATTAAGTTAAATTCTTCTTTATGTAAAATTAAATGAAAATGTAATTTAAAGCAACGAAAAGTTCATTTAATTTTTACTGTCAAAAATTCAACCGCGAATTCCGTACAAACAAATCAATATTCAGTTATCTTTTATAAATTAATTGTCAAAAAATTAACTACATATTCCGTAAAAACAAATAAATATTCAGTTATTTTATAAAATTTTACTGTCAAAAATTCAACACCATATTCAGTAAAAACAATTAAATATTCAGTTATTTTATATAATTTTACTACCAAAAATTAATTTTTACTTATCTATAAAAAACGAATTGCTTGTTTTGTGTAAGCAATTCCCATTTTCTATTTGTTAAAATAATTTAGTTAAATACATCAAATTTTAAAAGTAAAATAAAATGGTGTCTTATAATTGAGAGTTCTTCTGTAAACAACGTGGTCAGTACAACAAAAGTAAAACAAACGCGTGTAACTGGGTAAGTAAATAAAAATATTCTCCCCCTCTCGCTTATAAGAAAAACAAGCGGACAGGTGTCTGTCTGGAATTTTTTAGAAATTCGGCTCTTTTGTGGAGTAAACGAAAATTTAATAAAATAACTGAATATTTAATTGTTTTTACTGAATATGGGGTCAATTTGACAGTAAAAAATTGACAGTAAAATTTTAATAAATAACTGAATATTTAATTGTTTTTACTGAATATGGTGTTTAATTTTTGACAGTAAAATTTTACAGAATAACTGAATATTTATTTGATTTTACGGAATATGGTGTTGAATTTTTAACAGTAAAAATTAAATGAACTTTTTTTTTAAAATAAATGAAAAATAGGTAGACCGGTTTTTAATTGAACTTTCATTTATTTTATATTACAATTTCAGTTAATTTTACATACAGAATATTGTGAGTATACTTTTGAATTTATTTAAGTAAAAATATTTTTTTAGAAAACGTTTCTTTTTGTAAAAAGTAACACCATTTCGAATACTTTTTATGTAAAGCGCTTATTTTGTTTTAACAGTTTAACTTTTTAATCTCTTTTAAATCCGTTGATTTTGGAAACAGGCATAGAAATATTTTGCAAATTGCACTTAAATTTTCCAAGAAAAAAAAATGGATTTTTAATAGGGAAAAAAAGGTTTTTGAAATGACGAAAAACTTTTTCTCAATAAAAATGGGTCTACAAAAAAATTGGGCTACAAACTAGAGAATGGTAAATGGATTCCAAAATTGATTTTCGATTTTTCGATCGACTTTTTTATCTCGGTTTTTGAAATCGCTTACGCGTACCTCAAAATCGATTATAAAATCGTTTAAGATAAATTTGCAAACTTATTCCTTATATCACAAAAAGGAATACACTAGGATTTTTTTTTTTTTTTGCAAACTACTGGAGATATTGAACTAAGTTCTTGCTTCACATGATATGAAATAACTTTTGATCGGAATTGATTTCTGTGAAAAGCCTGAATGTATGGATAGTTTTTCAAAGGATTATGGCAATAGTTCCTGATCGGTGGTGACTATTTCTTTGCTAAAGGCTATTTTACACTATCACACAAGTATAACGTATTTTGAGGAAAATACGACCCAGTCATGATAAGTTGTTATTGTTTTTTTAAACATTTTCAAACAATAATTAGATCAGAGATGCATTTTCGTCAAAATACGTAAGACTTGTGTGATAGTGTAAAACAGCCTTAAATAACGATTACGTTTTAGATTTAGAAAACAACCGTTTCCATGTCATGGATGTCGGAAAAATGCAGATTTACTTCCTTGTAATTTCGCATTTGTTAGAATAAATTACATACTTTTTGTCATTCACTCTGCTTAAAACTAGATTTAAATATCGCTCTGTTTGAATATTAGCGTATTTGCACAGGAATGCCATGGTTTAGTAAACCTGTTGTGTTTCTATGATATCGAGCACTAACCGCGAAAATAGTGTAAGCGCCAAAAATCAAATTTTACAGGAGAGAGCTTTTTTATTTTATTTCATATAAATTTTGTATGAAATTTGTCGCTTACAATAAAATTGTTCTTGCTATAAAATCGTAACGGTACCTTATGTTACCATGACATTTTAGGAGATGATGCAAGTGTTGAAAACTGAAATTTATGTCGCTTACACTATTTTCGCGGTTAAAGCTCGATATGTTGATTTTCACAAAGCCCATTGATGACTTTAATTTCTGAAAAACAAGAGCTGAAAGTATACCAGGGGTACTAATAGTAAAATACGTAACACTACAACTTTAAACTTAGAAAACTGCATAAACATACCGCCTTCATATTGTGCATGTCCATAATTTATCGATTTAACTAAGATTAAAATTAGAAATTGCCAAAATTTTGATAAAAATAAAAAAAAACAATTTTTCAGTAAGAATTGAAATCGATTAACCATTCCCTACTACAAACGTAACAGGATTGTAAGAGAGAACTGTACAAGTTTCCCTTAAAATCTCGCTTAAGGAAGGCAAGAATTTTATATGGCGAGTTCCCACTTTGAAGCAATACATTGTTGACACAAAAAGAGCCTTGTTAAACGCTTAGTTTTTGTTGCCATCTCTTAAAAACTGCAACAAAACTGAACGGTTTTAACATATATATATATGTATATATATATATATATATATATATATATATATATATGTCCTTTATTTATTTAAATACAGTATAGATACAGCGATATAAAAATACTTAAATAAATTGTTCACGAAGAACATAGGGCGTCAACGAATTCTCTCCATCTAATTCTGTCTCTGGCAAGTAGTTTAATTTCGTTCCAGGATATTTGAGCTGATTCATGTTCGTGTCTTATGCACCTGATCCATGTATTTCGTGGTCGGCCTGGTTGTCGTTGACCTTGAGGGTTCCACTCAAGTGAAGCTCTAGCAATATCACTTGCAGGTCGCCTTAAAATATGACCGATCCATGTCCATTTACGTCTCCGTATATCAAATTCGATGGAACTACAATCTGCCAGATTCCAAAGATCCTCATTGGATATCCAATTCGGCCAGTATACACGTAATATCTGTCTCAGGCACCGATTCACGAACGTTTGAATTTTCTTCAAGGTCAGTTTTGTAAGGCTCCATGTAGTGCAGCCATATAGTAGGACAGACATATACTTGAGCTAATATCAAAATCGTTTCGATTTATGATCAGTTCAGTGCGTAAATAGGCAAAACTCCATCATACCCTGCACATATTGCTGCATCATTTTTGCAGAACTCTCTTGCTAAACAAATTTTATACCCACACCACAATAGGGGAGAGGGTATTGTGCGTTGTTGCTGATGTTTGTACCCCTTAAAATATTGGTCGAAGTATAGATAATTAAATTTTTAGTGTACCGATCGACCTATAATCTCTTTCTGAATCGATCTAACTATGTTTGTGTGTCCGGCTGGCTGTTCATATTAACCTTGTTCGCAAAATACAAGTCGCAATTTTAGAAATAATTCGATAAAATTTGGAACATATGTAGTTTGTAATTGTAACAAGGACCAAGCCTTTTAAAGTGTGTGAAAATCGCTTCAAAATTCTACATAGCCTCCACACAAGCTACTTTCCGTCCTTGGGTCCTTAAATCAGCTCATTATGTTTATTCGGCACGAATAAATCGTAACGTTTTAATATAAATATGTTCTGGCGGGTCCATTTGGGGAATCTGCCTCTCAGAAACTATCAAACCGATTTTAATGAAAATTAAAACATTGTAGATCCATTTTTATGTGGACACATAAGCTTTGCATTTGTTTAAAAAAAAAGCACCAGGAGGGGAGATTGGGGGCAATTCTCGGCCACTCCGCAATTATCCAAAACAGATTTAAATTAAATTTAAAATAAATAGCCATACTCTCTCGTAACTTTGCTTTTAAATACTGTGTTGTAGGGTATCATTTGATCGGGCTTTGCCTACTGTACATTCTAACTTGGTTTTAAATACTGCCTGCCTATACGTTCCCACTTGTTAACTTTATTTTCTTAATTAATAATGGATAAAAATTAATATTTTGCGGCCATAATTGTTTCTATATCAAATAGGTTTTTGTTTTTGCCTAGCTACAATTACAAATATCAATTAAAGCTTTAATTACAAACTTTTGTAATTTTATTAAACAGAAGCTTATTTACTTACACATACATACATCATAATTCCCTAACATATGCATATACACATGTATGTACATATGCACATACACACACAGTACACAGTTTAATTCGATATACTTAATAAAATAATAAATTAGTTGATTATGACATTGTTGTTAATACGAGTGTGAGATCGAATGTGTAGTTGTAAATTTATAAATTTAGTTATAAACACATGAATTAAATAAATGTTTAATTGTTTGCCAGTATGTATGTAAGTATTTTTCTGTGTTACGTCTGCTCTCGTCTGCTCGCTCATTTGTTTGCTGTCTGAAGAAGTCATTAAGAATTGTTTATAATTAATAAAATAGTTAATATTATTACCAGTGTAGTATAATTGATGAGGAAGTTAAAACACACAATAAGTGTCTTGTTGTGCATTTGAATATTAAATTTAACACCAGTCTGTTTAACATCCTCTTTGGGGTTTTCCATTCTTAAAGAGTTTTCAACCCCTCTAAAACATTGGTGTTATTGATCAAAAATTGTATTTTATTTACCATTTGGATAGAGAAAAATAACCTAAAACTTGAAATGAAGAAGAATAGGAATGCAAACATTTGTGGTAGTGACAGTTTCATTTATCATGATATCATACATTTAAATTGTATTAAATTAACTAATTGGAAATATTTGAGGCATAGTTTTAGGGGTAAATAACAATTTGTTTAAAACGAAGCTTAATTTAAAAAGGTTTACAATAATTTAAACATAAATTTAATATTTTAAGTTAGCAGAGGTTGGTGGAACCGCATTTTTTTATGTATTCTATGTATACAGGGTGGAGCAGAATGAGCTTTATGCTTTAAATGGTTTATAATTATTTTTATTTACTTGATTATTATTACTTTTATTTTTGAATACAGTATATTCATCGGGGTTGTATTTTATTGGGAAAGAGGCTACCTGTAATATTCGGCCGTGCTCGTCGTAAGATCCCAAATAGCATGTATGCAATTTGAAAGATTTTAAAACCGGTTACAAAAGACTTAACTTTAGGTAGCATTGCAGGAAAAAAAATTATAAATTGACCAACATTGAACCGAGAGGAGAAGAATAAAAGAAAAGATATTGGTTGATGATTAAAGTGTTGCTGATGGTGGTAATTGCTTCACTATTTTTTTCAAAATCTCAAAAATTGTTCTTAATAAGAGTTTGGTACAGATGTATTCCAAATTGAAGTGCGTAGCTGTAGACACAAAAATAAAGGTAGTATTTGTAATAAATGGTAGAATGGACTATGCACTAGGCTGTTCAATTAATCGGGTTTCATTTTTGTTCGATTAATCGATATTTGGCATTTTTAACTTATTCTATTAAGCGAATACAATTTTAAAATTAATCGAATAATTCCAAATCCAGAAATTTTATAAATTACGAGATTTTTTTTGATAATTTAAGAAAAAATTAGTACTTGAGTAAACAAACATTCTTTTTTGAATAAAATTTGTCAATGTTGCTCCAAATTGTTGCTTCACTTTCGGGTACTAATGGCGTTTTCTTTTCTAAAAAAAAGTGTTGCATAAGTGTTACATGTAAATTGGCAGCATTTTTAAATGCTCCCCTAATTTTTAAGAAGTGTTTCATATTTTACGTTTACAAAAGAACACAAATTTCGGTATTAAACAATAAAGTACAATTAGCGCAAGGTAAATTCAATTACAGGTGGTGGCAAGACTACAACAATCCAAAGCCAACAGAAACAACAGATGTTTTTGTATTGCATTGTTAGTGTTTACGGCTCGAAACTTGCCAACACCTTGTACTGAATTCGCCTTGATCTAGTGCTGCAATCATACCCCTTTAATTAAAATGCGTGTTGAACATGTATCATTTTTTTAATTTTAAAGGGAACATCATTAGAAAAGAATTCTTTACACTTTTTAAATAACACATGTTTTTCAGAAAATAACATAAGAAATGTAAAAGGCAGAATAAATGCAGAATTTTACTCAGAAAAGAAAACGCCATCAGATTTTAAAAGAGTCAATATAACTTTGGATTTTTTTAAACTTTTCACTGACATTCCATCCTCTGCTATGCATCTGCAAATAATTTTTTCTAGTGAATCGATCGAATTTAATATATTTATTCATTGGGCCACTTGTAGCCCTCTTTGATTTTGTTGGTGGAGCATCTTCTTCAAGTTCTATGTTATAGTCACTGTGTAATTGGTAAATTAGTGAAGTTGTTGAAGACCATTAACGTTTATAAATTTTTGGACACGTGTTACATTTAGCATTATTTGATTTATCCTTCGTACACTATTTTTAAACCAAACTCATTCTAAAGAGAGAAACGCATGAACTATTTTGTTAAAAAATACAGGCGCGTTCTAGAAATCGAAATCAAGTGGATTTAAAATCTAAAAAATTTTAAAAACGACCATGTAATATAAAAGTTCAGAAGTGTTCAATTTATCTACTTCGTTCTTTAAGTATCTATCATGTTGTCCCAAAAAGATCCTAGACAAAGGTTAAAAAAAGACATATAAGCCCCTACGGACTATTTTGCTCGAAATAGGACTCTGCTTGGTTGCGATTAGGAATTCTGCCAAAAATGCCGAAAGTTCCCACAACCATTAAAAATTTTGCTATAAGAAATTGTTTATTCAATTACGTTATATTCACTATAGGCCGTTTTACACTATCCCACAAAGTCTTTAGCAATTTATGAAAATGCAACCCTGTCATGATAAGTTGTTATTGTTTTTTGAAAATGTTCAAGGAATAATTAGATCAGGGAAGCATTTTTGAAAAATACGTAAGACTTTGTGGGATAGTGTGTAACAGCCTTATTTATCACCCATGTGCTGAAAAATGCGCAATTGTGAAATCACTTGTTAGCTAAAAAATGGCCAATTTCATTTTTGCATGTTCGCGTGCTATGTTTTGTTAACCGCAAACTTTGGCGTCTTCCAATTTATAAAGTATGCTCAAGGGTACAATAATATTTTTAAAAAACCATTGCAGATCGCAACCAAATTGCACAAGTTTCAGGTCACCATAAAATAAATCTAGCGTTTTGCGATTACAAATCGTGCGATTGCCAATATATGGCAATCATGAGGAAGGAGCAGAAGCAGCCAATTCAAAAGTAAACAAAAGTCAAAAAAAGAAGTAAATTTTTTAATTTTGTAATTTTTATTGATATTTATTAAAGATTTTGTATTTCAAAAACAATTTTTTTTTGTGATTGAGATTTCCAACACACAAATTTGTTGACTTCAAATCGTAATCGCATTTTTTTTTTTGAGAAATGTGATTCCTATTACATGGCCGAATGTTACTTTTTACAGTAAAATAATACTAAAATCTCAACCAATTTAAGCTCAGAAAGTGATTCTGAGTCGATCGGTGCACTAAAAGTCATAACCAGGAAAACCGTAAATATGCAATTGCATGTTTTTACTTGGGCGACCAATGAAGGCAGCAACAATATATTTATCCGTTTTAGCGCTGGTTATGAATTTTAGCACTGATTTTCTACGGCATGGTTTACTCTTTGCTTATTCACGTCTCCAAAGAGATGTATACGATGCGCCAACACCACCGACGAATTATTACGCTAAAAGTCAAAACAATTAGTCAGCGTTCTTGAAGAGTAAAGCACTTAATTTTAATTTAAAGTGGATTTTGTAGCTGTTTACTTTACAAATTTCAAAGCAGAACTGCCATTTACGTGACTTTTATATGTATGTATAATCTTTCTATTTCTTCTGCCCAAAACAAAAATCAGTACAAGTCTCACCATCTCATTTTTGCCATAATTCTATTTACAGCATCAATCAAATTTATGTTCATTTGTTTCAATTTCTTTATTAACCTACAAAATATTATTTTGTAATAAATTCATAATTGCCCTTATAAATTCCGCTCATAACCATAAATACATTTTAAATCTTCTATACAACAACATTAAATAGAAAATATGTGTTTGTACTAAATTTTAATAAAATACAATCAAATACCCGTAAATCTTCTCGAACAAACTCGGTTGTACATTAAATACAATTAAACTAAATTGATTAGTATATCAAATTGTATTAGGAGTAATAAATACAAGAAAATACTTTCCAATAAACGTAAAATTAAATGTTTATCGAATGTGAAAAGGCCACAGGCGTCATACGAAATACAAGGTTGGAGATGTAACAAATAAAGGTTAAAGTGCGAAAGCTGCAAAGAGAAGAAGAAGAAAGAATGAAAAAATATAAAGAGCTTGGCAAAACAATGATAAGAATATAAAAAAGGAGGATGGAAAAATGAACAGAAATATGCAATAGATGACGAGAAAAAAAAATCAATGAATTTTCAATTAAACTGAACAAACGTATTTTCCCAGCAAAAAAAAAAAAAACAAATAACGAGGTAAAAAAGGATGTTCTTTTTATAACTTATGATTTCTAGTGCATTATCAAACTTTTTTTAAAATTTGATTAAGAAATTAAGGGGGTAATTTTGTTGTTCACTTCACCTTGCGTTGAGAAAATTTTCATATAAAATTTTTTTAATTTTTTGAATTTTCAAGATGAAGTGAACAAACAAATTCTTTTATTTTCAAATGATTAACAAAATGTTTTCTATAGTTTTACGTTTGAGAATTTTTGTGATTTGAAATCATTCTTCATTTGATATAAAAATATGTTTGCTTGGTATGGTACATGCCAACATTTATAGGTGAGTGTATTTGTTTTAAAATGCGAGGGTAACTTAATAATTTCTTCTGTTATCAAGTATTTCAGATGTTGTGCTACAAATGTCTTTAAGAAAAAACTATTTCAATAATTCATTTAAAAACAACAAAAAAAAACATAATTACATTATTGTTAGTGTTTTATTTTGTGTATTTTTGTTTCACAAGACAAATACTGATAAGTTATTCATAATAGAGACCTTTGTTTATAAAGCACTGACTAATATTGCACAATAGAAATTTCTACTCCCAAAATATTTGCGATACCGATTTGTTAGGGATGGGAATATGGGTTTGCTCCTATTCTATTCTCCTATATTGGCGAGAGGGTGAATAATAAGATGGTTTATGGGCACCCATACAAGCGTTGGAGCCTATGTGAAATTATGGACTGATTCTTACCAGTTCCGATAGAATTAGAACCCATATACCAAATTTTATCAAATTATCTCCAAAACAAGTAGAGTTTTTCTATTCCCGGACTTTTTCATTTCCCGGGAAAGCGGGATTTATTTTTCAATTACCCGGGATCCCGAGAATTGACGGCTCAATACAAATCAATGCAGAATATTAACAATTTTAATATATTTGAACAAGATCAATTAAAAAAGTAAGGAAAAAGTGTTTAAAGTCACCTTAAAATCTTCATGTTCAAAAGTACACATGGGCAAAATTACTTTTTTCTATCTTTTTTCAATGTGCAATAACATTTGGAATAGAAACTTGCAATCTGTGACATTAGGAGGTTTTAGGAATAAAAACTTAAAAATTATAACCGCAGACAACTGATGATAATATTAAATTCAGAGTAAATTCCAAAAGCCACCTTTAAAGTTTTTACATTTTTCTCCTATAAAACTTAACAAATAGACTTAAGCACAAATTGCCATAGAATAAATTCAGAGCCAACAGCATTTATTAAAACCAAAAATGTTAAATTATTCGCACAAATTATTACAAAATATTTCTGTTCAAATAGGATTTTAGCATTTTTAATTATTTAGTTTTTATCAAGAGGATTTCAATGATAAAACACGTTTCCTCTCTACGAATGTTTGTCTTTATAACCAAAGGAACATTATATCTCCGGCATTTTGAGAAACCATCTCCTGTCGAGATAAGATAGCGAAAAATACAAAAAAAAAACTCGGTAAAAAACTCCTTTTTATAAAAAAATAAAATAAACCAAAATAAATGAAAAATTTCGTTTATAATACAAAATTTTAAAAACGTAAACAAACATTTTTTTTTAATGAAAATTCGTATGATTAACAGCATTTTTCATCATGTTAAATTTGAGTTTAGATATTTTGTCAAAATGCCACAGATATTATCTCTAGTAACTTTCAGTTCTCTTAGCACTTCCTTCAAAACTTGTAATTCTTTTTTTAAAACATATTATTTTCTTCGAATCGAATAAACGTTTTCTTTATTAATAACTTTTGTCATCATTTAGAAAAATCTTTTATACAGAAGCAAGTGGGTACAACATTTTTTCGTTTTTATAAAATTAATCTGGTTCTTTAATCAAATTAAATACTCAGTACATTTTTACTCTTCTTCTTTTGAATTTTTAGAGCATTAAACTTTGCCTTCCTTATCGGATAAGAATTGAAATCTCTTTGGCGTTTGGCAAAAATATCTTAAGTCAGAAACTGTAGTATTTCGTTATGTTAAATTGAAAACTATTTATTTGCTGTATTTCATAGACTTTTTTCCTAGGAGCAGATGTCAACTATTAGAAGCAATTGTGCTACACTAAAGTGATTTAAACCAAACAAAAGAGTAAACAAATTAACTAAAGCCAATCAAAGACTCGAAATGCATTTTGTTTTATGACTTAACCCCTTTTTGCCTAACGACTAAGATCTTTTTTATGGCACAACTTATTTACAATTATACATCCATATTAGCAGTAAAGTTGCTATAATTAAATAAAAAAAATCCCGGGAATTCGCGCACAAATTTAAAGGGGGTTTTCCCCCAAAAAATGTGCGGAATCCCGGGTAATCCCGTATGAAAAACACTACGTGCAAGGTTTATATGTACAGTCAGCCGGACGGACGGATGGACATTGTAAGAACGATTCTTAAAGTGGTAATTAGTCGATCGGTACACTAAAAGAGAGGTCTAGGACTAATACTTTAGGTGCTAAAAACATCAGAACAAGAGCGAAATACCCGGTCCACTATTAGGTTGAGGGTATAAAAACAGCTTAAATCCGATAAAAAAAAAATACGGCTAAAATCCGGAATAATAAAATTCATAAAAATATTTAAAAAATGTATATAAAAGTTTTTTTAATAAATTATTTTTACAATCAAATTTGTAAAACAGTTTTAATTCTTGATCATGTTTGGGATAGTTTTGGCTCCCTCTGCCATGTTCTTACAATCGCACGATATGAAATCATTAAACGCCAGCTTTAATTTATGGTGTTTTGAAACTCGTGCCTTTTACTTGCAATGTGCCAGAGTTTCTCAAAAATATTCTAGTTTCCTTGAGCATACTTTTGCAATTTGAACTTATTGCAATTGCGATTTACACAAAACCAATTGTGCGACTTGAAGGCAGAATCAAAAATGTTAAGTGTTTTGCCTGTTGGCAATTTAAGTAGAACTAAAAACCGACCTGTGCTTTTCGGGCTTTCGATTGGACAAACAACCGTGTTTCTCACTTAACTGTGTCTGTAACTTTTATGGCGAGTAAAAGCTGTCACGTGAGGAAATTACTCGCCATTTTACAGAAAAAGTGTGTCTGTAAAATGTTTGTGAGAAAGTTCCCGCTTCAAACTCTCAAATAAAAATGGGGTGGCAAAAATGTCAATCAAAAAAATATTAAAAATGCAAAATGCAATTAAAAATAACACGGAAGAGGTAAGTATTTTGAACTTGGTTGATTTCTTCATTGTAAAAGGGTTTTGCTTTTAACATTTTTGAAAAACATACGAGTGTTTTTAAAGCCATTTTGTGAACAACAAAAATTAAAGTCGCACTTATATTATATTATTTGGTTAGGCCGTCGTTGAAAATTTTTAAATTTTAGTAACATTTGGTCGCCGTCAACGGTATGAATTACTGGAGTTCTCACCGTCTGCAAATTTTCATCGACTTCGAGTGGAATATTATGACATTTATAACGTAACGACGTTATCTAGTTTGATAGTCTTCGACATAAGTTACAGTCCTTACGATGGAATATTTTATTTCACATCTTTTCGATGCGCGAAGTTCTTACTAAACAGTGAGAACATGGGTACAGATTATGTAATTTTTGTATTTGTTTATGGGTACTGATTTTGGTTTCAATTAGAGAAAGTTAATATGAGATATTGCATTACGCCATTTTGTTACCTGTCCAATACACCCTCGTAACTAATACACATTAAGCAAAAAAAGAAAACGAAAAAAAAAACAATTTCATAACTAACACTTACACATTTATTTAACGACTGATTTGCCGTAGATAAGAGCGTCTTCAGCCACACAGTACTCGAGAAGATAAAACGTGTCTTCGAAAAATTCGAACGCATTTCATCAATCATCAACAGTATTAAAATCATATCCCAGATGATACCAAATACATACAAAAGTGCATAAGGATTAACTATAATATGTAATTTATGCTCATGGCTTTCCGTATCTCTCGCCTCCTCTCTAGCCAGGCTGCGATTACGAACGGATGCCACAGTTCTAGCCGCACCGTGACGCATGCCATGATTGCCTAATAAAGTATCCACAGCCACAAAATAGATAACAAATATTTGTGTTACGCACTCAATGATGACAAATGTCAGGAAACAAACTATTTGCCAGCTATAGAGACGCATTAAACTGCTGCTCAATTTGTAGGTTTTCCAATGCCATTGCATAACCTCTCCCAGTTGCTGGCATAAATATTCGCTGCGATACTTGTGATAGCCCATACGATGATATGTTACCAATTTTAATTGCTTTAAGTGTTGAAGTAAATTGTGATTTAACTCCTGAGTTGTTAACGAAATTGTCCAGCTGCCGTAGTACAATAAATTCAAGGTGGTGCCCAATATCAATTGACAATATTGGACATAGAGCAAGGTGAACAAAAACCACAAACGTTTGCCGGCCTTATCGTTTACGATTAAGAATATAACCCAGACAAGCTGCAGCATGATTGTTAAACATTTTGCCATAATATTCCAAACGACATGTCTGCCAGAGCTTGATTTCTTGTTAATATTCATTTGCAAGATGTGGCTTGATTTCAGCATCTTGTTAACACAACCGATTATGGCCTTGCGGTAATGCAACTGCATATAGAGAGTGGCCATGGCACACAACAAGACCATGCCATAGCGTATATAGCCGACATATGTGAGCAGTTGATTTTGTCGTAAAAATGTCATCTCTCTGTACAGGATGAGTATGGCAAATGGCATAAATGTCACCGCGATGACGAGAAGACACCGACTGTATAAAACTGTTTGTCAAGATTCTTTCACACACAAACGTTCGGCATCGTAGGAAAAGCAGGCAATGCCCAGGAAACGGCTGATATAGTAGATGGCATAAATAATCGTAAGCAACAATTTTGTAGCAAAGTTAAAATCCTTACGAAAAATGTAAAATGTCATGTTATACTGATGGTTAATTTATGTAAACTGCCGTATTTTGCCTACATTTTGCCATTTTATTAATATCTTTTTAGCTCTTGCTCTTTCTTCCTCTCTTTCTCTCTAAATATCCTTTACTCCCTTGGACCCTTTAGTTTTTAAAACATTTGTTATGCATACATAGATACTTGGAATACGTGCTTAAGTGGCGTTTTTTTTTTACAAAAGAACTGTTTAACAACGAAAATAATGAACAATTAATTATTATAATATTTATCTGTTTTTTAATTTCTTAATTAAACTACTGTAGTTTAAAATATAATGTTATGAAGGTATTTGAGGTTTCCCAATGAACATTTTTTCTTAAACTTCATCAGAACTCACAATGTTGAACATTCAAAATTTTATAGATTCTTAAAAAAATCGATTAAAACTTTTAGTTCTGAAAATTTATATTTCTACGCTTGATAGAAAAGTATAGCACAGCGAATCATTTTCCTATAAAAACATAACATTGTACAACTTGAATTTTTACCCATAATCCAACTGACCTGATTCTGAGAATATAGCTTGAAAAAACATACGTATCCCTCAGTTTTTTAAGATCAGTTCATGCCAGATTTTTTGCTTAAATACTTCTTACTGTTCTCAGATGTAGAGTGTAAAAAATTACTAAAATCGGTCAACGGGTTCAAAGATTATGATCACATTTCTAACATTTTAATAAAATTTCATATATTGTTGCTCTAAAATAATTTGAAGAATTTCAACCAAACAAATATAACGGTTTTATAAAAATTCTTAAATTTGGCCCCTGCCGCGCTTACGGTACCCCTAGATGGGTCAAATGTATGACCAACCCCACTTTATTTTTCATCTCAATCCATTCCATTAAGGGGGCTCTCTTAAAAAATGTTCAATGAAGACTAGAAATACATTGAAGGAGTCGCCCCTAGTGGGATAAAATGTATGACCGACCGCAATTAGTTTTTTGTCCTTAACATTTTCTCGAAACATACTTGGCCCTTATCCCCACTTCTTAGGGGTGCTCCCATACAAACATTGCGTTTTATGAAATTCTTAAATTAATATTCATTTTTCGTCTTTTGTGAATAAAATCAGAAGTTGTTAACAGATTCATATGCAGGTTTGTTCCTTATAGAAAGAAAGGATTCTTCTTACCGAATTTCATTCAAATCAAAAGGGTCGGGTCCCACTCTTAGTCGATTTGACATGAAATTACCCATTCACATTATTTTATTTTTTAAATCAGCTGATTCTTTTATAAGTTTTCCAAATCTCTTTCTCTCACATTTGGAGATTTGAGATTGTTTGGAAAAATGTTTTCTGGGTTACTTTATATTTTTTTCACAGTTTATTTTCATAATTGTCGCTTGTTAATTACTTCCACTAGTTTCCTTCTGTTTACGAGTTTAAGAGTGCGTGGGTGTGTTGGGCTTAGATTGTAAAAACGTATTTAATGGATGTGGAATTAGAAAAAAAAGAAATTTAATTTGTAAGTGCTGTTTAATCTGATTAAGGATTTTTTGTTTGTAATGAATGAAATTATTAGTTTTATATTTGTAAATATTATAAAAATAAAATAAAGGCTTAATTGAGACAACACTAATTCAAATATAAAATTACGAAATCGATGTATGGGTAATAGAATTTGTCGCTAGTTAAGACCATGTTGGAATAAGTAGGTGGCATCGTTGCGGCAACAAATACAACATTACAACAAAATTGGAAAATATCCGGCACATCTACCTACATCCACAAAACATTAATATTTGATGCGCTTTGTCGGTCGGTAAAATTACTTATTTTTAAATAGGAAGCTCTAAGACACTTTTTGTTTACAAACCAGCTACAATATTTTTAAACCATTGGGAAATGTTAGAACATTATGACAATACAACATGATAGCACACATTGTGAATACCCCATATGCGTTTTTAATTATCATAAACTATCTAATAAAAAATTTCATCATTTTGCGAAACACTAATGGTACATTAAAAAAAATAAGCGCAGAATTATGCGCTACGCAATAAGACATACAGGGATGCAATAAAGTAAGTGGAAGAACTCTCAACAACTTAAATAAAAATAACATTTCATGTGCCACGGCATTCCCTTACTACGAAGCAGTTTTGTAAGGAAGAATCCTAAAAAATAACTGTAACAAAACATTCAGTGTGTAAAATTGATCGGTTCATGCAACAATTGTTATATGCGCTGAGTAAAGCGCTTTATGTGTCATATTTGCATTGATACAAAGTGAGAACTCGCCACATAAAATTCATATCTTCCGTAGGGGATATAGTAAGCGAAACTTTTATGTATCTCCCTGACAAACCTGCTTCGTTGAAAGCTCCATTTTTTATTGGGTAAATACTTTTAAAATGTATTTATTTATTCGTGCATTGTTATCGTTTCGTTTATTTAAATGTTTGTATTACAAAATATTGTAAATTATGTTATTTACTTTAATTGATATTTGTTTTCAACAGAATTATTTATATAATAATATTAATTTATTATTAAAAATTTTAACACGATTATATTTAAACAATCAGAAAAATGTAAATAGCAATTGTTTTAATTTCTCATTAAAAATTCTGTAGTTAATTTTAGGTGGAGATTCACACTTTTGTCTGGAACAGTTTTTTGAAGTTTTCTGCTGCACGATTAAATTAGTCATCGTCCAGACTTGCAATTTAGGCTGCAGCAGTTCTTAAGTTATTTGTAAGGGGGGTGAGAAGAGTGGTGAGGGTACTCAGTTTCATGTACTCTGCAAGTCTGTTTTATTTTGACCCCTTTTTGACTCGGCAAGTTAGTTGCGCAAGTAACTTGCCGAGTGTGAAAGGTGCCTTTGCTAATCTCACACTTTTTAACTTGAAGTTGGCTGTAGGTATATTTGCATTTATATATACTGGCCTGTTCTGAAAATCACGTGATTTCAAACCACATGTGCTTTTAAAATCACAAGTATGATTTTGTTGCGTTCTGTAAATCACACCGTTTTTGTGTTTTCCGGTGTGATTTTCAATTGCCGAAAGCACAAGCAAACACAATAAGTTTGTTTTTTTTCATTAGTATAACTCATTCGTTAAAGCTGTTTATGTTATTATTTGACAATTTATTTTTTTACCGATTTAGCGCTCTCAAATTACTTTTAGAGTTTGTTAAAAATTTTGCAATTTTTTGCGTATAGAAGCGATTTGTTCCTGTAAGTTTTCTGTTTCTTTAGAGCTTTATCGATTTTGAATTAAATAGAAGACTCTGCTATCATGCGAATTTCCGTTAATTTAGCAAATTTTAACGAATTTTGCCATTCCTTATAGTTTTAGGGACTTTTAATCAATTTAATGGGTTGTTTGAAATATTAAATTTTTTCGCTATTTGGCAAACTTTTTTTTTTTATTATCCGACTTTTTGTTTTTTTTACTCATTTAGCGATTTCAAATATATCTTAGGCTTTGTTGACAAGTTTGCAATTTTTAGACATGTTCGCTATAGAAGCGATTTTTTCCTGTGATTCTTTACAGCTTTTACGATTTTAAGCAAATATTAGACTTTGATTTTAAGCCGCTGTTAGATCGCCAATTTGGATCCAAAAAACAAGCCTGTAATCACAACAGAAGTCACAAAAGCAATTATAATTTTTATATTGTCGTCGAATTTGCTTAATTTCAAATGATTTGTTGGAAATAAAAAAAAGCTTATTGCATAGAAAATTTATAACCAACACATTGAATATTTTATTTAAGTAACGGTCATTTTACAAAAGTCGCAAAAATTCCAAAGGGATTTCAAAAAGTTGTTTACGTAGTTAAACGTTTAGAATTCACAAAATAATATGCCCAGAACACATTTCTTGTGATTTCAAATCACTTTCATAAAATGTGATTTTCAGAACAGGCATTAAATACAACAACAAGTAAGAGTGCTATATTTGGCTCTGCCGGATCTTTGATACCCTCCACCGACTGTTCGAATGTTTCAGGAGTGATATCTATTTATTATTAATTTATCTTTATAAAAACAGACTTTAACATTGGTTGCGGTTTAGACCCTTATTAAATTATTGACGGACAATCAGAAAGTTGTAAGGGTTTTTTTTTTGGCAATTTTAACTAGTTTGAGTAAAATATCATGATTCGTAACAGTTTTAGCCGAACTTAAATGATTTTCAGGAGAGGAAATTATATTGGAGCCATGGTAAGTTATGAACCAATCATCCCAAAATTCTGCAGATTAATTTCTGGTATTATTTCAATACAGCGGTGAAATTAGTTTAAGTATTTACAGTGAATTTCAGATGGCTGCTAAATATGGAATCAAAGGTAAATGATGGGCCGTATATGACAAAATTGCATAACATTTTTTCTGGTCATATGAAGCTAAGTTGAAAGAAATTTTACCGCAATATCAATATATATGCTACGGTCTTAGGCGTATTAAATTAATTTACCGGAGTGCGCTTTAAATGGGGCCTATAGAAAATTATGTCACGAAACTTATTAGTGTTATTTCTAGTCCTAAAAAACTGTGAAGTATAAAATTTTATTCTTATAGCAATATAAATTATGGTTTAAGTCGTACTAAACGGTTTTCCGGGCTTAGGGTTAATTATGGAACGATCTTCACGAAATTAAAGAGTGTCATTTCCAGTCGAACAAAACGAACTTTGCAAAATCTTATATCATTCCGTGCGTTGTTCCACCATTTATGTTTGATTTTGTAACAAAACTATAAGTTTTTTAGGGTAGTGGTTCCACCTTTTGATTCATAACTCTGCTCCTACTAAACCGATTTGGCTGGATTTCATCCCCAAATTGCTTAGGATAACTACAAGCAATTTGACATCAAGTTTGTTCATTTCTTTTGAGTTTTTTCAAGGTGAGCGTGTATTCAACAGACGGACGGACAGATGGCATCGCTAAATCGACTTAGAATAATTCAAGGAGCCAGAATATACATGATTAATGGGGTCTGAGATGAATTGTAAAAAAGTTGACGATGACTTATTTCAAAAAATTTGTTCGGAAAATTGAAGATGCCATAAGTTAGCAAAATCTAATAGTTTTTCAAAGTGGTTTGTTTACCTACTGATTATATTTTGTTTGGCTCTCTTGGTGTCAAAATACATACATATTTATAATTATTTCTCAAGGAGGCAACTCAAAAAATTTCAAATCTTTGATTTTATCTAATGTTTTTAAATAATTCAATCTAACTCTACGTATCCACATGCAAGTAGTGTATTAATTACGAAAATCAGGAGAAATACAAAAAAAAAAACCAAATTTTTTTGAGTGGCTACCCAGGACTGTGCAAGTTAATTTTTAAAATATCGGCATCAACTAAACTTCTAGCTTTGATTTTCAAATCGTTGCATCTATAGACTCTCCTCATGGCTACGATTCAAATTCATTAACTTTAAATTTTTTTTCTTAATTTAACTTTTATGAAATCTTTATAAAGTTATGTTTATTTTTAAAAATATGTGAATACAGTATTGCCGTGTTTCCGATATCAATAAATTACTAAAATTAAAATTTAGATTTTTTTTTTTTTTAACGCCTGAAATTTATGTTTTATAGTTGTGTTCTTTTTTATGTTTAATTTTTTTATAAATACACAGAAATTAGCTAAAAACATAACTTTTATTTTACTAAGTACTATCTAATTGATACAAAACTCATCCACGGTAACACTGTTTTTCCATTTGTCATTTTACTTGCACAAGTGTCAAAAATTTAGCAAATTCCCTTGCAGGTACGAAAAATGTGATGGCGTTAGTAAACATATATGAAAAATTGCTGAAATGAAAATTTTACAATGTAAATGCCAATGCAATTTTTAAAAAAGAAACAAAAAATCAGCTACGAAAATAGCACAATTTAAAAGAGAACATAATCAAATTTTCAAAAATCAGAGCCAATAAAGCTGCATTGGCAAACTTGTCAAATTGAACGTTTGCTCAAACCTGTTTCGGATTTAATTGGGGCATTTGACAAACTATTAATGCATGTGTGAAGAAAAGTCGAAATGTTGAATGTTTTTCTGTTTGTGCTGCTTTGTGCTAAAATAAATAATTTCAAGGAACATATTTCTGAGTAAAAAGGGAGAAGAAGAATTATTAATTATTTTATAATTTTTATTAGAATTTATTGAAGAATTATGTCTGAGTCGTTCACTTGTAAACGGAAAGTGTGTGTTTTCAAAGCCGTTTATGTTGTTGTCATAGTTTCTTAAAAATATTCAAATTCCCGTGGGCATACTTTTGCAATTTGAAGACGCCAAACTACTTTCGATTTCGATCTACAGAAGACCTATTAGGCAATTTCAAGCCAGAGTCACAAATGTTAAGTCCGTAGACGCTCTTTTTTAGGCATGCCATTTCATCGTTAAAGCGAGGCGCTTAAAAATAATTTTTTAATTTTACAATTTTACAAAAATGTATGCCTAAATTCAGACATTTCTATAAAAATAAAAAAAAAAATTTTATTATTTTGTTAAGCACTTTTAAAACGGAAAACAATTAAAGTATAGAGCGTGCATTTTTGCTGCAGAAACAAAATAAATTAGTTCAACTCACTTGATTTGTAACAAAAAAAGTCCATACCAATCAACAATATTTAACCCAACAACCACGAAGTCACACATTTATTTAAATTACAAACTATCCTAAGATAACCAACAATTCTGAAGAAATACATATCGTCGTTCGCAAATTATTGATTTACTCATCTTTTAGTAAACTTTTGATATTAAATAATTTTATCATTTGATCTCAAGCACAATTACAAAACCTTTTTTAAAGGTTTGATTTTGACATTTGAATTCATATTGATAATGATTTAAATATATAAACATTTGCCAACAAACAATGTTTTAGCAAGTGTTTATATCAAATTAAAAATAAACTTGGCAACACTAAGGCAAAAAAGAAATGTAAACATTTTATTCAGTGTTTGAAAATAAACAGAACGTTATTTAACGTATGGCTCACACACTCAGAAACGATATCTATTTTTTTAGTGTTCTGTATACGAACAAAACCCTTAGGGCCTTCGTAGCTGTTTTCAAGAAAGTTACGAACATTATATAGTGTTCTGTTCTTAGTTGAAAAACAGAACAGTTGTAGTGGTACTGTAGACAAACATTATTGTTTCATGTTCTTAAGTGTTTCATTTTTATATTGATAAAGTAATGAGCAATCAAATATTTCAGTAAAGACCACGCGCGAAAAGCTTGTGTGTATATTGTGCACATGTTTTGTTTGTGTAAAATGTTTTCGCTGGCTTTTTATTTTTCGTATATGTATTTTGTTTTTGTAACAAATGTTTGGTTTTTATTTTACCAGCCAAAAGGGTTCTAAGCACAGCTGAAACGAACGAACATTAATGTGCCAAGCCGAACACAACGAAGTTTGTGGTATAAAAAACAGAACGCAATTATATGTTCTCATCTTTTTATTGAATTGGAAAAGTACAGTAATTTTGTTTTGTGTTCGAAGACCACAAACAGAGAAACGCTATTTTTTTTAATGATTTACTACATACACACTATTAGCGTTTGTGTTTTCCACAAATCTACCGAACCGAACACTAAGGAACGTGTTTAGGCCCAAATTATGTAAAACGCAACGCACCGCCAAAGAATTAAATTGAAAGCAAAAACAAAGTTATTAATATTTTGTTATTTTGTTGTTGCTTTCTAAAGAAATTGAAGTACCGTTTTAAAAGTTTCAATGCCTCAATTTCTATAGAAAGCAACAACAAAATTACAAAATATTTGTGACTTTGTTTTTGCTTTCAATGTAATCTCTAGCGCTTTCGCAATTTTTTTTTTTTTTAATAAAGCCAGTAAACCAAACAGTTGCAATTAAATTAAAGATGGTGCCAGATTGACAGTGATGAAATGTTAAAAAATGTAAATTAAATTTTAAATTTCAAAATTGAAACAAAAAAAATAGTAATGATTTGCAAAAAGAAAAAAAAGGTGCGAAAGACAAATGCTCAAACGCATTAAAGAGTACCAATTACTAAATTTGCCCCCCGTAGCCCCCCGGGAAATAAAAAGGATTTTGTTTTTCTAAGAATTGACGGCGATGGCGTCGAATGCTAAGCTGACAGTTTATTTTAGTTAATAATTAATTTATGTTTAAAAATGAAAGAAATTTAAATTTTCTACACAAAAATTATTTTTTATTTACGTTCTACATTGTATTAAAATCCACATTTGAAAAATATTTGAGAACAACGTTTGAAAGCCAGTTGAAAATAAATGCAATTTGAAAAAAGTTTCCCCTTTCTGTTAAAAATTCTATTTTTTTATTCAAACTAACTGCAAATCCTTATCAAACGTTTGTCGTTGAAGGTAAGTGCTTTGGTTTTAATTAATTTTCAATTTGAAATCAAACCTCCGTGTTTGTTGGGACATGAATAAGACTGTGGTGTGGTTGTGTAATTTTCTGTTGAAACATGAAAACAATTTTACGAACACAAATACAAAGAAAATAAACAAAAACTGTTAGATAAAAAGAAAACAAACTAATAAAAATAACAAAAACAAAATAAATAAAAAATGAAACAAAACCTAAAACTAAAAAATGCATTTGCACACAAATAAACACATCACAAACATTTGGGTCAATTTTATCTCCATGCCAAATGATAAATTGAAAAATGAAAGAAGAAAACAAAAATATGTTAGAAAATATTTTCTAACAGCGATTTAGTTAAAATTAATGTAAACGCTACTTTTGTACGAATGTTTTCAACTGGAATGAATGAATGAATCTGAAAGAGGGTTCGCTTTTAGATTTGTTAAAAATTATAGAGAGGAGGATAGAAAAAGAAGAGTGCGATATTCGGCAATGCCGAATCTTATATACCCTTCACCAAAGTGCGATAAGAACAGAAAGTTATATATGTAAGTGCCGTTCTTAAGATATAAATAAACATATTTTGTGACACGTCTACTTTTACATCCCAGTCCTCATTTTTTCAGATGTTGTATTTTGATAACTAAGATGCGTGTACCTAATTTGGAAACTTTGTCTCTTGCCACTTTTTAGATATCAAAAAAAAAAAAAATAGCAAAAAGTGTATCGAATGTTGGTGCTATGGGGCGAAACATGAAGGATACGCTTGGTCAAGACCTTGATATGATCTCGGAATGGGGAGTCCCAATGGTCCAAATTTTCGAAGACGCTGAGGCATAATTGAGGTTCGATGCCGTTAGTGTGCCGAATCGTCTCATCCTTTAGCTCTTGAATTGTTGCTGGTTTATCGACGTGCACCTTTTCTTTCAAATAACCCCAAAGAAATAAGTCCAATGGTGTCAGAGCACTTGATCACGTGAGATAACATTTCCATTGAATTTCACGCCCAAAATAGCCATTGTTTGGTTGGCTATGTGGCAAGTGGCACCATCCTGTTGGAACCACATATCGCCCACATCCATATCTTCCAATTCGGGCCATAAAAAGTTCGTTATCATCTCACGATAGTGAACATCATTCACAGTAACTGCCTGACCGCCCTCATTTTGGAAAAAAAGGCCCGATGATGCCGCCAGCCCATAAACCCCACCAAACAGCCACACTTTGTGGGTGCATTGGTATTTCGACAATCACTCTTGAATTATTATTTGACCAAATGCGGCAATTCTGCTTATTGACGAATCCACTGAGGTGAAAATTTGCCTCATCACTGAAGGTGAAGTGCACGATATGCATTTTGATTTGAACGCACATTTCATAATAAGCCTGAATAACTTCAACGCGTTGTTCGATTGTGTATCTTTCCATGTTTCAAATTGAGAAAGTCTTAAATTGAGAAATGTCAAATGAAATGCAGGTGTGGTTCACATTCAACATCGGCCCTTAAGATTTAACCACCCTTTACAATGGGATGTGTTGTGATGAATTAGGAATCTGGTTCCCAAAACTCGTACGTCTGTTCGTAATACTTGGTTTTCCTCAAGAGCTCCTCCTTTTGTGGTTGCTTCGTCGCTGCATCGTCCAACGCATTACAGGGAAATGCGATTTTTGGCCGGACTGTTCGTATGTGGTATAACCTTCCCGCGGAAGTCTTCTCTCTCACTTCCAACAAGAATAAGTTCAAGTCCAATGTCTACAAGCACTACTCTCCCATTACCTATTTTCCTAGTTCCAACACAAGACAATGCAATGCATTAGTAGGGGTCATCCCCCGAGTGCTGGTCCTAACAATTTAAAAAAAAAACGTTAATAATATGTGGAAAAACTTATGTTGCTAATGAAAATAATTGTAGGGCTCACAATTCTAAATTGAATAAAAAAAATTAGAAAAATTACATGTTGCACATGCAGTAGCAACATGCATGCAATTGTTACATTTGTAAACCGAATTGAAAAAATAACTAAGATTTACTTTTTTTAGTTGAATTTAACATTTATAGAAATCTAAAACAATTGAATTGAAAATGAAGGTTTACATTTAAAAATATTTAGATGGAATTTGCAAATGTATGTGTGTATGTATGTCTGTATATAAAGAATATTGTTTTGCAACTGAAATATAGAATAAATATAAAATTGAAAACAATAAAAAAAACTCTCACTCTATCAGAAAAAAGACTTTAAAAACGTATTCGTTACCAACAAATAATTTGATTTTAAATAGAAAAAAGCAAAATAAAAACTATAAGTTTTCTAATACGTGCAATTTTTAAATATTTTCAGGAACGTTACAAAACTGATATCAATTTGGCCATACAATTATTACAATGCAAACCCGATGGATTTGTGCCACAAAAAATATCTTCAGTAATAAACTTTTTTTTTCTTTCTATAATTTAAATTTAAAAATAAATCTAAATTTTATATATCATTGCTTTTTAGCTCCCAATTGATATACAATCAAAAGTATCCTCTTATATGCGCTTGGATACAAATTCCCATTCCGATTCCGAGGGTAGTGTAACGGGAATTGGTATTTCAACAACAGCTGCCTACAAAGTGCTTCCAGCGAATGACTCACCACCACCGGCTCCCTGCCCCTTTCCACCCACAGCCATGGTTTATTCAATGAGGGGCCTTGGTAAGTGTTAGTAGACCATGCTTTTTATTATTTTGATTTTCTTGAGTTTTTTCCTTTTTGTTTAAATAATTTATTTAGTTTTTTTTTATTTTATAACATCTAATTTGCTTTTGGTGATTTGCTTTAAGTAGATTTTGGGTTTGTATTTAATTTTTGTTTTTTTGCTGACATTTTATTTTTAATGGACATGAAGTTTGTGGTTTTATTTTATTAAATATTTAGATTTAAATTATTTAATTTTTCTTCGTAATAATTTAATATTTTTTAATTTGCAAAAAAACAAATTATATTAAAATATATTGTTAAGTGTAGCAAAAAAAAAAAGAACAGAAACATTATTTTTTTTTTTAAATATTTAGATTCGTTCAGCCAATTGAATATTTATTTTGGACGAATAAATCTTTTTCATTTAGACTGTTTTGCTGCAAGTAACAGTCATGGCTTTGAATTTTAAGGGCGTAAGGTCAGCAAAGACTTATCTGCCTTGAACGGCAACCTACTCCTTTTGTTTACAAAAATTTAAAGTCAAGGCCAAGTAAGTTCATGCACTAAACATCGCAAAATGTGCAACAAGCACATATCTCCTGTTCATTAATTTCGAGCGTTAACGTTCGCATATAAATCTTCTATGAGAAACACTAATGTTGTTTTTCATGTTCTGAAAAGGCGCGTGTATAAAATGTCTTGTTATTTGTCGATTAGAAAACATAAATTATGAAAAAGTGGAATTCCCTGTTTTTAACAAAAAATTGTTCTTCATCATTTTAGCTCATTTTTATAGCTTTTTTGTAATTTTCCGTCATATTGGTTTTTAACCGATTAAGCAAATTGAAATAAATCATAGCGTTTGTTTCCAATTTCCGTTATAAAATAAACTCCATATATAAACTGAAGTACCCTATTTTAGGGGCACTATTAACACTCTCGATTTTTTCGGGGTAAAAAGTGCAATTAATCCCTTATGCTTTAAATAACTAACCTACCTAAATAAGAGCGAAAATCGTCTTTTTTATGTAAAAACTTTTAATTTTCACACAGCTTCTACGAAACGAATTCAACAGCATCCGGCTGTAAAATCTTATATATTATTTAACTTGTTCTAATGAAAATGTATTGGCATTAGAATTTGTATGTTAAAAAAACGCTTGCCATTCTTGTTTAGGGAGCTCAGTAATTGTAAATGTTTAAGAATAAAACATGCAACCCTTTTAGAGATCCAAACATTTTTAAGAAACGGAAACAAAATTACATTTTCTAATTGATTTTTTTTTTGTAGAAAAGAAAACACCATTAGTTTAGAAAAGATTTTCAATTTAAAATTCTATATGAACGTTTACGTTCAAAATTGATAACCCAGAATACAAACTTAATGTAATTAAAACTTTTTAGTTTTTTTCTAAAGTTAAACATAGTAAATGTCCGTCAACGAATAAAAAAGGTGCATGCTTAGCCAGCTGACCAACTCCTTTGTAGAATATGAAAAGGTAAATTAAAATTTACCAATTACAGTAGAAATTCTTTTTTAAAACTGCATTAAGTTTGATCTTTATTTTTTCGCTAATTTGATCTCTTATTTAACCCTTTAACCACTCAAAAGGAAATACGCATTGTATTGTTACATGAATTTGTGTTCTAGGATATTTTTGGGCTGAAAATTTGAATTGATGATGAATTTGATGTCCTTTTGCTTAAAAAAATGCTCCTGTAAAGCAGCAGACGCAAAAGATGAAAGACCGCCTGTAGACGGTCTTAGTGGTTTCAAGGGAAAAAATATATATTTAAATACAAAATTAAATTTATTTTATTTGCAATAATATCTCCATAAAGTTAAAACTAAAATTAAGCAATAACTGATAATACAAAATTGCAAAACTAGAATTTCATAATCTGGACACTTGTGCAATTTTAAAGCAGAATTTTTAAAAATTGCAGCAACAAAAATTCCAAGTCTGGACGATGACTTAGTGATAAAACACTTTGGTTGAGCACATCTACTCATCTATACATAGACGAGCATTTTTTTGGAACAGAATGTAACATATCTAAACATTCCATTATCTTCAGCTTTTAGTTTATTCCTTGATAGGGTTTTCGATGATGTCATCATCATAATCAATTGTTTTCATCAAATAAGTGATTTCTTGACCGCTCAGTGAATGATGCTTTATTTTTTTCGCTTACCGCTATTTTTGATATCATTTTTGTATGAGAAAGCGGAGAGGTTTCCCGCAATAGCGATGGTACCGCGAACAAGTTAGGTCTATTGTACCCAACCACTGTTTCCCAAAGAAACCCTACCAGGTCTTTTGGGGATATTGCACCAACTCCGGACGCACCGATTGCGACGTGCCCCAAGTGTCTCCTTCTGGCCCACGCCAGCACCGGGCAGTCACACAGTATGTGCTTCGTAGACTCGACATCATCAAGACACAATCTGCATTCCTCATCTTCCGCCTGGCCCATCCGATAAAGGTGGTACCTAATCGAGTAGTGACCAGTCAAATAAGCCGCCAACAGTCGCAGATACCGTCTGCTGAGACCCTTCGTCATCATTAGATTTCCGGGACAGATCAATTCCATCGCCTGACGCATTCCCGGAAGCGATACCCAGTACCATCTATGTGCCCTTAGAGCCCAGTCTCCTAAAAGGGACTTGACCGTGAGCCAACTGAGCCCACAAAAGGGATCGGGACCCATCATCCGGGCGTTTAAACCAACCCTAGCCAGCGCATCAGCCCTAACATTACCCGGGACCCCTGAGTGACCTGTCACCCAACAACGCGCTACCCTGCTCATTGCCCCCAGCTCCTGTAGCCTTTCCGGCATTCCGCCACCAACTTCGATGATGACATCTTCAAAGTTTTGTGTTGTGATCTTTACCAGCCAGCAGACGAAATTATAATGCGCATTTACTAGCGTAAAATACGTTACATTTTTTTAATATATTTTCCCTTAGCCACTAAGACCGTCTACAGACGGTGTTTACGAAAAATACAATTTGAACAAATCTTCTTTCCCAAATCTTAAACTAAGAACAAATTATTTCAGTAAACATTTCAAATACTTATCATAAAAATTCCCCAGTCGATTGGAAAACTCTAAAGTATTTAAATTATTATTTAAATTTTTGGTAAAATCACAAATAATTTTCTTGCCTTTTTGTACTGAAATTTTTATTGTAACGGTTGATTCTACCAAACGAATTTAATTTTCGCGTTTAAACTGGTTCCATTTGATAAGTTATTTAGTACTGAATAATAAAGCTTTGGGGCCCTAAAATGAAAAAAGTTCGAATGTTGCAGATAATGGCGTTTATTGATGACCGTCTGTAGACGGTCTTAGTGGCAAAAGGGTTGAATAGCAGCATCATCAATGCGTTTAACCTGGGTTGTCAATAGGGTAGCCATACGACCTGTAATGGCTTATATTGTCGTTTTTTTGGGTCTTGTCCAGTTACCAGCTCAAATACAATTTGTCCAAATAAAAAAAATTCTTAAATTTCAAATGAAATTTTTTAATTATAAATTGTATACTAAATATATGTAAATAAAGTGCAAAATCTCTTCTAATACAAAAAGCCTAGATACTTTTTGGGAAAGAACTTTAAATATTTTTAATAATCTATACTCACAAGAAGGAAGATAATGTCCTTTCGAAATTTTGATAAGACTTAATTTTGGTGAAAGTTTAACATAGTCAATCTTACAGACATCTTTAAATTTAAACCTGCATCCAAATAGACTTTAAAAAGCTAAAATATGCGCTATAAACTTAAAAAATGCAGCAAAATACTCTTTTAACTACATTATGCAAAAAATGCTATAGCTTGTATACAAAAAGTAAAATATGCTACAATGTGCTTGAAGAAACCGATGCCAAAATTCATATTGAACTTGCAATCAAAAAGCTGTAAAAAACATATCACTTAAATTTAAAAAAAAATTCAATTTTGCTGTGCATGGTTTTTGATTTTTTGATGATATGAAATTAAACTTTTAATTCTGTTAATAGCGGAATAATTCTTAGCTGTATGAAAACACAAGTTTTGTATTTTAAATTTTGTTCAAAATTTTTAGTCAAATGAGTGAAGAAAAAAAATTGCAATCAACTAATGATTGCTTTTTTTAAAACAAACTATTTTTTTAGCGCAAAATCTTTTAACATTACAATCACTCATGCTTAGTAAGATTGCTTATTTTCAATTTATCAGTCAACATCGACAAAATTATTGCAATCATTTTGAACTAGTGCACTACTCCCATCTATGCCAAAAACCATGTGTTTTTATAATTGTCATTAAAAAAAGTACAACAATTTTGTTTTAATAATTTTCTAATGTAAAAAACAAAAAAATTTAATATTATTATTAATTTTTGCTCTTTTCTTTTTGAAACGCTTGTTAAAAACCCCACTTCACATATACAAAATAAAAAATTACAAAAAATGATTATCTGTTGCTAAAAATTCCGTGCGAAATAATATGAGATGCACTTGTTTCGGACGGAAAATAAAAATGTTGCTAGAAACATAAAGCATGTTTTTCGTAATATAAATAGAGTACAACTCTATCAACATTTTTTCGTTTTTATTTCACAGATTTTTTTTTATATTGAGTTTGTAAACATTTCGCACGAAATACTGAACAGAGTAACAGGCGTAAGACAGAATTTTAATTGTTGCGAATAAAAAAATTATATATGTACATACATACATAAAAATTGTCCAGTTAGGCTTTTAAAATCAAGGTGAATTTTTTACATTGTCCAGTTATTTGAACTTTGGTTTCTGGCAACCCTAGTTGTCAATGAGTTTTACCGTTGCAGTTTGTCCATAGTTGGAGTTTTCAAATATTAATTGAGCCTTTGCATTATGTTAATTTAAAATATTGTTTATTTTTTATATCAACATCATTTAAATTTTAACCACTTCTTCAAAATTCTTGGCATAAAACTGAGCCTCCACCAACCAGATAGAGTTGGTTGTTGATTTAAGCTAAAATGTCTCCTCAAATGGCAACAACCAATAAGACTAGATCTCTCCGAATTTATTTGTCCACGATAGTAATTTTTTTGCAAAAATTATAATGTTTCTGTTCTGTTAATAATAATTGAGGCAAATTGTTCGTTCGCCCTAATAACTGTTTTTATTTTTATTTAATTTTTTCAAAAACTTCCGAACTCTAGATGCTAAACAGAATTCCGAGTCAACATTAAATATTTCAAATAATAACAATAATAATAACAATAACAATAGCACAAGTGATACGCTCAACAATAACAGCAACAACAACAATAAGAATAATAATAATAGTAATTCTGGCAACAATACCGTTCGCAATTCCACCACATCTTTAAATACCACAACAACTACAAATTGTGTCCTAAATGGCAATGACATGATTTCACCAGTTGGCATGGCTAAATTCCTAGAAGATGAATTAAAGGCTGGTGAAATTAAACACTGTGACACCTGTCAATGTTCGAAAGATTTAACAGTATTGGCTGATGTCTCACGCTCCTATTCAGTGGCCACACAAACGCCTTTTGTCATAAATTCAAATATCAGTAATGGCAATTTAAATGACTCCATGGCGCAATTATGCCTGCGTTGTTACAGCAATCTGAATTCACCATCACGCACTAATAGTCCATTTACCAAAAATCTACTCAAGTCTAGTGATTCAGTGATATCGGAAACGAAAAGTTCGGTTTCTGATCTCAATGATATGGATAAATTTTTTACGCCTGCGAAGAAAGACGATTTAATGGTTAATCCCATTTTGGGGCATCATCGTTTGTGCGAGCGTACCTCTTTGCTTAAGGGTGTTAATGGCAACTCAGCAGCTACCAAGACGTCGTACAATACGATTTTGGACAATATGAAATCTTTGAATGTTTATCAGAGACGTTTTATAGATGGTGGCGGTACAGCCTTGGAATTATTGGAGGAACGTTCGAAACTATTAAATCCGAAACAGCATTCTGCGAAGCTGACTGTTCGCGAGGACATTACTGCTAATGATGATATGATGGATGAGGAGAAACCTTTATTGGGATCTAGTTTAATGAATGGAAATCTTTTGGACGCTGCTGATATGGAGGGAAGGGTGTCCGTTAAAGTTAAGACTAATTTAAGAACTGAAAGTTCATGTGAATTTGGTGAAGCGAGGGACCATGTAAAATCACCAACGGCCAGCACTAAAAGTGCTTTAGATCCTAAAGTTTCGAATGGTTTAATAAAGACACACATTTCGGGCAGCGTTAATAGTGTGTGGAGTAAGACGAGCAGCTGTGAGGGTGCCAAAATGTTTGAAAATTTCAATAGAAATCTAATAAAAACAATAAAGGTAAGTTTACGAATTTAAATATGTATGTATGTTTTTTTTGATAACTTTTTTAAATTAGAGCTATTTTCTATGTAATTTGGACTTATTGTTTAATGAAGGGCTACAGTTCGAAAATCAATTTCTCAATCTTGTTCAATCTCATAAAGTTACAAATTTAATATTCTTTTAAGTTTTTAATTAAATTTTTACTTACATGTTTACATACTTATGTATGTATGTATCAAGGCGAATTCACCTGCATGACCGTCTCAGAGAGAGAGAGAGAGAGAGAGGGAAAGAGAGAGAGAGTAATATTTATAGCTATCGCTTTTTTTTCTAAATGTCAAAATCCATACAAAAAATATTTACAGCCAAAATAACGCTCTCTACATAGCTCTTTCTCTCTCTCTCTCTCTCTCACTCTCTCTCTCTCTCTCTCTCTGCAGTCACCTGTATGTATTCGCCTTGCTATAAATGTACATTGTTCATACATATTTTACAAAACGTTTTTACTTAAAAATGTATACGCTTTCAGGCTGAAAATCCCAAATACCGTGGACCACGGCTGTGTGCAATGCGTATACAACAAAATGGACAAAGCAATATACTTCTCGATAATATCGAGTCAATTGAGGCAATAACTCCAGTAATCTATCGAAGACGAGAACGTTTGCTAGATGAGGAACTAGATGATGGCAAAGATATCATAACATCAAAAACTACCATGGAAAAACATGCGACAATAGAAGCGGCCAAAGAAGCCATAGAAACAGAACCAACAACAGATGAGCTTAAATCAACAGATGAACCTGCAATTAGAGAAGAACTATCTATGGAAAATTCTAATGATGTGGAAGACATTAAAGCAAATGAAGAATCGATTTTAGTATGTGGTGATGAAAAGACTGATAATTTGTTAGAAATTAAGATGGAAGTAGTCCAACCCTGCTTACAAATCACAACAACTACTAATTACGATAATACTTCGAAAATGTCGGGCACTCAATCAAGTTCCATTAGTGAAAATATAGATTTCCAAGAAACCGTGATATTAAGGCGCCAGCAATTAAGTCGTGTAGCTGAATGGGTCCAAAATAATACCCAGCAAATGGAAATGGAACAACAACAACAGCAAAACCAAAATACTTTAAATCACTGTGATTCATCGGGCACCGATCACCAATCCTCATTTTCCACTTTAGATCAATTGGATTCGGTTTCAGTGGAAAAACTTTCAGTGGACTCGGGCTATAAGACGACACCTCAGCTTCAGCCAATCACCAATTCTAGTCAAGATGAAACTATAAAAACTTCCGATGATTCTTTATCACCTAAGTCAGACTTAAACAACCAAAGTCCTTTAAATTTTCCCCAAAACTCTTTGAAATTGAATAACAACTCCAATACATCTTCTCCGAAACAGTTGCAAATGGAATCAAATGAAAGCACACAAATCTATAGTACGCCACAAACCTACTACAGGCGTACCTCACGTTCTGGTCTTCCAGTAGCATATACCTCGGCCCAAGATGCTCAAGATTCCAGCTCTCAGTGTACCCAAATTATGCCCGAACAGCCAACATGTGATATACTTAACTATAAATACTATCCAAATGACAGTGATAAAACGAGAGCCATCAAAGCCGAACTACATACGACCACCCAAAATGTTGATATCGCCCAAATGGAATATAATGTTAAACAATTCCTGTTGAAACAAAATGAATGGTCTATGCGCAGCACTAACAGAACTCAAAATCAAAATACAAATTTCACTTCAATGAACACAACAGCGTCGGCGACAACAAATAGAAAATCAGCCATAAGGCATATTAAACTATTTACATCCTCGACGGCTGGCATTGGGCCGGGGAAGGGAGAACGAGTTAGAACTACAATTAGCCAACATAATACCAGTACGATTGTGGCCTCAAAGCTTACAAATTCAACAGCATCCTCGACTACGGCTACACTAGGGAACTATGCAAAATTGAATGACTTCAAAGTGTCATCAACGACTTCCAATAATAATTCATCTTTAAATAATAATCATTTAATAACAACTACAACAACCACTACAAATACAACAACTAAAAATGGTTCAATGCCCCAAAGAACTGAAACGAATTTATAAAAAGCCTAAATCAAAAAAAAAAAATTATTTTAATAATAAAAAAAAATTTATAATTTAATTTCCGTGTCCATAAAAATGAAACAAATAATCTCTTATTACAGATATTAAGTTAGAAACGAAAGCGAAATACCGTTTTAGTGGATAAATGTATGTAGTTTCATTCTTAAACGTGGAAATTATAAATAAAGGATGATATTTATATTCTAATAATTCTGACTTATACTCAAACTGATATAATTGTGTAATTAAAATACAAAAACCTAAATAAACTAACTCATACTTAGTGTATAGTTAAGCCTAAATTTAAATATATATATTTATAATTATCTATTCGAAATAAGCTTTAAATACTACATTTTATATACAATATATCGTTGGTTTCATGTAAAAAGTTCCTAACTCGATTTTTTCGAAATTAAGTTGTTCAGTGATTTCAATACATTTCACACAAATACAGCTCGCCACTGAAATTTAATGGAATTGTTTTAAAAATAACGCTTTTACATTTTGAAACATAGACCAGTATTTACATTAAGGGTATTCACGTCATAAGTTGCACCCTTGCGAAAAAGCAAAAGTGTAAAAATATACTAACAACCTCACAGGCAATTAGTTGTGCGTAAATAATTTTCTTTGTGTTTGTTTTGTGCTTGAACTTTTGCTTTTTTGCAAGGGTGCAACCTGTGACGTGAATACCCTTATTATGTAATAAACAACGCAACTTTTGCTTGTGAGTTAAATCGCATTTAGATAATGCAATTAACGCCGAGTTTTTTCTCTGTTCTCTTTTAAAGTTGCTTCGAAACTCTTTTCACATTTGCATTAAAATTTTTTTCCAAGCATTTTTTCAATCAATGTTTACAAAACGATTACTAAGCGATTAAATATTCTTACGATACAAATTTAAACAAGTTAGGCAGTACAGTCGGTCAAGACCGACCATATGATACACAACACCACAGTATTTAAAAACAATTAAAAGAGTACATTTAGTCAAGCCCGACTATATGTTACCCCACACCACAGTATTTTAAAACACATTTACGGGAGTGCACCCTA
Organism: Pollenia labialis; assembly: GCA_949318255.1. NCBI lineage: Eukaryota > Metazoa > Arthropoda > Insecta > Diptera > Polleniidae > Pollenia > Pollenia labialis. The sequence continues at coordinate 140,000,446 of OX439140.1, read as the reverse complement.
TTCGGGAACGATGGAAAATCATTCTTATGTGTCCATATACATACGTATGGATCTATCTATATTTTAAATTTAATTATAATCGATTTGATAGTTTCTGAGAGGCAGAAATTACCCCTATCACCTCTCGTGATCTTACGATTCAATAGGCTTGGTCCTTGTTCCAATAATAATCTATCAAATCAAATTTGATCAAATTATCTCCAAAATTGCGACATGTACTTTGCGCACAAGGTAACATGGACAGCCGGACGGACATCGTTAGAATCACTTTCTGAGTCGATCGGTATACTTTAAGGTGGGTCCAGGACCCATATTACATATGTTACACACATCAGCGCAAATGCATTATTCCCTCTCCACCATTGTGCTGTGGGTATAACAAATTTTCGAGAGTTTATGGCTATGTGAAAAGGGTTTGATAGTTTCTGAGCGGCAGAAATTGCCCAATTAAAATTGGGTTGATAGTGGACACAAAGACCCAATTCCGGAAAGTAGCTTGTATGGAGGCTATATGAAATTATGGAACGATTCGCCCCATTTCCAATAGGCTTGGTCATTGTGCCAATGTGAACATATGTACCAAATTTCATTAAATTATCTTCAAAATTGCAACCTGAACTTTGCACACAAAGTTACATGGACAGCCAGCCAGTCAGCCGGACGGACATCGTTAGATCGACTCGTAAAGTGATCCTGAGTCAATCGGTATACTTTAAGGTGGGTCTAGGACCAATATTTTTTTTGGTGTTACACACATCAGCACAAATGTATAAATACCCAGCAAAAACTGATGGTTCCTCGGAAGCAGTAATGTAAGGGAGAATTTAATATTAATATTAAGGAGAATGAATTTAATATCTACTATAGCGATCTGAAGAACGCTTATTTCACGCTTTGAAAACTGACATGATTTAAGTGAATAAAGTAAGTAAAAAAAATTAAGCACTGAGAAAATTAGTATTTCAGCGTTTAAACATTTTTTTATAAATCTAAAATATTTTTTTGGAATAAAAAAGTTATAGTTTTATTAAGTTAAATTTTTTTAATTTTTATCAAACGAATAAATGATTTAACTGCTTCAGAAGCAAAAAAGCCAGCGCGTTTATTGTTTCCAAACCTTAAAAAATGTTTGAGGGTAGTGGCAATCACAGCTTTTTTAATGTGTAATATTCTATTATTATACAAATATGCATTATATATATATAATTATTATGTATATATAGTACATATATATAATTTTGTATATAGCATTCACATTTAAAATAATCTCTATAATCAAAAAAAAATACTTTTTCAGTGTTTTTACCTTCTTCTGTAAGGCTGCAGTTATGTGAAGTAGGGCCTTTTTCCATGAGACCAACGATATATAAAAATGTTTAGAAATACCATGCAGCTAATATTCCAAACAAATATATACATACACATCGTTACCTGAAACGCAAAAGGCCCTAAGTAACCCAAAATTAAAAATCGACTTTTTCATTGATTCTGATGTATTGCATTAACACAAATGTCCACAAAAAATTTGGAGTCTTTCGACCAAAATTTGCGATTTTATTAGCAAAAAACAAAAGGCCCTATCTACAAAAGAGTATATGGTAAATGCTAAAAGGCCAAACTAACAGTTTGCATTATATGCAAGATTGTCCATTGTCATAAAAAGAACAAACATAAATTTTAAACAGTTTAAAGCGAATAATCAATTTATTATTTTTAAATTGTTTTTGCTTCTCCTGTTAAATTTTCAAAATGTTAGATAGGGCGTTTTGCGTTTTAGGTGACGATATGTATGTATATAAAATATATTCGATAAAAACATTTAGAAATTTGAAAATTCTAGATTCAAATTATTCGTGAAAAACACTTTTCTCAAGATCAAAACAAACTAGAATTTAAAATCCTTTTAAAAGCAATTGAATAGAGTAAGAAACTTTTATTTTAAGTATAATTGTAGAAAATTGAGATCAGCAGCCGTATTCTGTAAACGCTTAGCTCAAGCTAAATCTCGATCGCCAAAATGACTTAGAAAATACAAAATTTTTCTTCATTGCAAAATTTAACAATGCTCATTGCATTCGTTGCCAAAAATCGCTTCATTAACTTTATAGTTTTTAAGCGATAGAGATTTAAGAATTAGCGAATTACAGAGTGCGGCTGGAGATTGAAACTTTAGCCATATTTTTACAAATGGTCTCAAATCGATCGAACTGTTACCACGACAATAGCATAAGCGATAAAAACAAAATTTTACAGAAAAATATTCTGTTTATTATATCTTGTTTCAATTCAGTTAATTCAACCAAATTTTGTATGAAGGTTCAGTGTTGTCCAATTTCCACTTATTAGCAGGATAATGGACACCTTAGGCGCTTACGCTTTTTTTTGCCGTAACTCTGATGATTTCTCTGGGAAAAGCAAATTTTCGAGGGATGGAAAAAAATGATTTCGGGTCTCTAGTGTGAACCCTTTTAAAATAATTTTGTTTTTTTTTTCTTTGATAACACTGTGCTAGAAATTTACCCTTTTTTAAAAGAGCTAAGCACTTGTCGTTTTAACCTAATTCAGGTACGCTAAATCCAGTGGTATTAAGGGCAAAATACACTTGTCAAATGCTTGTCCAGCCGGCGAATTCAACGTGTACGTGTGCTGGACGTAATATTCGCCGTCATATCTAAATTTTTTGATTTTTCATCAAGCGTTGTCAGTATCACACATACAAACACATTTTCACTAATACTACCACAATGCTTGATGAGTATTTTGATTAATGTATTTGGGCCTTTAGCCGTTTTTTAACTCTGGTTTAAGAGATATACCGTTATTTCGAAAATGGAGGAGGTTGCCCAACATACGTTTGCGTAACTCAAAAACGCTTTAGCTTATTGAAAAACTAAAAAAAACGAATTTCCTTTTTGTGGTACACAAATAATGTTTTTTATCAAAATTTCAACATTTTTGTTTTTTAAAACTTCATAAAAAATTTTATTCACAAAAGTCGAAATTTTAATTACACAATTTAAAAATTTCATGAAACGCAATATTTGTATGGGAGCCCCCCCCCCTCCTAAGAAGTTTTGATAAGTGGCAAGCATGTTTCGAGATAATGCTAAGGCCGAAAAACTAATTGAGGCCTTGGCCTTTACGGCAATTGTTCGTCAATACTGTTACGTTTTACCTTTAATAAACGCGTTTGAGTTCCGAACAGGATTTACAACTTAACAAACTTTATTGAAATGATTATTTTGTTCACAGTTGCGAACAGAACCGTTGTGTCTCCAAACAAATATTAAAACTAATTATTCATGAGTCACCCCTTTTATATATCATAACTATTTCTAGATGTTTCCTGAAACTCCCTGTAATAACAATTTGTTCTAAAACCATTTCTAGAAATTACTGGGAAATTCATGTAGAAACTGTTAATTTAAGGCGGTAATACAGTTGTGTTGAAAATTATACATGACAATTTTAAGTTACTACTTTGACATAAAACTATAACTTACAAGATAACTTAAAACTATAGCTATACATATTTCTTAGATAATTTAACTTTTGTAACAATATATTTCTATGTATGTATGGAGCCCCGTTTAGGAATGGAGATATGTTAGAAATAAATGATTGAGATGAAAAATAAGGTAGGGTTGGTCATACATTAAGGGGCGTCCAAGGCGCGGCATGACCCACATTTGAGAATTTCATTAAACGGCCATATTGTATGGGAGCCCTTCTAAGGGGCGGAGATACATGGCAAGTATGTTTTAAGAAAATATTAAGAACAACTAGTGGAGGTTTGTCATACATTATATCCCCCTAGGGGCAATTCCTTGGCAGTTATGTGGCTTTTTCTTCAATTTATTTCTAATCTGTATTGACTATTATGTATGGGAGCCCCCTTTAGGAATGGAGATAGCGGGTAGGTATGTTAAAAATAAATGATTTAGATGATCCTAGGGGCTGCAGGGGCCAAATTTAAGAATTGTATGGTTGAAATTCTTAAATTTAGCTGTTGCATCGCCTAGAATGCTCCTAGATGGGTAAAATGTATGAGCAACCGCACTTTATTTTTCATCTAAATCATTTATTTCTAACTTACTTTTTTTAATAAGCTTATTAAACTAAACCGTTTTTGAGTTTCAACTAACGGTATATGTCAAAAACAAGAGCTAACCTAAAAAAAATGTTAGCACATTTCTATTCAACGTACCCGAATTATGTTAAAACGCCATGTGCCCGGCTTGTCTATTTTTTCAACTAGCACAGTGTAATCTTTAATCGTTCGTATTACATCTACATATATATTTAAATTACATTCAAAATTATTAGTATTGTGGTTATTTTTGTTGAACTGTTTTATGGTTGTTAATCCAAAGTTTAATATTTTATAAAATTTAATTTTCCTTAAATTATTTTTATGAAGAAAGGAATTTTATTTTAAATTTTGTTCTTTGAAAAAAAAACGAAAATCGCCTGAAAGAATCCTCCGTGAAAAACGTCTAATATAAATATGCAAAATATTATATTTAATATTCTGGTTGAGGCTTTAAACTAAGCACAAGTTTATCCAGAAAGTAACGTATTAAGACTTGTTCAGTTTATTATTTAAATTCAACAACTTTCTCGTTTCAATTCAATTGCTTTCCCAGGCGAATTCATACAGGTGACGGCATCTGAGAAATTTATGCTGGCTGAAAATCTTTTTGTATGGAGTTTGAGATTAAGAATACATAAAACTACATTCAAAAAAAAAATGAAAGCCAGCATAAATCTCTCTCTCTCTATTTATCTCTTTCTCTGATGCGATTACCTGTATGAGTTTACCTTGATTGCTTTCTACATAAAAAAATATACATACATATATCAAGAAAAAGAAAATTTAAATCTTAAATAAAAAGCTATAAGCAATTAATACGCATATGATAAAATAAAATTTATAGAAATTTAAAAGGAAATATAGCTTAAGCAAATTAAAATAGAATAAACTTTATATAAAATGTGAATAGTAGGTACTTAAAGCCAGCGTAACAACAACAAAATAAACAAAGCTAAATAATTAATGCATTTAAAAGTGTAAACAATAAGTTAAATTAAAGTTAAGCATAAAAGTGCTTACAATATATTCATAAGCAGCTGTATAAAAATAATTAAATTTTATTTATAAAGCAATAGTAAAAAACACATCTCTACAACCGAGGCGAATTCATACAGGTGGCCGTATCCGAGGGAGTTATGCTGGCAGTAAATTTTGTGTATGGAGTTTGACATTTATAATACACACACCTTAACAGCCGTACCTAAATAAGAGCGGAAGGCGCTTAGCCTTTAAGGTGATATGTCATACCTGAACAAGAGTAACAGTAACAGTTACCTACCCGTAAAAAAGTAAGACCAATCTATTTCTTACAGGTTGAGAATTAACATCTTACTGCTAACTATAATCGTTCTAATTGCTTCACACGACAAAATGAATCAGCTGAAGTGCAACGTTACTGTTACTCCCGGCTAACTTAGTCTTTAACGTTCTGTCACAAAAAGTAGTGTTAACTTTTTTTTTTAATTAAAACACATAATGGAAAAGCAAAATAGAGATAAAACCCCCTAAATTGACCAAAAAATAGCTAAATTGCTATTATTTATTAACAATAGCGGCCAACTTCGCTATTAAACGCGCTTCTGTTTATGTACGGCTGTAAACACAAAAAGGGACAGCCAACATAACTCCCTCCCTCTCTCCATCGCTTTCTGGTGCGGTCACCGTATGTACCCCGCCTTGTCCACAAACACATAAATATAAACATTACAAATTACATGAAAAGTAAAATACAATTTTAAAATAAATTCAGTCATGTAAAAACAAATCCTTTTCAAGTCATCAATATAAATTTACGCCAATTATATATTAAATATACACATACAACAAACAAACTTTTTGCAAAACATGAAACATTAAGAAAATAGTATTTAATTTTAATTGTTTCACTTTTTTTAATTTAAATTTTGTCTCTTACATATTTAAATGTAATTTTTCTTTAACATTTTTCTCAGTTACGCGTTTCTCTTTTTACGTATGAAAAAAAAATTATTTAAGAAAAACTATATAAAGCAGTACCTTTTTCTATAGAAATCTCAATATTTATCTGAATGAAAATGAAACAAAACTCAAATCCTTCCTTAAAAACTACCTAGAACAAGATAAATTTTGTAACTACAACAATTTATTATGAGAAAAATAAACTACACCTTTAAATCAACAAACATATTACAACAAAAGCTTCTTATATAAATGAAACATATTATCACTATTAGAAATTCGTATTAGAACAAAACAAAAAACCAGTATATAAAATATAAAAGAATCCTTAATATTCATATACACTCAAATATACATGCATACATAAATACCTACATAAGCATATATACATACCAATTATTTACTCTCCTAGTAAATTTAAAATAAATTTATTTTGATGCAAAACGGATCCGAAAATAATGAAATTAAATGTGGGCTTATTTTATAACCAGGGAAACCAGAAATATGCTCTAAAAAATCGGTTAATGCGCATTAAATATGCTGTAAAACTTGAAAACATGTCCTGATAATTGCTAAAATTATGCCCCAAAAAATTTAAAAATTGCTAATTTGAAAACAAAGTATTCAACAATTTAATAACATTTCCAAATAATGGTCATGGGCTCACAAAAACAAAATAATGTTAAGCGGTTAATATTCAGATAAGAGTTATTTGTGCCGAATATTATCCAGATATCAACTTCCAAATGAGATTTTTTGTCTCAAAGAGAATTAAGGGAGAGTCGCTATTAATGTTAACATTTAAAATGAAGTTTAAGCAATTTATAGATGGGAGATTTGGGTAAATGTGAACCGATTCAAAAATAATTAAATTTGCAGTAAAATATTTTCTGGGCGAATTTAATCTAAATCCCAACATAATTAGATATTTTACTGACACAAAGAGTCTAATTTAAGAATAAGTTTTTTTTTGGAATATGTTAAATTAAAGACCGATCCTCACCATTTACATAGACTGCATCCTTAGCACAATTAAAATATATTTACCAAATTATCTACAAAATCGTAACACAAGGTTAACATGACATACACACAGCCAGACGGTCAGATGGAAATCGTTAAATCCAGGGACCGGAAATAAGAGTTATTTTTCAATTTTTGAAGAAATAAATCATACATAAATAAACATCGTAGAAAACTTTTAATTACACCATCATGATTTTTAGGCGAAATGCATCCAACATATTGCATGATTTTTAAATTTTTGATTTTTATTTTAACAATCAAAAATAAGAGTTATTTTATTATTGATTTTTATTTTTTTAAATGAAAAATAAAAGTTATTTTTGATTTTTATATTTTTAAATAAAAAATAAGAGTTATTTTTGATTTTTATTTTTTTAAATCAAGAAATAAAAGTTATTTTTGATTTTTATATCAATAATAAAAATCAATTCAAAACTCTTATTAATTTGTTGATGCCGTATGTATTATAATATGCTGCTTCATTCAAATTTCTATATGAATATAATATATTATGTGACTTATCCATTACCAGCTATAAAAACATGAATGAATAGAAAGAGCTTATAAGTTTTGGCTGCCACGCAAGTCAGTGTAGAAAGGTAATTTTCAGCGCTCAGATTAATATTGGGAGATTTGAGATATAATTTATCTGAGGAACATTTAAAATCAATTATGATGGTATAATTGAACACCTCAAAACGACCTCTTAACACTGACTTGAATGGCAGCCAAAACTTATAAGCTATTTCTATGCATTCATGCTTTTATAGCTGATAATGGATAAGTCACATAATCTATAAATATAAAATTGTAACGTTACTGACTGACTCACTGGCTGACTCACTGATGCATCATCGCACAGCCTAAACGCCTGCAGCTAATAACTTGAAATTTGGACAAGAGATTGGTCACTCTCCAAATTGATCCACTAAGACGGGGTTTTTGGAAATTCAATTGTTTAGTGGGTAAAAAAGGGAAACAACGGGAAAATACGGTAACCTTATATCTTCAAAACTAAAAGAGATACAAAAAAAATGTAATTCTTATCGTTGTTCTTTAGAAAAATAAGCGGACAGGTGTCTGGTACTTTTTTGAAATTCGGCCCTTTTAGGGAGTAAACGGGTAAAACCTGAATTTTGGTAATTTTTGACACCCCGTCTATCTTTTGAACCAATAAACATAGAACCAAAGTTTATACCACATTTGAAACTTATCAAAATAATACGAACATGAAGCTAGCTTTCCCTCAACAATAAATTTCAGTGTATTTATCAAATATGAAAAACTGGGAATTTAGCACGTCATACGGAAATCGTATTAATAATGAATTTGGTACTTTTTCAAAATTCGAAGGGGTGAAAATCTTAACTATTTTTGGTACTTTTTTTACAAAACATTTTCCTCCATTCTTTGATATATTCGTACTAAATTATGGGCTACAACTACAATACTGAAATTTTTGATACTTTAATGGGGGGAAAAATAGTACCAAAACAGGAAATACGGGAAATTTGATATTTTTCTTTAGCTTTTTGGTTCTACAACTGGTATTTTTTTAATTATCGTTAACATTGGACCTAAAAACATAAAAGTCAACATGTAATGTCCTGAGTGGATAAGAATCTATGAGGGAACTTTTTTAGTACTTTTTTGTTCTTTAACTGGTACTTTTTGAAGTTTTTGGTACTTTTTTGTTCATTAACTGGTACTTTTTGAATATCCGTTAGTATTGGACCTAGAAACATAAAATTCAAGATGCAAGGTCCTGAGTGAATGAGAAAATAAACTTTGGCATACAGATATGTCCACGAAGAAAAGAAGACGCTAACGAAGTTGCGGGTTAAATGCTATTAAGTATAAAATTTAAAAAAAAAAAAAAAATCTACAATTTTGAAAAAATTTTAATTTTTCTTTTTTAAATTATTTACATAAATTAATATTGTTCATTTGCAAAAAGAATTTTTAAAAAATTTTAATTTTTCACATTTTTATAAACAGCTTTCAACACGAATTTATCCCAATGTTAACTTTGTGCAATTTTCAAAAAAAAAAATCAACAATTTTGAAAAAAATCTAAATTTTTTTTATCAAATTTTTAGTTAAGCTTATTATTGTTCATAATCAAAAAATAAATTTAAAAAATATTATTTAGAATCGAAGTTATGAATTTTTTAATATTTCAAAAACTGAAATTGGCGGTGAAGTAACTATCTATAAGAACTTGCTTATGAAAAGCAAGTTGACAAAAAATATCGTCAATATCAAAAATTGCATATTGAATTGTTAATGTAATTCACTTGATATTGGATGGGTTTTTGTTAAAGTACAAATTCTCCGTAATATTTTATGTTTATAATCCGGTGGGAATGTGTTCGTAAATTTTTGGGGTGTATGCTATTTTTTTTTTTTTTAGCGAATAACTACTTTTTTTGCGATGCTAATAACAATTCTCCGTGATATTTTATGTTGTCTTAAGTAAATTGTCATATAGGAAGGTAGTAATTTTTTCATTATATGATAAACGAAAAATCTAAAAATTGGATGTTTTCTTGAAAATATTTATTAAAATACTAAGTAGTAAGCTGAATAATATGCCTCTAAGCTTAGGTGCTATAAGAGGGCATATAAAAATTCTATATTTTGAAAAAGTATAATTCTTAATTGTACATCAAACACTAACCATATAATAAGAAAATTATATTTGGTTAGCAATGAATTTAAATAAATGAAATAAAAAACTATTCCGCAAATTCTGTGAGAATGGTAAAATTGAAAAAATGACGTGGACGCAGTAGGCAATGGCTGAATGTCCGTTATTTTTAGATAATATTTTTGAAATATTATTCTGGTTGATCCTGCCAGTAGTTATATGCTTGTATATTATATTCATATAGAAATTTTAATAAAGCAGCATATTATTATACATACGGCATCAACAAATAAATAAGAGTTTTGAATTGATTTTATTATTGATATAAAAATATAAAAATCAAAAAATAACTTTTATTTTTCATTTAAAAATATAAAAATCAAAAATAACTTTTATTTTTCATTTAAAAATATAAAAATCAAAAATAACTTTTATTTTTGATTTAAAAAAATAAAAATCAAATATAACTCTTATTTTCTATCTAAAAATATAAAAATCAAAAATAACTCTTATTTCTTGATTTTTTTGATAAAAGTCATATTAGTTACGGTCCCTGGTTAAATCACTTCAAAAAGTGATTCTGTGTCGATCGGTATACTAAAGGATTGGTCCATATTTCTATGTATTACACATATCGCCCAAAACTTATGTAATTGCTTTTTCCTTAATTTTTGCATTGGTATATGTTAAATTTAAAAGTTTAAAATATGTTTTATCTTCTTTAATGACAACTGCTTTGTCTTACAATTTTAGAGTGAATATTAAATGCAGATATCGAAATTGAAGCAACATGTTAAAAACCTGGAATTTCGCAAAAAAAAAATATATTTTTTTTTTATTTGCTGCGAAAGCTTTTGTGGGCAGCTAAAAAATTTTACATTTATCAAAATATGCCCCAAAAATATATGCGCTATAAGCTTAAAAAATGCGGCAACAAGGGTCTTTTAACTAAATTATGCAAAAAAAAACAATGCTGCAAAAAAATTTATAAAAAGCACTAAAACGGATAAATATGTTGTTTCTGCCTTCATTGGTCACACAAGGAAAAATATGCAATTGCATATTTATGGTTTTCCTGTTAATAACAATTATAAAATGTTTAATATTTAAGGATTTCCAAAACAAACAACAATTAGCCAATTCACAACGTGCTCTTAAGTGCTAAGTACTAGAGGCCAGAACAATTCCAATTGGACACACATTCAAATGATTGGAAATTGTTCAAAACATATATAGCAGTGTCGATGTGACAACCAAATACTGAAGAGAAGTGTAAACGGCAAATCAACGTTAGTGTATCAAACTTATGCTTCAATATAGTTAAATTGCGAATATAAAAAATACTCTAAAATTGTGACAATGTAATGAATTTAACATGCAACAATACGAGTGGGAATAAAAAATACACCAATTTCTAATTTGAATACCCTTCACCACTAGATAGCGGAGGTTACTTGAGTAATTTTAAGTCCATTTAGCCATATCCATCTGTCTGTCCGCCAGTTAAAAACACTCTCACTTTCAAAAACTCAAAAAAAAAGAACAATATTACCGTCAAATTGTTTCAAGTTATAATAAGCAGTTTGGGATTAAAGTCCAGCAAAATCGTTACAGTAGGATAACAGTTATGAATCCAAATATGGAACCACCAACCTCAAAAATTTATCATTTTTACTTAAAGTATAATTTTGAAAAAATTAAATAATAATGATATTGTTACTTTTGTGCTTTTCCTGTGAAAAAAAATAGAAGTGTAGTAACATCCGTTTGCGTTTTAGCTGACGTTATTTATAAAGTAAGTTTAGGTTAAGCACAGTAAAGGAATTTAAGAGTTCTAAAAATGGCAAAAAATTTCACTTTTGTGGTTACACATTTTAAGATTTTCTTTGTTACAAGATTTATAAGCGTTTCATAATGATTAATTTGAAATAAAATTCATTTTCGGGTCCGTTATTGCAGTAATCTAAATTGTACACAATTGGGGTACTTTATAATCGTTTAATAAAATGTAATATCAAAATTATTTAAGTCCTTAAAATGTTCCTAAATTTAAACAAGTTGGTATAATCAACCCATTTAAAAATGACAATTCCCTGGGTGTTGTTTGCCTTCTCCCATTTTTCCTATTCAAATTCAATTGTAAAAAAGGGAAAAGGAAAAAAAAGCTTTTCATAGTTCGGCTGTATACGATTAAGAAAATGCATTTTTTTAGAAAAAGTGCTACAAAAGCCCTGCAAAAAGTGTTTTACTTTTTTAATACTCACCTTTTAAAAGAGTTTTTGTTAAAAAAGGACTGTTTTTAATACAACAAAATTTTTATGATGGTATTTTTAAGAATTTTTTTTGGAAAAAGATAAAACAGTAACACTTTTCCCATCACTCGCCTTTCTTTTTACCCAATAACTACTTTTTAACCATTAAAAACAATTTATCAAAAGAAAACAACTATTTATAGCTTAAAATGAAAATGTTAATAAAAAAACCAAATAAATATATTTAAATCCCCCTTTAAAAAATGAAAGAAATCTAAAACAAATCATTTAAACGGCTTCATTTATATTAAGTAAATCACAATATTTTGGTCCAATTATATTTAAAACCTAGACAACAATCAAAAATAAATCATATTTATAATCACGCCAATCGTGACCAAGAACTTTTCTCCCGAAATTTTGTTTTTCCCCATTTATTTATTTTTTTTAGGGAAAAGGAAACAAATTTCGCGGGAAATTGTTTTCACGATAAGGGTGAATAATTAACCACCTTTTTCATAACAAAAGCAACTCAAAATAAACAAAAATTATATTAAAACATATATGTTGTGTATGTATTTGACATAATTAAAAAAATATATATTCATAAATTATTATTATAATTTGGCCTTACTAAATGTAACAATGACATGAAAACTTAACTCATATTTAAAAACTAAAACCTAAAATACATATTTTATACTTATACACATTTATAAACTACATATTAAAATTTATTATTATTTGTTGTTTAATTAATAATCCCTAAAAACAAATAAAATCATAAAAACATATTTGCTCAATCTAAAAAGAAATTCAAAACAAAAATCACAAAAGTACATAAAATATCATAATGACTTACGTTGTACGTCTGATTGTAATCAAAGAATTATTTATAATATTTATATTAATTATGCTGTGTTCAATTATTTATGAGAATTATAAAACTAAACTGATTAATCTCTATAAAAATTGTTAAAAAAAAAAAAATCAATCTATAAACGAAAACCTGGTGTAAATTTATGTTATTTTTAGTTTTATTTAGTTATCCGCTCTGCACGCAGAGAAAAAACATGGTTCAAGTATGGTTAAAAAAAAACATTTTATGGTCCCTGCAATGGCAACAAACAAACTTTTTTACGTTTCTAACAAAACTTTTTTCACGCTTGATAATATTTTGTTTCTATTTAAAAATAAAGTGTTTACCTCCATTGAAACTTCAAATATGGTTGAATTTAGCAATATAATGTGTTGATAAAATAAAGCTACAACCATACACTTAAACATATTTTGTTTATCCTTAACCATATTATTATCACGGCAACCATATTATGGTTAAATTTATCTATCCAAAAACTATAACCATATTATAGTTGCCTCCAAACGTTTTATGGTTAATATTTCATAACAATAATACATATGTTCAAAATTATATTATTTTTAAACATTGTATGTTTAATTGGAAATTTAAAATACATAATATGTTTAAAAAGCAACAACATTCTGGTCGTTTGCATTTTATTAAAGTTTGCTTAAAATTCTCATTCATTTTATTTAAATTATTGATTAAAATGCATAAATTTACGTAGAATAAACTAGTAGAACAGAAAAAATGCTAATGAAGGTCGTCGCAGGCTGGAATATGAATCAAAGGGGATTTTTTTTTTATAAAAGTGGAACATAACACCTATCAAGAATAAAAAATTAAATGAAATAAATAACCATAATATGATTATCATTGACCATATTATTGTTTTGACCATTATATGGTTACTTTTGTCAAAATAATGGGAAATGTTATTATGGTTAATTTTAAACATAATATAATTAGTTTTGACCATTATTATGGTTGATATCAATCAAAAAATGGTTAATTTTCACCAAATTATGGTTGATTACGGGAATATATCTGTTGATTCCATGGTCATATTTAAACATAATATGGTATACTGCAAATATAAACGTTGTTTAACTCCAACCATAGTATGTTGCTATTAGAATATGGTTACCTCCAATCATATTTTTTTTCTACGTGTGCATCTACTGCAAATCAAATTATTTACTAAACTTTAAAATTTGTTCTCCTTTTTAAAATTTTAAATTTTGTCTTCTACATTAAATTTGCTATTTGAGGCATTATTCGTAAAGCGGACAACCCAAAAAAGTATTTTGCCAAAATTCCTATATATTATTCGGCATAACCATATGTACCTTTAGTAGATATGAATTCGTGTACAATACAAAACATTTTTGTTTGTATGCTATGCTTTGTTCATACGACGATATAAGCAACTGGTTTCGCTCTCTGAAACTAGATTGTCAAACATGATGTTCACACGATTCATTCTTGTTTAATTTTTTTTTGTGTTATTGGTGTGATTTTTGTTAGAATAGGTAAAAAAAAGTAAGTAAAACTTAAAAATGTATTATTTAATACTTTTAATAATATTATCTATACATATATACAAAAGCGTTTGTGCCGTGTATGTGCTCCTAAAACTCAAGAACCGCTGGAGCGATTGACACCAAGCTTGGCTAATAAATTATTTTAGTCGGGAGCCAGGTTTCTCTTTAATTTAATCTCGATAGGTAACGCTGTTATCGTGATATTTAAATTTTATTTATTTATGGTACGATTTGGCTGAAAATCGCAAAGTATATTTATTACCTGATAAAATTTTGACCTGGTAATTAGCGCTGGGATGAAGTTATTAACAAAATTCTCCAGTATTTAATTTTTTATTTAGAAAATCCCGATCAGCGCTGAGACCAAACAGCTAGTTATTTTATAATTATCACTTTTTTTATTTAACACCAGCCGTTCCCGCAGCGCTGCCCGCCCCAAATGAATTTTTGACTAAGTATAAAAATTATATAGCCTGTGTATTTTGTTGTGCGTAAATCGATCAACATCTACTCTTTCATATTCCTAGCTTTGTATAAAAAACTAGGACTCGGGACATATAAACCCTGTGTGCTTTAAATACGCTGATCTATGATATTTTTGGAGTGGCAGTAATTCTCCGTTTGTTCCCTCTTGGTCGCTTTCGCATTCGGTCAGGGAACGGTCGAGCGGAGAGATAGATTGGAAGCGGAATGGATGGTGAATAGCGTACTCATGTTAAAATTGTATTCTTTTTCTTTTGAGTATGGAAACTATTGCCTTAATAGATCTCTTCTAAAACGACAATAAATATTTTCTCAATATAGGAGGTTTAGCGGCCTCTCCTAAGTTAGAACCAGTTAGAGAAATACAAAATACCAAAAAATCCTTCTTACTGATTCTCACTCAGAACCTTGCATGTTTAATTTAATGTTTCAATGTCCAATATTAACGGAAATTCAAAAAGTACCTCAAAAAGTTCATAAAATCCCCTCTTACAGTTTCGCATTCACTCAGGACATTGCATGTTTAATTTTATTCTCATAGGTCCAATATTAACGAAAAAAAAATGTACCACTTAAAGATTAACATGCACTCAGAGCCTTGCACGTTTAATTTGATGTCCAATACTAGCGGAAATTCAAAAAGTACCAGTTAAAGGAAATAAAGTACCAAAAAGCTGCCCTATAGAGTCTTACCACACAAGATATCGCATGTTGAATTTTATATTTCTAAGTCAAATATTAACACTAATTAAAAAAGTACCAGTTGCAGAACCAAAAAGGTAAAGAAAGAAATTATATTTTCCGCATTACCCCCTTTTGGTACATTTTTATAGTGGGTGCCCCTTTTATACGTATATGCCAAAAATCAAGAAAAAAAAGTTACGAAATTAACCTTTAAACGTTCGAATTTCTGAAAAGAACCAAATTTGTATTTGGAATTTTTTAGATAAGCTTCGAACATGATATAATGTTTTTTTATCTTTTATGACAAAAAAGTACAAAATTTCAGGTTTTACCCTTTTACTCCCTAAAATAGCCGAATTTCAAAATAGTACCAGACACCTGTCTGTTTATTTTTCTGCAGACCAAGACAAGTGTTACACCTTTTTCTGTCTCTCTTAGTTTTGGAGATATGAATGTGGTCAAAATAGGAAGTTTAGCCCCTGGACCCTATCCTAAGCGCTTTGTTAGAACTTTATATAGCCTATGTATGTTAGGAAGTTCCATTTTTCATTTTGTTGAAGAAT
This sequence comes from Pollenia labialis, assembly GCA_949318255.1. Classification (NCBI taxonomy): domain Eukaryota; kingdom Metazoa; phylum Arthropoda; class Insecta; order Diptera; family Polleniidae; genus Pollenia; species Pollenia labialis. The sequence goes on along the minus strand of OX439140.1, from coordinate 139,984,351 downwards.
TTTTTTAAATCGGGTCGGCAGTTCCGGAGATTACCTCTTACAAACATAGAAACATAAAAACTTTTCAGCTTTATAATATTAAACAAATAAAACTGCTAAGCGAATAAGAATTATAAACCTCAGTTGTACTTGCAACAATATCAAAGCTTAAACAAAAAACAACAACAATAAACTGTGAGTTGAATTGGTTGATTTTTTGTCAACTCTAAATGTAGTTGTAAGTGGGTAAAGAAAAACCAAAAATAAAAACAAATTACTTTATTTTATTTTGCCAGTTCAGTTTATTTACTCTGCCACATGCATATTAGCTATCAAAGTTTTTCTTGGGATTCAAAAATTAATTAACAATTAACAATAATTGTTATCAAAATTCGAGATGATAGTACATTTTTCCTTTCAATCTGCAACGACCTGTTTCGCTCTTAAAATTTTGTATGGCAGTACCTGTTGTTTAATCATCTTTAATATGCGAAACAGGAATGGAAGTCAAAACACGAATATTGATGTCCGTGTGAACATGGTATTAGATTTTTAAACGCATTTAACCCTACGTCTATACGCGCAATTTGTATTTGTTAACATAACGTCAGCAGAATGACGTCACAGAAATATTCTTTGTTTAATTTTTTTTTCGAGTGGAGTAAACGTGTGTCTTAACACAAAAAATGAATTTGTATGTAAATAAATACTTACATTTTCTTTGGCCACCAGTTTATTTTTAATTATTTTTTTATTATTAATTTGTAAATTTTGTATTTAAATTTTATATTTTTAAGTTTCTTTTCTTTTTTGTTACTGATAATTGATTTTGACAGCTTGTGTTAAAAGATAATTGCTCAGCAATGTATTATGACATTTGTTGCTGAATACATATTTATGCAGTCCACACGTTAATATCTAGTATTGGCAACAGAATTTGATAGTTGCTACAGCAATAATTGCCAAACAAATTTCTCGTATAGACTTAGGGTAAGCAAAATGTTGATATTATGTACATTTGAAATGATTAAGATGGCTGTTGATTAATAAAAAAACACAACAAGCTAATTTATATTTCTTTAAAGTATTTAAAATTAAAAAAAAAAAAAAAAAAACATTTTAATAAAGTTATCAGAAGACTGTTTGAAACATATTAATGATGAATTTGTAAAAATTAATAGATTATTTAAAGACGAAATAAAAACATTAAGAAGAAATCATGTTCGGTTGTACACGTACGAGGTACGTTTGTTGTGGCCGATGCTACATGATACTCAGTTTGAGGTATGTTCAGAGGATTCTATGTGATTAATGAACTGATAAAGTTTTAATCATGTGAATTTGAAATGATTAACAAATCACTTCAATCTAGATAATCATGTCGGTTTTGATGTTCAAGTGTGAACATAGAATTAAAACCGTAAGAAATCATTTTGAATTCCAAATTTCTAACTTTGCTCATTTTTTAAAAATCCAAAATGAGACTACAGTATACTCATAACATAGTAATCTTTTTGAAGTGGGATATGCATAAGTTTAAAAGATACGTAAATTACTGTCCACGATTGCCGTACTGCGAAACAGTAAGCGATTGTTTCAATACAATTTTCTAATTTTCCGAAATAAGCCTACGGTGTTCTTATTATATTGATAAAGTTTTGAAATGGGATATCCATAAGTTTAAAAGTTATTCAAATTCATGTACAATTTTAAGAATTTCTTTAATATGGGTGACCCCCTAAGCGGTGGAGATAAGGGCCAAGTATGTTTGAGAAAACTTTCAGGACAAAAAACTTATGGAGGTCTGTCATATATTTTACCCACCCAAGCGGGCCCGTGGGTAATTATGGGACTTTTTCTTTAATATTTTTTTTTATATTAATATAATTTTTTATTTTTTTAAATTAATTTTTAGTCTGTATTGATAATTTTGAATTGAAGCTCCCTTAAAGAATGGAGAAAGATGATAGATATGTTCGAAAAAATGGTGGGGGTCAAAAATAAGATATGATTGGTGATACAGTTGACCCGTCTAAAGGCGTCATAGAAGCTGTTAGGGCCATTTTTTTATAATTTCATATAATTTTATACTTAAGATGGGAGCCCCCTTAAGGAATGAAAATAAGAGGAAACTTAGCTTATGAATATTGTCGAAAAGGTAAAATAAAGGATGGTCGGTGCTACTTTTTATCCGTCTAGGAAGGACGCTGTAGCAGCAATGGAGTTTTTGTCTTATGTAAATTGTATTCTTGTTGACCCCACTTTAAGTTCGATGAGCGTCGATATTTGACAAACACTCGTATCTACTAGAGGTATAATTATGGCAACTATTAAGGAAATTTGGCAAAATGTGTTTTTAGGTTTTCCGCTTCACGATTAATGCCGCGTAGAAATATATAGTTTTTTTAAGAACAATTTTTATTTTTAGTTGAACTGTTAATTTTAATTTTGATAAGTTTAGTTAGGCTTGAGTTCATAAAATTTAATTCTATATATATTTTTTTTTAATTCTAATTTGAAATAGATGTGTTCTATACAATAATATGTTTTTAACAAAATATTCTAATTCCTAAAGATGTTTTTCTTCAGAAATTTTATAATTTTAATATTCTTAAAAAATATGATCTTGTTTGTCGTGCTTAATTTCCAACTTTATTCTTGACTAGCTTAACCCGGTGCGCTTCGCTACACTGCTTTAACCACTTGGTAGTTCCCCCCTGCGCCTACCCGCTTTATTTTTATTTTCAAAGTGAAGTATACCATAAGAGTGACTTCTACAAAGTTAGAACTTTCTCACTATAACAGTTTTTAAGATATCCGATATTAAACATTGGCGTCCTATGGTGAGTAACACTTCCCCCGCTGCTATTTTATTTCAATTTTGGGGCTCAGATAATCCTACTACCAAAAGTTCAACAAATTTCTTGCAGCGGCTCTTATTAATATTTCTATCTATGAGGGGTACTGCTCCTCCTCTGGCTACCCCGCCCATTTCTATATTGAAATTTATAGTTTACCATAATAGTAGCTTTAACTACGTTTGAAGACTCTCCCTTTAATAGTTCTTCAGTTGAGCGATATTTAATGTATGCATCCTATGGGAGGTATTTCCCCCCCTGCGCCTATCCGCTTTATATTTATTTTCAAAAGTGTAGTATACCATAAGAGTGACTTCTAGAAAGTTTGAACATTCTCACTATTACAGTTCTTAAGATATGCGATATTAAGCATTGGCGTCCTATGGGGGGAACCACTTCCGCCGCTGCTATTTTATTTCAATTTTGGGGCTCAGAAGATCCTACTACAAAAAGTTCAGCAAAATGCGTCCAGCGGCTCTTAAGATATGCGATAATTAATATTGGCATCCTTTGGGGGTACCAATTCCCCTGCCCCTATCGAAAAAATAAGTAGCCTATTTTATTTTTAGGGCTCACGTGATGTTACTGTAAAAATTTCAGGAAAATCGGTTCAGTAGTTTCGGAGTCTATAAGCCAACAAACAAACACACAAACAAACAAACAAACAAACTGACAAACAAACATACAAACATTTTTCATTTTTATATATATAGATAAAATCAATAAAATAAATTTTTGGGGGATAAGCTAGTTTATGTGCATTTCACTGTTTGCTTAGGCCAGATCATCAGGAAACATTCTCCCAAAAAATTTTAGAAAACCCAAAAATATTAGCAAATTAAACTTCAGGGTGAATGAGAATTGCAAACAATCAAAAAGTCCTATTTGCAACGATATTAAAGCTTAAACTAAATACCAACAAGAAACAGTGTGTTTATCTTTTCTTACATTCCCCACTGCAATTATTTGGAATTCTCAAAAAATAAAGCACGTTGCCAGCTTAGTTTTTTAAGCCGTGCACTTGCATATTTATTATCAAAGTAATTTTAAGGGAATACAAAATTTTTAATTAATAAGATTTTGTTTTTCGTGCTTAATTCCCAGTTTTTATTCTTGATAAAAACATTGAAATTTAATGTTGGGGGTAAGTTTGTTTCTATAAATTTCAGTGTTTTTAACAAGATAACAATTGGGAATTAAGCACTACAAACAAAATCCTATTAATTAAAAATTTTGTATTCCCAAAAATGACTTTGATAATTAAAATATTCTTTTAATAATAAAATTCCAAATTTGTAAAAAATATTCGGCTAAAATTCTTTCAAATAAATTCTGTTCAGAACTTTTGACAAATTTTACAAAAAAAAAAATTCCAGTAAAGTTCGTCAAGCCCGCCCATTTCATTCCCTACACCACATTATATAAAGGGAAATTTTTGAGGTGTATCCTCTAGAGTCGAAGACAATTCTGGATCTAACATTACAAAAATTTGCAATGAAATCTAAAGTACTTACTATAAAAAAATTATTTTCGATTATGGCACACTTATAAGGTCATGAGCCCCTTTGGAACCGCGCTAAGCCACATATCACTCAAAACGATGGAAGAGTAAAATCTTTGAGGATTTAAAAACAAATACATAATTGTCAAGTAGTTCGCAAAATTTTAAAATTATTTTACAGAACAAATTTTAAAAACTTTGATTTTTATACACACAAACGCATAGTGATGGACTAAGTTATTGGCACAGAAAGCACTTTCAACTTCGCGATTGATTTAAGAACCTTGTAAATATCTAATACTTTTCACATTTCTGTTCCAAACTTTGGTATAAAGGGATTTTAACAACAACTTTGTTTTTTAACAAAATAAAACAAAAAATTTAGATGAACATGATTAAAGTTTTATTGTATTACGACAAGAAAAGTTCAATTACACTGTGTGTAATTTTTTAAGTCATGGAAAAATAACCATATGCGGACACCACTACGTGATAAAAGACCAAAAAAAGACATGTGTCTCCCAGTTTATTGTGTAATTTTTGCAAAAAAGTGATCATTTTCTCAGGCTCATATCTTGCAAGCCGTTCGGAATTTTGTTTTACCCTCTGAGACAAAGTTATAGCGTTTGCCATAAGGAACATAAAAAATTAAAAAACTTCATCTTCAAGAACAAAATCGCAGAAAAAATTTAAAAAATTCGATTTTTTGTACCTTTAAGGAACAACGACATTTGGGATTTGCCATGTTAAAACTTCGAAATTTAAAGAGTACCATTATTTATACCATTTCACGACTGTTTGGAAAACAGTGGCCAAATAAAAATATTTAAAGAGCTTATCCAATCATATCATATAATCAAAATTTTTAACAAAAACAAAGTAAATTTTTTGAGAAATTGATCATTTAGTAAAAGTATCAATTAACAAGGCTTTAATTTTAATCGTAAAGTTGAAAGTGCTCTCTGTGCCAATAATTTGGTCCATCACTGTACATAGTTTTATATATAATTAAATGTCTTCAGTTTCACCATCTTTTTTGAAAACAGCAGTTACCAAAACCATCCATTCCATGTTATTGGGACTTAAAAACACCACTAAAATGTTAACCAAATATTAAATATTAAATTGTAAAAAAACTCCAGTAAAATATTCATTCCATGAATGGGATAAACTTCAACACTCCCACAAATAAACTCTCCTAATTGTTCTTCCCCACTTAAAACTGCTCTCGCATAACGGTTATACATAAAAACAAATAACAAATGCTGTTTTTAAGCTCTACAGCAAAACCAATTTAGTTTAAATTAAAATCTAAAGAAGAAAGAGGAAAAATCGTTTGCATTATTTTAATAAAAAATCAAATCAAAATCTATTGTTATTAATTCTAAATTAATTTGCAAATAGAACAGAAAAACAAACAAAATAAAACTACAACAAATATTTACTATTTACTACAAAACTCTTATAAATCTATAATTAAGTTGGCTAATTGTTGTTTTTTAAGTTTTGTATTTTATATCAAAAATGTTTTTGTTTCAAAAAAAAAAAGAAAATTATTAAAAAAAACCGTGAAGAAAAAATAAAAAGAAATAAAAGCAACAACTATTTATAATAAATTTATGTATTTTTACCTGCTCTTAATAAAATAAAATTATTAACAAATAAATAAAACTACCACCTTATTGTATAAGAATAAATATAATTAAAAAAAATAAATAAAAAAGAAAACAATTAAGAGGATAATAAAATAAAAAATTTAAAAACCTTAAAATTGTATTAATGTAAAATTAAACAATAATAAATATACTTAATAATACAAAATATAAATAATAAAGTGCGACTGTATGTATTAAAACATAAAAAAGAAACTAAAAAAAATCATTGTTTTTATATTGCAGAAAAAAAAAGCAGTAGGAAAGTGAAGCCCGCCTACATGATAGCCCACACCACTGTACTTCCAGACAAGTATACGAGAGTATTGAGACCCATTGGTGATCATGGACCCGCCAACCCGAAATTATTTTATGAGGATAAAAGGCCAAATACAACCCTGCAAAAAATTTCGATCCAAAACTTATCTTAATTGTTTCCCCCAATTAGCAAAAATCTATCGCATTTGCTATACAATTCTTAGTCTGGGATCACACTATGAAAGTTTTCTTTCAGAAAGTCTGAGTTTATTGGTGAGAGGGGAAGAGAACATGCTTTTCTTTTCTCCTCTCTCGCCCATAAACTCAGGCTTTCTGAAAGAAAACTTTCTTAGTGTGAACCCAGACTTATTTATGTAGTAACATCGTTCGGGATGAAGTTTCCCACTATGGTAATATTTACATTAAGAATGTACTTCGTGTCTATATTTTATGACGAATTAGAGCGCTTTGGTAATTAAATATGAAGCACTCTTTTGAATTTACAAATTCGTATCCCGTTCAACAATTCGAAATAAACAGCTGATCGCTTTAGAAAAACTCTTGCCAATCAAGATCCTTGCACTAATTTAGAAACTTTGCCTCTTGCTGTTCTCTAGATATACAGAGAAAAAAAGGAATGAAATCAACCACAATAGGGGATTTATGGACCGGACCATCGTCCCCTTTTACCTTCGATGAAAGAGCCTAAATGTAAGAAATTTATAATTAATTTCTAACGATGTAGGTTTGAAGGGGAGAAAGGTACAAGTTTCGCTAACCATATCGCTTAAGGAAGGCAATACATTTACAGGGCGAGTTCCCACTTGGAAGCACTACATTTTTAATACATAAAGCGGTTTATTCAGCCCGCATGAAAATTGTTGAATGTAACGATAAGCTTTTCACACTAAATTTGTTGTTGTTACCGTTATTTCTTAATACGCTCCATTGCAAACCTTCTTCGTAGTAATTTTGTGTCGTGGCTCTTTAAGTGTTATATATTTTTTTTAAATTTTTCAAGAATTCGTTCACTTATTTACCTACCCAATAAAAAAAATGGAGCTTCCAACGAAGCAGGTTTGTAAGGGAGAAACATAAACGTTTCGCTTACCATTGCGCTGACGGAAGACATGAATTTTATATGGCGAGTTCCCACTTTGAAGCAATACATTTTTGGTACATAAAGCGCATTATTCAGCGCATATAAAAATTGTTGTATGTAACGATCGGTCGTACACACTGAATCTATTATGTGGGGTTTATTAAACAAGAAAGTAAACTATGCTGTTTGTGGCACAGCGTTGACGCTCTTGTTTAGGTATGTCATATCAGCGTAAAAGGTAAACGGAAAAAAACGTTCCGCCTTCCGCTCTTGTTTAGGTCCAGCTGTTAATGTCAAAAATATAAACAGTGTTGCCAAATTTACTTGATTGCGGAAACAATAATTATAGTTCTAACTCTTTTTAAAGTATTTATATTTAAAATTATTTCTTTTTTTTTTTGCAAATATAAAAAAAGACAATTGATTTAAATTTTAAAACATAAATATATAAAATGCTTGTGCGGGTTTAAAGCCGGTTGAAACTTTACGCCAACGAAAAACCATTCCCTTCACCTCGCTTCCCAACAAACTGCCAGCATAATTAGTCTAGTGTGTGATGGGCCATTAAACGGAATAATAAATATTACATTGAGGAAATTTACTCCCTATTAGCTTGACAAAAATAACACTCATAAATTCATAACTCTGGCCAAAGGAACAACTACAAGATTTTTGCCAACCGTTTATTAAGAAATGGAGCTCTGTTTCGCACTTCGCAACTCTGATGTATGATGAACTTCAACTTGACTGTGTCAACATTCATGCAACTTGTATGACATTCAACTATTTCGGCAAAATGTTCGATGTTAATCGTGTACTCTACTTGCAAGTAATAACTTGCATGCGTAAAGGCAGGGTAATTAAATCAAAACTTTAGGTTATGTTAGTCCTTTTTATTTTAATTTAATATGTATAAAATTTAATATGTATAAAATATATAAATAATAATTTCGTTTCTTGTTGACGAATCTTAAAAACACAGTTTTCTCTTTAAGTTTTTTACATCGAATGGCGATTATAAAAAAAAATTTATACGAAACACTTTTAAAATACATATGTGGAGATAAATTCGTCACTGTAGACGCTCGGTTATATGAATGCAATTGAAAATAAAGAGAATGGTCGCTGCTATCATAATTTTTAAGCGATATACCCGAATTGAATTTGTGAACATTTTCAATAGATTTTTAATAACCCGACTAACGGGAAAATCTTCATCAATCAGGCATTTGTACACGGTAGTCATATCGCCCACAGAACTCTTTTATAAACATTTTTCAATAAGTCGAATTTTCCACAAATTTATTAAAATGTTCACAAAACCAATTTAGATATAATTGTTTATAGATTATTATATTTGTTGGCTTGATCCAATCACTCACAGAACTTATTGATAAGAATTTCACATCAAGTCACATTTTCAAATAGGTGTGTATCAAACGTTCACAAATTCAATTTGAGTTTATTGCTTAGAAATTGTGTAACCAGCGAACATTCTCTTCATTCTTCTTAAAGTCAATTTTTCAATACACAATACGTTTTATGTGTGTATCTTAAAATCAATTAATAAAATTGAATATTAGAGCCTTAATATTCTAAATTAAACTAGTCGTTTTTATCTTCACACCTATTTGATAAATTACTGCTAACATATTAAAACTATACCAAAACACATAAAGTGCATTAGTGCAAAACAATATTATTTTGATTCCTCCTTCTCTCCATCCGGCTCGTTTTCGTTTTCCGTCGCTGTCCCTGATTCGTTATTATTGACATCAGTTGCTTCAGGCTGAACAGAATCCTCCAAAGCATCATTGTCTTCACTCGTTAATTGATCGGGATAATCTTCGGCATATTCGGCATATTCGTCATTTTCGGGAATTTCAGCATTTTCGGGAATTTCGGCATTTTCGGGAATTTCGGCATTTTCGGGATATTCGCCATATTCGCCATATTCGCCATATTCGCCATATTCGCCATAATAGTCATATTCACCGTAATAGTCATATTCACCATAATCAGAATAATCGATTGGATCTTGCCCTTGAAGTCCAGGTCGTTGAGGGTTTGAACTTGTTATGGTACCGGGACGTTGAGGTCTATTGTTACCTTGGAAGAAATTGAAAAACCCCTGGAAAGGACGCTGCAGAGTTGGAGTGGGTCGTTGGTTATTGCCTATAAAATTGCTGAAAAATATCTGGAAGGGTCGTTGTGGTCTTGCTGGTCCGTTTGGTCTGACTGGACTAACTGATGTTGCATTATTAGATCCCTGTCCTCCCAATCCAGATGGAGTACCTTGAAATGGGCTTCCAAAATTCGAGGCAAATTGTTGAAATCCTTGAAATAAACCGGGACGTGAAGGTGCTGGAGCTGGTACAGTTACAACACTTGTTCCCGGAGCTTGAGTAGTTGCTTGTCCATTTATTCGATTGAAAAATTGTGAAAAAGGTGAGTTTTGTATAAATTGTTGCAAGACATTTTGTTGGTTAGTTTGTGTAGGAGTAGACTCGGTAGTAGCCTGACGTACAGCACCTTCAGGTTGCACCTTTTCATCACTAGTTCCACTTTTAGCACCTACTACGATTACTAAAACTTTCTGCTGTTTTTTTACTTTTTTATCTAAAGCTTTATCAAATCCTTTAACAATATTTGCAACTCTTTTTTTGTTACTTTTCGGTTGTATCACAGCCACTTTTTCAGAATTGTCTGATACTGATGTTCCTAATTTCTTTTCTTTTTCTAAGGTTTGAATAATTTTCCTATCTTGTTCTTTTTTAACAGGACCTTTAAGGCCTTCTTGCAAGATGGATTCATCTATGCGCCGCTGAGATTTTACTACAGCTTCGTCAGCCTCCGATTTATGTTTCTTACCCAACATTAATGCAATCTCTTCGTTAATTATTTCAGTTTCTAAATTCCTGGCTGAAGGAACTATTTCGTTTTGTTTAAAATTTATAGCATGTTCTTTAATTTCCTCGCCATCTTGTTTAATGTCTTTGGCATTGGGATAAGTTTGACTCTGCACAATGGTGGCATCATACAGAGAGGCCAACAAAAGAAATCCTATAAAACCCAAGTAGAAACTCATCGCCACTGCTGCTACTTTTTGAATTTAATTAAATTCCTTAATAATCCAATAGTTATTTCGAGCCGGCTTTAATCCAATTAAGTTAAATTTTTTTTATTCCACTTAAATCCCGTGCATGCTTGCTTTCATTCGACCGTTGTTAACACTTGAAATGCATTTTAAAAACTGTTTGAAATTTCTTTGGCAAAAGCGCATTTATACTCGGCTTTGAAACAACTTCCATGTTGTTGTATTGAATGAGAGTTTGTTTTCTTTGTAGCACAAAAGCGGTAGCCGCCATCAACACCATCTCAGTTTAACATCATTTGCACTAGACTTTGAATTGAACTTTTTCCCGAAACTCTTTTACTCTATAAATATTTTTGAATGGTAGTGAAGCTTTTAATAATAGTTTAATCTCGTAAAATATTCTGTTGAAAAATGTTGTCCTTTTAGTTGACTAAAGTTAACAATATTTTATTAAAAATTTAATAGGAATTTAATATTTTTTTTAAATTGTCTTGAATTGTTATAAACAGAATTCTAAAACGAAAGACTTAAGACACGAACTTATGAATATTGTTAAAAAGATATAAAACCGTAATTGTCCCTTTTTAGACGGATATTTAAAAATATTTCTATTCTGGATAATTTAGAACTTTTTAGTTTAATGAAATTAAATAATTTTTTCCTTATAAGGTGCAATTGATTCACACGATTTACCTAAACATTCTTTTTATTCTCACAAAATTAGGTTAATGAGAGTTATATGGGCCGAATTTTATTAATGCATCTTAAAAAGGTTTTTTTATTCAATTCTGAAATCCTTTATCCAAATGGCGTCTAGTTCCTTGATAACAAATTTTACATAAATTTACGTTACACCGAATCAGAAAAGGTTAGTGGGTTGATTGGTTAAACAGATATTAGAGTTTAACCATTATTTTTGGAGGTTTTTACATACAACTCAACTGTTTGAGTCAGTGTTGTCATATTTTTTTTTTTGAACTCTATAGCCAAACCAGATGGCAAAAACCGCCAAAATTGAATTTTGTTTAGTTTTTGTAAAAAATGTTTGGATTGTTTAAAATTGAAATTTTGTTGTCACGAAAACAGCTAGTATAATATTACAGTCCAAAATCGGCAAAAAAACAAAAAAAAAATCGCTAAATTTATTAAAATCTTTGAAATATCTATCGTATGCAAATAATATTTCTTGATCCATATTTTAGTATATGTTTGCAAAACTTGCTTATAAATTGATAACTTATTTGTTTAAAGGCTTTCAAAAAAAAATCTTGTAATAAATTAAAAAGATTATAACAGAAAACATTGAAAACGCCGCCACTGCCGACAAATTGCTATCGACTTGGTTATTTGCGTAGAATCACTTTCTAAATCAATTGTCCAGCTAACAATTTGCTGCACCCTAAATAACGTTACTAAATTTTATGGGAATCACTTGAAATAATTAAGCTTTCAGCCTTTGCCCCTGAAAAACCATAATTAAAGTTGGAATCAGTGTTCGAAAATAAACACTTAATATCGCTGTTAGTGTTCGGTTGGGTAAATTTGTGGAAAACACAAACGCTAATTGTTTTGCGTAGAAAATTATTAAAAAAAAAATAAGGTTTCCCTGTTTGTCATCTTGCGAGCACAAAAATAATACTGTTTTTATTAAACTCAACAAACGATGACAACATTTTATTCCATTCTGTTTTTTTTTTTTTTAACCACAAACTTCATTGTGTTCAGTTCAGCTCATTTAATGTTCGTCCCTTTTGGCTGGTAAAAAAAGCTAAAAAAATTTTATAAAAACAAAATACACATACGAAAAAAAACAAAAAGTAAGCAAAATAATTTTACACAAACAAAACATATACACAATACGCACACAAGCTGTTCGTGGTGCGGTCGTTGCTAAAATGTTTTGTTTGTTCCTTCCTTTATCAATGTAAAAACAAACATTATAGAACTTTAAAATATATTGTTTGTCTACAGTACCAATACAAAGTTATGTTTTTTAACGAAGAACTGAACACTATATAATGTTCGGCTCTTTCTTGAAAATAGTTACGAAAAGTATTAAGGTTTGTGTTCGTAAACACAATCATTAAAAAAATGAATACCATTCTTGGACGTGTGATCCGAACGCTAAATAATGTTCTGTTTATTTTCGAAAACTTGTTGGAATTAAAAATAAGCCTAAAAGTGTACAACTTAGACTTTATCCTGTCAGGTAAATTGCTTTTAAATTTATTGTTATACAAATCTTAAGCTCTTAACAAAGTTTTGATTACCTTTGAATATCAAATAGAGTACATTCTCGAAAATTATTCTTTAAAAAATCACAAGTGGATATTATTGCCCAAGTTTGACCATATTTTTACTTGATTCAAGGACTCACGGACCTCTTGAGGTCCCTCATTTAGAAACTTTTAATCTAAGAAGACTTTAATACGCATTTTTATTTTGCTGGATGATGGTTCTGGGTGAGTTATTATTTCTGCTTGAACGTGGTTTATTAAAGCATGTCAAAGGTTTCTTGTTCATGATAGATAGTTTTCAACCATGTTAATACTTAAACTCATTTATGGATTTTTTTAACTTTTACTTTTAATAGAAAAGAAAAGAAAAAACATTAAATTTAAATATTTTTTTATGGAACTCGTTTTTGGTTTTCGATGAAAAAGTTTTGAAAAAAAATTAAGTTTTATCTTAAAACGATGCTACCAATAAACTAAATATTGCTTTATAAACAATAAAAAGAGTGTATATTTTTTATTATTACCTTTTCATCTTGTTGAATTAATATGCACATATTTATACCCTTTTCTGATTTTATCGTTACGCTGATTTCGTTTTTGAGGTTAATAAGCCGAAGAAAGTATTTGACTTTTCAAGTTTTTCTTGTATTAATTATGGAAATTATATTTCAAAACTGTTGTCGTTGCTGTTAACGTGAATGAGTCAGTGTGAAAATTGTAAAATTAAAGAAACGAGAATAGTTTTAAATATTTTAGGTTAAAGGAAAAAAGTAAATTTTTAAGAAAATTTACATATCGCGCACTTAGTTCAAAAGTGACTCAACTCGAAATTTTCAGTTTTCTGTTTTATATGCTTAAACGATGCACAATGCACTTGTTTTTTAAGGGCTGATGTCGATTTTGAATAAAATAAAAATAATTTATGTGGGAAATTATTGTCATTTCTTTCTATTATGATAATATTGGTTTGGTTTAATTATGTATGGAACAAAATATCGGCTAAATGGCCGCCGCGTCCTCGGCATAATGTGCAGAATTATTGCTGGCTTATTGAAGTACACCTTTTCTTTCAAATTGCCCCAAAGAAAAAAGTCCAACGGTGTCAAATTACATGATCTTGGCGGCCAATTGACATCGCCACCACGTGAGATAACGTGGCCATTGAATTTGTCGGGCAAATGAGCCATTGTTTGGTAGCTGTGTGACAAGTGGCACCGTCCTAATGAAACCACATATCGTCCATATCCATATCTTCCAATTCGGGCCATAAAAAGTTCGTTACCATCTCACGATAGCGAACACCATTCACAGTAACTGCCTGACCGGCCTCATTTTGGAAAAAATACTGCCCCATGAATCCGCCAGCCCATAAACCGCACCAAACAGTCACTCTTTGCAGGTGCATTGTTTTTTCAACAATCAATCTTGGATTATCATTCGTCCAAATGCGGCAATTCTGCTAATTGACGAATCCACTGAGGTGAAAATTTGCTTCATCACTGAAGATGATTTTCTTCAAAAATTGATCATCCACTGTTGCCATTTCTTGCCACCATTCTGACCATTGACGACGTTTGGAATGGTCAAGAGGCTTCAGTTCTTGAGTCAATTGCACCTTTTAAGCATGTAAATGCAAGTATTTATGCATCATGTCCATCAACGACGAGCGTGAGATGTGCAGTTGTTGGGCACGACGACAAGTTGAGGTGGACGGCTCTTCAGCCACACTATCGCGAACAGCAGCAAAATTTTCTGCAGTATAAGCTGTACGAGCATGTACGAAGTGCATGATATGCATGACGCCCATTTTCATAATAAACCTGAATAACTTTAACGCGTTGCTCGATTGTGCATCTTCCCATGGTCCAAATTGAGTTAGTCTGAAATTGAGAAATGTCAAATGAACTGCAGAAAAAACTTGACGTTTAGGTGTGGTTCACATTCAACTTCGGCCTTTATATGAAAAAATATCATTATATTTTGTTGTTGTTAGCTGTTGCTAAAAAGCAGTTTGTCTTTCTTTATGTTTCAATTAGTATAAAGTTGCAATTCATAAAGCAGACTTATTGTTTTGTGGTGTCAGAATATAAAATGGTAGTAGATCCCTACTGCTAAGTGCTAAAGTCTTAATTCAAAATCGTGACACTTTCGATCAAATAAATCTTTGTTGTAGTTTATATTAAATAGACTTGGGCCAGTTTAGAATTTGGCAAAAGTTTCAAAACTTGAAAAGAATTCATCAAATATTAAAAAAAAAATTTAGATCATCATCTGTATGGATTTTCTACTAAGTGCCCTGCAAATTATAGGACTAGTCCAAACACACGTGTAAAAGTAGCCCATAAGGGACTAGGACTAGTCCAAAAGGTCAACAACAGTTTGGTTCTATTTCTGAAAAATTAAGTTTTAAATAGTTCGATTTTTAAGCTTAAACTACCTTAATTGCAAAATGGATTTTTTTTAATTTTTTTTTCAGAAACAGTGATTTATTTTTTTTAAATCGTCATACTCAAAAATATTAGTTTTACAGAAAACGACTTTATAGTTTAAAGTCTTAAATTTACACACAACATAATGAAAAAAAAAATATATTCTTCCCTCAAGAGTTGAGTTTAAAATATCTTAAAATAAAATAATAAATTTCAGTGTATTTTTATCAAATATGAAGTATTGAGAATTTAGCACAAAAAAGTTTTGATAAATAATAACATTTTCATAAAACACCTGGGCCCAAATTACGGCATTCGATATCGATCGAAATTTTCATTAAAATTGTGCTATAATTTCAATCGATATCGAATGTCGTAATTTGGCATCTGATTTACTATGCATTTGTTATATTAAGTCAAAGTGTATGATTTTTGACTTACGACGTTGTTGCAGGAAATTACACTTTTTTCATATTAAAGTGCGTTTTAACTTAAAAATGGCTTTAAACAACTTTCTTTACAAAAACTGATTTATTTTTACCAAAAAGTCACATCTTCACCGAAAGTGACTGAAATTAAAAAAAAAATAGTTGACATTTGTTATAACAAGGGAGAGTGATATATGCCGAATCTTAAATACCATTCACCATAGTGCGATAGAAACAGAAAATTATAAAGTACCGTTCCTTAGAAAACCAGTATGATTGTACTTAATTTGATAGCTTTGCCGTTCTCCAGTTATACAGAAATATTTAATGTCTTTATACGGAAAATGCAACGCCCACTTATCCAATTCCGCCCACATTTTGTCGGATGTTGTGTTTTAATAACGAAGATGTTTGTACCTAATTTGAAAACTTTGGCTCCTGCAGTTCTCCAGAAATACATTAAAATAAAATAAAACAAGTTTGAGTGTCATATTCGGCTGTGCCGAATCTTTGATCCCCTCCACCGACTGTTCGAATATTTCAAGAGTGATTTCTATTTATTATTAATTTATCTTTTTAAAACCAGCCATCAGCATTAAAATTGGTTGCGGCTTAGACGTTTAAATTTTTGAACGACAATCAGCGAGCTTAATGCCTTTTTCAGCAATTTTAACTAGCTTGAGTAAAATATCATGATTCGTTATAGTTTAAGCCAAACTTAAATAATGTTCAGGAGGGGAATTTATATGGGACCCATGGTAAGTTATGAACCAACCAATCATCCCAAAATGCTGCAGATTAATTTCTGGTATTATTTCAATATAGCGGTGCGATTAGTTTTAGCATTTACAGTGAATTTCAGAAGGCTGCTAAATTTGGGATCAAAAGAATAAATGATATCACTGCTTCAATACAGCAGAAGAAAATGTAATCTTACAAAAACAAATAAACAGCGATTCACTTCTAGTATTTAGCAGCGCATTTAACAATTGTAGGATTGTATGCCTTATCTTACAGCAGTAGAGTAAGGCAGTCTTTTTAGAAACATAAAAGGAACCCAGCAAAAACTTATGCTTCCTCGGAAGCAGTATTGTAAGGGAGAATTCAGTGTGAAGCGCTTACACTTCTATGAAATATTACATGATTTTTGTTTGGAATTCCTCGCGTAGAAGCTCTGCTATAGAGATCTTAAGAACGCTGATTTCATGCTTTAAAAGCTGACATGATTTTAGTGTATAAAGTAAATGAAAAATATTAAGCATTGAAAAAATTGTTATTTCGGCGCTCAAAAATTTTTTTATAAATCTAAAATATTATTTTGGAATGAAAGGAATATTGTTTTATAAGAATTATGTATGATTTTTTTTAAATTAATGGTGTTTTCTTTTCTACAAAAAAATGTGTCTTTTTTAAAAAAAAAATGCAATTTGGTGTCTGTTTCTTAAAAATTTTGCTCCCGAATAGCATGAGTTTTTTAGAATAAAACAAGCCACCCAGCAACATTTTAAAGAAAAAGACACCAAATTGAATTTTTTTTAAAAAAACGCACATTTTTTGTTGAAAAGAAAACACCATAAGATTAATTTGTTTTATTTTTTTTCAAAAGAATAAAGATGTCATTGCTTCAATAAAGCAGAAGAAAATGCATTCCTTAAAACGAATAAAGAGCGATTCTCTTCCAGTATTTAGCACCGCATTTAGGAATTCTAGGATTGCATGCCTTATCTTACAGCAGTAGAGTAAGGCAGTATTTTAAGAAGCAAAAAAAGAAGCGGTTGTGATGCAGTATTCGTGTTTATTGCTTCCAAATCTTGAAAAATTTTTGCTGGGAAGCGGTTGGGATGCAGTACACGTTTTTATTGCTTCCAAATCTTGAAAATTTTTTGCTGGGTGGCTTTTGCCACAAAAAGGTACTTTTCAAAAATATTTAAGAAGTGGTTTTTTCTTCTTCTTTTATTTTATTATTTTTTTAATATGTTTTTTATAAAATTAAGCAAAACATGAGTTTTGTAGAAGTGGATTTTTTTATAGAAAGTGCCTTTTAAAACAAATTTATTTTCTTATCCCAAGCAGACTTTTTTTTACAAGTAATCAATTGTTTTATTATAAAACGTGACTTCTTTTAGTTACAGTTTTAACTGTCAGTTATAACTGAAAAGACTTTACTTATAACTGAGATGTACACACACGTGCTGTTCAATAATTCAGTTGTTAACATGGTTTGGCCGCTCTCGGTTTACTTTATGTTATTTTACAAAAAAGAAAAAATAAGTACCGGCTTGTAAATGCTGTCTGTTTCTTTTTTTCTTTGCGAAAAGCGGATCTTAAGCTGTTTACTTTTGACAAAACAGATTTCTTTTCCGCGTCTGGTTCTACTTCTTGTAACTACTTTGCCAGCTTGTTGTAGGCTGCATCTTTTTTGATACTCGCTAGATTTAACTTGTCATAGGCAAGGTTCAGATCTTTATATTGCAATAAAATCAACTATCACCTGTTTCTCTTTACGCGACATGATACGCACTCTCGCTCAACATAAATTGAACTGAGAACAGTACAGTTGAACCCCCACACATGTTCACTTCAGTTGAAACTGTCAGTTAAAAATTCAAAAAAATATTATATTTCTCAGTTAAACTGAACCGTTGAGTTGAACTGTCATCTATTACCCACATACGTACAATTTTAACTGAACAGTTGAAACTGACAGTTTAAACTGTAGGTGAGTGACCGGCTTAAGACGTGATTATCAAAATAGTTGCTCTATTCTAGTACATGCTAAATTTTTAGGTTTTAGTAGGAAATAGTGAGAAAATAAAACAACCTTTTACATATTAATAAAAACAACCAAGCCGACCAGTTTTTTAAGAAGAGATTACAACTTCATGTGTAATTTATCTGTAACGGCAAAAATATTAATTTTTCAAAACGCAACAAGAAAGAAAAAAAACACATTTTGACCAAGAAAAACTAGAAAACCCAAACTCTTCTTTGGCTTATTAACATCAAAAATAAAAAAACCAAAAAAAAAAAAGAGGTGGTAAAATGGGACATAAAAATCAACCATTTTCAGCTGAATCTTACAACACTTTTTTGACTTCGTAATTAATTACGTATGTATTTTATTCCAGAATCCGTAATTTTATCTCGGTCATAAACCGTGTATATTTTTAAACTTTATAAACTTTTGTAACCTTGAAAAAAACTTTCGAGTACCATATTAAATTTAAATCCAATATATTTTCATCCAGCCGTATTCATAATGAAAATTTGGCATGAAGTTAGCACAATGTTTATTCACAATATACTTACCAAACTCTAGCTAACGATTTTCAAGACCTTTGTTAACGAGCTGACAAACGTTTGCAAACTTTTGAAAAGCAGCCGTTTAATATTTAACAATTTTGTTAGTTTTTATTTTTAATTTACTGTTTGTTTTTTCAATTTATTTTAATATCAAAAACTATAAAAAAATTTGATCTGTAGAAAAACAAAACAAAGAAAAATAAATGACAAAACCAGCGATGATTTATGCTAAACGTGTTGCATTTTTGAGTAAAATAATGTGGCATAATTAAAATTCAGAGTTGATTTATTAAAAGTCAGCAGAAGGAGAAAAGTTTGTCATGAATTAACTCAGTGCTAACAAGCTGTTCAGCTTAATCGGCATTCTAGTTAGCAGCTCGTTGTACGTAGTGTGCAAACTGTGGCTAACTTTTTTTTCTTTTGGCATATGAATGTCATTTGTGTGTAGGTGAACTGCCATCTACAATAGAATTTCCTTAAATAAGGAATTATATCTGTGCCAATATAGAAAAGAAGCTTATGCCGATGATTGTAGCTTCGAGATATCCCCAGTTTTGTTAAAAATTTATTTGAGAAGTTATTGGCCTTAAGTCTGTTTATTATCGTATAAGTAAAATTTCAATAGTGGCTAAAAGTAAATGTAAAATTTTTTTTTTCTGGTTAATATAAAAGAAATGTACACCTTTTCTATTTGTAATAACTCAATTCTGTCTTATATCGACTTAAGATTCTCTTCCATGTGACAACAGACATACCGTCGTGCCGAAGTTATCTTGCCGCTTATCATAAACAATATTTTGGGAAATCGAATCTAAAGATTCAAAATTTCATTCGCAAAAATGCACGTCAAAAAGTCGTCCAATATTTTTGTCAGATATTGTGTTTGAAGTTTTTTTTATTGATTTTTGTAAAATTTTTTTTAATTTTTGTCGTTTACGCCACTTTTTGCGAAATATGGTTAAATATGACAATACATAATTTGTTTTTAAATTAACAATAGTATTTTCCTCTTTTCCAAGAGCAACATGCTATGGTTGGAAAACAACCATGCTTTTATAACTGTTAAACATATTTTAGTTATGTTTGACCATAACATGTTCGGAGGCAACCATAATAGGGTTGTGGCTTCTTGATGGAGGACTAATTTAACAATGATATACTAAACATAATATGTTTACAATTTTCTTTTAAAATAGTTTTGTTGAAGGTATATTTAAACATGTTTTTTTCCCTGGGTGTGGGTCAAAATTCTTTCCGGAATAGGGTCTTTTTGAAAATAAACAATCTTTTTATGTTGGTTTTAAGATTTAATTAGGCCAAACTTACTTTATTGCTATCAAAATCATTTATTCGAATCGGACCCTATTTGACCACATCTCCCATACGAATACTTCTCCCGATAGCTTTTAATGCCATAACTTCCTTCTTATAAATATTTGTATTTACACAAAAAATAATAATAAAATAAAAATTGGCGACATTAACCTATTACGATAGCTACTATGTATGTCATGACAAAATGTTGTACTGGTGGGTTGCAAACCTCTTAAATCACTAAAAGGCAGACAAATTTCATAAAGATGCAGATATCTTAATAAAATTCGGCACAAAGAACTTTCACATGAATCTTAAGGCCCAACCATAATATGCATAGCCTTGCTTAACCTGCTGTCAGAAATTAACTAAAAGTCTCTCAAATGTATTTAAAAAACAAAAACCAAATAAAAAAACATTTGATTCCGAACGGAATGTGCGATTAAATTCGCACTTTACTTAAGCAAATGACAGTTTCATTAAACTTGGCAAAAAGTTTTCTTAGGTTCAATATGTTTTGTCTAATAAATTAAACATGTATTCGCACATTTGCTTAAGCCATCTTAAGCTCATTATGGTTGGGCCTTTAACCTCCTAACGAAATAATGTGATGTTGGGCGTAATAAGATAGTTTATAGGCACAAGCACTGTGCCGAAAAGAAGTTTGTATGTGGGCCATGTGAAATTATGGACCGATCTTCGCTATTTTCAAGTAGGCTTTGTCCTTATGAATTGAATCTTATGTAAAAAAAATTCACCGATTTACCTTAAAGATTGCGACCTGTACTTTAAGCACAAAGTAACATGGACAGACAACCAGCTGGATGGAGGGACATAGTAAATCGACTCAGAAAATAATTAACTGGCGAAATATTAAATAATATTTTATTATATAAAAAATATAAATTAAATTGATTGATACTTCATAAAAACTTTAAAATTTTATGAATAAATATTTTCTAAAAAAATTGTATGGCTTGCGATTTTTAAAAAAAAATGAATTTAGCTAGTCTTAATTTTCTTCACACACACATTTGATATACATATAACTCTTATAATACAAAAACTATGCCATGGCACATAAGAACAATAGTGATATACGATATTATTTTAAATCCTTTTCCACTTCCTGCTCGTACTCGGTATCCGTCTCTGATCCTGATAAATTTTTAATGACATTATGAAGCAGGTTGTTAGTTATTGCTTATAAAAATGTCGAAAAATTGTTGTGTTCTGGCTGGCCCACCCTATTGTTGCTGTCCTCCAAACCCAACTTGAAATTGGTTTCCCAGATTCGAGGCTAATTGTTGAAATCCTTGAAGAAAACCGGGAAGTGAAGGTGATGGAGTGGGTACAGCTTCATTACTGGTTGACTGAGTTTGGCCATTAATTTGATTGAAAAATTGTCCGAAAGGTGAATTTTGTTTCAATTGTTGCACAACATTTTGTTGTGTATTTTGAGAAGCGGCAGTCTCACTAGCAGCATCTTTAGGTTGCTCCGTATTGTCATTAGAGTTATTATTAGCTTCAACTATGACTAAAACTGGATGCTGTTTTTTTATTTTATTTTCCAAAGGTTTATCAACTTCTTCAACAGCATCCGTAATTCTTTTTTCGTTATTTTCAGGTTGTATCGCAGTCACTTTTTCAACATTTTCTGATACTGAGGTTCCTAATTTCTTTTCTCCCTCTAAGGTTTGAATAATTTCTTTATCTTGTTCTTTTTTAATAGGCCCTTTAATGCCTTCTTGTTCAATGGTTTCATCTATGCGACGCAGATCCTTAGTCACAGCTTCTACAGCCTCCAATTTCTGTTCCTCCCCCTCAATCGATGCAATATTTTCAACAATTATTTTAGCTTCTAAATTCCTGGCTGAAGGAACTGTTTCGTGTTCTTTTAATTCTGCAGCACCCTCCTTAATTTCCTTGCCATCTTGTATGTTGGTCACAGGAATAAATATATATTTAGTATTTCGGCTCTGCACAACGGCAGCGTCATACGAAGAGACCCCCAAAAGAAATCCTATAAATGCGAAGTAGAAGTTCATTGCTGCTGCTACTGTTTGAATTTATTTAAATTCGTTGAAAATTCAATAGTTATGCTCGAGTCAGCTTTAATCAAATTAGGTTTAATATTTTTTTTTCGCTCAAATCGCGTTCGTCCGACCACTGTTAACACTTGAAATTCACTTTACAAACTGTTGGAAATTTCTTTGGCAGAAGCGCATTTATACTCGGCTTTGTAAAAACATCCATGTTGTTGCATTGAATCAGAGTTTGTTGTCTTTGTACCACCATCAACACCGCCTTAGTTTAACATCGTTTACACTTGGCTTTGAATTGGCTTTTCTTTAAACTCTTTTACTCTTAAGTAAAATATTTTTGTATTATAGTTGATATTTTTTGTATTGTTGGGAATGGACGTAAAAAAGTATTTTTTTTGTCTGCAGATCAGGGATGATAATTGAGAAAACCAAAATCGTACCAACGATCTTTTAAAATCGTACTTTTTCGGCCCCAATTGTACTAAATTAGCATTTTATAAATTATTTTTTATTATATTTTTAAAAACAAAAATTTAATACAACAAAATGAAAATTTAATTCAGCGCTTGTAATATCTCCTTCAAAATTATTCGGAGTAAAATAATAATGGAGTGGTCTCCCACTGTTCCAAAATTCTGTTGATTACTTCTTGACGTTACAACCATCTTGTTGACAAATACTTGGAAATATTATAAGTTCGTTCCAAAATAATCTTGAATTGAGAGGAATTCGTCTCTTCTACAATGTAGAACTTTTGCAGAAGTGGTTTCCTATATCTTTTAAAAATTTGTCAATACCATCAGAAAATGCACGCTTATATGCTGCCGCTGATACTAAATTTAGAATGTGGCATAAGCAATCTTTCAATGAACAAATGAATAAAAATTTATTTACAATAGCGGAGTTCAGTGTTTCGTGCAAATGGTCTTGCAAAAGTACAAATGCATAATATCACAGCTGTTTTGGTAAATCCAACAACAAAAAGTAGAGCTTCCCTAATATTTCATAAAAAAGCCACGACATTTTGCATTTTCGCAAGATTTTTTGCACCAAACAATTGGACAGTAAATACGAGTTGCCATTTTATATCAGTTATAAATATATAGGTTTGAAAAATTTGGAAATAGTACCAAATCAGTCACGGGGGTACCAGCGTACTTTTTAGTTTCGAATTGTACCAAAAAAAGTACAATTGTACCAACTTTATCAACCCTGCTGCAGATGCTTTTGAAAACAGTTAGGTATTCCTAAATGTTCTGTTGATTGAAACTATAATAATTGATTTAAAAAATAATGGGAATTTTTTAGAAATTGTTAAAAAATTTAGCCGACTTCGCCAGCTTTATATCGAGATTTTGGTTTTCTCTTACAAACTGTCTATAAAATGTGCTTCATATTTCAATATTGAATGTTTATTAAAAATTTTTAATTTGTTATTGAAAAGTCGACAAAACCATTGCACAGCTGCTGATGTGGTTAGCTACAAGTGCAAAAATTATGAGAACTTTTGAAATATGTAAATGTATGTATGTAAAAGATATTTTTTAAATAACTTAAGTCCGCAGTTGTACTTTTTATCAACAGCAAAAATTATGGGCATTTATGTAATTTTTGTATTATATACATAGATTACAACAATAAAAATTATAGAAAAAGTATATTTCAGCTACGGCTTACCCACATTCGTTCGAGATCGATCAGTTTTATACCATACTAGCTTAACCCGGTGTGCTTCGCTACCCCCATCGTTATAAAATAAAACTGAAAGTATTTACAATATATATGAACAAAAATTTATTTATTAAATTATTAGCTGCTTCGTAGTTAGACAATTCCGTGGCATTCAGTAGTTTCGTGTTATGGGGGTATTGCTCTCCCTCCGTCAACCCCGCCCATTTTTCTTTTAAAATCATAGTTCTTCAGTTACGCGATAATTAATATTTGCATCTTATGGGAGGTATTGCTCCCCCTGCGCCTACCCGCTTTATTTTTATTTTCAAAAGTGTAGTATACCAATTGAATGACTTGTACAAAGTTTGAATATTCTCACTATAACAGTTTTTAAGATATGCGATAATAAACATTGGCGTCCTATGGGGTACCACTTCCCCCGCTGCTATTTTATTTCAATTTTGGGGCTCAGAAGATTCAACTATGTACCAAAACAGTTAATTTTAAATAAAATTGAAATGATATAAATAAACGTCAAACAAATTAAGAATATTAAGAAGAATATACACGAAGAAATGGCAAAAACAATGAAAAAAGCACGTTTTGAAATGAAAAAAAGTACGTTTTGTTATGCACCAATTTTTTTAGAACCCAATTTCTTGGTAAAAAAAAAAAAAATATGCTAACTAGATTTTTTCTTAAAGATTTCAACCCAAATATTATAAAAATATCAAAAAACCAATTTGTCAAAAAATGCGAAAAAGTACGTTTTGTTCTGCGGCCCCTCATATAGAAATATATAAACCAAGTCGAATTTATATATACGGTGGCAGCAATACTACAACAAAACAAAAATCACGGAATCAACAGATGCAGATGCCTGTTGTTTTTTGTATTGTTTTAGAGGTAAGCAGACATATTGTCCCTAAGTACTAAATGAAGAATGGCCCCAAAACTAAACATGAAACCTATCCACACTCAATTTTGAGGCAATTTTTATTGGTTTTTTTTTGTTTGTTTTTGCATTTTGAGTGAAATGAATATTTAGTGAAAATTTGATAAATAAAAAATGACTACAAAAATTCAATGTAAAAATTTGGGATGATTTTTCATTTTAGCAAATGTCTAATATTGACCAAATTCACGATCAAAATAGAAGTAAATTTTGCCCTAGTTTGAAAGAAGTAGTGCCCCGTTAAGCAAGCTAGTAGGGGGCCAGTCTATCAGACCTGGGGTTGCGGGTTCGATGCCCGCCAGAGACTCTGGTTTCTTTCCTGCAGACAAGCGTACAGCTTCGCGGGGATTAGCCTAGAGCATTAAAAAAAAATTAATTGATATAAAAATGCTATTCCTAAAGTACAACCATTTTTTTAATTAGGGCCATTTAAAGATATTGTTCATTTGTAACCAAGCTGTTTGTTTCAAATTGTAAATTGTAGCTTTGGTGTTATCTAGATTTACAGAAATCTAGTTTTATCCACGCCTATCTCCAATCGCGCAAATTGCTTACAGATGCTGTCTGCATATTGATAACCATTCTAATTGTGACAAATTTTCACTTACCGTTTTTCAAATATACGGGATTATATTTTTTGCCACATTGATCACCAAGCTATTTGTAGCAACTTTGGAAACTTTAGCTATTACTGTTATCTAGATATACAAAAATCTCGTTTGCCTTCTTATGCAAGGTATCCATTTATCTACTCCCACATTCTTTCTAACAGATGTTGCGTATCGATAGCCCAGCTATGTGTACTGTATATGGACAAAATTTCTTTAACCGCTCTTAAGATATAAATAAATCTATCTTATGCCACGCACACATCTTCAACCCCGCTCAAATATTGTCGGATGCTGTGTGTTGCCTAACAAGGTGCTTTTACCCATTCTGAAGCCTTTGGCTATTGCCGTTCTCCAGATATAAACATATCTACTCCCTTTAGATGGGAGGTGTTACTCTTCCTTTTTCAATCACGCCCACACTTTTTCGGATGCTGTGTATTGATAACTAAAATGTTTTTACCCAATTTGAAAACCCAGATATACAGAAATCTATAATGTCTTTGTAAGGGAGATGCCACGTCCACTTCTCCAATCCCGTCCATTTCTTTGAAGAGGTTGTGTATTAATAATCAAGCTATGTGTACCAAATTTGGACAATTTTTCCCTTACCGTTCTCTAGATATAAATTAATCTAATTTGTGCCCCACCCACTTCTCCAATCGCGCCCATATTTTGTCGGAGGTTGTGTATTGATAACCAAAATGCTTGTTCTTAATTTGGCTTTTGTCGTTCCCCAGATACATAAATCCATTATGACTTTGTATGGGAGATGCCAAGCCCATTCAAATCCCGCCATTTTTTCAGATAGGTTGTGTTATGATAACCCAATTATGTTTACAAAATTTGAACAATTTTTTCTCCTACCGTTCTTTAAATATAAACTTATCTATTTTGTGCCACGCCCACTTACACAATCCCGCCTAAATTTTGCAAATCTGTATTGGTAACCAAGATGCTTGTACGAAATTTGGAAACTTTAGACCTTTCTGTTCTCCAGATATACAAGAATGTATATTGTCTTTGTTAGGGGAGGTGCCACTCCCACTTTAAATTTTACAAAATTATATAGCCTATAGATCCTTCCAGACCATCAGTAATATACTGAGTTAGAGGGGTCAAAGTTTGACATTTTGGACATACAGGTGTTCTTTCTCATCCATGTAACTTATAACCTATTGGTGTTAGCAAAATTTGTCCCCAGTAGCTTATGCCATGTTCGCACGGTGCTTTGGATTACTTCGCTCTCTGTTTTAATTACTTATTTGAATTACCATGTTCGCACGGCATTTTCCTAATCGGTTTTAACAGTTTATATGCTTCTTCTTTTTTTTGTTAATTGTGTTTATTGCTAAATTTAATTGTTTGTTTGCGGTTACTTGTATTACGAATGGAAAGAAAAAGTAAGTAAAACATATTATTTAAAAGAAATACATACAAATAAAATATTTATTTTCTTTTTTGGATTCCATTAAATTTTATATTATAAAATTACTTCCTTTACATTTGTTTACTTTCTTTATGTTATATTTTGTTTGTGTTTTAGTGCTTTGACAGCTATTGATGGAAAAAAACCGATAAAAGTTAGAGATCACATTGATTTTAAAGTAATCCACAGGGTAATAAAAATTGAATTACGTACAAATGAGATAATCCGCTCTCAAAATTTTGTATGACGAATTATGTAATTTGGATCATAATTAGGCTGTGGATTACGAATGAGAGATTGAATTACGAAAAAACGCTGTCGTGCGAACATGGTATTAGATAGCTATTTGATCAATCTCAAAAGAAAGCTTATGTGTTTTCCTTTAAGGCAGTATTGGTCGCTGTTTGAGCCGCAAGTGGCTTATGTATAAAAAAAATATCGTAAGCAATACAATTTTTTTAGAATATATTTATACATAAAATTTTTAAGTTTTAATGAAGTATCAATCAATTTAATTTATATTTTTTTATTTAATAATATATTATTTAATATTTCGCCAGTTAATTATTTTTAAAATATATGAATTTAAAAAAAATGTATCTTAGAGTGTGATGTTTATGTTGAGTTTGTAAGGGATAAGGCCACTGTAATTTTTGTATGGGGTATTCCCGGTTTGGAGGACTATTTTCTGCTGACAATAAGCGCTTTTTTCAACATGCAAACAAAGCACTCCAAAAGATGATTTTGTTTTTTTGTGATTTTGTCGGACTTCTATTTATTAAATTAGTGCTGGTATTTACTGCTTCGCTCCACAATGATTTTGGTACCCCAGCTTCAATCATTATTGCACGAACCTTTTCGATTAAAGTACGATTAAACCTCTCTGCTACACTATTTTGCTGAGGAGTATAAGCCAGGGCTGTGGAGTCGTCCGAAAAAAGTACTAACTCCGACTCCAAATGCTGAAATTTTTTAAGTGCGACTCCGACTCCTTCTCCGACTCCTACTCCGACTCCTACTCCGACTCCGGCTCCTACTTCGACTCCTACTATAATCTTGATGCTAAATGTATATGAGACTCAGTGATGTTAACTTTTATTTTTTCACTACCGTACGGCCTTCTAAAAATTAGAGTTTTTGAGAAGCAATTACCGTACGCAAACATTAATGTGCTGCTTCCAAATGACAGGCGATTGATTATGTAGCAAAATTTATCAGGGGTGTGCTGGAAATCGCAAACGCAAATCGCAAGAATTTGGAAGTTGTTTTTAATAAACTTTAAACCTAATTCTTATAGTTTTTGGTTTAAAATCCTGTTAAATAGGAAAATATTTGTTAAATATTTGTCATAAAATTCTTTTATTACAAAAATCTTATTTAAAAACGACTTTTAAAATTCTTGCGTTTTACGTTTGCGATTTCCAGCACACCCCTGTATACTCCGACTCCGGCACAAAAACATCAACTCCGACTCCGACTCCACAGCCCTGGTATAAGCCATAACTTTTGCGACTTGTGCATGCCGAGTTTTAAGAGCAACGGTTGATTAGTTAAGAAGATATAGGTAAGGGGAGCAATTATCCCTCTGCCCTATTTCACGCCCTAAATAATTAAAATTAAAGGCTATAGTTTCTTGCAGATGTTATACTATTTGCTTGGCAAATTTGAAGAAAATCGGTTGATTAGCTAGGAAGATATTGGAAGGGGGAACTTTTACCCGTTTTGCCATATTTTTCTCCCTCTAGCGATATGAAATATACATTAAGATCTATTCCGAATGTTATTGTACACATAAGACATTATGATACATGGTTTGTTATTTTTTCAAGCGACAATAAAAAATTATAATATGGAAAATGAAAGGCATTTTGTTGATATTTGTATGGGAAAAATATATAGGAAAATCTTAATGCCATATCTCCGGAAACACTGGGCCGATTTCGTGCACGTAAACCATCTATAGACTATCCCCAAAGTGCCCTTAAAATTTGGTTTAAATCGGTCGACCCGTTTTCGCAATTAGTGGTGACATCAAAGTGTACACTTATTTTTATATATACAAATTAAAAAAAATTGTTAAGTGCGACAAACAAAAAAACGGTTCAAAATTTCTTCTTAACTTATTACGATTAACATGATAATAATATGACTACATCGTATCTTATTATGATTACCAGGATAATAATATGATTAAGGGAAAATATTATGGTGTTATATTACGAATATATTTGGTCATAATATGATTCAATAATGAAACTGTGCTAGAAATTGTGGTGTTAGGCGTTTTTTTAGGTTACCGTTATTTCGAAAATGGAGGAGGTTGCACAACATATG
Source organism: Pollenia labialis (assembly GCA_949318255.1). Taxonomy (NCBI): domain Eukaryota; kingdom Metazoa; phylum Arthropoda; class Insecta; order Diptera; family Polleniidae; genus Pollenia; species Pollenia labialis. The sequence continues at coordinate 139,955,151 of OX439140.1, read as the reverse complement.
TTTGCATAACTCAAAAACGCCTCAGCTTATTGAAAAAATTATAAAAACCAAAATTCCGCAATAAAATTTCCTTTAAGAAAAGTAAGTTATGAGCAGTCGTTTTAGAAACATAATTTTTTTTTTTTTTTTTTTTTAAAATAATTTTTTTATCATAATTTCGAAATTTTTGTTTTCTTAAAAATTCATAAAAAATGCAGCTAGATTTCACAATGATTTTATTCACAAAAGCCGAAAAATTTTAATTAATTTAAGAATTTTATAAAACGCAATATTTGTAGTAGAAGTACAGATGAGGGGCAAGTATGTTTTAAGAAAATGTTAAGAACAAAAAACTACATTTTATTTCAAACTTGTACTTTTTTAGAAAAAAGAAGAAAAACCACTAAATTTAAATATTTTTATATGAAACTCGTTTTTAGTTTTTCTATGACAAAGTTTTGTAAAAATAAAGTTTTATCTTAAAACGATGCTACCAATAAACTGAATATTGCTTTAAAAAAAAATTCGGTGTTATAAAATTCTTTTATTATTATCTTATTTTCATCTTGTTGAATTAATATGCACATATTTTACCCTTTTCTGTTTTTATTGTTTATTTAAATTTTGTGTTTAAGGCTAATTAGCCGAAGAAAGTATTTTACTTTTCAAGTTTTTCTTGTTTTAATTATAGAAATGATCAAATTATATTGTTGTCGTTGTTGTTGTTTAAGTAAGTCAGTGTGAAAATTGTTTAATTAAAAAAACGAGAATTGTTTTAAAAATCTTTTCATTTAAAGAAAAAAGTAAATTTTAAAGGAAATTTATCTTTTTTTTAAATTCCTTTCTAAAAATGTCGCCTTTGATAAAAAAAAAAACAATATCCCTTTAAAAAGGGTAAGTTTTGAGCACATAAGAAGCACATAAAAATAAAAAGAAGATAATTTTACCTAAAAGTATCTTTTTTGTTTACTTTTTTTCATAAAATTTACTTTTTTAATAAGGAAAAGTTTCTTAAAGAAAACATAGAGCAATTCCATATGAAAGCGATCACCTTTTGGACGACCCCTCTCCGATTTTAAAATAAATAGTCTCAAGGAAAGGTACTGAATCAGGCTTTAATTGAAAATTAAATTTTCCTAATTTTTCTTAGAAATTTACCTTTAAATTTTCCCATGAAAATTAAATTTTCCTATTTTCCACAGAAGCTCCAAAATTTTCCGGCTAATTTTTTTTTTTTGATTCCTTATAATTTTTGCTTTAAGAATCAGCAATAAAAAAATGGGCCCCGACTCCTTGTTTGGACAGGAGAAGAGCATTTAAGAGACCACCTTGTTAAAAATACATTTTAAAAATTATTTTACAGTTAAAAATACATTTATGAAGAAAAAATCTTTCTTATGAGGGGAAAAGAAATGGCCTTCTCTTTTCCCTTCTCTCCTAAATGCTCAAGACTTGACGAGTCAAACTTGACGTGTGTGAACCAGCACTTTCAAAAAAAGTTAGCTTCTATATTGTTCTTCTTGCTTCTTTTTTAAATTGACAACCAAATTTGACGTTTTATGTTAGCAATAATTGTCAACGATAATTGACTAACAATTATTGCAACATTAATTGCTGTCAAGAAATATGTACATTTAAGATAACATAATTTTGACATTTACTGCAATATTTACTGAAGACAGTAAATACAGCTTTAATAATCCCTAAGCGATAAACCCAAAATTAATTTGTGAAAATTTTAATAATTTTTTTGAAAATTTTACTTTTTTTTTTTTTTTTTTTTTATTTCAATATAATTACGACTGAGTAAAACTCATTTAGTAATATTACAATAGGAGGAAAAAATGTATATCAAACAGTTCTCAGAACTCATTCATGAGAATTTCACGTTAAGTAAAAATTTAAACGATTGGCAAAATATTTATAACGGTTATATTTTATTATTAAATAAAAACGACTAATTATCGATTTAAAAACTTTAAAACTTAGTGCAAAATTTTTTATATTTTTTATAAAATATTTTTTTGTCGCATGCGATGTTTAAAAAAAAATAATATAACTAGTCTTATTTATCTTCACGAACATTTATTAAATTACTCTCATATTATTAAAACTATACCAAGACACATAAGTGACATACAATATTATTTTAAATCATTTTCCACTTCCTGCTCGTTATCGGTTTCTGTCTCTGTCCCTATTGAATTTTTATTGACCCCAATCAATGCTTCAGGTTCTACAATATCCTCCTAATTATCATTGGCCTCACACGATATTTGATCTTGATAACTTTCGGCATTTTTTTGGTTAGTTGCCAACGGGGCGTTGAGGTTCATTATTAACTCAGAAGATATTGAGTGAACTTAAAAAATAGACGCTGTTGTGTTGGAACAGGTTATTGGTTATTGGCTATAAAATTGCTGAAAAATTGTTGAGGTCTGCCTGGTCTGACTGTAATGGCATCATTTGATTCCTGCTCTTGTAGGTTCGCGGCAAGCTGTTGAAAAAAGCCTGGACGTGAAGGTACTGGATCTGGTAAAGTTTCATCATTGTTTGCCTGATCGGCTGCTTGTGCATATAATTGATTGATAAATATTCCCAAAGGTGAGTTTTGTAATAATTGTTGCATAACATTTTGTTGGTTAGTAGCCTGACGTACTGCACCTTCAGGTTCCTCTGCGTTATCATCAAATTGATTATTAGCATCTAATATGACTAAAACTTGATGCTGTGTTTTAAGTTTATTTTTCAAAGCTTCATCGAATTCGGTAACAACATCCGCAACTCTTTTTTTGTTACTCTCAGGTTGTATCACAGCCTCACTTTCAGAATTTTCTGATACTGATGTTTCTGATGTTTCTGATATCTTTTCGCCTTCTAAGGTTTGAATAATTTTCTTCTCTTGATCTTTTCTAACGGCTCCTTTAATGCCTTCTTGTTGCACAATGGCTTCATCTACGTGTCGCTGAGACTCTATCACAGCTGCTACAGCCTCCAATTTATGTTTCTTACTCACCGCTGATGCAATATCTTCAGCAATCATTTTAGTTTCTAAATTTCGGATGGGGTGAACTGTTTCGTTTTCTTTTAAATCTTTAGCAGATTCTTTAATGGCCAGAGGAATAACTATATCTTTGCTATTGTGATAAGTACGACTCTGCACAACGGCGACATCACACAGAAAGGCCACCAAAAGAAATCCTTCTAAAGCGAAGTAAAAATTCATTGCTATTGTTTGAATTTAATTAAGTTCCTTAATTAACCACTATTTAGACTTGAGTCAGCTTTAATCCAATCAAGTTAAATTAATTAATTTATTTTTTTTTTGTGCGTGCTTGCGTTCTTCCGATTGTTGTCAGCAATTCAAATTCTCTTTACAGACTGTTTGAAATTTCTTTGGCAGAAGCGGATTTATACTCGGCTTTGTAGCAACTTGCATGTTGTTGTATTGTATTAGAGTTTGTTGTCTTTGGTGTAGTGAAACCCCAACCTACGTCTCTTATGTACTCGTTTGTCTCTCTTGTTATGGTTTTTACCTGTAATTCATAGAAAGTATCTTAAAAAAAACAAATGTTTTATTCTGTAAAAGAAAAAAATACTACTCTGAGTGTCAGAGCTACTTAAATAAAAGTGGCAAACGTTTTTTTATGCCAAATGTTTTTCTTTTGATACAATTTATAAGAACAAACCTTTGCAACGCAAATCCAACACTAAACAGCTGGAAAAGCTTGTTTTACAGGTCTTTTGTTTTATTGTAAGCTAGCGGACCCGGCGAACTTCGCCTCGACCCAATTTTAAATGCCAAAATGACACCTGTCAGATTGCGCAAAGTCTACGTCAACGTATAACGCCATCTATCGGAGATTGGCTGAGAACTTTTTATTTTTTCATTTGGAAAGCCATTACGGAAGAATTTAACACAAAATTTCGAACAAACATATCAATTTTCAATTTTTCCAATTTTCCGACTTTTGCGGAGAGATTTTTCCAATTTTCCGCATTTTCTCCAATTTTAAATGATTTATATTAAGAACTTTCTATTGTTTGATTTCGAAAGCCATTAAGCAATTATTTCACACAAAATTTCATACAAAAACTCGATTTTCGCTCGATTTCCCGTAAAAACCTTCTCCTCGAAAATACGAACAACTGACAAAAAATGTTTAAAAATCGGCCCACCATTTCTCATTTTATGAATTACTATACATTTTTTACACCATTTTTATATTGGATTTTGCCACGCCCCTCCGCCCGCAGACCGAAAATCAAAAATCAGACTTCACTGTGTCACCCGCCTGAATATTCTGAAGCTTCCCTGAAAATTTCATCAAAATCGGCCCAGCCGTTTTGGAGTCCATACGTTACATACATACATACACACATCCTGTTTTATATATATAGATAGAAGATAGAAGATAGATAGAAGATGTATTGGAAATAAAATTTTCATGTGTTCTTATCGCATCATGGGGAAGGGTATATTAGATTCGGCATAGCTGAATTAAGCACTTCTACTTGTTTTTGTTTTTTTTTTTTTTTTTTTTTTTTTTTCGATTATATAACCTTTTCGACCCGGACGGTACATATGTGTACCACTGTTAGTTTAAACATCCCTAACAGCTTCAAATTTAGGCCCTAATTCCGTAAAACACAACGCAACGACACAGAATTACATTGAAAGCAAAAACAAATTCATAAATATTTTGTAATTTTGTTGTTGCCTCTAACAGAAATTCACATTGGTTTTTAAGATTTCATACGCCTCATTGCTTGTGGCGTTGAAAATCTTAAAACGGTAAATAAATTTCTGTACAAAGCAACTTTGTTTGTGCTTTCAATATAATACTTTGGCATGCGTTGTGTTTTACAAAATTAGGGCCTTAATATTGCTGGGTTGCGAAATAAACGTTATAGTCTTTAAGGTCTCCTGAGAACATTCTAATGCGTTCCATTATGTCTTTTGTTGTTTGCATTTACGGCACCGTTTTTTTTTTAAATTAAAATGCTACCAAAGTGAAGTGCACAGTATGGTCTTTGCATGATATTATGCGTTCATAACACTGTGTGTAATTTTTTAAGTCATGGCAAAATAACCATATACGGACAATAAATAACCAAAAAGGATAAAAATAAAAGACCCATGTCTCCCAGTTTTGCCGAAAGTCATGCACTTCTTTTTATGGGCCCTTAAAGATTTAGGGCCTCGGTGTCATTTTTGCAAAAAAGTAATTATTTTCTCAGGCTCATATCTTGCAAACCGTTCGGAATTTTGATTAACTTTGTCTCAGAGAGTTAATCATATGTACCATTCGTATGGTATGGTGGTACACACATAAACCAGTAGTCCGATGAGTCTGATATCTCGTTATTAAGAAAATTTGTTGTTTTTGTGGAAGATGAAGCTGATAGTGCTAGTGACTATTTGTCCCAATTAGGTATCTGGCTTCAGAGATAATGAAGATTTAGCAGACGACGGAAGCTAAGAAAAACCTATATCTGGTGATGTCCATAGCGGTAACAGAGATATAGCAAGTGACAAAGTACATAAGGTATACAAAGCTGGCCAGGAAGTACTTGTCTGTAATGGGTCAGCTAACAGTGAGCTAATTTTTACATCTGCACTTATTTGACACTATTATATCACTCCCAGCCGTTGGCACCGCTATAGCAAACTAAAGAATATGCCAAAAGGTACGTTCAGACTGATGAAATATTTGGAAGCAAACATCAAATATTTCATTAACGTAGTCTGAACACAAAATATTTTTGAGTTTCAAATAAAACAACAGCTGATTTTGAGCAAATAAAAGTATTTGCCGGCAAACAAATATTTGTCCAATGTGAACATAGTGTGAACACAAAAAATTAAATATTTTAGTAATTTTTGAGCAAACATTTATTTCATATTACAAAAAAATTGTAAGAGCAAACAACGGCAATTAATTGTAGCCACGTTTCCGATAGAATCAATTTTTCCTGTAAGTTTTTGGATTCTTTACAGTTTTAAAGATTTTTAATAATTATTAGACTTTGCTATCATGCCGCTTTTAGAACATTTTTGCAAATATCCGAAAATTTAGCAATTTTTATTGAAGTTTTACCATTCCGTAAACTTTTAGGGACATTTAATCAATTTTATGGCTTGTTTGAAACATTTAAAATTTTCGCTATTGTTTTAAAAAAAAAAATTTTTTTAACTAATTTCAAATTAATTTTAGGGGCTGTTTTTAAGTTTGCAATTGTTAGGGAATTTCAGCCATGCTCGCGAAGAAGCGATTGTTTTGTGTGAATCTTTACAGCTTTAACGATTCTTAATAAATAGTGCTGTCATAACGCTTTTAGCAAATTTTTGCGAATTTCCGTTATCAAATATTTGCAATTCCTTGTAGTTTTAGGCACTTTTAATAAATTTTACGGCTTGTTTGAAATATTAAAATTTTTCGCGAATGTTCGCGATTTTTGCAACTTTTTATACCCTTCACCACAGGTGGAAAAGGGTATATATAAGATTGTCATTCCATTTGTAATTTCCACAATAATGATCTTAGACCCTATAAAGTATATATTTTCTGGGTCCTTATGAGGAGAGAAGTTGATTTAACGATAAACAATAACAGTCAGTTTATCTCTCCTTACATTCCCCACTAAAATTGATTGGAATTCTTCCAACATTAATTGTAGTTGTAAGTAGGTTAACAAGAAACAAAATAAAAACAAAAACAACTCTCTTTGTTGTTTTGTTTAAACTTTGATATTGTTACAAATAGAACTGTCGCTGTAATTCTTATACGCTTAACAGTTTTAGTTGGTTTAATATCTTTAGTTTTTCGAAAATCTTTATGGATGAAGTTTCCTGATTATCTGGCCTAAGCAACCAGAGAAATGCGCATAGGAATAGCTTATCCCATCAACAATAATTTTCAGGGTTTTTATCGAATAATAAAAATTGGGAATAAGCACGAATAACAAAATCATTTAAACTGTTTTTTTTTTTAAGAAAATTTTACTTAATACAAAACAAACTAAGTTAAAATCAAGAAATTATTTTTATATTTTGGAGTTTCTTGTTATCAGAAACGAAATTGATTACTTTAAAATATAAACTTCTTTCCGTGTAAGGAATGGTTCTTAAGTTGACCACTGTGAACGGTAGTATTATTGTACAAATATTGTCACTTGTACATACACGCATGTAAAATGTAGCCCATAAGGGACTAGGACTATTCCAAAGGTAACCTCAATGTATGGGAAAAATATGGTATATTTAATATTACGATGTCCTAGGGCAGGGCCATATAACCCAGCTTTGCATTACAAAGGAGTAGCCTTAAAAACATAGCTAGGGAATTTCGATTACAATTAGAAATCATTACGATTAGAGAAATAAAATAATCTAATGATTAGAATTTAATTTTTATAAAAATTTCAGATTACTAATTGATTAGATTAGAAATAATCAAAAATATAATCACAATTAGTGAACATTAGCATTTCTAATCAAATCTAATCAAAACTAATCCAAAAAATAATTGATTAGATTTCTTGATTATTTTTGATTAGATTTGATTAGATTAACTATTTTTAACTATTTTTGTGAAAAGAAAATATTTTTTTATCACATTTGTTGGTATTTTTACATAATGTAACAGTTTTTGAATATTGCATAAAATTGCATACGGTGCACCCTGTTGTTGTGTTATTATTAATGTTAATTTTTTTATTCAAATTAAAGTGTTCAAAATAATTGGTAAGTAAAAATGCATGGATTTTTTTTCTTTTATTTATTGTTTTTTCGCCGTCGTGAAAATTTAAACAATATGCAAACTTTATATGTAAAACAAAAATTTCCAATTTATTTTCGATATTGTAGTTGTCGTAATGGATCCAATTGTTTTCGAAGACCAAGACTTCTCCGCAGACGATGATGTATGTGCCATAAGCAATCAGTTTTACGCTTATTAAATGACCCGGATCCCGGACCTGAAATTTGGACCAAATATAATGTTTTGAAGGAAGCATTCCTATCGTGTAACACCCCACTGACATCGTCAGCATCCGTTGAACGACTATTCTCATTTGCAGGCATCATCAATAGTCCAAGACGAAATTCATTGTCAGACTTTTCTTTTGAAAAGTTGGTAATAATGAAGTCTAATGTCGATTTTTTGTGAATTATAATATATATATAATATAATATATATATATATATATATATATGTACATATACATACCTATTTCCTTTTTTTTTACAGAGCTTACTGAATATGATTTTTTTTTTTTTTTTTGTTTGACTTTCTGTAAATTCGTTATTTATCTTTATGTATGTAAATATATATGTATGTCACAATATATAATGCAATTTTATGCAATATTCAAAACTGTTACATTATGTAAAAATACCAACAAATCTGATAAAAAATATTTTCTTTTCACAAAAATAGTTGATCTAATCAAATCTAATCAAAAATAATCAAGAAATCTAATCAATTATTTTTTGGATTAGTTTTGATTAGATTTGATTAGAAATGCTAATCGTCACTAATTGTGATTAGATTTCTGATTATTTCTAATCTAATCAATTAGTAATCGTCCAAAATGACTAACTAATCATTACAAATCAATTTTTCAGCACAATTAAAATTTCCAATCGAATTGGTAATCATTAGGATTTCTAATCATTATTCCCAAGCTATGCTTAAAACTACTCCATAGTGTACTCCAGAGGATTAGTTTCGAAATCGTTTAAAAACCAAAACATGTCGTTAAGAAACGAAGACATGTCGTTTCACTACAAACTCTTTTTTAGTAACGACATGGTCCATGCTTGCATTACATTGGACCAGTCCAGGAAGTAGTCCATTTGATCAAAATGGATCAAGAGTCCAATTTTATTTGCAGGGTTGTGGAATGAAGCGTCCACTAACACCAACTCAGTTTAACATCGTTTCACTTGACCATGAATTTTTCTCTATAATTACACTGCTCAGCAGCAAAATCCTCCGTTAAATAAAACTATATGGACTATATGGATTTTGATGCGCTGAACTCAAATCCGTTCTCGGTTTTTTTCCATCAGATCGAGATTTTGTTTAATGGGCGTTGCAAATTTGTTGCCCTTAATTAGTCAGGTACGGAGACATATTTCATCCTAACTCGAGAACCAGTCATTCGATTTTCAAAAGTATAACACCAGAAGATGTGTAACAAAATTGTATTTATTTTAGTCCAATTACACATTTTGCACTTTTTTCTGAGAGCTACTTATCTTAAAAATAAAAAAAGCCATAAACCATAAAAATCGGTTAAAAAATTTAGATTTTATTGTCAATTTACCGCAGGTACCCAATATTGACCAAATATGTGTAATGCAGCAAACAACGTCAGAGTGGGCGCACTAAAGCGCCTTGTAGCAGCAATGAATGGCAACTCTTTACTTCTATCTATTTTCGTACAACAAAATGAAATACAAGCAAAAAAGGTTGCCAGATTTGTAATTTTGTAGCAACGCCTCGCTTAAAGCACACACCCTGTCGTCACCCGTAGATGACTTCAAATTTTCATTCATTATTACAACTTGCCAATAGTTAAAAGTCGGATTTTGTTAGACCGATAAATAGCTTTGCATTATTACAACTTCCATTTTGTATTGCTGTTATTTTCAATAATAATAATATTTAATAGATGAAAACATAATAAATGAAGGTTTTATAATGCAAAGCTATTTATCGGTCCGACAAAATCCGACTTTTAACTATTGGCAAGTTGTAATAATGGCCCTAAGTATATTTTTATGACTTGTACCAAACGCCTTTTCGAAAAATTTAAAAATTGAAAGGCTCAAATTTAGGAAACCCTTTGGCAGATTTGCTCTACGAATAATCTAGTTTCATTTCGCATTGCAAGCACTATGGCTGGCGGAGCAGACCCGAAATTTGTTAATTGCCTGCAAGAGTATCCAATTATTTGATTTTTGTTGCTATTCGAGTAAGAAATTAATCGATTTTTGAATTTTAAATTTGCTCAATTAATCGAGTACCTGCAGTTTTTTGTTCAATTCTCTTAGCAATTTAATAAAAAACTGTTTTTAAAAAAATCGCGACTACAAGACTATATTTTTATTAAGTTTTTTCCTTCTCCTGTAAAGTAAGGAAAATATTAAAGTAACGATAATCTTCTTGTAAGTGCTGCATCGGTTTAAAATAGAAGATTCTTTTGTCGAAATCTTAAAAATCTTGTATTTAAATCGAATCTCGAAAATTATTTATATATTGATTTTAAGATTTGTTGGAAAGTATTTTTTGTGTGTTTAAAAACTTTTTTATAATACGTATGGAAATTGAAAAAAATCACTGAAAATTTTCAAAATATGCATTTTCAACAAAATATGCTAAAGCAAATCGATGCCAATTCAACACAAAAATTTATTAATTCGGATTAAATATAATTGGTCGACATCGTTCTTAGACTATCGACAAAAACATGCATTTACATGAAAATCGCATCCCTATTTATAACGTTAAGAATGTATTTTTAAAAACAAAAAAACAATCCATTTAAAGTATTAACTTTTGCAGTATCGATGTCATCGATATTAGCACGAAGCCAAAATTAATTTTTAGCGCTTCATATAATTGTAAAATTAGAATAACGTTCTAATGAAATCCACCTGGCTTGTGATGGAGGAAGAATTTTTTTTTTGTTTAATTTGCAATAATTTCTGTTTTTCAAAAAATTGATTGTTACGTTGTGGACTGTTCCCAATATAATTGTAAATATTTCTTGTAAGTGTTTCGAAACATGAAGGAAGTTTTAAGCACGCATATTGATGTCAGAAAATTTTCATAACACTTTTACTTTTATTTAAAAAATCGTCAATCGTCATTTTACTTTTATTTCTCAAAAAAATTTAGCAGCCCTGATTATAGTACATATTTTAATTAATGAGAATCGATTTTATCAAAATATTTTTTTTGTCTGCAGATGCTTTTGAAAATAGTTTATTTAGTCTTCTTAAATATTTTGTTGAAAAATGCCGTTGAACGAAACCTAAAATTATTGATAAAACAAATTAATAGGAATACTGAGAAATGTTAAATTATTGTGTGAAATTAATTGTTTTTTTTTTTTTTATTACAAATATTTATGCAACTCTTTGCGTGCATTCTTCTAAAATAAAAATTAAATGTTATAAAATGAACATTAAAACAAAAGACTTAAGAAACGAACTTATGAATAGTATTGTTAAAATTATATAAAATCGGGATTGTCGCTTTTGTCTTATATTTAAAAAAGATTTCTATTTTTAACTCTTCTGGATAATTCTGAGCTTGTCAATTTGATGAAACATAATAAGTTTTTCCTAAATCAATATTCTCACAAAATTCGGTAAATGACAGTTAAGTATGCATTTATATATTTATTCGATTAAATAGAAATCATGAACCGATTGTAACATATTCAAATTCTTGATCAAAATGACGTCTGAATCAGAAACTGGTGCTTGGTTGATTGGCTTACCAGATAATGGAGATGGGCCATTATTTTTTGATGTATTATTATCCTATTACGACTGCTAGAGTCAGTGCTGTCAGATTTTTTTGACCTATAAGGCCAAACCGGTTGTTTAAAATCGCCAAAAGTAAATGTTGTTCAGTTTTTGTAAAGACACTATTTGTATTGTAAAAAAATAAAATAAAATTTTGTTTACACGAAAAAAAAACTATCATAATATTACCGTCAAAAATCGCCAAAACTGAGAAAAGAAAATAAATCGCCAACATCATAAAAACCTTTAAAATATTAAATAAATCTTTCCTGTGTCAGCTTAGAATTTGGCAAAAGTTTCAAAACTGGAAATTAATTCAGCTAAAGTGACTTAACTTAAAATAATTCGGTAACTTGTGCAAACAATACATCATCGAAAATGACACAACTAATAATTGTTCATTGTGAAGTGTATAAACAATAAAAAAAAATTGTTTAGATCATAATCTGTATGGATTTTCTACAAAATGGTTGAAAGATTTGTTTTAGACTATTTTTTTTAAGTCAAAACCTGTTTTTTCGACTTCTGGAAAATTAAGGGCCTTATTCCGTAAAACACAACACAACGCCTAAAATTTCATTGAAAGCAAAAACAAAGTCAAAAATATTTTAAAGTTTTATTGTTGATTCCTACAGAAATTCATATTGAATTTTTAAATTTCAAACACTTAATATCTGTGGCATTTTGCCAAAACATCTTAAGTCAAAAAAAGATAGCAAAAAAGTTAAAAAAAAACTCGGTGAAAAAATCGTTTTTTTTTTAAAATAAAATTAACCAAAATTACGAAACCAAAAAAACGAAAACAAAACTGTTTTTTGAATGAAAATTCGTATGAATACCACCAACATTTTTCCAAATTTTTGACTTAAGAAGTTTTGGCTTTGAAAATGTTAAAACACAACAAGAATTTCTACAGAAAGCAACAACAAAATTATAAAATATTTTTGAATTGGTTTTGCTTTCAATGAAATTTTTGTGCGTTACGTTGCGTTCTACGAAATAAGACCCTAAGTTTTTTGAGTCACTTTAAACCGAAGTGTGCAATATCTCAGCTTTAGCCAGCTTATCCGTTTTTTAACTGCCGCCACTGCCGACAAATTGCCATCGGCTTGGTTCAAGGCATAGAATCATTTGCTGAGTCATTTGTGAACAGAACCTTTTAAATTGGTATGTATTAAACGTTTTGTTGCAACCTAAATCACGTTACTAAATTTAATTGGAATCGGTTTATTATTTCACCTCTTCACCCTTCAAATGCCCCCCGAAAATAAGCATTTGTATTAAAGTTTCGGATTTCCTTTGAGTAGCAATTATAGCCTACTCTCGAAAATTAGTCTGTAAATACACACAAGTGGATATGATTACCCAAGATTCGCCTTTTTTAATTTGTTTCAAAAGGGTTTGATTAATGATGATATTAATGGTCCACGGACATCTTGAAGTCCCTCGTTTAGAAACTTTTAATCTAAGAAGACTTTAAAACGCATTTTTATTTTGCTGGATGTTGGCTCTGGGTTTGTTATTATTTCTGCTTGAACATGGTTTGTTCAAGCATGACGAAGGTTTATTTTTCATGCTCAAGATTTTCGATCATGTGGATACTTAAACTCATTTATGAATTTTATTTTAAAATTTTACTTTTTTTAGAAAAGAGAAGAAAAACACTAAATTTAAATATTTTTATATGAAACTCGTTTTTGGTTTTTCGATGAACAAGTTTTGAAAAAATAAAATTTTATCTTTAAACGATGCTACCAATAAACTAAATATTGCTTTTGAAACAATAAAAAAAGGGTATACAAATTCAATAATAATTTTTTTATTATATTCAACATTTTTTTATTTTTTTGAATTTATTCTATTATTTTTTTTTATTTTCATTTTGTTGAATTAATATGCACGCACATATTTATACTCTTTTCTGTTTTTATCGTTTCGTTGATTTTGTTTTTGAGGTTAATAAGCCGTAGAAAGTATTTGACTTTTCAAGTTGTTCTTGTCTTAATTTTTGACGTGTTGTTGTTGTTGTGAAAATTGTTGAATTAGAAATTTAGAAACAAGAATAGTTTTAAACATTTTACATTTAAGGAAAATGTTACAGTTTTAAGAAAATTTACCTATTTTCAAATTCTTTGTTAACTTGGTACTTTTGCGATAAAAACCATTATGAGCATTAAAAAGTGCGATTTTTATCATAAAGTACCTTAATATGAAAAAAGAGCATCTTCCAAAGAGTACCTTTTCCGGAGACAGAGATTTTTAAGGACTTTAATTCTGTTTTTATAAAAAAAAAATTTACGATGTTTTAGCAAAAAAATACCTTTTTTATTGTCTTTTTTAAACAAAAATTTACAAGGACACTAATAGAAAAGACGTCATAATGCTAATGTGAGTATTTTGACATCAGTACCATGACAAATGTCTTCGTTTTTGACCCCATCACACTTTTCATCATTGTGATGTCAGCCTTAACATACATCACTTGGCCGAATTGGCATCAAAAATTTAAATTATGTCATCTATGGGATGACACTACGGCATCACAGAAATGAAGAATCGGGACCAGTTTAATAAAAAATCTCATCAGTACAACCACTCAGTAACATCCGAGAAAAGACTAATTAGATTCAATTAAAAGACGAACTGTCAAAGAAATAGGATTGACTTAAGTCAAAGTATGGGAATATTATGTATTTAATTACCCGTTAAACATGTTTGTTTCACTTTTTCTTTATTTCGCCCTTTGTCTTAAGAAGAACTCTCAGTTATAAGTACACTTATAAAATTATTACAGTAACTGATTGTGGGTTATTAAATTCGTTTTCCGTACTGTTAAAACTAAATAAAAATATAGGTTTTTTAGAAATAATTTTATTTTTCAACATTTGTGTTTGTTATTCAAAAAACAAACTACCAAAAAATGGTGTTTTTCCGTATTTATTTTGTTATGAAGTTTGATCTTTTTCGGTTAAAATAAACATATATTTTTAAAGTAAATCTATTCAATTTTACGGCATATGCTGTTTAATAAATAAAAAAATTAAAAATGAATGTAAAAATCATTTGTTTTAAATGAAATGTAAATGATCCATTTTTTAAGTTGTTTAAAATGAATTTTCGTTTCGAACTTAACTACATAATTTTTTGAGTGTTGTATTTTTTCCCGGGATTTCCCGTCCCGGGAATATTTACTTACTTTTTTATTAAATTTGTTATTTAAAAACATAATTTTTAGTTAAATACATGTGGGGTTTGTTTACATACGCAAAGCAATGTCGCATACACGCATGATATGTAACATTGTCTGGGTTCACACTATGAAAGTTTTCTTTCTGAAAGTCTGAGTTTATGGGTGAGAGAGGAGAAAAGAAAAGCATGTTCTCTTCCCCTCTCACCAATAAACTCAGACTTTCTTAAAGAAAACTTTCATAGTGTGATCCCAGACATTGATACATGTCAAAATTTTCGTGTGAAATAATTAATGTTGCTCAACATTTTTCACAAAACTAGCTTATTAAATTTTGCCGTTACCACCAATAACAGCAAATGTTAAAAAAATAATATTTAAGCAAAAACTGCGGAGAATGTTGCTAACGCAAATATTTTGTACACTATGCCATATCATAGGCAAGCAATCAAACCAATCCTACAACAAAAACAGTAGAGTCAAAGACATCAGCAGGAACATTCTAACAAATGTAGACCAAAAAAACAAATAAATGGAAGCAACACTTCAAAAGTATCAGTAGTGCGTTTAACGAAGATGCGGACAAAACCCTTAGCGATGACTTGCCGATTACGCATATGGAAATGATAAACGACAATCCTCCTACTACGGAAGTTATTGCAAATATTATTATAACCCCAAGACATCGCCAGGAGAAGACAGGCAGAGAACGCAATAACAGTTAAAATATAGAAAGACAACTGGGACGAACGACGAATTATTCGCAATGAATAGTCGACATCAGAAATAGAACATATTGGTGTATATGAAAACACACAAGCAATAGCATGATGCATACGGTATCAGGCGTCCTAAGGTGTAAAGTGTTTTGCCGTAGTGGTTTCTAATCATATGAAATTATTACAGACCAAATTTTACTGCAATACCACGGTTTTAGGCGTACTTAAGTTCTTTCCGAGAGAAGGTTTTATATGGTGCCTATGGCAAATTATGAATCGCTCTTTCAAAAAACAAATTTTGCAAAATTAAATGAGAATCGGTGTATTCTGCCAGCAATTGATAGCAGTTTTTTTTTTAATTATCAATTTTTAAGGAGGTTGTTCCACATTTGGTATGATAACTCTTTTCGTTCTTAACCATTGTGTTCGATTTTAATCGCAAGCTGCTAAAGAGAATTATAAAGAGTTTACTAACATTTTGGTTCTTTTCTGTTGTCTTTCAAAAATGAGTGTGTTTTCAACAGACAGACAGACAGACAGACAGACAGACAGACGGGCATGGCTAATCTACTTACTCAAGGCCCCAGAATAGATATGCTTTATAAAGTTTCAAACGGAAAGAAAAACTTAGTATGCCTTTATTCACCACTAGTGTTGGTGAATGCTATAAAAATAAAATTTTTTTATTTTGAAAAAACAGGTTTGTGATTAAGATAAACGAATTGACTTTGATTTAAGATTTAGCTAAGATGAATAATATTGGCTTGCAACCTGGCTGTCAAACTAATATTTTTTTTCTTTCAAACAAGGCCACCAGACTTTAATTTTCTCTTTATTAGTGTTGGGTGGTTACAGAAAAACAATAAAGATTTTTGAATTTTAAATAAAAGTTGCATGCTAGATTTTGTTGTTAAAAATCGGAAAATTTGTTTTCTATTAAAACTTATGGCGTTTTCTTTTCTGAGTAAAATTCTGCATTTATTCTGCCTTTTACATATTCTTATGCTCTTTTCTGAAATACATGTGTTACTTTAAAAGTGTAAAGCGTTCTTTTCTGATGATGTTCCCTTTAAAATTAAAAAAAAAAATGCTACATGTTCAACACTCATTTTAATTAAAGGGGCATGAGTGCAGCACTAGATCGAGGCGAATGCAATAAAAGGTGGTGGCAAGTTTCGAGTCGTAAACACTAACAATGCAATACAAAAAACATATGTTGGCTTTGGATTGCTGTAGTCTTGCCACCACCTGTAATTGAATTTTCCTTGCGCTAATTGTACTTTATTGTTTAATGCCGAAATTTGTGTTGTAAAAATTAGGGGAACATTTAAAAATGTCAAGTCACATGTAACACTTATGCAACTCTTTTTTAGAAAAGAAAACGCCATTAAATTCTTTATAGCTTTTTGCTCGAAATATAAAAAGTTAAACTATTTTTCCCCTATATACCATTTTTTACACTAATATTATTGAATGTCTTACAACTAGATCAAAGTCGGGATTTTCTAAATAAAAACAAAAAATTATATACTGTAGAATTCTGTTAATAACTTGACCCCAACGCTATATACCATTAATAAAAAAAATTTTATTATCTCGACAACTGTGCCAACTATCGGGAGTTCCAACGCATGTACTCGTTTGAAAATTTGGTTGAGTGGTTCTCGAGTTATAAAATGACAAACATAGGACAACTTCTTTTTATAAACATATACATATAGAAGATACGAATTTTGTCAAAGCTCGTTAGCAAACAACAAACATTAAAGTAGCACTTTACATTATTTGGTAAGGCCGACGGTTGTATTTTCGCCGTCGTCGTTGAAAATTTTAAATTTTGGTCGCCGTCAACGATATGTGTAACTGTCGTTCTCTACGTCTGCAATGTCACATCGGCTTCAAGTGCAATGTTATGACATTTATATACTTTCGAGAAACGGTGGAATATTTTGTTTCACAATTTTTCGATGCGAGAAGTTCTCACTTAAGTTACAGAACATGGGTACGGAACATTAAATTCCGTTCGATTTTTTTTAACACCACAAACTTTATTGTGTATTCAGCTCATTAATGTTCGTTTGTTTCTGTTGTGCATAGCGCCTTTTTGCCTGGTTAACCTTTTTTCCAAAAACAAAATACATATACGAAAAAAAACAAAAAGCCAACATAAAAATTTTACACAAACAAAACATCTACACACAAACTGTCCGTGGTGCGGTCGTTTCCCAGCAAATAAAATTGGACCACCTGACCCATTTTGATAAAATGGACTACTCCATGGACTGGTCCGATGTAATGCAAGCATGGACCATGTCATTGTTAAAAAGTGTTTGTAGTGAGACGACATGTCTTCGTTTTTTAACGACGTGCTTTCGTTTTTAAACGACTTCAAAACTAATCCTCTTGAGTATACCATGGAGTAGTTTTAAAACTACTCCCTAGTGGTCCAAAGGTGGGTTATATACCATGGAGTAGTTTTAAAACTACTCCTTAGTGGTCCAAAGGTGGGTTATATGATCCTCCCCTAGGACATCGTAATGTTAAATAGACCAGGTTTTTTCCATACGTTTGGGTTACTTTTGGACTAGTCCTGGTCCTTTGTGGACTACTCTTTACACGCGTGTTTGGACTGGTCCTATTATTTGCAGGGTTCTAAAATTTTTTGTTTGTTAATTTCTTTATAAATGTAAAGCAAGTTAGAGTGCTATATTCGGCTGTACCGACTCTTTGATACCCTCCACCGACAGTTCGGATATATCAGGAGGGATATCTATATGATATCTATTTATTGCTAGTTTTAATTTATAAAAACAGACGTCAGCATTAAAATTGGTTGCGGTTTAGACCTATATTTAATTATTGACCGAAAGTTTTATACTATTTATAGCAATTTTAACTAGCTTGAGCCGAACTAAAATGATTTCCAAGTGGGGAATTTATATTGGAGCCATGGTAAGTTATGAACCCAAATTCTGCAGATTGATATCGGTTATTAAAAAACATAAGTCCGTCTGCCTTTCACTTGCCACATTGTAAAAGCGGACTTATGGTACCCACAGACGAGGCAAAATTAGTCAAAACCTGTGTTACAAAGTTTGTTTCTTTTTTACCACAGACGATGACACTAAAAGCAAAACACAATATTGTGTTTTTTTAGAAGTACTTTGTTCTTAACTTAACAAATATATGCGAAAGAAATTTTTCATATCCTGCTTTTTTTGGTTTTATTTTTATATCTTTCAAATTTAACGCCTAATAATTCTGTAAATGTAATTGCAAATTTTGATTAAATTAATTAAGAGCTTTAGCTGATGTCGAGCAACTGCAGTCATTAAAAACGGAACACATGTATAGTTTTTAGTCGGCAATAGATAATTTACATATGTTTTCTGACATTTCTAGAGTCGATGCTGGAATTTCATCCGTTCCACATTCTTCTGCAAAATAAGTGCCTGATTTTGACCTCCTGCATATATTTATAAGACTTATGCACCTTATTTTATTCCTACATAAAAAAATAAAAAATGGTACCTTGTAGGTCCAAAAAGTAGAATATTTTTTGGAAGTTGGTCCAAAATTTAAAACCCCATTTAACATCTCTGATATGTACGCAGTAACTGCATTATCATATGTGATTGCACTGTCTTACCAAAGGGTGTGTGAATTGGATTTACACACTGCCTTAAACTTTATCTAGCAAAAAGATATGTATTGGCAGTGTTGAAAAATTCAGTACATTAGTACTTTTTTCAGTACTTTTTCTTATTAATTATACCGCAGTACCCCCGCGTTGTTTTTAGTACGTTTTTATCCATGGCACATTTGAACTTTTAACTGTGATATGATCATTACGATAGAAACCTTTGGTAATCATGTGTTTGTTCCAAAATTGTAATTGTATTGGAAACTGGAACTTTAATTAAAAGTTAGTTTTAACTGAACTTGGTGAAATTGGCCGTTAAAGGTAAATGGTTTTTATTTAAATTTTCCACTAACATTTTATCAAATGCATTACTTTTTATATATTTTCTTGTAACTTGTAATAACAAATATTTCATTGTTTTTTGTGGAACTCGATTTGACATATTTATACACACAAAAAAAAATACCAATGTAAAATTAACATGGAAAAATTTTGATTGAGAATCATGTTAAATTTCTGCAAAAGTATGCCCTTTATTTAAATTTATCATTATTTCATATTCATTTTAAATTAAAAATATTAAAATAATCCTAAATCACGCTTATTTAATATTATTCACTGTTAAATTAAATAAAAAAAATATTAAAATTTAAATAAATATGGATTCAATATTGAATCCATTAAA
This sequence comes from Pollenia labialis, assembly GCA_949318255.1. Taxonomy (NCBI): domain Eukaryota; kingdom Metazoa; phylum Arthropoda; class Insecta; order Diptera; family Polleniidae; genus Pollenia; species Pollenia labialis. Next base: position 139,935,393 of record OX439140.1, on the reverse strand, counting down.
AAACCTGTATTATATTAAAATCCAAAGTTTATCTTGTTAAATTAACATGCATACATAGTTAAGTATGTTAATTTTTTTATTTTCATTCCTAAAATATGTTATAAAAAGAAGACAATTCCCGTATTCTTTTAATTAAAATTATTTAGTTAAATAGTACATCAAGTTTTCAAAGTAGAATGATGACGAAAACCATATCGGGCCATTCTGCTGATTGATCTGTTAACAAAGGAGACTACAAAATAAGTGAAACATGTGTTACAGGGGTAAGTGTTTTGAATTATTCTTAAATAAATGTATATGTTGTCTCTGAAGCTTCTTCGCACCAATTAGTTTCTACATGAAATTCACGTTGTTTCAACATGAAATAACTTTCATTCAACGTGATTCGGATTGTTATTTCAATATAAATGACTTTACTGCAATGTTAAATTAACATGATTTATAGTTATTTTAAAAGAAAAAAATGTTGTTCGCAAGCAATTATAAAATCAGGTTGAATTAACATGAAACACGTATGAAGCAAAATCACCACCGAAAAATTTTAAATCAACCTTGTTTTCGACGTTTTTAACCTGATTTTTTTCTGTGTGTAGAAACATGGAAATTTGTTATAAATTGAAAAAAACTTCAGTCATTTTATAAGAGATTTTGCGAATCATTTAGAACTAAAATTTGTTTAAAAAATTATACCTTAAAAATAATAAGCAGCTTCACTCCAGAAAATATTATTTCCGGGAAAACAAATACATACATAGTACAATACCATTGTTATTAACCTTTAGTTACCGACCCAATTTTTCGGTACACAATTGCCGACGCACAGTTGCAAAGATCAAAAATTTCAGGTTGAATAAACCTATTTGAAAGGAAAATGTCCAACGATTTCAAATATGCTTCTCTTTTTACAATCAGATTTTTAGTTCAGGGGCCTGATTCTTGCAGTCGTGATCGAGGAATTTCTCGAACCGAAAGCAATTTTTTATTTTTTTAGTGTTATAAAGCATTAATTTGAGTTTCACAATACTGAAAAAATAATTTCGATTCGTTAAGTATCGACTGAAATAAAATTGCTTTCGAATCGAGAAAGTACTCGATCACGGCTGCCGGAATTAGGACCCAGATATATAGATAAATATAGCCCTTCAAAGTTGACTGATTTTCAGTGTTAAGAAAAAGACAATTTTTAGATAATTTGCAAATACCGTACCTCGGAACTAGGTTACGGATCGTCATTCCTGTTGATGCTGTTTGCTTTGTGTTTGTACAGTTAAATCGTTATTTACCAACCATCAATTTTCTCCATATTTCTCAACATTGATGGAAAATAAAAAAAAAATTTTAATTACTCAATAAAATATTTTTTGTTCCTTTTATTTTCATATATGATGGATTTTTTTTTTGAACAAAAAGTACCATTTGGTGGGAAAAGTACTCTTTAAGTAGAAGTTCAGTACCATTTCAAAATTTAAATTTTGCAACACTGTGTGTTAGTGAGACCTCGATTATCAATAATAAACGGGACCGGGAGCATTCTTGATAATTAATTTCTTTTTGTGTGTTTCTTATTTTATGTAAATATAAAATGAATTCAAATAGAATCTGGGAATTTATTTCTCATGGTGAATAACATTTATTAAATAAATATTTATATTACTTTTACAGTTCTGTAAGTATTCTGTGATTCTAAGTCAAAGTACAATTTATAAAGCTTTTATACTTTAATAGAAAATATTCCTAGAAAATATTGAAGGAATACGACTCTTTAAGTATTTAACTTTATAAATTGTAATATGACTTAAGCTATGGTCACACTTATTAAATATTTGACCAAATAAGCGTAACCCCTACTTTTGTTAATAGTTATTGAGATTTAACATGTTCTTAATATAACAAAATAAAATAATTATACTACCAGACATAGCAAAAAATTGTTTTTTGTAAAATATGGTATTATATTCTAAAGAAATATTGAAATTGACGGAAATGATTATTTAGTTTGCTTGTTGGTCCCGTTTTTTTCGTCAAATATTTGATAAGTGTGACCGTAGCTTTAGAATACCAATTCGATTAATATGAAAATTTATATTATAAAATGTATTATTATTTGGGAGAAAATGTTTCTAGTAAGTTGGGATATTCTCTTTCTTTGTTTACTTAAATTTTTTTTAATTGTTTAAAAGTTAACGAAAAAAAGGATAAGTTGTTTATAATTTCGGATAACAGAGGTAATGACGGATAATAGAGGTAATTTAAATCAATGCAAAAACTTTTTGACTTGCAACAAAAGTGGGTTCATTCAAAGTTTGATAAAAATTTAGCAAATTTATTTTTAATGAAATAATTGTTGTGCATATTTAATTGTATTTTACTTAAGTTTTAACCGATGCTTACATGAGAATTTTTTTGATGAAATTTATTAACATTCATGCATATAAGAAAATGCACACGCAGAGAAAAAATATGTTTAAAAATGGTCACCAATAATAAGTATTGAATTTCCCCATCACTGCTCATTAGGATTGTTCAAGGCGGAATTACCGTAGCAGCTAGCGAAAAACCTGCTTATTTAGATAGTAAGAACCCTTTCCCGATTAGCGTTGCCGTTTTGGTTACTTTTAACCAAAATTTTTTCTAATGTGTCTTTTTCATTTTGACTACTTTTTTTCAACACAAAAATAACCAATTTTTTGTAACAATGAAATGCAAATAATGCCCTCTACACAATTGTGATGTGGGTATAAAAACCTCTGTCTTTTTTTGTGTTGTTGTGTTGTAGTATTGCTTGAGATCAGGGCTGCCAGTTTAGGGGTTTTGACCCCAAATTAGGGGTTTTCTTGTTGCTAAAAGGGACAGAAAATTTAATTTGGGGTTTGGGGTTTGCATTGGGGATATTAAAAAAATAACTTGGGATTTTTTGGGGAAATAAAAAATATGAGCTTAATTTTTCTATTAAAGACAACTTAGTTTAATGCACACATAGTATGTGTCACATACACATTACAGTGGATTTTTTGCAACATCACTTGATATCAATGAGCACTGGGCAAAAAAAGTTTCGTTTTTATTTAAAAAAATATCTGATAAGTTTGAAGTTAATCTGTCAAAAATTCCAAAATTTGCATTTTCCTGGACATCTTCATGTGTATAAGAGGTGTTCAAAAAAATTAAAATGAACTCGAAAGCCAATACATGGGCTTATTGGTTCCTTTGTATATAAAAACATTTAATATGAAGTTTGGGTAAAGAAAAGTCGATTGAAATGTCAAATAGTGTGTACAAGGCAAAACAATCACTTATTTAAGTGGCAATTATTACTTGACCTAGAAATGCGAGCACACACCTTAAATAGTTTTAAAATTGATTTGTGCAAAATACTAAAAATTGTCAAATAATAATAACGCATTACAGAAAATACAGTACGTTACGGTACGTTACATTGCATTGCACAACATTTACGGTCGACTAAAGCAACCTTAATTCTTAAAATGTAGAATGCAAACAATTAAGCATGAAATGCAAGAGCCTTCAAACATGTGTTTGTAGAGAAACAAATAAAGCAATTCTCAACTGGATAACTGGTGCGCGTGGGAATGTAATCCAAACTAGAACAGCCTCATTATTTTTTAATAAAAGTGGAAATAAAATTAATTTTGTATAATAAACTTCTTAAAAATTTAGTGATTTTGTGGTCCCATGCTAATTCATTATAGGAAAGTTCGACTGTATATATATGGGGGATTTCGCGTCAAGTGACCCAACTTTGAATTCGATGTCTTCCGATTCGGAAGAAAGTTAGTCCTATTGGATAGTACTTTAGACACAAATTTTCAACCAGATCGGTCAAAAAGTTCCTGAGTTAGAGGAGGTCAAAGTTTGACATTTTGGCCATACAGGTGTTCTTTCTCATCCATGTAACTTATTACCTATTGGTGTTAACAAAATTTGTCCCAAGTAGCATCGATAGCTAAAAGTTCGATTTAAAAGTTGGGTCACTTGACACGAAATCCCCCATATGTATATATGTACATATTTAAAAAACAACTACATATTTCCTTTCGATAAAAATGATCTCTTGTAGAACATGGTACAAGTAAAACTCAAATAAATATTTCAATTATCCGTTAAAAATTATGTATTTTTTTACAGGGGCTTTTTTTGGGGATTCTTGCTTTTATCGGGGGATATTTGGGGAAATTTAATTTTAAATTTGGGGAGAACGAAAAAAAGTACCTGGCAGCCCTGCTTGAGATTGTTGTTTATGATTTTGCAAAAAAAAAAAAAAAAAACAATAATAACAGTTTTATTAATCAGCTCATATTAATGTTTAATTTATAAATCTAGTGGGAGTTTTATTTGTTCACAACAATAATTTTAGTAATAATTTCCAGCAACTAATTGTATCATTTTATTTAAATTTAAATTAAATTTTATGAATTTTTTTTTAAATATTATGGACGTTCTAATTTATTTGCGAGAAAGAACACTTAATTCGATTTTTCTTACTTGAAACAAATTAAATAAAATAGAATTTTTATTATGTATATGTAAAATATTAACAAACAAATAAGAAAACAAAGTAGGGTAAACGAAAGCTTACCCTATTTAGTACCCATGGGCAATAATAGACCTCTTTAAAATAATTATGTTCTGATAGGAGTTTTTCTGTGCCGATTATTTTCAATATCTACATTTACCAAAGTGATTTTTTTGATTTATTTATTCAATCTATACATTAAAAATCCTTACAGACATAAGTGCTAAAATAAGAGTACAATAAATTAAAAATTTATTTATTAGTTAATTTAAATAAACAATTCTGTACAGATTCAATGCTGTTGATATACGTATTAAAGTACAAATCACATGCAATTGATCCATATTCCAAAATAGGGCGAACCAGAGACGTATACAGATGTTTAGTGATATATGGATCGAAAAATTCTTTCGACCAACGTTTCATAAAGCCAAGTACTCCATTTGCTTTATTAACCATCAATGAAATGTGATCACAGAATTTTAGTTTATGATCCAATATAATACCGATATTAATAATATTGTGAACTTTATCCAGTAATTTTCCATTTAGATAATAACTATTATCAAGTTTAAATCACAACAAATTATAAAATGGCGTGATTTAAAACACGTCAGCTAAATGACTGACGATATGAAATCACTTGCATATTTCTGTTGTTTTCATCGGTAACCACGTATGTCTTAAAATCAAATTTTTCAGGAGAGCCGAGAAACCATTCTAGATCAAACTATGGGCTAGGTATTAAACTTTACGAAAAAATCGATCAATATACATTTAAAATTAAGCAATATCGCATTTAACAACTCAAAATCGAAAAAATGGACATACGCGGTTACACATGCAAACCACAGATTTTTGCTATTGGGGGATTCACAATGTAGTCATAAAGTTGTAAAGACATAAGTCTTAAAAAAATGACAAGAAATATATATGACTACTGTGGGCAACCGTTTATAGTTTTGATTTCTGCTGTAGAGTTATGACGAATCAATGAACACAGCATTAATATTTTTATTTTGTTTGAAACACAACAATATTTTTTTTAAACAATTGTAAAATATTATTTGGGACATTATGACGATATGACTTGATAGCACACCTTGTGAATCCCCCATATGTATTTTGTTTAGACTGCAATAAAAACGTTTTAATATACATACGTTTTAAAAATGATGCGTTTTCTATTTATTTTTTGACACATGAAAATATATGTAAAAAATTGTTCTCCTTTAAATAGTTTATAATGGTGTAGTTTGTTTGCATTTGTATTGTCTTTGTCTTCCCTCCAAGCAATTGGCAGAGTAATTTTCGATTATCTACGAAATTTTAACTACTTTGTCACATTTGGTAGTTAAACAGTAGATTTTGCGGAATTTAGCAACAACAAAATACGTTAAAATCGAATAATGAGTTTTAAAATTATACTTTTTCATCACTTTGAAGAGTTTTTCAGATAATTGTAACAGTTATACAATTACAACAAAAACAAAAGTTAACATTGCTCTTGTAATATTGACTTCTTCGCAACGACTTGGTGTTAAAAAGTGAATACCAAGTACAGAAGCAAATTGCCAAGTTATGAGAGTTTTTATTTAAATCGCAACGTAATCAGTGGTGCGTGAGTGTTAAATAAAGTAACATTTTAAATACTTAAAAATTATATTTAGTTTTTGTTTGACTTTGTTTAATTAAATAACTGTTTATTTTTTCTTTAAGCTCTAGGTCTTTTTAATATTTAATTATTTATTTGCAATATTTCGTCAGGAAACTTAATTATAAAATTTTAATATAACCCAATAAAAAATGGAGCTTCCAACGAAGCAGGTTTGTAAGGGAGAAACATAAACGTTTCGCTTACCATTGCGCAGACGGAAGACATGAATTGTATATGGCGAGTTCCCACTTTTTTTTAAATGTACAATTAGTGCTTCGCCAAATCATAAAATTTTTTATTGGGAAATAACAAAAAACATTAACAAAATTATGAAAAAAAAATGTTTAATTAAATAGTAATTTTGTACTCAAACTTATGACCCCAATGGTTCCAAAAAGGAAGCGAGCGTTCTAGTACACAAAAATATTAAATGAGTGCACAAAACAGACCAAACTCATTTTTCGGGTAGATTGGGTAAATTTTTAATAATTTATCATACAATTTTTTTGTTTAAGCCAATAAAAGTGAACTAAAAAAATGATAATTGTCTTTTTTTCTCTTAACTAAAGTACGGATGGATTGATTTTTCTTTTGAGTGTACGAAAAATGGTATTATACTCAAATTTGTTCAAATTAAGTCTAATATGACTAAAATAAAAGATGCAAATAATTTTAATACTGACCTCCATTTTTATAAAGACTAAATCAAGGCTCATCTAACTGGTATGCTTACTTGTACAAAAACAAAAAACGACATGTATTTTGTGTGTGCAAAATTTCTTTTAAGGCCTCGTTACTCTTACGTAAATGTTGCGGATACGTAAACGTTGCGGTCGACTTTAAATGTTGGTAGTTACTACAAAAACGTAAACGTGTCATATGTTGTTGAGGTGTATGCGTGTACTCGTACATATGTATGTATGTGTGTAAATCATTATTTGTTTTGATTTTGCTCACAGTCTTGTTCCAAAACATGTTGCTAACATTCTTGTTTAAAACCGCCAATACATACCGATACCGGCGCTTTTGTACAAAAATTAAAATACTTTATACATATCTGTGGCATTTTGACAAAACATCTTAAGTCGTGATAACATAGCAAAAAGCTTTAAAAAAACTCGCTGAAAAAATAATTTTTATCAAATAATAAAACATTTAAAAAATCAAACTTAAAGAAAAATTTCGTTTATAATACAAAATTTTAAAAATGTAAACAAAAATGTTTTTTGAATGAAAATTCGTATGATTAACAACATTTTTTTCAACTTTTTGAATTTGACTTAAGATGTTTTGTCAAAATGCCACAGATATAAAATTCGGATTACACACCTTCGGATAAGCGAGCTGGCACTGTATATTTACATATCCAGCACTAAAATTGCTTTGAAAAATTTAATTTTTTATCTAGTTTTTATTGCGCCTGAGAATCAAGTTTTAAAGTTTTGGACCTTAAAATATATTTAGCCGTTATTAATATCTCTTTAAATGAAACTTGATATAACCAATATGTGTTAACCAAAAATTAAAAAAAAAATTATTTTATTGTAAACTTAATTTAATTTCCTAAAGATGCTAACCAAAGGTTAGCGCAATAATGAGAAAAATAAATAAATATAATATATTCTTTTAAAAAAGACCTCAAGCTTAAATAATTCGAAATAATTATGAAAAAAGAAAGGTCAAATAAAAATAAATAATATATGTATATATTTAATATAATAAGGTTAAGGCGAATATTCGGAACTATGCGCTGATTTTTTTCTATTTGCATTGTCCAAAATGTATGCAAATAATTATTTTATAATAAAATCAATAATCGAATCAGCTGTTTAATGTTTTGGCTCATGTGTTTACAGCTATTAATTCAATTTTTATTTAATAATTTTATAAATTATGATTTTTGCGTTAAAATATTGTTAAAACTTTTGTTGTAAATGTAAATAAAAACTATAGAAAAGAAAATAAGAAGTGGAAATATAGTAAACATACTAATGTACAATATGAAATAAATACCATCGTTGTATAACTTGCATTTGTTGTTTGTATTTGTGTAATTTTATTGTTTTGTAAATATATAAAGCGAATTTAGTAAAAATACGAAAATATTTCTTCAAACTTATAAATAAATAAATTGACCATAGAAAAAGTGAGAAAAAGGCTTTTGCAAATTTGCAGCAGCCCGCTGCCGGAAACATGCAAAAATACTATTTTAACATTTATCAATTTTATTTACTTCCATCTATGGAAATAATCTAACTGTTGGATAAAATAAAATAAAAAATTAAACTTTTAACAACAATATTTATTTCCAACGAATAAACAAGAGCTGTAAGCTGCTTCTTTTATTTTCAATAAAAATCCGATAACTTTGGTTTCTGTGACACATAAAGCCAACATTAATTTCAGTTCGAACAAAAACCCCATAACATTGGATTTCATTACATCAAATTTAAATTAACGTTTTGATGAGAATCTCATTAATAAAATTTAAAAGTAAACCGCTGGTTAATAAGTTTTGTTGACAACACTGCTTCAAAACAAAAATACAATTCATAACAGCTGATACGTAAAAACGGAGAGAAATTTTAATTTTATCAGGTTCATCCGCAACGCAACGTTACGTTTACGTAAGAGTACCTATTTGCACAGTAGCTTGGTAAGGAAAACGGAACAGCTGATTAGCAACGTATACGTTTACGAAAGAGTAACGAGGCCTTTAAGCTGTCAAAAACTTACTACCACATACACAAAGAAAAAGGAAAAAACGTGTATGTGTGGCATACCATCAATGGCGCTTAAATTTGTGTGGGAAAAAACAATAAGCGTAAACAAACATATACATACATGCACATGTAAGCAAAATGGAAACAACTTTTGACAGCTCAAAAGAATAAAAACAATGATCATCAGGCTGCTTGCGCAGACCTGTTCAATGGGCCTTGGACTAAATAATAATTTATATGTCTATATAGGACCCACGCCTGATATATTCTAAATGTCGGTGGAGGGTATCAAGGATTCGGAACAACTTAATAAAGCACTCCTACTTGTTGTTGTAGAACGTGGGTGCTACCAATGTTGTGGGTTTTTATTCAAGTTTGCGATTTTATCAGAAAAAAACCAGCAAATTAAAACTTACATCACTATTAATAAGATTGCAATATAGACTGCGAAAAAAAAGCATTACCATTTTTAGTAGCAAGTACAACTCTCTTTTGTTGTGAGTATGAAATAAAAACACAACAACATTTTGCACTTGCTATGTTTCAAGAACATTTGCAATTATTTGGGGATATTTGTGGGATTCACAAGATAGTCGTAAAGTCATATGTCTTAATATAATAACAAGAAAGAAATATGAGTGCTGTGAGAAACCGTCATAATTTGAATTTCTACTGAGTAGTTTTGACAAAACAATAAACACAGAATACAAAGTTGTAAATATTTTTTATGACAGTATGACTTGATAGCATACCTTGTGAATACCCCAATTATTTATAACGGATCTGTAAACAATTTTGTTTAAGGAACAGTGTTGAAAAATTCAGTACTTTGGTACTTTTTCCAGTACTTTTTCATATTAAAAATACCGCAGTAACCCCGCGTTGTTTTCAGTACTTTTTTTTATCCTTTGAGCTTTTTAACTGTGATGTGATCATTTCGATAGCAGGCCTTAGTCATCATATGTTTGTTGCAAAATTTATGTTGTTGTTGTTTTTTTTTTTTTTTTTTTTTTTAATAAACCAATTACCATGTTAATATTGAAATGCAAAGCGTGGACGCCAGGAGTCATATTTTGCTTTCCAGAATGGTATATTTGTTTTTACAAGTGGCAAGAAAATTTATAAAAAGGGATACATTGGATAATATGTTAGCGAAAAATTTAAATGAAAACCATATTTATAGAAACATGCAATGTCAAGGAAATGGTTTATAAAGTAAAAGAAACTGGGAAATCGTTTAATTTCACAATTTGCGAAACATTAAGAACTAAATTTTATTTTGAAAATAAAATCTTTAAAATGATAATCGACTTCACTTCAGCAAATATTGTTTCCGAAAAAAACCAATAGCAAACGACAAAAAAAACTACAATAATATCAATTCTCAATTCCGTGTTCTAGCGGGTCTTTCTGAAACAAAGCAATTCAGAACTGAATATATTTAATTTCTCTTGGAAAAATATAGCCTATATTAAGAATGAAACTAATGTTTGCTCACATTTCACATATTGCTTTTGGAATTTTATCGATACCACATTTCTGAGCATCAATTGAACGCACATTTTCAAATGCAAAATAATGTAAAATGCAAAGGAAGTAATCGTTTACCACTGGTAGTTGCTGATGTAGTTATAATATTATGGATGGGGCGATTGACGCTTATGTACAACATTAATATTATTTACATGTGTTCCTCAAATGAGGCAGAAGTGGTGTAACCCCAGACTACTTATTATGAGATAATGAGGGGTTTGCACTACTCTTGCACCATAGTACTTGGTTATAACGGCCCGTGCAAAAACTACATATGTTTCTAGCGCCATCTGTTTTGGATACAAACATATCGTACTCCAGAAACGTAACCAAATTAAATTGTGGGTTACACCACCTCTGCGCTGATAGCCTCAAATATAATAACTGTTTGATATTAAAAACTTAGATAAATGAATTCCAATAAAATATTTTTGTTCCTTTTATTTTTATAAATTAATGTTTTATTTTTTGTGACAAAAAGTACCATTTGGTGGGAAAAATACTCTTTTAGTTGGAGTTCAGTACCATTCCAAAATTTCAATTTTGCAACACTGTTAAGGAATGAAGAAGTTTACACAGATAAAAAACTTTAATAAAATTATGAAACTGATATCATATTTTAAATAAAACTTTTAGGTTTTGTTAAGTTTTTTGAAGGTCTTTTTATTATAATTAAATATGTATAAAAAATAAATAATAATTTTGTTTCTCGGTGACGAATCTTAAATTATTTGAATAAAATGGCGATGATAATGGCGGCAAATGATAACATTTTTGTCTAAGGGTGTGTGTAAAACGGTAGAAAAGTTTAATGGGGAATTAAAATTGCCAAGAATTTCTAGGCTAATGTCAAAATTTATACTGGCCTCCAAAGGCTAGTGACATTTTATTTACCTCAACGAACTTTCTTCCATGAGCACTTTGCTGCTACCGTTTCACACACACCCCTATTCATAAACATTTTTATATATATTTTTTTTATGAAACACTTATTGAGTTACTCTTATAAAATAAAAACTAAGCCAAGTCAATCACATTAGTGACACAAATTATTTTGAATAATTTTGCACTTCCTGCTCGTTATAGGTTTCTGTCCCCGAGTCATTATCATTGACCTCAATTATTGCTTCGGGTTGTACAGACTCCTCGAACGAATCATTGGCTTCACTTGATTGTTGATCGGGAATATTTTCGGCAGGTTCAGCATACTCGATTAGATTTTGTTCTTGAATTTCAGGTTCTTGAGTGTTCACATTTGTTACGGCAACGGCGCTTTGAGGTCTAGTATTGCCTTGGAAGATATTGAGTAAGCCTTGAAAAGGGCGTTGTTGTGTTGGAGCAGGTTGTTGGTTACTGCCTATAAAATTGCTGACCAATTGTTGTATGGGGCCTAGTGGTCTGGCTGTAGTGGCATCATTAGTTCCCTGCTCTTGTTGCTGTCCTCCCAATCCAGAGAGAGTACTTTGAAATTGATTTCCCAGATTCGAGGCAAATTGTTGTAATCCTTGAAAAGCCTGGGTGGTGGAGTTAACCACGGATTGAGCAGCATTTTGTACAGCTGTAACGGGATTAAATAAACCAGGAAGTGTAGGTGCTGGAGCCGGTACGGTTTCATCATTGGTGGCCTGAGCAGGTGTTTGTCCAGTTATTTGATTGAAAAATTGCCCTAAAGGTGAGTTTTGTATGAATTGTTGCACGAAATTTTGTTGGGTAGTTTGTGTAGGAGTAGCCTCGGTAGCCTGACGTACAGCACCTTCAGGTTGCTCTGTATTATCATTAGATTCATTGTTAGCTTCTACTATGACTAAAACTGGTTGCTGTTCTTTTATTTTACTATCCAAAGCTTCATCAAATTCTTTAACAACTTCCGCAACTCTTTTTTCGTTAGTCTCAGGTTGTAGTGCAGCCACTTTTTCGGAATTTTCTAAAACTGAGCTTTCTAATTTCTTTTCTTCTTCTAAGGTTTGAATAATTTCCTCATCTTGTTCTTTTTTAATAGCTTCTTTAATGCCTTCTTGCACAATGGCTTCATCTATGCGTCGCTGAGCCTCTACTACAGCTTCAACGGTCTCCGATTTCTGTATCTCATCCACCATTGCGGAAGTATCTTCAGCAATCATTTCAGTTTCTAAATTCCTGACTGGTAGTACTGTTTCGTTTTCTTTTAAATCAACAGCAGGTTCTTTAATTTCCTCGCCATCTTGTATAATGACCACAGGAACAAGTATCTCTGCGGTATTGCGATATTTACGATTCTGCACAACGGCGGCGTCACACAGAGAGGCCACCAAAATAAAGCCTATAAAAGCAAAGTAGAATCTCATTGCTACGGTTTGAATTTAATTTAATTTCTTAATAATCCACTTGTTATGTTCGAGCTAGCTTTAATCCGATTATGTTTAATTTTATTTGGTTCCACTCAAATCGCGTGCGTGTTTGCGTTCTTCCGATCGTTGTTAACACTTGAAATTCACTTTACAAACTGTTTGAAATTTCTTTGGCAGAAGGGCATTTATACTCGGTCTTGTAACAACTCGCATGTTGTTGTATTAACTGAGAGTTTGTTGTCTTGGTAGCATGAAGCGTCCACCACCACCAACACCGCCACAGTTTAACATCGTTTGCACTTGGCTTTGAATTGAACTTTTTTTGCAAAACTTTTTTAGTCTATAAATATTTATGTATTGTAGTGGATATTTGTAATGATGGGAAACAACTTGCTGAGGTATATATTATTTTTTTTGTTTGCAGATGCTTTTGAAAATAGTTTATTAGTCTTCTTAAATATTCTGTTGAAAAATGTTGTCCTTCGGTTGACTCAAACTTACAATAATTGGTTTAAAAAATAATAGGAATTACATAGAAATGTTAAATAATTGTTTGAAATGGATTGTTATTGTTTTTTTTATAAATATTTATGCGTATCTTTTCGTGCATTTTTTTAAATAAATGAATAAATGTCTTGATTTGTTTTAAAGAGAATTCTAAAACAAAAGACTTAAGAAACGAACTTATTTAAATTCGGTGTTGCTTTTTGGACCAACTTTCAAAAATATTTCTTTTTCCCAGCGTTTAAAAAAGTGCAGTTCAAGTAGAAAACCTGCAATTTCTTCTACTTCTTAATTTGTCATTGGCAAAAAAAATGGTTGCTTTTAATTCTGAGTCATTAAATATAAACAATCGCTGTCAAACCCACTCAAAAAACCAAAAATTTGAACATAAATTTCGGTTTTTTGTTTGACAGTTTTTAGTTTCGACTGCAGTTTTTTAAACTATGCTTTTTTCAACTCTTCTTGATAATTCTAGATTTGTTAATTTAACGAAAATTTACTAATTTTTCCTTATAAAATGCAATTGACTCTCAAAATGTTCTTAAAAATGTTTTCTATTCTCACAAAATTTGTTTATTGAGTTTTATTTGTGCATATAAACCAAGGTATATTTACACAAGCTAGACACATTTAGGAGAGCTTTACAAAAAAAACCTAACGTGTCAAAACTGTCTCCATATGCACATATTTTGGCTCATACATACGAATTTTACAATCAGGTTGTATGTGTGTTCTCTACTGAGGCTACCTTTTGTAAATGTACCTTGATATACACTGACTTTTATTCGATTGTATGGAAATCATGAACCTATTGCAACAATTTAAAATCCTTGATTCAAGTGGCTTTCAGTACTTTTTACGTAAAATTATGTTACACCGAATCAGAAACTGGTAGTTGGTTGATTGGTATACTATTTATTAGAGGTGGGTCATTATTTTGGGTGTAGTTTAAAATAATGTTTCTTGATTCATATTTAAGTATACCAAAAAAAACCTAGAACCAGCGCTCTACGTCCATCAGCTACCATTAGCCGCCGCCAAACATTTGGTCTTGTATCGGCTTAAATTTTTTAGCCAGTTTTGCCACACAGAAAAAATTATTTTTCCAACTCAAACAAAATATTTGTAAATTCGAAACATTTTTTGTCTGAAATCGGTCCTATAAACAAATTCGCATAATCAAACAATTTATTTTCATTTTGTTAACTAAAAAAAAAACTCTGATTTCTTCAAGCAAATAATTTAAGTGATTCAAACAAAAAGTTTACTCAAATTCATATAAATTTAAAACTAATAATTTTACTGAATCAAACAAAAAGTTTTTGCACAAGCAATGACGCGCGCCCAAGCAATCACTGAAAGAGAAGATGAAGGCAGAGCAGAGCGGCGGCTGGCACATGAGACACATTTTTTTGTTGGAATAAATTTTGAACGAAGTCTTGTCTTGTTTATACACCCAATGTTTTTCTGCTGCAGCGTCTTCATATAGGCTTGCAAAGTCGGTATTCTTGCACAAGCTGTTTGTAAAATTTGCTAATAATTTTATTAAAACTAACTTAAGTCCGTATTTGTAATTTTATAACCAGCAAAAAAGGAACACAGGAACTAAACTTTATTACATTCCAAATTTTGTTTAATTTTTTTCCTTTTATTTTATTTTCTTTTTTTAAATATTTAATTTTAAAAACTCAAATACAAGTTCATTTTATATTTTAAATTTTGTAAAAAGAAGATTTGGCACCCTTCTTTCCTCTATAACCCGATATCTAACAAACAAAACAAACGTATTTGTTAGACATGTCTGAAAAGACACCGTGTAACTGCCGCCTTTTTATATGTTGTTTTAGTATCGATGTATATGTAACGGGTCCGCCATTCTTCAACTAGTGCTTATTTCGTGAATGGTTACACTAAGCTCATGGCTGATTTGACAGATAATTAACTGCATAGAAGGTTAGATAATTAGCCATGAAAAGAGACATGTCTGAAAAGACATCGTATAAAGGCAGGCTATGACAATATCGTCACAATAGGCGTATGAAATATAATTATGGGAGCATTTATCCGATGTATTTTCAGACATGTCTGTTTTCTTCATTCTCTTTTGAACATGCTACAAAAAGCCTTGTGCCTTTTCACGATGTCTTTCCAAGCAAAACAGACGTGTTTATTAGACATGTCTGAAAAGGCATCGTGTCAACTTGGCCTCTTGGTTGCATTTACACAGAGTCTTTTCAGGCATGTCTGTTTTATTAATTCTCTTTTGAATATGCTCCCAAAAACCTATTGTCTTTTCACGATGTCTTTCCAATCATGTCTGTCTAATCTAAGTCAACGTACGACGTACATACGCTTTAACGTATACATCAGCTATTGTGTGCATTTATATTTATTTATTTATTTTCTTAAAGTCCATGGGGTTTACAAAATATTTAAACTTAGTTTTAGAAAAACTAAAATCTAAAATATGGTTACCATTCAATTTATTAAATAAATTTTAACATTCAACTAATGGCTCATTTAAAGAATAATTAGTTCTGTGTAAGCCAATATAAAAATAATCATCAACATTAAACATTATACGTTGAAATTTGACAACGTATCTACAAACGTCGTACGCTAATACGTTCATACGGTGCAATTGTGTTCCTGCGTTAAGTCTCCTGCCGAACATCAATTTAAGACAATTATATTCCATAAAGTTGCTGATGTCTTCATAAAGTATTACCTAACCAAATTTCCTTTTGTGTGTCCTTGATAACCTTCAACTACCAAATGGAGTCCATTCTCGAAAAAGTTTCTGCCAGGGTTTTTTCTGGTTTCAAAAGGTTTTTATTAAGGATTAACGGTCCTCTGGAGGTCCCACATTTGAAAACTTTTCATCCTTCACTCAATATTAGTATCCTGCGGGAAATTTATGTCAATTGTTACACTAGTCCCGTGACTAGTGAACAGAATATTATAATATAATGGAACGTACTGCTGATAAAGTGTAGTTACTCCAGAGAAAAGGTTATTGACACAAAACTTGTTATGGGACGGAAATTTGTGCGGTCTGATGCTACCTGCTTATATAACTTTATATGAAGGAAATTTATCATATTAATATGGTTCACTCGGGACAATATCTACGATAGGCATTATTTTAACCGAAATTTAATATTTCCATTTAGGTTACTTAAAGTGACAAGTCCCATATAAAGTGTTTGAACTAGAACCTGTCCCTATCACTTTAGAACTGTTACGTGAAAAAGTTTGGTGCTAGTTTCCTTTCCCCAATAAATTTGAAACTCTCATTCCAACTAGAGTTTTTATTTAAAACAATAACCAAATATAAAGAGTGGTTAAATTTTAAGGGCCGATGTTGATTTTGAATAAAACACAAATTATATAGGAAATTATTGTCATTTCTTTTTATTATGATAATTTTGGTATGGCTGAATTATGTATGGATCAAAATATCGGCCAAATGGTCGCCGCGACCTCGGCGGCACACCTCCATCCGATGGTCCAAATTTTCGATGACGCTGAGGCATAATTATTAAGGTTCTATGCCGTTAATGTGCCGAATTATCTCTTCCTTTAGCTTTTGAATTGTTGCCGGCTTATGGTCGTACACGTTTTATTTTAACTAACCCCAAAGAAATAAGTCCAACGGTGTCAAATCACATGATCTGGCGGCCAATTGACATCGCCACCACGTGAGATAGCACGGCCATTGAATTTGTCGTACAAAAGAGCCATTGTTTCGTTAGATGTGTGGGAAGTGGCACCGTCCTGCTGAAGCCACATATCGTACACATCCATATCTTTTAATTCGGTTCATAAAAAGTTCATTATCATCTCACGATAGCGAACACCACTCCAGTAACTGCCTGACCAGCCTCATTTTGGAAAAAATACGGCCCGATGATGCCGCCAGCCCATAAACCGCACCAAACAGTCACTCTTTGTAGGTGCATTGGTTTTTCGACAATCACTCTTGGATTATCATTCGCCCAAGTGCGGCAATTCTGCTTATTGACGAATCCACTCAGGTAAAAATGTGCCTCATCATTGAAAATGCTTTTCTTTAAAAATTGATCATCCATTGTTGTCATTTCTTGCCACCATTCTGACCATTGACGTCGTTTGGGATGGTCAAGAGGCTTAAGTTCTTGAGTCAATTGAACCTTCTAAGCGTGTAAATGCATGTCATTATGCAAAATGTTCATCAACGACGAGCGCCAGCGGTGCAATTGTTGGGCACGACGTCGAGTTGAGGTGGACGCCTCTTTAGCCACACTATCGCGAACAGCGGCAATATTTTCTGCAGTACGACCTGTAGGAGCATGTTTTCACATCTCCTGCAGACCCGGTTTGCTCAAATTTTTGCACGTTTCGAAAGATGTACCCACATTTGGACGATTAAATTGACCGAAAAAATCACTAAATAATTTTAACGCGGTGCTCGATTGTGTATTTTTCCATGGTTCAAATTGAGAAATTTTAAATGAAATTTGCAAAATAACTTGAGGTTTAGGTGTGGTTCATATTCAACATCGGCCCTTAAAAATTAAGAATTTATAAGTCTTTTAAAATTCTCTTTTTTTTTCTTTCGGTCTTCAAAATTAATTTTGCTCTTTTTTTACCTTTGAGTTTTTACTGATTTTCAAAAGAAGAAAAAGTAATTGTACCAGTTTAAAGAATCTGAAATTCTTGGTCTTTCCACATTCATCTTTATAATTCCTTACGGGCACCATAAAAAGTCATTCAACTTGAATTTTGATTTTAGTCACAAAACCAAAAAGCAGCAAAAAAAAATAAAGATGCATTTGATGAGAATTATAAAAAAACTAAAAAATAAGACTTTTTTACGCATTTTATGTTGCCGGTTGCTGGTTCTGGGGGATTTGGTATTTGTTTGCATGACCGAAGGTTTTTTCTTCATGCTCAGGATTCTTTGACAATGTTGGTACTAAAACTAAATAATTCATTTTATTTTTTACTTGTGCTCTTAAAAAAGAGAAGAACAAAACACTGGATATACACATTTATACACTTATGAAACTTGTTTTTGATTCTTCGATGACAAAGTTCTGAAAAATTAAATTTTATCTTAAAGGGATACTACCAATAAGCTTAAAAAAACAGGTTAGAAAGTAAAGTCGGTCAAGGACGACCATTTGGTACCTTACACCACAGTTTATAAAGGAAAAGTTTCTAAAAAGTATTCTATTTGGGAGCCATGGGGAATCATTGACCCGCCAGAACAAAATTATGTTACAAGGTAAAGATTCATGTAAAAGTTCTTTATGCTGAATTTTATAATCTTAACATCTATAACGAGTCATAACCGCAAAAAAGCTTTAACGACATCATTTTCAATATTCGTAATTTTTAATAAATTACTTTATTGGCACCACTTGCATCATCTCCTAAAATGCCATGGCCATATAACCAGGGTCTCCACGTTGCAATATTTATTAAAAGCCTAAATTGCGGCGAATTAAATTTTTATGTCAATAGCTGCGTTCGTTTACCCCAAAATTTGTACAAATTTGTACTGGATTTTACTGAAATGCGTTCGCGTACACATAAATTTGTAAAATTTGCATTCAACTCACCTACTGGATTTTACTGGAAAAGTAAACGAATGCACATAATGCCAAATTTAGCAATGCACGTTACAGTATTGCATTCGTACCCAAAAATCGCTAAATCAACTTTTTAGAGTTTTAGCGATTAGCGAATTACAGAATACGGCCACTGATCTACAAGAAAAAGCAAGAAAGAAAGTCTGTCAACCCCCACTACATGATACCCTACACCAAATTAGAATTGATATGCCAAATTTATTAAATAATCTCCAAAATTTACATGGACAGCCAGCCGGACAAACATTGTAAATTCGCCTCAAAAAGTGATTCTGAGTCAGTCGGTATACGTAAAGGTGGGCTTAGCACCAATATTTTAAGGTGTTACAAACATCAACACAAACGCTTTGTACCCTCTCCACTATTGTGGTGTTGGTATAAATATTTAATTGTTATGGTAAAAATATTTACCTAATTGATAAAATCGAATTAACGATTGCTAAAAGTAACTTTTTTTCAAATTACTTTTAACGATGTTTACACGGCTAAACACCCTCTCTACTTCAGCATTAGACCATGGAAGTGAGAGCAACTTTATAGTTAATTCTGAAATTTCTAAAAAAAAATTTGTTGCCGCCTGCATCTCTTTATTGTAATACTTGCAACCAGAAAGAAACACCGAAGTTTGTATTGATTCATTTTAAAAATTTAATATTAAAATACTGTTGCTTAATTTTGAAAGATGTTTCATCATCATCGTTTATAGCGATTTTCAACATTTATAAAATTTGTGATTTAAATTAAAGGCGTTTTAATTGTTAAAAATGTTTATTTTACTTTTATAAGTTTTTATAATAAATTAAAAATTATTCTTTTAAAAGAAAAGCGGCAAAAAAACTTATGGCTAAACAAGTTGAAAAATGGATAAAAAAAAATTGCCAATGGCTAAATGCATTTTTAAATGGCTAAACAAGGTAAAAATTGCTAAATCTAGCCACTAAATGGCTAAATTGGCAACACTGCAATATACTATCCAAGAAAAAGTCAAAGCATAGATGACACATAAAATATCACAAAATTTCATGAAGGCATTCTTCATTGGATTGATGTAACTTTTTGCCTTATTGATGCCATTTGTATTAACATTGATGTCACAATTCTGATGTTAGGGCATCATCAATTTGAAGATGCATTTTTCCATGAGTGTATGGTGGAGCGCCTATAATTACAATAATAAGCAATAATGTTTGCTTTTGAAACAATAAAATGTTTTAATTTTAAAAATAAAAAGAAGTGTGTATACAAATTCAGTATAATTTTTTTTAATGACCACGTCATTTTCGTGTATAGAATCAAAATGCAAATATTTATGCCCTTTTTATGATTTTGTTTTTGAGGTTAATACGCCAAAGAAAGTATTTCACTTTACAAGTTTTTCTTGTGTTAATTATGCAAATTATGTTCCAATATTGTTGTCGCTGTTGATGTTTTTGTTGCTGTCAATATAGGTCAGTGTGAAAATTGTTCATTTAGAAGAACAAGAATATCTGGTTTAGCGAAAGTTCTGTTGTTATACAAATATATTACTGTGGCAAAAAATAAAAAGTGCTTAAGTTGACTTAAGCTTAATTTGAGATCTTAACGAGCAAAAGTACACATGGAAAAAGTTTCAATTATTTGACAAAATTTTTAAGGAAATTATAGCAAAATTACTTTTTGCAATTAAATTTGCAATAAATATTTAAGTCTTCTTCCGATCTGTGATATAAAGAATATTTAGGAATAAAAACTTAAAAAAACATAACCACACCGAAGTGATGATTATACTGGAATAGGAGTAAATTTTAAAAATTAATCAAATAGACTTATGAACATTTTCTCAATGTATCGACAAACTGCCTGTTACACACAGTCTACAACAGCCATAAAATGCTTAACATTAACAGTAATGTAATGTTAGGGTTAAGTATAGACTCATTTTGTTAGAGGTTTTCTCATGTTATAACATGGTTGTTTATTCAAATGTTTTTAAGCTTTTATAGCATCATATTATAATAGCAAATTATGTCTGTTGTTGACGTGGTGTTACTTAATGTCGACATAAATTTGTTAAAAAAATTAAACGGTCCGTCAACGATCTGGTTTTCTCAATATACCGACAAAAACATTGTTTTAGTTGGCAGCATTTTTCAAAATACATGTAATAGCATTTTTACACTGATCAACATCAATTTGCCACAATTTGAAAAAAAAAAATCATGGAAGAAGGTGCAGTGTAAAAACTGGCGCTATCATGCAAAAATTATTTTTATTACTATAATTTCTTATTCGACTTTATTATTTAAATGTATATTAATTTGTTTAAGCTTGAGGTCTTAATTTTTATTATATGTATTTTTTTTTGTTAAAATAAAATTTATATTTTTACATAAAAAAGAACTCAATTAATATAAATTTTAATAACAAAGAACGAATAAGAAAAAAATTATATTAATAAAAATAATTTTTGCATTTTTATTTTAGTGTTTATTAAATTCCTTAATTTAATTATTTTACTACAATCATAATTTGCTACTATTTTACAAATTTAACTTCTTTCTCACACAATTTGCTTAAATTTTTTTTTTTTTTTGCTTCTTTTTTTCTATTGACAACCAAATTTGACGTTTTATGTTAGCAATAATTGTCAACAAAAATGGGCTAACAATTATTGCAACATAAATTGCCGGCAATTAATATGTCCAAAAAAAATTGCTGTCTACATTAAAGATTAATTTTGACATTAACTGCAATAAAAGCCGCAATATTTATCTCTGGTATAGACGGGCAGTTAGTGATATGTTCTTCCTTTGGAAAGATGTTGCCATTTGCGAAAAATAATGGTAGATGTTGATCAGTGTAAAAGCCTTTAAAGGTAGGTTGGCACTTCCAAGAGTGGCTTGTTACTATCATAAGTGACTGCAACAAGTAGGCGATCAATTCTCCTTCCGCCGTCATGCAGGCTCACCAAAATTTGTGCAACCTAATGCTTTCACACAGAAAAAAATATCAATGTAAAATTAACATGGCACAATGTTGTTTGAAAATCATAGTAAATTTCTGCAAACGTATGGACTTTTTTAAAATTAACATTGTTTCATATTAATTTTAAATGAAAAATTTTAACATAACATTCTTCAACAATTTTTCAAATTTTTGAATTTTCATGTTTTAAATAATTTATAAAAAAAGAAAAATTCCCGTATTTTTTTTTTTTTGTTAAAATGAGTTAGTTAAATAGAACACCAAATTATTAAGGTAGAATGATGCAAAAACCACATCGGTCCATTGTGCTGGTGTCTTTTTATTGTGAGTGTTTCTGCAAGCAAAGGGGAAAACAAAAAATTTAAACATGTGTTACAGGAAAATAAATACATAATTATATTCTGTCTCTCTCTCTCTGGTTCTGCAGGTAAGTGCTTAGAATTATTCTTAATTATGCTTATATTGTCTCTGCAGCTTCTTCTTACTCTTATTTTGCACTCAAACAAATTCTTGAAATAACTTTCATTTAACGTGATTCTGAGTGTTACTTCAATATGAATGTCATTTTGCTCTTACTTTAATGGAATGTTAGAATAACATGAATTGCAGTTATTTTAAAAGAAAAAAATGTTGTTCGCAAGTTATTGTTAATTCATGTTAAATTAATTGTGTTTTCTTTTCTACAAAAAAATGTGCCTTTTTTTAAAAAAGTGCAATTTGGTGTATGTTTCTTAAAAATTATGCTCGCGAAAAGCATGACTTTTTTAGAATAAAACAAGCCACCCTTTTCCAAATTGATTTTTTTTTTAAAAAAAAGGCACTTTTTTTGTAGAAAAGAAAACACCATAACATATAGTAACTATGAAGCAATAACATCTATATTTTAAACTAATAAAAATCTTAGTAGAATAAAGAGTCAACTTTTTTAAAAACCAGTGTATATAAATGAAAAAATTTTATGGAATTGTAAAAAATTGGTCCCCTCAAATCCTGTCCCTACGCGTGTCAAATGTATGACAAACCGACCCGACAGGAGTTGTGGGGACCAATTTTTTACAATTCCATAAAATTGTTAACTTTGTATGAGAGCCGCTTAACCCTACGTTTCCACATGCAAGTATGTTATTACTTGTAAGTAGTGTATACGCATTATCAACGGAAAATCAAGGAAACAGCCGGTTGGCTTAAAGAAAAAAAAATTGTGTAAATGTTAATGAAAAAGTGTGAGTGTATTAATTTTTTCGAACTTGCACTGGCATGTGGAAACGGGGTGTAAGGAACGGAGATAAGGGATAAGAATATTGTAAGCAAATGTCTGGAAGGAAAAATTAAGGGGATCGCTCCTACTTTGTACCCTTTTTTAGGAGGAACTCTTTGTATATAAAAGGATTCAGAATATTTTGGGGTCTAATATATCAATATTATAGAATTTTAAAGCGGAATTATTTTTTTGTTTTTATTAGATATCTTGACTCCAATAATTTAAATAAATTTCATGCTTTAAGCAAACTCATTTAAAGGCTTTTGCTTAAACGATATAAAACGAGTAACCAGTTTAAAAAACTATACATTCGATATTCTTCTTCAAATTGCATAAATTGAAGTCCTAATACAAATATGCATGGTCAAATATTCTGCGAGTACAAAGTAAAAAAGCCCTTGTCATGCTGTCTGTCTTCCCCTGATCCACGTCCTTTCGCAGTAATTATGACTTAAGAAAAAGCAAACTTCACATGTAAACACAATCCACAACAGCAGAAATAAAAATGATTATTATTTCCAGTTGTTTTAAATTTTGATCATTTTAGCTTTTTAAAGCCATCACCAATTGCATCTTCATCGGTTGTTCAATTCATTTTTTTGCTTTTCTAAAGTCTCAAGTTCAATGACTGTTTATGGTGTCTGCAAATCTTGACCAAAAGCAAAAACAAACAAAAAAGAAGAGAAAATACACAGTCGTGGGGGAAAATCAACTTCTTGAGATTCTTAAACCACTTTAAGTAGTAGAATCACTTTTTCTTCTTGCAATATCACATAAGACACCAAAAAAAATATAAAAGCCAACATTTTTTGTAACTAAAAGTAGTTGGCTTATTAAATTTACAAGAAGAAGATAAAACTGAAGAGATATAAATAGAAACAGGTTTGATTACATAAAAATTGTTGTTAACAAGAATAATGAATTTCAAGTTATTTAAGTTTAATTTTTTTCCTTAGTTCTGATTTGGCTTTTTTAGGGACGAAATTTTTTCTAAATATGGGCAAATGCTGCGTGATGAACGCTCCATTCGTATGCCTTAAGGCATATCTTTACATGGTAATGCATGTTTTAGGACATGACAAAAAATTATGTAGAATATAAAAAAATTTATCATGTTAAAGCAAAATGAATTGAGTAGGAGAGATTACGAATTCAAAATTTGACAAGCGGTCGCTAAATGGTTATATTATAAAGGGTAATTTGATCATGTAAACTACCCTTTAGAAAAAAAAAACATTTAACGACGTATTCTCTTTTACTCCAAAAAGTCGTACGTATTTTGACGAATTTTATGCAAAATTAAATGAGAATTATTGTAGTCTGTCACCAATTTATTTAAAGCTTTTCAACAAAAATTTAAATTGTCTATGGAGGTTTTCCACATTTGCGTTTATAAATCTTTTTCTACTCAGCCGATTGTAATGTATTTCCATCTCAAACTCCTTAGAACTCTAGAAATCTTGGTGGCATAAGTAGGTGGCATCGTTACGGCAACAAATACAACATTACAACAAAATTGGAAATTACATCACCGTTTACGTCAAAAAATACTTTTAACAAAAATCAAAGCGTGTCGCTGAACGTGATGAAATAAATAAATTTTTAGCCAATTTTTATATTATTATAGTCAGTATCTTATTTATTTTAATTTAAAATTATCAAAAACTTCATTAAAATAAATCTCAGCACAAAACGTGGACTTTTGGTAAACATAAACAAAACTTTGACATAAACCTAGACAAACAATGCAGGAGCAAAAAATCGTCATCTGGCGTAGTGCTGCCACCTGTTTATTTCACCATGCTAGAAATACACCAATATTATTTTGTTTTGTTTTGAACTCTATGGGGTCTAAGCTTATTATTAAATAGGTTTCATACGGAATGACAAACTCAGTATACCCTCCTTCTCCAATAAAAATTAGTTTGTTAATATTTTTCTAAGATTTCAATATGACTAAGGGGGTTTTAATGAAATATTTTGTAAAAAATAATTCAAATACATATTTCTTAATTTTTTACTAATATTGTCATCAATTAACAACAAGATGTTGTTTAATTATAACTTTGTATCAATTTAAGCCGATTTTTTAATATTTTTGCATTTGTTTCCAACACCTCCAAACTTCCAGTCTTTAGCGAAAGACTTAAAAAACCGCTAAAAATTATTTTAAAAATCTGCGTAAATAAATCAACCAACCCCATAAAAAATGTAAATAAAATCAAAAATACTATTTAATATTACATAATTTTAAAATATACAACATTTTCTGTATTGACTTTATCAATTGTCCACCCATTGTTATGACAGGTCTGAGGGTCTTGTTGGTGATGGCAAAAAAAAAACACTTTAAATTGACAATTGCAACTGATATTGAATTGAATGTTATTGCCAAATTAGCATTTTTATATTTTGAAAAAAAAAATATATACAAAATATAAATATTGAAATAAAAAACAAATAAAGTAATTAACACCTTCGTCACATATTTTTAACATGAGACACAGTGGGGCGCAAAGTAAAAATAGTGGTCTAATGGTTTTCTTCTTGTAAGTAATACTCAGATTTTTAATAATTTTATTAGACATCTGAAAGAAAAATGTAAGCTTTAAAAATATTTAATTTTTTGTAACTTTAAAGAGTAGAAAGAAATTAAAGAAAAAAAAAATAATGATTTAATTTTTTCGCAGGTTTTTAAATGATGAATTAGGGGAATTTGTTAAGCTCTTGTTGCGCGAAATCTTTACTCGAATAACTACAAAGTAAAGGCCTGCACAATTACATTTGAACACACATTCAAATACTTGAAAATTCTTGAATTTCTAATCTAATTTGCGGAAATTTGTGAACGTGTAGAACTAGAAAAAAATACTCTCAAAAATGAACAAGGGAATGAAGAATATTCCTTGTAGGCATAAAAAAGCCCAACTACAAGTTTGATTTTACGCGGCGCTCAAAGACCATTTTTTATTTAAAAATTACCGGTAAAAAAAACGCTTTAAATTGAAAACGCTAATTGTACTTTATTGTTTTATGCCGAAATTTGTGTTCTTTTGTAAACGTTAAATATACATCACTTCTTAAAAATTAGGGGTGCATTTAAAAATGTTGCCAAATCACATGTAACACTTATGCAACACTTTTTTTAGAAAAGAAAAGGGTCTTCTCTGTGATTAGTTTATCGAGACATTTTTAAAATCGATCAAAAATTTTCAAACAAAATAATTTCCAAGAATTTTTACATTAAAACGCACTATTTTTTTCGGTTTTCCAACAGCGTTAAAAAAACAAAAACATCGGTTGATTGGTGTTAAAGTAGGAGGCTTAGGGTGTTTTTTAAGGTTATTACAAAGCCGATTTGCCAAAAGGTTAAAAGTTTTTTAATCACAAATAAGTTAAAAAGATTCCATTAATTTCATTTTCATTGGCCCCACTGTGCAGCATGTAACTGAAGCAAAAACTAATGCTGGCAAACCATTCACTCATACAGTTTTACTGATTCACTCATTTACTCTGTTTAAATTTTAATATGACAGGCTGAGATACAACAAGTCGACCAAACGATCGAGCGTTAACAAACATTAACTACAACATCAAATTCAAATTATATGGATCACGATAAGACTCGTACGGGCATGTCTAAATAAACAGTGAAAGTGTCTTCACTCGATTTGTAGCAAAAATTAAAAAAAAAATCAATACAACTCAATCACATTTAGCAAACCCATAAAAATTAAACAACTTTAAGAAATCAAATTTAAACTAAAATGATTTTATTACGCTTTAACGAAGAAAATAAATATTTTTAAAGAATTTTCTTCTTCTTCTTTATTTCAGGGCCATCAAATTATTTAAGTACATGATTTTTTTTTCTTTTGCGTTTAATAACACTCTATTTAAAGTAAAAGTTTAATTTTATTTAATAAATATTTAATTTGTTAATTAACAAATTACAAACGGCAAAAACAATCGAAAAAAAGTTTCAAGTAACATGCAATTTTTTTCTTTTGTTATTACATAAACAAATGAAAAAACGTGCTTTATTTAATTTATTTCTGTTTTTTTACAACTTAAAGTGCATTATTTTTCTCCGGCTTTCGGCTTAAACTAAGCATAAATTTTAAAACAAACAAAAAAAAAGAAGAAGAAAAGTATTACAAATTCACATCAGATATGACATTTTTATGTCAATTTCGAATACTAATTATGATGCCATGCTGTCAATTTAAAATTCAATGAACGAGGAATTTTTGTAAAGGTGTTTGATAAAATGTTTTTTTAACTTTGAGCAGTACAATAAAAACTTTGTGTATTAAAATAAAAATAACAACCGTTCAGGAAATTAAAATAATACCTATAAAAGAGTTTTATAAATAAATAACAATTAATTGTATAAATTCTATTTGAATTTCAAATGGTGTTGGCGCCATTTTGTTTTGCAATTCATAAAATTACGATACGTGTTTTGTAAAAGAAATAAATTGCTTTCATCAATGCCATTGCACAATGGGGTAAACGCAAAATTTTTCATTATATATACAAGATCTTTAACAGAGAATTTTCAAATTAGCCTTTTTAACAATTGAGAAAACAACCTTTTTTAAATTTTGCTGGCGAAGGCTCCTAAAAAGGCTTAATACTATAATATGCAAAAGCTTGCTTAAAGCTTCAGTCATAAATTAACAAAAAGCCTCTTAAAAGCATTAAAATAACAAAATTAAAAAAATATTCGATTCCGTACGGTAAGTGTGATCAGTTTCGCACTTTGCTTAAGCAAATGACAGATAAAGTTATATCAATAAAATAAAAGTTGGTCTTATAAAGGGTTTTTTTTAATACTAGAAATCACACTACGGTCTTCGACAGCTTTTTTTAGGCATTCCTTAAGGCTAGTTTACACTAACTATTAAATATACTACTTTGTATTCATACATGTCAAAAACTCAAGTAATATGTAAAAGTCTGATAGTGTGAATGCATTTGTGATGAAAATGACAAGTATTATGAAAAAAAAGTTTGACATCCCACACCATGGTGGAATAAGCAGGTGGCATCGTTACGGCAACAAATACAACATTACAACAAAAATGAAAATTATATCACCGTTAACGTCAAAGAATACTTTAAACAAAAATCAAAGCGTGCCGCTGAACGTGATGAAATAAATAAATTTTTAGCCAATTTTTATATTATTATAGTCAATATCTTATTTATTTTAATTTAAAATTATGAAAAACTTTAATAAAATACAATAATCACAGCACAAAACGTGGACTTTTTGTAAACATAAACAAAACTTTGACATAAACCTAGACCAAGGTATATTTATAGCAGGTAGTCTCGGAAAGCCAGCTGTTTATTTTTTATTTGCTTGTTTTGCGATACGAACTGTCAAATGTTGTATAGTAAACAAGTTTTTTGTCTTTATCTTTTGTCTCTTATCAGCCCCTTTGCTTTTTGACAGTTTATATCGCATAACAACAATAAAAAGCCCTGTTGTTTGTTTTATTGTACAATTGTTGTAATCTCGCGACTACCTGCTATAAATATACCTTGACCTAGACAAACAATGCAAGAGCAAAAAATCGTCTTCTGGCGTAGTGCTGCCACCCATTTATTTCACCATGTTCCATACGACTTCATCGTTTTTTGAAAAATTTTTAAACAATAAACTTTTCATTGGATCAGGGTTGCATTTTATTTCATGTGTGAGTGTTTATACTTGGTGTGATGGTGTGAACACAAGCTGTTATGTTAAATTAGATTTTTTGACAGTCGCAACAAAATTCATTAGATTTCTATCTCACAAAGTATTATGGAATATATAAGATTTGTGAGATAGTGTAAACTAGCCTTTATCGATAAAATATGCAAAAATATGCACTAAGAAATCGATGCCATTGTTTTTTTGCAAAAATTGTGATTCGGATAAATAACTTTTTCACTTACAGCATTAATAATAAAAAATAAAACAGGCTTATAAAAGTTTTATGAAACGGATTTTCTATAAAGGCCTAACCATAATATGCTTAGGCTGGCTTAAGCTACTGTCAAAAATTAACGAAAAGCCTGTCAAATGCTTAAGCAAATTATTGTGGGCTTTTTGGTGACTATATTGTACTTTATGAACTTAAATGACTTTAACGCTTAGTTGCAAACATTTGTACTTTTGCAAAAAATATTTTCTTCTAATATTTTCTTAAAATAAAAATTCTTTGACAACATTTTTTTAGTGTTTACAATTAATAAATATACTTCCTTGAACATGTTTTTTTCTTTATTTTAAAAACAATTAAACACAAAAATAAAAGAGTACTAAAATATACAATTGCGTGTTTTATTTTTAATTTTTTTCAATATGTAACCAAGATACAGCTGAGTGCTTAAGCAAAATACGATAAGTTTCGCTCTATGCTTAATCAAATGACACTTGACGAAACTTAACGAAAAGTTGCTTAAGAACATTATAGTTGTGGACATTTGATTATATGTATTTGCACATTTGCGTATGTAAGCTTAAGCACATTATAGTTAGCCCTTAAGGCATAATTTCCTTCAATTTCAATATTTATTTTGATAATGATACTACATCTTCCAAAAAAAATTTAAATAGTTTTTTTCAATATAATTAGTTTTATATTGTGATATTAACTTTTGACAAATGTAGTGGCTACGCTTTTTTGGTCAAATATTTGACAAGAGTGACCATAGCTTTAGTTTAAAAAACTGTTTATTTACCTATTTTATTTTTTTTTTAACTGTAATCTATGATTTAAACGTTAGGGGGAAATATGCATTTGCATGAAATTTCACGTTCTACATTATGTTTTTATATTAATTAATTTATTTTGTTATAGTAAAATTAATATGTTTAAAAAGTTTGTCGTTTTTATTGACATTTTCTTATTTTTTTTTTTTCAATTAGGCTCAAGTTCATCAAATCTAATTTTCTTTAAATTTTTTTTAATAAAGGAACGAATTTTATTGATGATTTTTCATTCTTTACTGAACAAGGGATTGAATCCGTTCTTTGCAGTTGTACCCTTTCCGTCGCTGCGACGACTGTCAGTTTATAGTCACACATCAGTCTCTTAGCCAGCGGTATTTTCTTGGTTGGTTGATCCAAATTTGCTGTAATTGATTTGTATCTTTCAATAACAAATAAATCTTCCAGCTCGAGGTCCTTTTTTTGTATACAATATTATTTATTTTATTTACTCCAATATTTCGTTATTCTTTGAATAACATCATCGGCGACTGTCTAATTAAATAACAAAAATCAAAATATAAATAAAAACATCAAAGCACAAAACGAAAAGTAAAACAAAAATACACCTATAACATCAATAAAAATAACAACAAAAAACTAACCAAATAATAATTTATGCACACAAAAAATTCCTATAGGCTAGTGTGTTGCTATTACCGTCGTCAACATTATTCTCCTTTTATTAACGCATTTCTTCAAATTCACCACAATTTTAAAGACAGCACTGCCATTCACTGGTGTCTATTATTTTATATAGCAAAATGTTTTGGCAGCACTGCATATTAAAAGAGTTAATCAGGTGGGTTCAGCCTCTCAGCTGGTAGTAAAATTAATAGTGCAGTATACGGACAGCAAATGTATGTCGATAGTGCAGTATTGTTATTTGTTATACAGTGATGCCAACTTAGCTATTATGGGGTTATATTTAGCTCTTTTTGATTACTCCTGGGGCCTAATTCTAGCACTCGTGATCGAGTACTTTCTCGATTCGAAAACAATTTTATTTCTAATTCTTTCAGTCGATACTCAACTAATCGAAATTATTTTTTAGTATTGTGAAACTCAAATGAATGCTTTACAACAGTGAACAAATAATTCCGATTCGTTCAGTGTTGACTGAAATAAAAAGATATTAAATTGCGTCCGAATCGAGAAAGTACTCAATCACGACTGCCAGAATCAGGCCCCTGGCCAGTAATTTTTCACGACAGCTCTTTTTTTTAAAGAGCTAACATGGTCTCTTCTAAACGTGGTTTTGGAACGTTTGACACTTTGAACATCTATTAATAAATACTTCCGTTTTTAACCTCTTGTTTCGTCTTTGGTTAAATTTAATATGTGTACACATTTTTTGCTTCGGTCAAAAGTATAGAAAGGCTTGTGAATCAAATCCTGTGCTGAAAAAACAACATTGTACAATGTTGAAAAACCGGGTCTCAACGTAACAAACGTCAAATTTGATTTCCGCCATAAATTAGCGACGTATAAACCGCATATTGCCATGAGTGTCAATCCATTGCGCAATGATTGCTCATCAGATTGCTTGAGCAATTATTGCTTAGCAATCTTATGTAAAATCAGTTGTCATTCATCTGAGATTTGATTTCTCTGTACGTTTGTTTATGGCAATGTAATTTCACGTGATATCCAGCAATATAATCAGCAAATATTGCGCTGTTGTTCTGCCGACGTGTTTGCTTGTGCTTAACATAAAAAATTGCTACGTGAATCGCAGCGTAATATTACACTTCTTTTCGTTGTGCAATAAAAATCAAAAGTCTTCTGATTGTTGCCAATATATTGTACCCCCTTAAAATATCGCATGTACATTGGCGGTATAATTGTACAAATACGAAAAATTTAACAATTACATTGCAAGTGTTTGCGTTGTTTTAAACGAAAAACCGTACTCAATATACATATATATTACTTTAATGTTTTTTTGATATGTGAGTTAAGGGCTCCATACACAACTACAGTATACATGCGCCATCAAGTGGTTGTTCAAGCCGATGGATCGTGTACGTTTTAGTATCGATTTTAAACAGAGTTTGCTATTTTGCTGATATTAGAAAAGTTGCCAAAGTGTAAACATGCATTAAAAACATTATTTAATAAAAAAAACCAATTAAAAAATTATTCATTATAATTAAAGTTATTATTCATTATTATTAAAAAAAAAACTTTTATAGCAAACTGTTCCACTATTCATTACGAATTTTTAATGAAGAACACGAATATTCTTAATATGTTGTTTTTAATAGAAATATTAATTCCGGCGCGCACATTTACAACAACTCATCCGTACAAAAATTTAAAAAAAAAAAAATATTGCACCAGATAGTGTGGTATGTACTTTGATCACAAATCAACATCACTTTATTGTGCCAGTAATGCTGGATTGATGCATGCCCTTCTCTATTGGTCCGTTATATAACTTTCTGTTCTTATCGCACTATGATTAAGGGTTGTTTTGTCTCTGATCAGACATCTGATGTCCTATTATGGGTACACACTATGCAATGCTTTTAGGCAATCTTGCAAATGTCATTATAGATTTGTATTCGGATTTGTATTCGAAATTTCATCATCATCAAAAGATTTTGATATTTTGAGATTGCATTAATGTTGATTACACTGTCTGTATCGTGATTTCATGGATTTATATGTTTGGTTCATTGAAAACAAACAAACTGAAAGAATCTAAATCAAATTTTCTCAACAGCATTTTTTCACCATATTTCTCTCGCGATGTTTATGATAATATAAGAAACCAGAACTGATTTTACGTTTATGATTCCATTCAAGGTCTATCCAATAGGTCTGCGCAAGAAGCCAGTTACATATGTATTTTGCTTATTCCTTAGTCTGGGTTCACACTATGAAAGTTTTCTTTCAGAAAGTCTGAGTTTATGGGTGAGAGAGGAGAAAATAAAAGCATGTTCTCTTCCCCTCTCACCAATAAACTCAGACTTTCTGAAAGAAAACTTTCATAGTGTGATCCCAGACTTAACGATGTTAAAGGTTGGTTACATTTTCCTTATACATGTATATTTTTATTTACATTTTTGGTTGTTTCCCACACATCCATGCACACAAAACACATTTTTTCCTGTTTTTAGAACGCGAGTGCAAAAGTGGCTCATTTAAATAACATTTAAGACAAAAACAAATTTTGAAATTTTGAATTAAACGAGTCACTTTTGCACTCGCGTTCTAAAAACAGGCAGTAATATTTTGACAACAGGAAGGAACTTTACACAAACAAAATTCCTATTGTTTTTAATATTGTTTTATTGTTGTAGAGGTAAGAAGACCTATTGGATAAGACTTGATTCCATTGTTGATTGCAGTGTGTGTGACAAAACATGCAACCCGAAAGAGAAATGCGTTCCGTAAATGAATTGCATAATGTGTAACAACTATCATTGTCATGATTGCTTTTTTAACGGCGAGGGGAAAAGAAACGAGTACACAGTTGCATGTACTGTCAGTACGTTTTGCTTTCTCATACGCTATTTTATTTATTTTAATTCTTATTTAAATACTATAAAAAACACTTGTCGTCAACATTAATTGAATTGTTTCAACGCCAATGAAAGTTCAAAGTAGAAAAAAGTAAAGCGGCTCATACACGTGCAATAAAAATGTCACTAATGTGTATTGTACAATACTGTTTACGTTGTTCCTATAGGTATGTTTACCTTTTTATTGCGTGAATGAAACCATTTTGCGACTTATTGCATAATATAGGGCAAAATGGAAATAATATGGCGAATATCATATTCAATAATATTGCATGTGTCGCTTATGACAGACTTAGTCCCCTTTTAAGGGCCAAATACACTTGTCAAATGCTTGTCCAGTCGGCGAATTCAACGTGAACGTGTGCTGGACGTAATATTCGCCGTCATATCTAAATTTTTTGATTTTTCATCAAGCGTTGTCGGTGTCACACATACAAACACATTTTCACTAATACTACCACAATGCTTGATGAGTATTTTGATCAATGTATTTGGGCCTTTAAAGTTTGTTGAATTCTCTTTTAAACTTTTTTCGGTGTTTAGACACACAAAGTTTAATTTGACAAAGTTTCGTTTTCTTTTGTTTAAATATGTTATGCAAAAAGCATTGCCAGAATGATAATTTTATCATATTTTTGATTTTTTTTTTTTTACTAAAATACCATTTAAAAATTTTTTTCTCAAATGATGATTTTTTTATTTTAGATATAATGATTTACTTTAAGTTTGTTTGTACAAAATGCGCAATTTTATTAAAACAGTAAATTTTTCAAACAATGAATTTTTGAATCAGCTTGTAGTTTATTGGTTTTGCAAACTTTTGCACCCAGTGTCAAGAATACACAAAATTGCGTCATTATTTCTTGGCATACAAAATATTAAAAAAACTATCATAGACAAGCGGTTGTTAATTTTGAGAATATTGATGAAACAAATTTGTTTTGTAAAGAAACCCCGTATTATTTTAAAGTTTTATATATTAAATAACAAAAAATTCAAGTATATAGTACCAAAAGGTACAACTAATGGAACTTAAGAAGCTTTTAGCTTGAGAATTCCGCCTTCCATATTTATGATAATTTTTAAACTAAGTAAGTTTATACATATACGTGCTTAAATATTCCCTTAATTAATTTAGAAAAATACATTTATATAGAATTTTATCAAAAGATCTTCTATATTACATCGAATCGAAATATATAATATTAAATTAAGAACCCTTAAGATTTCATATGACGTACGAGCTTCAAAGCTTCATATTAGAACTATTACTTTCAATGAAACTTCATTATTTAGATGGACTTTTCGACGTTCTTAATCCTCAGGCATAAATGAATTAATAATGTATTTTTAGACAAATTTGTACAGAAAATATAACCAAAAACAATTTAAACCTATTTAATTTGTTAAAAATATGGCAATTCGTCCGCTCATTATTATACATAATAATACATAATATCCCGGCAAAACAAAAAGACATGAAAAAAATAAAAAATACATGGGTTCCAAGGATAATGCACTGGTTCTTTTTAGTCGAAACTTGCAAGATCTTAACATTGGCAAGAATGGGTCGCATTAGTTAAACGGGTCTTCATTCAAAGTTCAGGAATGAATTAGGATTTTCATTCATTTTCATATTTTTATTAGTGATCAATATAAATTTTTATATGCATTATCAATTGTATTATAAATTAATTTAAAAGAAACATGAAAATAATTAAAAAAATAAGGCATTTTGTACATTTTTAAATTGTTTATTAAAGTTTTAAACTTTTCATTTTTTAAAAGTTCAAAAATCAAAATATTATTCCTAATGTTATTTTTTTTATTAAATAAACAGCTTCAAACATTAAAATCTATTGAAAATAAAAATGTGATATTGATACAAAATTATTCCAAATAAACAAAAAAATAGTTGATTATTTATACAGGTTTTATTAAAATTTCTTCGTATAATTTACAACCAGCAAATTCGTATTCTAAAATACATTAAACCTTTTTTCGCCATTTTGTTTTCAGAATCTATTAAGTATTAAAATTAAATTAATTGCATAAAATATTCGATCTAACTCAACAATTAATTTTAATTGCCTAATATATTCAACCCTTTTAAATCCTATAAGAATAAATACTAAATTATAGAGAATTATTGCAATTCATACATAAGCGTTGAATGGGAATATTGCATGTAATTTTACATGCGTTCAGTTATGAAATACATATGTAGGTTTTATAAGGTACATATGTATTTTAAATTCATTTAAGTAAATAAGTTCTAAAGAAATCATGGAAATATTCCCTCCTCTTAAACCACTTCAACATTTTTTTGCTGAGAAGAAGTATTTTTTTATATAAATTAATAATTTTTACTTTTATAAACAATCTGAATTAAAAAAAATTTTGTTAATTTTTCTCTTCAAGAAAATTAGTGCTGGTTCACACACGTCAAGTTTGACTTGTCAAGTCTTGAACTTTTAGGAGAGAAGGGGAGAGAGAATGCCATTTCTTTTCCCATCTCTCCTAAAAACTCAAGACTTGACGAGTCAAACTTGACGTGTGTGAACCGGCACTAATATTTTAACCAAACTTTCTGGCAACGCTATATATTTAAATAAAGCTGCAGCCAAATTCAGGTATAAAATACGAATGAAAAACAAAACGAATTTGCGAGTACAGCAAAATATCTACTCAAGACTTTGCAAAGTAAACTTTGCCTGTCTTAACTGCCCGTCTATACCAGAGATAATTATTGCGACATATATTGCAGTAATTGTCAAAATTATGTTATCTTTAAGTCTGGGATCACACTATGAAAGTTTTCTTTCAGAAAGTCTGAGTTTATTGGTGAGAGGGGAAGAGAACATGCTTTTCTTTTCTCCTCTCTCACCCATAAGTTACTGTAAAAGTAACCTTACCGTAAAAAAGTAAGACCAATCTATTTCTTACAGATTGTAACGTAACATCTTACTGCTAACCATAATCGCTCTAATTGCTTTACATACAACAAAATTAAGCAGCTGATTTGCAACGTTACTGTTACTCCCGGATAACTGAGTCTTTAGCGTTGTAAAGTTTTACAATTTCTTTGACGATTTTTCTCATGAAATTGATGAATTTTGAACAAAAACATTATCAGGCATCCTTGGCACAATTTTGCGTGAGTTTGAAAGAGATAACTATAGGCAAATTTTTTACAAAAGGAAAAAGGCAAGGCAAATTCATTAGAAGGTAACCATAAAAGTTCAGCTGACTATTTTTGAGAAAGGCGAATTCATTTCAAGGTGACCGTAAAAGTACAGGTGACCATGGTAGAAAAATTACAAGGTACTGTCATTAGAAATTTCGTTATCAATTTCAAAACCCATGTAACGTCAAACAAAAGAAAATTTGGGACAAAATTAACACAAGCGTCAAAAACCAACTAAATTAATTTGACATTACATGGGTACATAATGAAAATTCTCCCTAATGAACATACCTGGTACTTATTATACTATGCAGTTGTCTATTTTCATTGTATCAAGTAACGATTTATTTCTGTAAGTGATGTTTATTTATTTACACTTTGTACATATTTTTAAACATTTTAGAATTCCCTAAAGTTTGCGTTGCCGCTTTAACATTCAACAATTTTTTTAAGTTCTAGTAAAAAATTAAGAACAATTAAATAAAAGTTATTTTACGAACAATTAAACTGACAAAAAATTCATATTGAGCTGATGACCATGGCAACTATATATTTATTAATAGAGACAAGCTTTTCTATAATATGTCTTCATGGGATTAGAAAATTACTTCTTTATATAGAAATATTATTACAAAGAATCGTGCAATAACTGTTAGTCAATTTTCGTTGACAATTATTGCTAACATAAAACGTGAAATTTGGCTGTCAATTGAAAAAAGAAGCAAAAAGAAAAATGAGAACCACATTGTGTGGAAAAGAATTATTGTCATTCATAATACAAAGAAATGACAATAATTTAATAAATTATTTGTGATTTATTCAAAATTTAACCACCCTTTATTAATAATAATAATTTTTACACGACGGCGTCACTTTTTACACGACACCTTCTGTCTTCAATTTTCAAATTATGCCTTTAACATAAGCTGAGCAATAAAAAATATTGAAGTTATTGCAAAATTAATGAGATATTTGTCTTAGGTGTAGACCTGGGATGAAGATTATATGTTTTTTTAAATTAGAGTTGCGCCATATTTTAATTGAAACCATTGTGTTTTTTAAATATTATTGGGCTATACTAATGTAGGGCGCTTAAAAAATGTTATACAACAAACGTAAGTTGTTTTTGGATTGTTGCAGTATTGCCACCACCTGTATTGGATTATTATTGAACTAATTCGCTTAAATTTCTTCAATGTGTCAATTTCTCTATGAAAACACAACTCAGTTTTCTTTCTTCTTTGCAAAAAAGTTCAACAAAATTTGTGTTTGTGACGGACGGTTTTTGTTAAAAAAAGTATCGAACGAAATCGAGGAACATTTTTAATAAAAACAAACGAAGTCATTGCAAATGGTTTTTTTAATAAAATAAACCAAAAACTGAGGTGCTTGTTTATAAAACTGCATCAATTTTCATTAAAAATGTTATGGAATTTGGAAACCTACAAAAAAATTCTTGTTGTAAATAACAGCAACCGAAAAACAAAATAATTTAATGAAATTTAAGAAAATTTTCAACGAAGTGTAACAATTTGTAAGAAGTGCTTTAAGTTTAAATCAATTAATAAAATAATTACAAAACAATTTATTAATTTGCAAGACGGTAAAATTAAAGTTTTCTTTTTTACTATTTTGCTGCCTACTCATATTCTTAACCAGGAGACAAAAACACTTGACAGCAGTTGTCATATTATTTGTTTTTTTTTGTCTTACGGCAATTACGTGTGCTTGAAAGAGATGAAAATAGCGTATATTTACTAAAGAAAAACGTGTGCCGCTCTCTGTGAATTTTTCATAACTTGTTTTTTGTTGTTTTCTTTTATTTTTCTCTTTCATACTCTGCTTCTTCGGAATTCGCTGCCTGTGTGTGTGTTGTTTTGCTTTTGCATTAAATTTTTTCAATTGGATCTCAGTTCCAATTGGACTATTTATTTCTTGTTGTTTAGTAAGAAATAAATTGTTAAATTAAATAGCACAGAACAATAATAAAAGAAAATTTTTGTAGAATTGTTATCGAAATTTAAGTAAAGTAAATAAATTAAAGTGTAACAAAATTCATTTAAAAATATCGCTTCACATTCTGCAAAAATATAAGGCCGAGAAGATTGTTTGTTGTTATTGCAATAAAATTTTTGCAAAATTTTATTTCTTTTCCTCTTAATTTTTATCAAACGTGTCGTTTATTTTCCTCTGTCCGTCAGTTGACTTCGGCGTTGTGTGCAACAAAAACTACAAAAAAAAAATATTAAATAAATAAAAATGTAATAAATTTATATAAAGCTTTCAATAATATTTCTTTAATTGTAAAATATTGTTCTCATTTTAAGTGCATTTATTTTTGCAACAATTAAGTATAATTATAAAATAAGCAAATAATTAACAAAAAAATTAGTTTCTTTATAAAGTGCGTGTGTGTTTTAAATAAAAAAGTGTTTCATTAATAATTTTCGTTTTTTCGTCGTTTTGTGTTTTTTGTTTGTTTTACATTTGGAATTATTTTTGTTTCTAATAATTCGTTCCCAATTTCGAAAATTTGTTATAAAAAAAGTGACTAATGCACTGTTCCATGGAGCGTAGCATATCAGCTGGTGGCACTACTAACGCTTCAGGCCAAACAACAACCATGGCTTCTGCGGCTACAACAAATTCTAAAGACGGTAAGTTGTTAATTTGCTTATAACCATTGTTGTTGCATTTGATTATTTTTTAATTTTATCTCTATTATTTATTTATTAATTTATTGTGAACAATTTTATATAACGGGTTTTTCTTTGGAATACTATAATACATACAAAGTAGTTTTATTAAAATAGATACAAATTTCTGTGGAGGTGTTTTAACAGAATTTAAATAAATGTATTCATTAATTGAAATGATGAAGAAGTTCTTAGGACGGCAAAAGGACCCTTAAGCTTAATTCCGATTCCTAAACCTTTAGCCTGGTTAACTTCAGTCTGTTAGTAAAGATTAGGTTTTTGTAGGAGTCCATCCTTTGGAAAGCTGTGAAGTTAAGCTTTCCAGATATGTAGGTACCTATGTCCCCATAAACGTTTTTAGGTTAAAGATATTTTCATAGAAATATCAAATCTATCTTTAATCTTTTTAACTTGTAACAGGTTTCAGTTCTGCTCTATTTTATTTAAGAGTGTAGAGGCATATTACAGTATTTGATATCGTTCGGAATATGACCCCAGGTAGGTACAAAACCTATTTTGCATTTATGTATTAGGCATTTTTTAAAAGTTTCCATTCGCCTACGCTATAATGATTATATTTTCTTAAAAAGTATGAGTACTTTTATACAACTTAATTATAAACAAATTATTTACGTGGCAATTTAATATTTTTAATTAGATAAAAAAGTAAACAAATGAAATGCTTGTAAGTACCTGTTGTTTGTTGGTTGGTTGAACGTTAAAAATGGTTCAAACTCAGGCAGTCACACAAATGAACATTTAATTTTGTTTGTTTTATTTTTCATGTTTGTTTATGAAGTTCTATTTAACTGCATAATTATTTGTTGGAATATGCCGGCTTATTTGCTAAGTACTGCAAATAAATGTACAATATATTTAGCAAATGAATTAAGAAAAACAATATAATTTTTTTTAATAAAACAAAATTATTAACGCCTTCTTGGGGTGTAATAGGGGTATAAAACGTAAATTAAGGGGGTAATTTTGCGTTGAGAAAATTTTCATATAAAATTTTTTGAATTTTTAAAGGTGAAGTGAACAACAAAATTACCCCCTAAGTTTCAATTTGAGCAAGAAAATTTATACTTTGACGTAACAATACGTCACTTGGACCGGATCTGGAAACTGACATGAAACCTTAACTCAAGCCTAAAAAACAACCTGAACTACAATCAAAATAGAAGCTAAACTATAAACTAAACTAAAACACTGGTACTTAAAATTGGCAATTTTCAATTAAACCGGCTTATTTCAGTCGATTAACCTATTAACCGATGTAACAACATTTTAAATTTTTTGTAGTACCTATTATAACATACATATATCATGTGTTTTAGTTATTTGTTTAGTCTGATATACAAAAGGCATATCTTTGCAAATGTTTTTATTTACAATATTCCAGCTAGCAAAGGTTGTTTGTTAGACGATTATGTTTTATATATGTATATCTCCTAAAAGAATCTTCAGATGATTATCTGTCGAGTAACAAAAACATCTACATTTTTTTATTTAACAATTTTTTAAACATTTTCTGATACGCTCGTCTTTTAATGTTGGAATGAACATTTTGCAACTCTCTGTACGAGTCATATAACAATTCCTAAGCTTTCTAAATACAATAGTATTTGAAACATGAAAATTATATTGCCAATATAATTACAATAAAACAAACCGACCTAAGGATCTGGCAAATAAGATTTTCCAACAGGACAGGGTGTTGAATTCGCGATCTTAAGGTTTTTTCACGAGTTGTAAGATACTCCCAACGATTATTGACATGCTTTCTGAAATACTCATTAGATAATTTTTAAGTACATCTCCATCTACGATTAATATAAGCGTCTTCCGCTATGTTATTGAATTATCGCACAGAGGAATCAGCTTGTGTTACAGTTTCTCCCGTTCGAGAAATCTTCTACGATTAAAAAATGCGCTTGTCGACGATCAAAAACGCTCTTCAAGAGATTCCCATTAGGCTCTTACACGATTGAAACGGCTAGCTAGGATATTTTCGAAAAAAAAACTTTTTTGCAAAATTTTCGGTGCTGAGCTTTGCCAAGATGAGTCAGAAGATGACCTGACAACAGAAGAAACTCCCAATAGTAACACAAACAATATTTTAACAGAATTAATTGAAAACATTAGAAGTGTTAAAATTTCTTAAAAATTAAAAAGACTCTAATGGCAAAATGGGAGATTCTATATGTTAAGAGATATTCAGCAAAAGGACTGAGAAATTAGTATTCTGTATTTTGGATTGGTTTCGATTTCTCCAACAGCAACGTTGCTCGTTTTAGTTCAAAAATTGTTACGTGTTGTTTTTTTAGCCGATCAATACCAAAATTAACCGATTAAAAGGCCTGTTCTTCAAATCACTTTAGTTCAAATCACGTGATTTCAAATCACATGCCCCTTTTTAAATCGCACACAAAAACGGTATGACTTTCAGCATCCTACAAAATCACACTTGTGATTTTAAAATCACGTGATTTTCGGAACAGGACCGTTAACCAAAACATCGGTTAATTAATCGAGCGATTAACTGATTAAAGCAAAAGCCT
This sequence comes from Pollenia labialis, assembly GCA_949318255.1. Lineage (NCBI taxonomy): Eukaryota > Metazoa > Arthropoda > Insecta > Diptera > Polleniidae > Pollenia > Pollenia labialis. Next base: position 139,893,514 of record OX439140.1, on the reverse strand, counting down.
GATTAAATGACTACCCTAACTAGAACCTAAATGTTTCTGTAAACCAGAACCTGAACTACAAACTGAATAAGAACTTGAACTGGTATCTGAAATAGAATCTAAACTTTAACTTAACTAAAAACCTGACATATAACCTAAACTAGAATTTGCTTAAACATCTGAACTAAAACCCAAACTAAAACCTGGAATTTAACATAAACTAGTCTTTTAACATGAAATCAATACATAAAATCTGAACTAGAGCATAAAGTAGAAACTAAACTTTAACATGAACTTAAAAATCTATTTTAGAATGGATTTAAAAACTAAACTTAAACTTATTTAAGAACCTGAAACTTAATCTGAACAAAAACCTCAACTACACCTTTTATAAACTAGATACCTACTGAACTATATTTCAAGTTCAGAACCCTAACTAGAACCAAAAATATAACAGACGAAAACTTGAATTGAAACATAATTAAAACTATTCAAACACTGAGCTACGAACTTACAGTTGTATTTTTTTTCCACAAAAACTTCATTCTATTATGAAATACAAACGAAATTTTTATCAAGAACTAAAAGCCACTCGTAGTCATATTCCTCTTATAAAAAGTAATAATTATATGAGTAAATAACTGCTGATAAGATGTGGGATCTAATGTGTTCTAAATTAGTTTCGAAATATACAATTGTGTACTGTAGTTTGTTTATTTTAATATTTTTTAATTCTATTTTTATTTATTTTTCTTTTTTTTATAACTGATGGCGTTTTCGCAGCCAATAGAAAACAACAATCGCCCATATCTTTTGAATTGGAAAAAAAATTTTATAAACTTTTATCTTTTTTTTTTTAATTTGTAAATTATTATTTAATTAAACTTGAATGTTTATATATTCAAAATTGAATAATATTAAATTAGTATTTAATGAATATTTCAAATTCAATTGAAATTTAAAGTTTGATCCTGAAGAGTTACTGTCAAACTGATGTCAAGGGTTTCTATTCGAAAAAACAAATTCGGGTAATTAACATAAAAAATATTTTAAAAATACGGGAAACTTTGGCCCAACCGTTTCCTTAAAAAAATCATACTTTAGCATGCATCCGTGAATAATACTCGATCCAAAACGTTAAATCATTTATGTAAACGTGTTGATATGTTTGCTCGTATTCCAAGCGCTTTTGAATGCTTCCAGGTCTGAGCAGGGGATTTCTTCTTACAATTCGGCTATTGTACTCTGTTTTTTAATTAGTGATTTATTGCCACTGCACTTTGCGAAACTTCGAGGACAACTAGAAATAGACTTACTTTTAGGCCCAGAACAAACGGTTAAACGCAACTGCAACGAAACTGACACTTCTAGTTATTTTCGAGTCATATTTGAGTGTATGCCATAGACTCTTTTAAGGGGCCACACATGACGCGACCATTTTGAGCCTGGTTTGAAATGCATTGCAAATCAGTTGCATTGAAAACGGCGTACAGGAAACTCGTGTTTACGTTTCATCTTTTCTCAAAGAAAATCGAAATGATTGTGATAATTTTATTACAATATGAAACAATTTAGGTTGCAGCGTGTGTGGAAAACGATTGAAACTAGTTTAAGAACAATGATTTCTAAGGGGTTTCATTGCAGTTGCGTTTAAACGTCTGTTCTGGGCTTTATAGTTTCCATTTTCGTTGCAGTTTGTGTTAAATATTTGCACCGTTTGCTTTATAGAACTGCCATCATTCCTTAATTAAATTACAGTTTTTCGAATTGGTTCAGAAATTTCTTTGGCCCATTTTACTCTGGGACTAACACGTTTTAATATGTGTATTACAACAAATCTCATTTTATGTTAAATGTTCAGCTTTACTGAGGATTTAAAGAAAATATCAAAATGATTTACACCGGTACACAAAAGGTTACATCATTTTTAAAGTCGGTACACTTACGTAAATATTAAAGCAGACGCCTTATAAGGTTTTTATTATCATTTTGAGAAAACAACAAAAAATTATTCTAGAAAATTTGTAATAGGTTTTGTAAATTATTTTGAGTAGGAAAAACCTGTTAAATGTAGAGAAAATTTTTATATATTAAAGAAAAGTGAAATTGTTAATCGTATGTAAACTTTTGTAACAAAGTGTAGTTAATTTCAGCCAAAAAACTTTTTCGGGAACGAAAAAACTCCGGTAAATGAGAAACCCTACGGATGTTGTATGTAAATGGATTTGTTTTTTGAGAGACAGAGGTGTGTAATCTGCATTTATTTATTTATTTATGCAACAACTGAAAATACCAAATAACTGAATAAAATGAAAAATGTTACAATCTCTAAATTAAATATTCAATTGTGCATATTTTATTCTATATTCCTGTACATCAACCAACTACTGCATATTTACTCGTTCCCGTACTCTTGTTCGTTCTTTAAATTGATAAATACTCTAGAGGAGTTGTTATTTTGTTTTCATGGTTCCCAAATCTATTGTTTTAACATTTTTTTTTTAGTATCCGAAGGTTGTGTAGAAAGTTTTGGGAATAGGGGATGTATCAGAATTAATAATAAAAAGAAAACGACTAAAATTAAAAAAGTTCTTCCTTAAGAATTATTTTATTTCATTGGGCTTTAAGAAATTTTTAATAGACAAGGTCATCAAAAATAAGTTGGCCATGTGCACTTTTATATACATACATACATACATACATACATAGACACATTATCCATTTACCATCACTAAACAACCCTCGGAAATACATTGATATTTGTTGTCGCCTGGCATACAATTTAATCCCGTAAAAATTCGTACTCAAAACATGAATTTAAATATAAATAAAATATAAATTTAAATATGTTGGAAATTTTCCAACAGAACTTTTCAGTACACTTTTATGACACACCAACAATGCGAACAGAAAATAGAGGAATAAAAAAAAATCATAAAAATAAAACAAAACAACAACCAGAACATATCCATAAGATACAATTTTTATTCTATTGTACTTCAAATATAAAAATAAAACTTTTTTTTTTTTTAAAAAAGCTCTTTATTATCTATACAGACGGTATGACCGACTCAATATGGGAAAGAGAAAGAGTTAGTGAATGAGTGTACTTAAAGTACTTGATATTATTCAGAATAAAAAAAATTTATTATATTATTTTCTTTTTATTTATTTTGATTGTTATACCCAAACCACAATAGTGGAGAGGGTATAATGCAATTGTGCTAAATTGTGCCCACCTTAAAGTACACCGGTCAACTTAGAATCACATTCTGAGTCGATCTAACAATGCTCGTCCGACTAGCTGTCCATGTAAACCTTGTGCGCAAAGTACAGATCGCAATTTTGAAGATAATTTGATAACATTTTGTACATAAGCACTAATTGGCACAAGGACCAATCTGCTTTCCGGAATAGGGACTTTGTGACCACTCTCAAACGAATTTTAATGAAATTTAAAATATAGATAGGTTCATATTTATATGGACACATTACCTTAACTTTTGCATTAAAAAAAAAATAGGACCACAAGGGAAGCCAGGGCAATTTCTGCTTATCCAAAACTATCTAACAGATTTTAATGAAATCTAAAACAAAAATAGATCCCTATTCATATAGCCATACACTCTCGAAAATTCGTTTTTAAATACTGTGGTGTAGGGTATCATTTGGTCGGGCTTGACCGACTGTACTTTCTTAAGGCGCCCGTACACGACATATTTTTCTCATCTGACATGTCAAATTTCCAATTCGCAAAATAGTAACATACATGTCGTGTGTTACCTTTTTAACTTTGCTTCTGTAAAAGTCAGACGCAAAGTCATCTGACAAAATTTCAATTAGAGTGTGCTCTATTTTCTTTTGACAAACCATCTGATATCACTGTTGTTATTTTGAAAAAAATTGTTGTTAGAAATCTATGCCGCAAGGAAGCCGGCAGCGGCGGTGCAATATTGACGGCATCATTAGCCGGCTGAGGTACCGATAAATTTATGTTCTTTCAAACTTTAAATAGAAATAATGTACATGTGATTTTATAACGGATGATTTTATTTTAGATCTTCAAATAAAGTTAAAGCTTTCTTTTGAATTACCTTTAGTTTTAAGGGCATTCATCGCTAATTTTGATCTTCAATCCAAATATTAAGAAGTAGCTCCTTTTTTCTTATTTTCGTAACCTGTTTATGTTGTTAAAATGTTCTTGTTACAACAATATTCTTAATTTTATCAGCGTCACTGGAACAGCAAATGGATTTTAGTGTTGAAGGGGCTAGTTCAAGGTTTCTTTAGATATCAACAGCCTTTTACCCTGATTTAGAACACTTAAAAATGCCCAGTTTTTGTTCTAAGGTTATTTGCTTTTTTTGACTCGTTGCTGCAAAATATTTTAATTTAACTTTACTTCAGCAAATGTACTTTGAAACCAGTTGCAATCAGCAGACAACCTTCACATACGGGAAACCCCATTTTTCTGTTTAAGCTTTGTACAAACATTTTTTATATTAACGCCGCAAATAAGCACTTGCGATGCAACTTCGAAGCCATGCGACGCAAAGTGAAACAATAAAGACGCAACTTCGAAATCACAGGAATTATAAAAAGATGCAACTTCGAAAACGACTCAAACATGGGTATTGGTGTATCAGATTCGTAATCAGTGATCGAATAAACCCCTGAATGATGAGCATCAAGCAAATAATATTAAAAAAAACCGCAATATTGTATGCTTCATTATAAATTTTCAAAATCGAATACCAGATGCGAAAAACCGATGAGTGACGAGTTTTGAGTATGTAATTCCAATTATATTACAAAAAATAGTCCGCCACATTTGATTCGCCATTTTAAATTTTTAAAATCGAACACCAGAATCGTAATCATGGATCCCGAAAACCCCCAATTAACGAGTTTCAAGCCATATAAGCGTTCAGGCGCATCAAAATAAACTGGTTAACTTCAAACACGTTTTTCCCCAAAACTTGTTTTCTGCCCAGAGGTCCCTTTTTACTTTCCGTGTCACGTAAAAATGTACGAAAGTTTATAACTTCAAAAGTATAGAAGTGTATGTATATATTGCCATAGTTTTTTTTAGTCTAAATTTTACTTTAAACCTATTAATTCTCTTTTTTATATTTTTTTATGTAAAAATATTGTATTAGAAAAAAATTAGTTAAATTGAAACTAAACAATTAAATTAAAACAATTCGGCTTTAAAATTATAAAAAAAAACTACTCTCAAAATCAAAACATTTCACTCAGTTCCTAATTGACCCATAATTTTAAAACATTTTCCCTAAAGAAATATTTAAAAATATTAAAGAAATATAGGTATTATTAATAAAACTTAACAAAATTTCAATTTGAGTGTGTGATCATGACTTCAATCAATATTTTATACTTCCCCTAGGGAAACAATAACCCAAAAGTAAACAGAAAATGCCAATTTTAATTACAAATTGTAGGTGTAAACAAAATCAAAAATAATGTTCAAATTAATGAATAATTAAGTTAATGACTTATTTGTATTTATATTTCAACTTTAGAATAAAACAAAAACACAGAAAATTACTAATAAAAACACACACCAAGAAAAAAACAATTAACAAAGATTAAAAAAAAATTTAACAAGAGATTATTAACATGAAATATGATTTTTTAGCTTTAAAAAAACTTTCAAATTAAGGAAAACAAATTAAAAAAAAACATGTATACATATCGTTGGTCTCATGTCGAAAGGCCTTAACTCACATAATTGCAACTTTACAGGAGAAGATAATAACGCAATCGAAACTTTAGGGATGAAACTTTAAAATTGCTTGTAAAAGCGTTATTTTTGATACTTTTGTATGTATTTGAGTGAAATGTATCGAAATCAATAAAAAACAATTACGAAAAAAGTCAAGTAAAGGCCTTCCTACATGAGACCAACGGTATATATTTAGAAATAAAGGCCGGTATTAAAATAATAAACTAAATTATATGGAATAAAATAAAAGGTTATCCATTTAGTGGTATCAAAACTGGCTGTCAGCTGTTAAATATCTGTTATATTGAAAATGACGACTAGGCACCAGAATTTTTAAAAATTTAAAAAAAATCACAAATACAATGCAGGCTTATAAATCTAGGCACCATAGAAGGATAGTGTGGTCTCAAGTCCTCATTTTTCAAATGGTCCGGATGAGTGGCAAAGAAGGATTTGTCAATTCAAATATATTTTTGTTGGATTTTTAAAATTTATCTTAAGAAATTATTAGGAAATAAAAAATGTAATAATCTTACATTTAAGGCCGGTTTTATAAATACTTAAATGTGGCATATTAAAATATGTGGTATTAAAGATGTCATATTAAAATATATTTTGTTTGCTGTACAGATAAATTTAATCAGCTGACTCGCAACTTTTACATGTATTTTGAGAGGTGTTACCAGCTGAAAACAATGTTTTTTGTCGGTATTTAAGAAACCCAAAATCGTTAACGGACACTTGTTTATCGCTCTCATAAATTTTTGTCGACATTAATAGCTATTTCTTTTGTGAGAAAAATATGTTACAGTATATACATGTAACACTTTCTAATGTTACCTATAATCACTCAAAGTGTTTCATGCTGGGCAATTTCAATAACACAATTAGCTGTTTTTATTTACAACTATTACACTTTCATCATTAAAGTACTTCATGAACGGTTTTTAAAGCTATTTGAGCGGTTTCTGCACGCTATTACGGTTTGGAAGCAAATATTGGCATCACTAATGGCTTAGAAAAATTAGAAGATTATTATATAAATAGACTTTTGTTTGATTTTAATGTGTAAATATTTTTATATATTGTTTTAAAACAATTTTTTTTACAAAATTATGAGCGGTATGAATTATGACAAACAAAATAAAACATTGGTTGTACAAACAAAGTAGTAAGTACCAAAGTTGTACAACAGGGCAGTATGAACACCTTAAGTAAAAGTAAGGGTAAAATATGCAACATGTTTTGCATTTTTTTCATCAACATATTCACAAAAAAACTTGCACATTTTTCCCACAGTTGTATTTTTTGGACATACGAACACAAAAATGTAGAACATGTTACAATAATGCAACATATTTCTCAGAAAAGAAATCGCCATAAGTAACAGAAAGTTTATCGATACATTGAGAAAATGTCCATTAAACTTTTATATTTTTATGTACTTATGTATACTTTAATATTTTCGCGCTTTTAAACTTTAATACTTTTAAACTTTAATACTTTTAAACATATAAACTTTTATACTTTATAAGTTCCACTTGGAGTAGCATTCTTATAAATATTGTAAGACACGTTAACTAAAAAAAAATAAAAAAAAAAATAAAAAAACTTTAATGTTGTATTTCATTTACATCAAAAAAAAAAAAATAACTTTAAAACTTTAATACTTTTATTCTATTATACTTTTATACTTTAATACTTTTATACTTTCACGCTTCTATACTTTTATTTTTTTATTCCTTAGTACTTTTATACTTTTAAACTTTTATACTTTTATATTTTTATACTTTTATAGTTTTATACTTTTATTCTTTTATATCTTAATGCTTTTATAATTTTTAATCCTTTTATAATTTTGTACTGTTTAATCATTTTGTACTGTTTTCTTTTTTTATACCTTTATATTTCTATACTTTTTATTTTTATTCTTATACACTTTTAGACTTTTATAATCTTATACTTTTATACTCTTATACTTTCTTAATTTTATACTTTTATTCTTATACACTTTTAGACTTTTAAAATTTTATACTCTTATACTTTTTAAATTCTATACTTTTATTCTTTTACACTTATTTACGTTTATACTTTTATATTTTAATACTTCAATACTTTTATAGTTTTATATTTTTGTATTTCTATATGCGTTAATACTTTTTAATCGTTTTATACTTTTGTACTGTTTTCTTTTTTTATACCTTTATACTTCTATACTTTTTAATTTTTAATCTTATACACTTATAGAATTTTATAATCTTATACTTTTAAACTATTATACATATTTTATTTTATCTTATACTTTTTAAATTCTGTACGTTTAATCTTTTACACTTTTAGACTTTTATAAGTTTATACTTTTTTATTTTACACATAGTTTATTACTTTTGTACTTTCATAATTTAATTCTTAAATACTTTTATACTTATTTACTTTTATAATTTTATACTTTTATCATTTTATACTTTTATATTTTTATACTTGTATACTATTATGCTTTTATACTTAAGTACTTTTATACTTTTATAATTTTATACTTGCATACTTTTATAATTTTATTCTTGTATATTTTTATACTATTATACTTTTATACTTAAGTACTTTTATAATTTTATATATTTTTAATTTTTTTATTCTCTTGTACTGTTTTATTTTTTTACTTTTAGACTTTAATAATTTAAAAACCATAATCAAAAAAAATTCTTGCTTTTCTTCGTATTTTGCAAAATATTAATGGCCGATTTCATAAATTTATTTAAATATAAATTTATGAAAAAAATTATTTTTCATGGCAAATAGAATTATTGAAAACTTGATTAAAGTAACTATAGAATTAAAATAAATTTAAATTTAAATTTAAATTGTTTTACTGTATTATTTAAGTAATTGTGGAAAATGTTCTTGGTTTTATCCATATTTTCTGTTGATTTAGTACACAATTCTTTCCGTGTATGTTTTTTTAATTTCCTACTGTCATACTTTTACTTTAGTTTAACTTCTTGTTAACTTTTATAAATTATAAAATTCTTATAATTAACTTTATTTTTCTTTGCAGCTTACACATTTCCCCTTATTTTTATTTCCCATCAACTACCATTTGAATAATTTTGAAATAAATCTTTTAACATAAGCACATGCCTCTTAACTTTAACGACGCAAAACGTTTCTTTTATTATTGATTAAGTTTTCTTCTATATGTCATAATGTTTTTTTTATTTATTTTTAACCAATTTCTCTTTTTTTACAGCGAATATAAAGATATTTCTATTTCCAGTGTTGATATATTTTTGTACTTTTTATATTTTAAAAGACTTTTTCATATGTTTCAATGACATTTTATTGCAAAAATATTGAAGTAATAAAAATTTATATTATGCAACTGCTTTTCTGAGTATTTTTATGTTGCATTAATGTTAGTCGTTCATTTTTGTGTTATTTAAATATGTATGATGTCCTTTCCATTAAAATTAAGTTGGTTTAAACTGAAAGTTTAATTTGTTTTTAATAAAGTACTCAAATGGAATACTAAATACAAAAATAAAAAGGCTAAGAACTTAACTGACTGTACATAATACAATAGTTTTATTATAACTCTTCCAATTCCGAACAAAATAAGAAACAAATTGCGAAATTTAAATCTTAAATTCTGTTCTTGGTCATTGTTTCGATTTTTACCTATGACTGTTTTGTTACTAGACCTCAAATTTTCTGAAACTAATGAAGTTAATAAATAGATTTAGTTTTCTTTGCTTTCTTTTTATTAATGCAGCTTCTACTATGTAATTTATATTCAGTTCACACAAACTATTATTTCATAAATTAATAGTTATGTTCACACCATCCTCATATTTTCACTCATGCACACACAAACACACACACACACACACACACACACACACACACACACACACACACACACACACACACACACACACACACACACACACACACACACACAACAAATACCAAAAACACATACTTGAACAAAATGGAAACTACTACTTCTGATAAATACCAATTAAGTTATAAGGGGTATTCACAGCAACAAGCTAAATTTTAACTCAAGTTCGAAAGAATAAAACTAGAAATTAGGCTTGTATCTTAGACGCACGTTGTTAAAGTTTTTTATTTCTTTCACTAAATATAAAGCTAGTTGCCTTTTACATCAAAATACATAAAGCAGGGTTGTTAACTAATTCTAATCAAAAAGCGCTGTGTCCCCAATCAAAAGGCGCTAAATAAATTTTAAATAAAAAACGTAATGAAATGTTTAAGGACCAAGTTTCATTAGTTACACTGGCCGTCAAAAAAGCCGTTTTAAATAAAAATATATGAAATACAAAGATTTAAAGCGCTAAATTCAAATCCGTTTTATCGTGTCTAGTTTGTTTTTAAGGCTAGGCTAACATTTCGACCGAAATAAGGCATTTATGCTGCCTACATTTTATCATAACTTGAGAACGATTTGTGCGATTTTGTTCTTTTACAAATGATTTTTTTCAAAATTATTTCTTATTTGTTCATGCAAAATAATTGCCTATCTATTGTATGTTGTATTAAAGTACATTGTTCAATATTGGTTTTTTATACAACATGCAATCAATACAACGATACAAGGGGTTTTGTGAATACGGTAAGTATGTACACATTTGTATCTTTTATTATAAATTCAGGTTAATTTAAAATTAAATAAGACATGAAATCATAAAGATCAGCAAACAAAAACTAAACGTGATTGAATAAACTATTTGGAATTAAAATCACAAAATTAAGTTCTCTACCCGGCTTTTTTTGTGTTTTGCAGAGCAGTGTTAATAAAACATTAACATTTTGAAAAAGCCTTTTCTGATATTTCAGGAAAAGTAAAGTGATATAATTTCAAATATACACGAACAAAATTATTTACTAAATCACCAGAAATTATGTCTTGAACCATGACACCATTCTCGTCCAAGCCAAAAATTTCTTTTTGTAAACATGTGTTGCCCGGTTTAAGCAAAAAGTTATAACTCCAAGCGAACTAAAATTTACTTATGCTTTTTTCTTTTCCGACAATAATGTTCCATGTATGTTACCTTTCCCGCGGGATTTTGTTCTATTCTAAAAATATATGCAAAAATGTGAGAAGTTGTCGTTTTCCTTTCTAAATATTTTGATATACATATTTTGATGTTTATTAATAAATTTTTTTTGCGCAAAATTTTTAACTTTTTGACTTTAATTATTGAAAATCAGTGTTGTTTACGCTTATTATCAGGGGTGTGCTGGAAATCGCAAACGCAAAACGCTAGAATTTGGAAGTTGTTTGTAATAAACTTTTAAACTTAATCTTATAATTTTGGGTTTAAAATCCTGTTTAATAGGGAAATATTTGTTTAATATTTGTCATAAAATTCTTTTATTACAGATATCTTATTTAAAAACGACTCTTGAAATTCTTGCGTTTTACGTCTGCGAATACTTTTATTCTTTTATACTTTTATTCTTTTATAATTTTTACTTTTATACTGTTATTCTTTTATACTTTTAAAATTTTATTTTTTTATACTTTTATACTCTTATAATTTTATATTTTTATACTGACAAAAAGTAGATTTTTTTTTGTGGTAATGCCCAAATGTAATTTCTAAATTGCACCTGAAAAGACATTTTAAAATTGATATTTTGTTAACGGATCATTGGAAGATTGGTAGATCCACCAGCAAACTCGTTCTTCCTTTTGGTGGATGCTGTCGAAGCTGCAAAGAACTTGAAACTGAGCAGGCAGTATTTTATCTGCTTTGTGATTGCCCAGCTTAAAATTAAACCAGTCATAAGTTATTTAAGAATAAATTTTTACAGGATCTCTCTGCAGGTTACACTTGACGAAATCATGAAATTTCTCAAGGTATTCTTGGCAAGTGGTCACAATCGAATTTTTCTGGCGCACTGCTCATGTGTCTTAACAGACTCCAAAACATCCAGAAAAATGCACCGATTTGTGAGGTTTGCACTGTGGTGACTTTATCGGACCTTATTGCTTTAAAAAAAGAAGAAAATTAAACGTCCAGAATGCGCTTCATAATAAACAGCCGCGATGCCCATATGCCCGAAATTAAATGTTGATGCCATGTATTCATCTTTTGAATAAAAAATATTGTTTTGATTAAAATTTAATTTGTGTGCTATTTTTTACAATTGCAAATTCTATCGAGCTTAAAAAACTAATTAAATTTGCACTAGTAAATAATAGTATTAATTAAATATTTTTTTAATATTAAAAAAATTTTCTGCAGCAATGTTGTTAATATAACAAACTTTTAATTTACTTGATTAAATTTTTAATTAAAACTGATTTTATTTTTGATTAATGGTAAATTGATGAAAGAAAAAAATTGCCAAGAATTTTTTCTCTGTAATAAACTTTCGGAAGCAGTCTGAAAGCGGGGTTGTAATTAAAGTTTAGTATAAGAGTCTTCCAAAAGTCGAAGCTTAACAAAGACATAATCCTTAAAATTGTGGTACATCGAACTTTCCTTAACAGGCTGGACTCTATTTATATTTCTAAGCCAGACTTCAGCCTTTTGATGCAGTTCTAATATTTGATTGTTTCCATTTATTTGTCTTAAATATTGTTTTTGTTTATAATATTTTTTTGATTTATTTTGTTTTTGTGTTCGAATGTTGCACAAGTTCTCAAATGTTTCTAAAGACGATATTTTATGTTTAATTTTTTTCATTTAAAATTTTTCTATTTTCTTCTGAGAAAAATAAGCAATTGCATTAATTGTTTGTAGTAAATGAACATTAATTTTCATTTCGTATTCTAAACATTTATCTGTTATTCTAACAAGTCACTGATAGTCAAGAACATACTGGAGCGTAGTTGTTGGACATTTTTTTATATTTAGTTCTGAAGTGCAATACAATTTGTCGCATTTTTGTTCATATATTTGCTGACGTCAACACAAAAATTATTTTTTTTTCTTGATTGAGTTTTCTTCTTGTTTTAATAAAAAGTCGCTGCTTGATATTTTATTCTGTTTTACTGCATTTTTTTTTGTTGCTTCTTAAATTTTTACTTCTGTAGGTTTTGAATAAATAGTTTTCCCCAAGTGATTTAACAAAATGTTGTTGGATACATAAATATCATGAGTATTTGTGTGTTGTATATTTAATATTTTATTTGGGGACATTTGCTTTTTCTCTATGAACTTTTACAAAAACTTTTAATTTAAACATTTTAATTTGATTAGTATTTCTTTTAAAATTTTTTTTTTTTTTTTATAAAACGGGAAAAGTTGTTCAAGATTTTTTTGCTTGAAACATATTCTATTTTATATTTTGTAGGGGTTTTTGAAAAAAATGTTTTATATGCATATACAGTCAAGCAGCGATAATTAGTACACCGTTACATCAAAAAACGCAACAATTCGAAAAAAAATCAGCTGGCCCCTTGAGAAAAACTCTTTAATAAAAATCCCTTAAATATTGGTCCTCTCGTTGTTAATTCGAAATTTTTTTTTGGAATTTAAAGTCTGAGTAGACCCCTCTACATCGAATATACTCGTAAACAACCTCTTATGATCCGTAATAAAAAAATAAAAACCAATATGATAATCGAAATACTATTCACAAATGTCGCGTTATTGCTCACATTAGAAAATAATTTGGATCTGAGCGATAATTGATGTTTGACGAACATAATTTTCTATGTTTTCAGCCAACAAAAATCCCAAATTTCTTATTATAGTTTTAAGTATTCTACTGATCATATTTCTTTAATTATTTTAATTTCTTTAAGCGTACAAAAAGTTGCCTTAAAAATAATTCTAATATCAAACGGAAATAAAGATGCAACTAAATTAAACTTTATTATATTAAAGCAACAATGGGCATTATCGCTTATTTTATGAGTTAGTAAATTAAGTCGTTGTTTTCTGGACAGACATTTTGAAAACACCGTCTATCCTTTTGCATCATTTGGTCTTAACTTGTAAGCCAATTGAATCGATTATGGGCAAAAGCGAAATTAACGAAGAATTCTTAGCAAATACTGCCTGCCTAGAAGTTTCGACCTTTTCCTTAATTCTTGCTTTTAGCCAGTGTTCGAAAATTAACCGAACATTATTTAGTGTACGGCACACGCCCACGCCCACGCCCACACCCAAAATCCATATCTACTTTTAATTGTTTGTGTACTTAACTCTTAATAAATATTTCGTTTTAAAACAGAACAAATGTAGTTATTCTGTAGACATACATTATATTTTAATGTTCTTTAATGTTTTTTTTTTTACATTGATGAAGGAATTAGCAAACACAAAATTTTAGCAACGCTTTTAACTATGTATTATTGTTGTTGTTGTTGCTTGCAAATTTGCAAGACTACAGCACGAATAGCCTGTGTTTGTATTGTATACATTTTTGTAAAAAAAATTTTGTTGTCTTTACCAGCCAAAAGAGCGCTGAGCACAACTAAAATGAACGAACAATAATGTGCTGAACCGAACACAATGAAGTTTGTGGTTTTTTATGAAAAACAGAACGCAGCGAAATGATCCCATCTTTATGTTGAGTGGGTTTAGTACAGTATTTTTATTGTGTACGAAGACCACAAACAAAGAAACGTTTTTTTTAAGGTACAGCACGCAAAGAAAAAACATGGTTGTGATAAACATATTCTAAGAGCAACATATAGTGATAAGATTCATGATTGTAGTCACCATATTACTATTGTTATTAATTCATATTATGACCAAATATGTTCGTAATATTACATCATAATATTATTCCCTTAATCATATTGTTATACTGTTAATCATAAAACGTTAAGAAGTTATAATATTATTGTCATGGTAAACATAATAAGTTAAGAATTAATCATATTACTGTCATGGAAATCATAATAAGTTTAGAAGTAATCATATTATTGTCATGGCAATCATAATTAGTTTAAAAGTAATCATATTATTGTCATGGCAATCATAATAAGTTTAGAAGTAATCATATTATTGTCATGCCAATCATAATAAGCTTAGAAGTAATCATATTATTGTCATGGCAATCATAATAAGTTAGAAGTAATCATATTATGATGCAAAGTGATATGAACTGTTATACATAAATTTTTTACATCATAATATGATACAACTTTAAACATAATATTTTTATTGGAAAAAAATACTTATGATAAAATAAAAAACATAATATAGTTACTGTAATCTTTTTGTCGTAGGTCGCAATTATTTATTAATTATTTTATGGAGCTCTCATTATTTTTCTCTTAAAATAACACAAAACTTACCAGTAATGGTTAATATTTTGCACCAATATTTCACAAATTTTTCCACCACTTTAAGATTATTAAAATTTTTTAGCAAAGATATTTTATTTTGTGACACTACAACCCTTTTTTAATGTTTTTTCTTTATTTTTTTGTTAATTTCTTGTTTATTTCAATGGTTATTTTGTTATTTCTTTTTTAATATTTTTCTTTATTTTTTTTAATTTCTTGTTTATTTTAATGGTTATTTTTTATTATTTAGCCACTCACTAACAAATAATTCGATATGTTTATGTAAAACACGACACAACTGATACAAAATTATTTTACAAATGGCGATACCAAAATATTATTAGAGTAACGATATTTTGATTGCATCTTAAACTTATTATGATAAATGTATATAAAGTTATCATGTTATGGCAATTAAATATCATGTTATGGCTGTGAGTAATATAATATGTTTTGAAAGTTATCTTAATTTAGTTGTTAGAAAAATAATTATTTTTCGGTCAACAATACTCAAATTTATAATTGCGATAAACATTAATATGCTTACAGTAACTATAATATTGCTGATATTTACTAAAAATAACAATTATTTGTGTACAACAACAATATATTGTTACAATAAACACAGTGTGGTTGCCGTAACCATGCCCAACCATATTTTTTCTCTGCGTGAGTTTATCTCGATAATTCGGACACTGCTATAAACTGTACAGTATCACTTTCGGGATAGTAAATTTGGTTTCTTCTTCTTTTGTTCATTCATGTGATGGGTCTTGTATTATAACGGAGTTTTTTTTATAGTAAAATAAGCGCCTACGTTTGTAATTGTTGCAATTTTGCTTTATTTAAAACTTCCTTCGTATTATTGGACATTGCAAAGCAATAAAAAGTATAAGCAAAATATCACAAAAAATAACATCTATAATCCGTTCACCCCAGTAATACGAACATGTTCACAATTAAGGTCCTTCGGGTTATCGAGATATTACTGTTCTTACTACACAAACACTTTTAGCGTTTGTGTTTGCCACATTTCTACCCTACAAAACACTTAAGAATAGTATATAATGTTTGTTTTCGAACTCTGCTTTTAGCTCACACAAAAATCAGAAACAGCCCCTTTTGATGACGAAAATGCTGAACTTGGTGGTTAAAGAATTTCGAACATGAAACACATTTCGATATGACCTTTGAGTCTGAACGAATGCTTACTATAAAAATTAAATAAAACAAGTTAAATTGTTTGTACTTTGCTGATAAAATTTATTCACTTATTTGATCATAACGTGTCCTTCAAATGGTGCCAAAACGATGATTGCAGGAATTTGTCGCTGGATGAAACGCCCGAAAACAAATTTGTATAATTTCTTTGTGTTTTTTTTTGTTGATTCAAATAAAGAGTCAAGCATTAATGTTTTTAGAGTTGCCACCTCCATAAACATATTACAGTGGGACAATCTGTATTCATTTAATGTTAAAAATATGTTTTTAATTTTATTTTTTGTTAACTATAATTGTAGAACCCTGAAGATGAGATCCAGTGGATTTCGAAATATTGGAAACATTTTTTAAATAAATAAAAAAATAAAAAAACTGACCTTGAGCTTAACTAATTATTCACATTAAAATTACACTTTATTTTGTGTTGGAAAAATTGTTAATTAACAATATTTTTGATTTGTTTTTTTTTTTTAATTTTTTAACTTATCTTTGTTTATTTTTTTTATCTTTTTAGGTATGTAAAAATAATATCAAATAAATCTCTATATAGAAATCAAGTAAGTAAAGATATTTATGTGCTGTTTTTACAACACAAGTGATTGAACGTGTAATAAAATTCATATGAAAAGCACTAAGTTTTTTGAGTTTTTTTCATATCAATTTTCCTACACGTTCAGTCATTTGTGTTGTGAAAATAGCACATTAAAAAAAATGTTTGAATACCAATTGAATACTAAGAAATCAAAAGTTTTGATATAAATAAATAGATATCGCTCCTTTATTGCAACATAGTCATATCTCAACAAAAATCAAACTTGGCAAAATGCGATTAAAGTTTTCCAAATGCACAGATTTCATAAAATATATTTTGCTATAACTTCGGTTCAGAGTAAGATATACGGGCATGTTCTACAAATCGAAATTAAGTAAAATTGAAATCGAACGAGATTCAATTTTAATTATTTACAAAGCGACTGTAGTTTTTCCTGTTTTCCCAACCCAGTGGGTTTTTTCATGGGTTTTATTGGGGTTTTTGTTTTTTGTGTAATGATACAATAATTGGTCTAAGCAATGTCAACTCTGCCCTCTACGGTAAATATTAAGCAAGAAAATCTTCAAGATTTTTTTATGACATCATCATCAAATGAATGCGTGGTTAAAAGAAAAGCTAAGACTTAAATAAGTCGTTACATATATGCCTCAACTAACAAGTTCTGTACAGTGGAACTTTTTTGAACCCTGAACAATAACATTTATAGAATTTTAAATAACGTTTAGCTGTATAACGAAGCTTTGAATATCCAACAAATGTTACTCAAAAATCAAAAAGCTCTAAATGAACAATGATATACTGCTGTCAAAACGGGATTTTGTTGAAGTAAGGTTACGAAAACCCGGTTTATACCCGTAACTCGAGATTATGGAGGTGTTTCGAAAATTTCAAGGACAGAGTCTTGTTGTGCTCGACAAGACCTACTAGAAAAAAGGTATCGCAACCCAGGTATTTTTCCTGTTTTACTGTCAAGAAAACGTAAAGATGGAGGAAGAATGGATAAGTCAAAAGCATCTTTCATTTCTTGCACCCTTTTTGTCATTTAAAATTTAAGTATCAGAATATTTTTCACAATAACGGTATTCAGTTAAGATTTTATTTGATTGAAAAAATGGAAAAATGCATTTTTTTGGAATTAAAAAAAAAATCTGAATGTCAAAAATTTAAAATATTTACCAGCAAACTGTTACGATTTTTCATTTCAGTAAAAAATTGCCCTGCAGTTCAGCATCAATAGAAATTTTTTTTTCCTAATTGTTTAATATAGAATAACAATAGAAATCGTCTTGGATTGGAAAAAGCATTAGCTCTTGTAAAAATGTTTTAACATTTAATTAAAATCTGAGCCACTAAAGCATGCACGTGTTTGCGCTGCTATTTTTATGAATTTTTTAATTATTTTCTTGTAATTTTTTATGTATAGGATTTTAACTTCAATTTCGGCCTTTTCAAAATCAAATTCCGGTTTTTAAAAAACAAATTCGGAATTTTCGAAATCAAATTGAGTATTTTATCGGGTGTATAATTAATCGGGTTTTATTTTTGTTCGATTAAACGATTAATCGATATTTGGCATTTTTAACTTATTCGATTAAACGAATAAAATTTTATAAATAATCGATTAATCGAATAATTCTGAATTCAGATATTTTATAAATTACGAGATTTTTTTCGAAAATTTTAGAAGAAATAAGTACTTGAGTAAATAAACATTATTTTTTAAACAAAACTTGTCACTGTAGCTGAAAATTGTTAATATAACTTTGGATTTTTTTAACTTTTCACGGATGTTCCCTCTTCTGCTATGCTTCTGCAAATAATTTCCTCCAGAAAATCGATCGAAGTAGCTTGTTTATAATATTTATTCATTGGACCACTTGTAGCCCCTTTTGATTTTGTTGGTGGAGCAGCGTCTTCAAGTACTATGTTATTGTCACTGTGCAAGTGATCAACTAGTGAAGTTATTGAAGAACATTTACGTTAACACATCGAGCCCTAAACGCAAAAATAACGTTTCGTATTAAACTAGTCGCTTACGATAAAATTATTTTTGCTTTAAAATCGTAACGTGGATTTTAAATCGAGCAAATTTTAAAAATGATCCAGTTATTAAAGTTCATAAAAATATTTAATTTTATGTACTTCATTCTTTAAGTATCTTTTATTTTTGGAAAACCAACACTTAAAACAACGGTCATTTTGTAAATAATTGAATTTAAAATATCGTTCGATTTAAATTTTACTTAATTTCAATTTCTCGAACATATCCGATATATTAATATAAATCTTTGAATTAACATACTTTTGTCGTTTTTTATTTTGTGAAATGAATTACTAAATTGTGTTGAAAAAGTGTAACAAAAATTAAAGCTAAATTGCTCACTAAACAGACTTTCGACTCAAAATTTAAAAAAAAAATATATATTTAACAGAAATAATGTATATATTTTTTTATTCGATTAATCGGTATAAATACTTCGATTAACCCTTTAATCGAAATAAGCAATTTAAAATTATTCGAACAATTAATCGTCTAAAATTGAACAAAAATTAATCGACTGAACACCCTAGTATTTTACAAATCATGTACCGCATTCTTCAAATCAAATTCGGTACCATTAATATTAAAATCAGTGTTAATCAAATTCATTTTAAAAAGCCTGATTTTGAATTTTTAAATTAATTAGATTTAGAAAAGGCCGAATTTAAAGTTAAAAAATTAAACTGGTATACTGTGTATGTTTCAATTATTAAATAGAGAAAAGCCCTCTAAAGTTAAATCAACATACGGACAAATGGGGATATAAACACATTCTATGCGTATTATATAGTCATTTTCTTGCATGATTCTATAAATAAAATATAAAAATTATACCATCTTTGTATAAATGAATATAAAGAAAAAAGCCACTTGATTCTTTTTTAACAAAATGCCCATTTAAACTCGGGTGGGATTTTCTGGGTTACCCAGTGGGCGGCCAAACCTGGTTAACCATACGCCTTTTTATTTATATATTATTTATTGATTCCCCTGCACCTACCCCCTTACTTATTAATTTGAAAGGTGTAGTTTACCCTAAGAGTAGGTCCTACAAAGCTTGAAGACTTTTGTCTTCAGATATTCGGTATGAAATATTTTCGTCCTATGGGGGTACTGCTCTTCCTCCGTTTACCCCGCCCATTTTCATTTTAAAATTTATAATTTTCCATAATATTGGCTGGATCCACGTTTGAAGACTCTAGCTAGTTTTTCAGTTAAGCGATATTTAATATATGCGTCCTATGGGGGGTATTGCTCCACCTGCTTACTATAGGATTGGCTCCTTCCAAGTAAGAACATTATTAATAAAACAGTTCTTAAGATATATGATATTTAACATTGGCGTCCTATGGGGGTAACACTTCCCCTGCTGATGTCTTACTGCAAAAAGTTAAAGAAAATGAGTGCAGCGGCTCTTAAGATAAGCGATACTGCCCCTATCGAAAAAACAAGTATCCTATTATATTTTCGGGGCTCACGTGAATTTCAGGAAAATAGGTTCAGTAGTTTAGGCGTCTATAAGCCAACAAACAAACAGACAAACATTTTTAATTTTTAAGGATGGACTCAGAAAGGCTTTCATGTTATAAATACAATACAAAAAATACTATTTTTTGCTATAAATTCCAAAAAAAAATTCTTACTCAAATTTAAGCTGATTATTCTTAAGAGAATAACTATCAATTTTCTAGACATCAACATCTGCCGCACCCTAACATATAAACTAATATACAAAAATAAAGGTAAATAAGTCACAAAAATTTGGATTTTTTTAAATTTGCCAAACTGTGCTCCGGTTTCATTGCAACTAATTTTTAATGCGTTTCAAAATGATGGCGTCATGTGCGGTCTCTCAAAGAGGTCTATGGCATCAACTAAAACTAATCTCAAAAATAACTGGAGGTTGCAGTTGCGTTTTACCGTCTGTCTTTGGCCTAAGTGTTTAATGGGTGAAGATAAATATGCCGAGTTGAATATGTTTTATGACGTAAAACGTTACGTTATTAAAAACGTAGCTGAGCTACGATTTTATTTAAATTTTGACCGGTGTATCTGGGAAAGATTCTTTAAATTGTGACCGAACCAAAGCAGTTACCGGAACTGGAGGGAAGGGGCTTCAATTTAACAGTAATCAACTTTACTTTCGTAATCTTTAACCAAAATTTAAGAAATATAAATTTTGCTATTTTTAAAAAATTCTTTAAATTTCGGCAAGTTATCTGGGGGAGATTTTTTTAAGTTGTGACCAAACCAAAAAAGATTTCGTAATCTTTGACCAAAATTTAATAAATATAAATTTTTCTATTTTTAAAAAATTATTTTAATTTCCGCTGGAGCATCTGGAATTTTTTAAAAATAGAAAAATTTATATTTCATAAATTTTGTTTAAAGACTACGAAAGTAGAGTTACTTACCTCTTATTTGAATCCCCTCCCGTTCCGTAATCTTGTTTGGTTCGGTCACAATTTAAAAAAATTTCTCCCTGATACACCGGTAAAAATTAAAAAAAAAAAAAAAAAAACGTAACGTTTTTATAACGTAACGTTTTACGTCATAAAACATATTTAACTCGGCGTATTTATCTTCACCACCTTCTAAGTGTTGGCCTATTTATTTCTTTTATCTCCTTTGTCTTATACGGATTTAGATTTCTGCTTAAGACTTTCGTTATCCTGCCGACTTTTCTTAGTTTTTCTAAACTTTAAAAAAAAATCTCTTTAAATTTAATTAAAATATGACACTTTAAAGAAATTTCTTTTGCCAAATTATTAGGAAAAATCAAATATAAAATTGAAGCAAATTTCGCCGTTTATTTTCACGTTACATAAAATTTAAAACAAAAACCAAAAAATGTAAAATGAAGCGAGTTAAAAAAAAACAACCACAGGAAATTTGTAAAATGTGTCTACTCCTTTAAAAACAATTGACAATCCTTGAGTTTTATTTGTTTTCCTGGTGTTTCATTTCAAGAAATTGCAAAATTTCAAACTCTTTTTTTTCAACGCAATGAAAATAAATGTAGCGAAACTCTTTATATTAAATAAAATGTTTTCATTTTCCCTCAGCCGAAAGAAATAACAACTAAACAAATAAATTTTTATTGAAGGCTAGCAAAGATGGGTTAAAATACAATTTCCGCTTACAAAAAAAAAGAATAACAAATAAAGAGCAAAATTACGAAAAAAAAATGCGAAGGAGGCAAAACAATAAGTACAACACAAAATATCTTAAATTGAAATAATAAAAATTGTCTTTATTGAAAATAAAAAGAAGAGATGTTACCAAAAATGTAACAAAAGTATCCACTTATTTATAGAAAATGTTGCAGTAAAATGTTAAAATGTTGCGAAACACACAAATTTTATTAGTTTTTTTTTTGATACCCAACATGAAAAAAGAATGCAAAAAAGTATCTATTGACATAAAGTAACAACACGCACATGTGGTGTTTGCTAAATATCGCTTTTAAACAAAATTACACTTTTCTTTTTGTTGTTGTGTTGGTTCCATAAACCTTAAAAAAGAAATTCACAATATTTGTCATAAAATTTCAATAAACTTTAGGGAAAAAAAACACTCAAATTGTTTCAATTTCTATTATAAAATTTCAATAAAAAGTTCTTAATGAAAATTAAAAAAAATACCTTTTCTTAATAACAAGATCGAAATTTCTTTAAAAATTGTCTTTGAATATAAATTTTTGTGAAATACTTATATTTACAGCCAGTTTGTTTGTATGTTTAACTTTAAATCACATTTATGGGTCGATTACGGATGGCAGCTTAACTTAAGTTGAGTTGCCAGCAGCGAAATCAGGCAACGCCGCTCATTAGCCGTTTATTTGCCGTACAGATAAATTCAATCAGCTGACTTCCAACTTTTTCATGTATTTTGAGATGCGTTGCCAACTAAAAAAATGTTTTTTGCCGATGGATTGAAAAAACCAAAATCGTTAACGCACAGTTTATTGGTCTTATAAATTTATGTCGACACTAATGGTGTTTTCTTTTCTACAAAAAATGTCACATTTTATTTAAAAAAATGCAATTTTGTGTTCGTTTCTTAAAAATGCTTTGCTCTCTTAAAGGACAGCGTGTTTTATTCTAAAAAATTTCATCCTTAAATGCCATAAGGCATTGCACTTTGCGCCTCGTATAAATCGATAGTGTTGATAATGCCCTGTAAAAAGATGGCTTCTGTTTATATATGGGGCTACCAGACGAAGTTGGGAAAAAATCGCCTTTTATCAGGACAGCACAAATTTTAAGTTTTAATAGTTTTTTTTTATTATTTTATAGTAAAAACAAAAGAAAGCATAACATAGTTAATGGTAGGTTGTTAGTGGTATAAAATTTAAAAGAATTCGGTGTTATAAAATTATTTTTGAAAAAAAAACGTCAAATCAAGAAATTGTAAAAACTTGGTGTTAATAAATCGGCAATCTGGCAAAGGTATTTTCTTGTTTACATATTTTATGAGAAACATACTAAAGAAATTGGAATTTCGTCGTTAATTTTGTCCATTTATTTATTTATTTAATATCAATCTACATATTAACAAATTTATGTATATTTTTTTTTATATTTTGAAGAACACATTTTTTGATTTATGTACATATTTTTTTATATGTATATGGAAGAAAAAACTTTTTGTCAGCTGTTAAAAACAGGGCGATCCAATTTTGTGTTTTGTTCTCGTCAAAGAAAAAATTGCAGTTTAACATGTACGGCAAGACATTTTATACATGCACCTTTTAAAATGTGGTATTTTTTTGTAGAAAAGAAAACACCATAAGTAAAAGGCAGTTTGTTGATACATTCAGAAAATAGTCATAAGACTTTAAGGAATGTTTTCACAACTTGCCGATAGCTAACGGTTGGTTTTTATCGGCCGTAAAAACAGTGTTCCAGTATTACAATTAGTAATCCTAAAGTGAGCGATTAGTTAATCCTACCTGGTAGGTATTAGAGGTCTGCAAGAATAAATAAAAAGTAATTTCAGCATAGTTATACTCCCAGTATTTGAAAATTACCTCCTGCAGTCTGCGAGGATTTTTTATTCTATCGCATGTAGCGGACGCATACAAAGAATTTGTGATGTTTACTTGTTTCATAAGTGGCGCACGTAAACAAAGAATGGGCAGAATTATTGATGCAATAATACGAAAGAAATAAACAGACATGTCTCGTACATCCCATATCTCAAGCTCCTCACGCGGTGATGAATCTTACGGGACGAATTAGTGAAGCCAACCTGGAGTCAAGCAAAGATTCAATATGATAGGCCTCATGAACTCTTCGTGAATTCTTGAGACCAAAGGCAGGCCAGAGTTGCTCTCTATCTGCTATCACGGGAGTCAGTAGCCACGTCATCAGACTGAGTATATTCTTCTTCCTGTCTTTCAGAATTATTATCTTTGCAGAAGCTTTACCTTTCTGATTATTAGTACTTACAAAGGTTGAGCTTGCGTACCTAAGGCTTTGTGGTTCAACGGTAATTATTTTTTGACGAGGCGATACTTTCAGGGATCACGTGTTGATTGTGGCTTAAAACCAAAGCCGCGGGAAGGAAAAATCGTACATAGAGGGCGGATTTTTCACCCTTGGGAAATTTCGGCTCCTAAATAAGGGGCCAGTCTATTATTTTTTTTCAGAATTTACACTCAAAATTGCTACCTGGGTGAGATGATGCCTCTCACACTCGGGGCGTATAATTTGTCACCCAGTGGTTAAGATCGACCATGAGATTATGGAATATGGCAGGTGCTCATGTTAATCATTGTCCAAACTCACATAAAAAAAAAAATAAACACTATGTATTTTCCGACTCACATTGCTGTGTGTATTTTTCATTCCCATGCTAATTTTTGAGAGTATTTTTGTTTTTTTTTATGTATTTGTATTATATTTTTGTATATTTTTTATAGCCACACTTTCACTATAGTAAAGCATTTGTTTTTTACGTAAATTGGCGGTCTCGACTTCTCTTCAGTATTTGTTTGTGAAGGCGGCACTACAGTATAGCGTTTGAAAATTTTTCAATGATTTGATTTCGTGTTCCTTCAAATTGGATTGTGCTGGCGTCTACTCAATTCAAGATCATTTCTAAAAGAAGAGCGAGATAGAAATAATTCCTTTACTGTGAAACCTCTACTAAAGAAAATTCCATTCACAAAAATTAAAAATTAAAAAATTTATCTGCCTCTTGAAAAAGTATTATTGTTGTGTAGCTTGCAAATACTTTTGTTGTGTATGTAGCTTTCGTACACAAACCTAATTATTTATGTTACTTTACTCTCAAATATTTATCCATTTAAACTTTGCTCAACAGCTGTTATTATTCATTTAAATCAATCTTTGCCGACTTTGCTTGTCATAATATCCTTGCAATTATTTTCTGAATTTTAAATTTCACTTGCATTTGAAGTTTTATTTTGTGAAATAATTTTCATATTTGTACATATGCAATTTTCCATTTTTAAGTCGCATTTCATTTTAAGTAAATATTTAGTTTGAGTAAATTTGCATATGAATTTAATACTCGTACTTGTGTGGCTGGCATCAAATATGCCAAAGTCAAACTTGTACAAAAATTAACCAAAAATCCCACACAGAAACCGGGGGACATTTAGTCGGGGGTGAAGGGAGGCAGATAAAGATGCAAAAAACGAATATAATCCTACAAATAAAGCTGTAAAGTCAACTCTTGTTTGTGTTTGTGAATATGGCAAAAATCCTTGTTGAATAGACAGACATGCATACAAATCTAAAAACAAATGAGCAGCGGGAGGGGGAGGTAAAATGGTATTATATGCAATTTTGTCAATGTTAATAATACACGGAGAGAAAAGGTTGTTATTGGTTTCTAATTCTTTTAAAGGCGAGAAAGTTTTCGGGTGTATAGTAAAAATGTTTTTAAAATTGTGTTTGCAAGTAAATTTTTCTAGCTGAAAAATATAAAAACTTTACGGGCTCAAACTTTACAAAGTAATTTTATTACATAACGATCGGGCCAAAATGCAAAAACTTTTTAAAACTTTTCAAAGGTTTGACATTAAGCATGAAATTGCTGCTGTTTAGTTATATTACAGCCTTATTACGGTTCTCGATGTCGAAAACGATTCTGTAGTAGATTAATAGAACACAGGTTGTGTGCTACTACGACATACGATGCTACCGACAACGAGAACCGTAATAAGGCTGAATATATTTGTTAAGTTATTTGTTACGAGTACTTAAGTACAAGAAAACTTTCAATTCAGTTGAATTTGATTTGGCCATAGCTGAATTAATTTTTTGTGGAAATTTAACAATATAACGCTATTTTTTTGTGCCTCAAGGCAGGGCGACGTTATGACTATTGGTTAAGGTCTCCGTTTGTATGCTTCTTGCTGGAAATGATTTCAGTCTTTTCGGGGGATAATCTTTGCGGAAGTTTCGTTTTTCCGTTGAAAATATACTATTAGGGATCACGTTATGGCTAAGTACCCAAAGTCACGGAAAGGGATATCCTGAATATATCACTAACGATCTGATTTTCCTCCACCTGTGGAAGAGTTCGGCCTGAGGGGGCTTATCCTTAGGTGGTGTAGCAGCGGAAGTTAAAAGCTCCATCTCCTAAACAAAGGGCGAGTGCATAATGAAATTGCTGCCTAGGCATGTTGTGTGCAATCAAACGCGGGGCCGGTTGGTAAACACATGGTATAAACCAAATGGCTAAGATCCATCCATGTAAATCATTTCCACAGCTATCTATTCAAATCCGTGCTCGAAAAAAACACTTAATATCGTCCCTTAGTGTTCGGTTCGGTAGATTTGTGGAAAACACAAACGCTTATAGTTTTTGTGTAGAAAATCATTAAAAAAAATAATGTTTCCCTGTTAGTCATCTTGCGACCACAAAAATAATACTGTTTTTTTTATCAAACTCAACAAAAGATGAGAACAATTAATTCCGTTCGGTTTTTTTAAATCTACAAACTTCATTGGGTTCGGTTCGGCTCAGTAATGTTTAACCCTTTTGGCTGGTAAAAAACCAAAAATTTTTTACAAAAACAAAATACACATAAAAAAAACAAAAAGCCAGCATAATAATTTTACACAAACAAAACATAGCTAAAATTTTTTTTGTTTGTTCGTTTCTTTATCAATGTAAAAAAAAACATCATAGTATCACTACAATTGTTCTGCTTTTTAACGAACAACAGAACATTATATAATGTTCGGTTCTTTCTTGAAAATAGTTACGAAAGGTATTAAGGGTTGTGTTCGTCTACACAATCACTAAAAAATAGGTATCGTTATTGGGTGTGTGAGCCGACCGCTAAATAATGTACTGTTTATTTTCGAATACTGATTCAAATATTGTTATTTCTTTAGCCGAATTGCAAAACACTTAAGGGCAAGCAAATCTCATATAAATGTAGATATATAAATAATATTCGGCAGAAAGAACTTTCACATAACTCTTAACATCCTAACGTAATTTTGTTCTGGCGGGTCCATGATTGACCATGGGTCCCGAATAGGGTACACTCTAGAAAATTTGACATTATATACTGTGGTGTAGGGTGTAAAATGGTCGGGATTGGCCGATTATACATTCTTACTTGTTTTGTTGAATACAAATGTGTTATAAAACTTAACTATGTATGGTTTTTTATTTTACAGTGGACTCCCGATAGTTCGTAATCGCAAGGGACCGGGCATTTCTTACGAATTATAGGGGTTTTCGATTAGCGGGGTTTCGATTTAACGGGGCTTAAATAAAATAAATACGAATTAACGGGGGTTTTTAATTTATTTACTAAAACGATAAAAAAAAACAAATAACATCTTAAAATCTTAAGAAAATAAACATACACACATACAAGCAAAGTCAAAAACCCCACGCAAAAAAATAGCGGTAAACAAAAAATCATTCTTTTCATGTTTCTGTTGTTTTAATTGCGAATTGTAAGCGGTAGTTACCTAACAATTACGATTTATAAGAGGTAAAGAAGATTTTATTTGAAAAAAATTACGAATTAGCGAGGGGACCAAAATGTATGGAATTTTTACGAATTAATGAGATTTTTTCAAGGGACCGACAGTTTATTACGAATTATCGGGAATTACGATTTATCGGGGTACGAATTATCGGGATTTGACTGTATATTCAAAATTTGGTACAATTTATTCAACACTTTTGCTATTGAGACGGTAACATTTAAGAATTGTCAGATCCCAACAGTGTATAGCATATGTTAAAACAATTAGTAAATAACGAAAGCCAAGTACATTTTCTCAATTTAAATTCCTCTATTTAAAAAAAAAAAATTATAAAAATGTTTCTCCCTCTGTAAGAGAATCTCTTTCTCTCTTTTTCCATGTAGATTATTTCATGTTGGTTTCTAACACAACATGTTATGTATTTACAAATTCAATCCACCTTCAACCACACATGTACTCTAAATTCCCGTGTTTATTTACTCTAATAATAGAAGAATGACAATTGTTAATTAAACAAATTGGTAACTGATAAAAGTTTACAAATGCTTAAGAAATTGTATCTTATAATTACAGAATAAAAGAACAAAAACAACCAAAACTACAAGCAAAACTAAACTGACAAAGTCTAGATAGAGTCGTCTCTGTATTTCAGAAATTAAAATAAACATTTTAATTAAATGTTTAAAGCTAAAATACAAACACAAATAATTAAATTTAATTTTTATTTTTTTTTCTCCAGTCCTCCTCTTTCTTACACTTAATCCATAGTAGAAGTTGTTGAATTTATTGTTTTTTTCCTGTTGTTTCTTGTTGCAGCAAAATTTTTTCTAGTCACTCTTGTAGTAAATTATGCATGCAGCATTGCATTGTAAATGTTTTACAGTTGTTGCCGCTGCTGCTGCTGCTGTCAGCCACTGCTCTTTACTGTTGAACAGTGTGTTTGTGGCTGGTCTGTTCCATCAGTCCGTTTGTTGCTGTTAGATAAAAACAAATTTTTATTGCACTTGGTATTTTAAAAATGGTACATATTTTCATTATGACATTTTTAAAATTGTTAAGTGGTTTTTATTTTTCTTTTCTCTCTCTATCTTCATTTATCTAACTTGTGTTAACAGCAGTGACGTAGGGGTTTTAATGATATGAGAGGGGAATTTGGTATTATGTTAAGGGGGGTCCAACCAAAACGCACGATGTTAATTGTAAATTAAACAAAAAGTTTTCAAAGAATTATCTTAATATTTTTCATTATGATAGACGGATATATATGTATGACAATTATGTGTGAAAAAATATCGGCGACATACCTCTATCCGATGGTTCATATTTTCAATGAAGTTCACTGTCGTTAATGTGCCAAATCATCTCATCCTTTAGCTCTTGAATTGTTCTTGGCTTATTGACGTTCACTTTTTCCTTCAAATATACCCAAAGAATGAAGTCCAACGGTGTCAAATAATCTGATCGTGACGGCCAATTAACATCGATTCGACGTGGAATGACACGGCCAATGAATTTCTCGCGAAAAAGAGCCATTGTTTTGTTGGCTGTGTGGCAAGTGGCACTATCCTGTTGTAACCACATATCACCCAGGTCCCTAACCTCAATTTCTGGCCCCAAGAAGTCCGTTATCATCTTGCGATAGCGAACAAAATACACGGTAACTGCTTGGCCGACATTATTTACGAAGAAGAACGGCCCATTATACCCTTTTTACACTGATCAACATCTAACATCTACCATCAATTTGCGAAGATGTTAACATA
Source organism: Pollenia labialis (assembly GCA_949318255.1). Taxonomy (NCBI): domain Eukaryota; kingdom Metazoa; phylum Arthropoda; class Insecta; order Diptera; family Polleniidae; genus Pollenia; species Pollenia labialis. Next base: position 139,863,944 of record OX439140.1, on the reverse strand, counting down.
TTTCCATAAGAAATGCATAGGACTAAAACCCAACATCTTTTATCAAAGATGTCCTTTCTCATTTTATTTCATTCTACATCTTTCGATTAGTTTAGTGTCATCACTGACAAAAAGAAGTTTGTTTTGAAAGCAGCGTTACCATTTATTAAGTTTTCTCTTTTATTGCAATGTTTTTTTGTAAAGTATTTTTTATATTTTAAAAAAAATTGACCTTCAAATACATTTTTGTGTTTTCGTTTTAAAAAAACATTTTTTATTTTAAAAACATTTTTTTTTTCAAAAATGGTGACGTTTTTGTTTGATGGTAGATGTGAACAATGTAAACGAGTGTTTCACATTTTTACTGAAATTTGTGAGGCTGTTGGGTGGATTTCCTTATTTGTATTTGTATTTTTATTTATACTATATAAACTTTAACTGTGTTTTATTTTTTTAAAATTGATCAAGGTGGCTTGGAAATTTTAATAACAAATTTCAAAATATTAGATATTTTTTTTTATTACTAAAACAATTTTTGATTTGAATTGTGTGGAAAAAAAAAATTCTGAAAGAAATCAGATTATTTTAACGTCAATGTTTTTTTAAATTGTTTTTGCAAATTAATATTTTTCGATTGCAACTTGTTTAATTGTTGCAACCATCCAAGCATTTCGTCAACTAAAAGGTAAGAAGTTGTAAATTGTATTTAAGGGATATTTACATTTACAACCTTTTTCAGTGTGCAGTGGGAAAAAGGAGGAAACTCAAAAATCTGCTGTTACCAAAATTTGCATAAGGAAAGTTAACACGTATAATACGGTACTCCTTAATAGGAAGACAATTTTTGGGGAAGATAGTAAAAGAAATATCACCCAACCAAACGCACCCAATCGAATCGTTCATGTTAATAATTTTGAAAGGACCGAACATTTTATAAAGTATATACTTTTTTTATGGTCAGGGCCTATCGGGCCAATATCGATATGTCAATCAAATTGCAAAACGCCAAAAAACCATAGTCGTTTATAGACATAAACGTACAATATTAAAAGATCAGTAAAAATATGTATCCATTGGTTTGCTTATATTTAATTACTTAAGTGCGTTAATTTACTATATTTATCTTTATTTTGTTTATTTAACGATTGTTTCCTGTTGTTATTTCAACTTCCCTTTTGTTTCCTGTTAATTAATTTCTAAGATGTAATCCATAATTTGAATGAAAATTTAACAGCATTTTTAACATCGAATCATCGCAGACAGCGGGCCTGGAGTCTACTTAAGATTTAAATAAAAATGGTGAGTTCATTAGAATTTTTTTACTTTAACTTAATTTAAATTTTCACTCAAACAATTTTTCTTAATAATTTAAAAAAAAAATATTTCTGATTTATCTTATATATACACACAAACATAATTTCAAACCTTTAATGGAAGGAATTTACATTTCTAATTTCTTTAATGTTAATAATAATTTATCAATTTGGAGTTTTCTTATTTGTACATTAAAATTTAATTAATAATAACACTAAAAATAATTTTTAAAAGATTACTATTATTAAAAGAATAGTTATATTAGTTTAGGATGAAATGAATAAAAAAATTCAGGATTCCGATATGAAATTCTAAAGTTTTATTCTATTCTATGAAAAGTTAAGGTCAATTGTAGGTGAGTCAAAATAGGGCTATCTGGGAATTTATTTTAAACAAAGATAGCATGGCTAGGGAGGGTAATGAATTTGACGGAGGTTATAACAACAAAACCTCTTGATCGAAGCGATACTTTAAAGTTTCTTTTATTTATTTTTTTGTTTGTTTTATAATTATGTATTTTTATAAGTTGGTTAGTAGACTTTAATATTTACAGCTACCTAAATTTTAAATGAATGTTCGAACCATAGTCTAACTAGCGAGAGGAAAGAACCACCCTCATTTCGACGAGCACGGCCGGTAACTATAGGTAGCAAGTCCTCTTCATAGTTCGGGCCTTTTGTGGTTTGGTTCGTTACAAATTAGCGCACAATACTCTCGATTGTGGACACATTTAGTCGTTTATGCTGACCACGAAATGCATGTTTATTTGAAAGCCCATCTTCGCTGCTCAATGTACACCGTGGTTGAAATTTATCAAACGCTGAAACAAAGAAATGCAAAATTAAGAGAACCATAAAAAGGCTGAATATCAGTTAGTGCTTTGGTAGTGTAAAATATGGAATATGAAAAGTCAAGTTACAAGCCACTATAAAAGTGGCCTTTTGACTAATTAAAGTTCTCACAAATTTCTTCAAAATTTTGAATTGAAAAGGTTTTTTTTTATAATTTTTTATATATTCGACAGTATGCTTTTAATTTCGGTAAAGATCTATAAATTTGTAAAACTTTGGTAGAAATTTGGACGCAACACTAAAATGTCTTAAAATTGCAATACAGAGCTAATTTGTACCAAACGTGGTAGCATCTTTTTTTCAATTATTTTTTTTAAATTTTTTTTTTATCATATTAAAATTGTCTTAAAATTTTGACTTCTCGCTCTCTTTGTCATTTTAATACTTTCGATATTTAATGCGACGACCCTGACTTTTTACACCTACTTGAAAAAGAAAAACACTTACAGTTTTGATTAAATTATCTCCATGTGCTCTGGGGCAGTAATTAGTTCCACTTTAGGCCTATTTATTACAGTCGATTTGTAAAGTGTGCTAAAGTTGCTGACGTTGTTGATTAAGTCCCTAAATCTATAAATCATGCAATAAAAATTCACAACACTCAATTTAAATATTTTGTTATGGCCATTAAAAACAAAAAATCTGAAATAAAAATAACATTTTATATCAAACAAAAAAATTTAACTAACTCCATTAAAATTTCGTCATGAAATTGAATGCAAAAATATTCAAATATAAAAAAACTATTTTAGCAATATATAAAGGTTATAGTTTAAAAAAAGTCTTCGAAAGAACTTTACAAATCATGCAGTTTATCCAAGAGCAGTTTCTTTATAAGATTTACCTTTAACGAACTCCTTTTAAGTTTTGTGTCTAAATTGCAAAAGTTACCTCATTCTATATCTGATTGCGTCTCTTTCTCTCTAATCCGAAATTCGAAAATTTTGTGTTCTTGTGCTGCATCAATTGTGTTCGTCTCTTTAAGTTCAATTTCCCAGAATAATTTGTAATGAAAAATTCATGTCAAAGTCAGGTGCATTTTGAACAATTGAGGACGTATGCAACATCAATTTTCCTTAATTTTCTCTTGCTTTTTTGTCGTTTTTTTTATCTTCATGAAAAGCCTAAAATAGTATTTGCAGTTTAAGGTTTTTGTTTTTGTGACGAACTCTTGAATATTTGAAATATTACTGCCAATTGACATCATTTTGCTGAAACTTCTTATAGAGCTATTAATAACAAACTAAATTGAAGCGGAAAATGTTTTAGGTGGTTTGGGGTACAGTAAAAAAAATGTGTGTCAAAATTACGATTTGGCAAAACATTGTATAATGTGCTAAAATTTTATTTCTTCATTAAAAATTTTAGTACAAATTTAATAGATTAATTTTATTTAAAAAATAAACATTTTGAATTTTGTGAAATTTTTTTTCCAAATTTTAATGTTTTACAGAAAATACAAATTTTAACTGAAATCATAATTTAGTTCTAACATTATAATTTGTTACTAAATTTATAATTTCCTACTAGAATTATAATTTTGTGCTAAAATTTTAATTATGAGCTAACATTTTAATTATATGCTTCGATTTTAATTTTGTGCTAAAATTAAAATTTTGTGCTAAATTATAATTTTGTCCTAAAATTTTTATTTTGTGCTAAAATTGTAATTTTTACTAAAATTATAATTTTGTACTAAAATTGTTGTTTTACTAAAATTATAATTTTGAACTAAAATTATAATTTTGTCCCAAAATTATTATTTTGTACTAAAATTTTAATTTTGTGCAAAAATTATAATTATCTACGAAAATTATAACTTTGTGCTAAAGCTATGATTTTGTGCTTAGATTTTAATTTTGCGCTAAAATATATATTTTCTACTAGTTTTGCACTTAAATTAAAATATTTTTCTAAATTATAATTTACTTCTAAACTTATAATGTCGTACGATAATTATAAATTTGTACTTAACTTATTATTTCATACTTAGATTATAATTTGGTTCTTTAGTATTATAACTTAACTAAAATTATAATACATATGTATAATATGTATTATTAAAATACAATTTTCATTTTCTACTAAATTTATAATTTTGTACTTAAATTAAAATTTTTACGTAAATTATAATCTTGCACAAAAATTTTAATTTTTTTACTTAATTCATTTTTTACTAAAATAATTTTTTACTTAAATTGTTTTTTTGTACTAAATTATAATTATGTATATACTAAAATAATTTTCTAAATTATTAGTATTCTGGTTATTTTGTTGAACTGTTCTATGTTTTTTAATCCAAATTTTGATATTTTAATTAGGCTTAATTAAGTTCATCAAATTTAATTTTCATTAAATTATTTTTATGAAGAAACGAATTTTACAACATGAAATTAATTAAAATTTATTGATAATTTTTCATTCCTGACTGACCTGAGATTCGAACCCAGGCGTTTTACGGACAGGTTACTCTTACATGTTTCCATCGCAACCGCTCGAAATCTTCAGAGGGATTTGCCGTTTAACACTCGCAGCCATCGACGACTGCTGGCTTGCAGTCAATAGTCAAACATCGATCTTTAAACCAAATTGTATTTAACCTTTTGGTAGATCGAAATTTGCTTTGAATGATTATCTATTTTTTAATTGATTTTACATGTTTTTCCTTACTTAATATTTTCTACTAAAATTATAATTTTTAATTATAATTTCTTACAATAATTATAAATTTGTACTCAACTTATAATTTCGTACTTAAGTTATAATTTGGTTCTGAAGGTTTAATATTTTACCTAAATTATTTTTTTGTACTAAAATTTTAATATCTGATCAAGAATTTAATTTTGTACTAAAATTATAATTTTGTACTAAAAAAATTTTATACTGAAATCTATACATACTTAAATTATAATTTTATTAAAATTATAATATTGTAGTTAAAAAATAATTTTTGCTTAAATTGAGTTGTGCGAATGTCAAAATTTTATACTAAAATTAAAACTTTTCATTAAAATTATAATTTCTTACTAAATAATTCATAATATTTTACTAAAATTATAATTTAGTATTAAAATTATTATTTTGTTCTTAAAATTTTATTTTAAACTAAAATTATAATTAAGTGTTAAAATTATTATTTTGTACTAAAATTATACTCTTTTACTTTTACTAAAATTAAATTGACATTAATTGTGTTTTTTTTTATCTTAAACAAATACTTGAAGATATAAATACAAATACATACAAATATATTTCTAAAAATCAATTCTCTTTATTCCAGTCAGTGGCCGTATTCTGTAATTCGCTAAAGCTAAATCTCTATCGCTAAAAATTAATAAAGTTGATATGGCTACGAATGCAATACTGTAACGTGCATTGCTTAACTTGGCAATGTCATACAAATTTAATTCGCAGCAATTTAAGCTTTTAATGGCATCGCTAAAATGTTTAAATCTGTATTCTCTATGGCATTTTAGCGATCGAGATTAAGCTTTAGCTAAGCGAATTACAGAATACGACTGCAGGACCCCTTTCTTAAATCTAAGACGATGCAAGCTATTACATTTGAGAACAAAAGCAAGGGCTACCGATCTCTGCTGGGCTTAGATATGTCGAAAACCATAAAACGGTTATTTTTTTTTAGATAATATTTCGATACTTAACGGGAAATACAGAACATTTTTAAACGTTTCTCAGTATAGGAGAACTGAAGGAAATATGGAACATTACGTATTTATTTTTCCAAACTCTAAGTATTTTATCATCATTAATAAGGACGTGTCGAATAAATATATGACACATTATTAACATTGTGAATTATAACCAGCTTAATATTCTCCAAATAAAATTTAGTGAATTAAATATTTGTTTTATTTATTTTCGTTATATGGTACAAATTCAATTACAAATTATGGTATAACACCAAAATGAAAAATGTGACTACTCGCTCATTCATTTCTTGTAGGGTAGTTTATCCGGGCTCGCGTGAATTGAATAGTATCAACTAACTATTCCTATTTAATAAAATTAAATTTTGTTTATTAAAAAAAAATTAATAAAAAATAAAAAAGGTAAATGAAATTTCTTAACGAAAAAAAGCATGACCAAACCAATATTTCTTTTTTTTTTTGGTGAGTTCTTAAGATAATCTGTTTACATATTTCAATATTGAATTTATTTTTTTTTATTTTTATTTTTTTTATTTTTATTTTTAGTTGATGTCACTTTTTGGTTTATTTATTCATTGTAATTATTTTGTGTGGTTGTAGGGTTTTTAATACTATTTTAGCGTTTTTTGTATTAAATTATTTTGTATTCTTGTTCGATGTTTTGCGGCTTTCTGTTGTACAGCTGTAAAAAAGAACAACAATAAAGAAAAAATATACACGACGAAAAAAAAAAAATACAAAAGAAAAACATGTTTAAATATGGTCACCTTCAACAAAACAATTTTTAAAGAAAATTTTAAACATATTATATTTAATTTAACCATGTTATGTCACCGGCAACCATATTATGGTTAAATTAATCCTACATCCAGAAGCCACAACCATATTATGGTTACCTCCAAAAATGTTATGGTTAAAAATAACAAAAAAATGTTTAACACTTATAATAGCATGGTTGGTTTTCAAACATTGCATGTTGCTGTTGAGAAAAAGAAAATACTATTGTTAATTTTAAAACAAATTATTATCATATTTAACCACAATATGGTTGTGGTTTTTTGATGGAGGTCTAATTTAACCAGAATATGGTTGTCGATGACAATAATATGGTTATATTAAACATAACATGTTTAAAATATCCTTTAAAAATAGTTTTATTGGAGGTGACCATATTTAAACAAGTTTTTTCTCTGCGTGCGGATAAAGAAAGATAAGAAAAACTTCAACCGTTTATTGGTTACTGCAACTATGTTTTGATTTAACCAGTCATCAACACTGATGCTACCAAAACTATATTTTGAATGTGCTTGAGCGTTTAATGACAACTAACAGCCTTACCTAAACAAAAGCGGCACGCGTTTTCTAGTTGTCAGTGCAAATTGTATGAAGCATTTCAAAATGAAGCGGCGTCAACGTTTTGCAATTGGAAAATCCGATTTTGACAGCCCGTTTAATAGTGATGTTGGCCGCTATTTTTAATAAAATTATTTATGGTCAACCCATCGGTTTTATATCCATTTTTTATTTCTTTTATCTGGGTTTTATTAAACAAGAAAGTTAAGTCTACTGTTCTTGACACAACTTTGACGCTCTTGCTTAAGTATGGTCTATCAGCGTATAAGCGCAGCGGAAAAAAACGTCCCGCCTTCCGCTCTTGTTTAGATGCGGCTGATTACATTGTTTACCACATATACATACCTGTATGATTGTCAAAAAAATAATAACTTAAGCGAATATAATGTTTCAAATTCTCTGCTATCACACTGTATGAGTTGCCCACGTAGCGTTTTTTTTTACATACTTTTTCAGTTCCTGGAAAAGGGAGAAACACCTTAATTTTTTATTAATCCGGCAATTCTGGAAAAGCAAAAATTTAAGTCTCGGGTTTTTCGTAAAAAAAAAACTTTATTTGTCTTTAACCATATCGATCGATCTGAGGACGAATGGTCTCGGCAGACAGGATCTGCGACTGCTGGTGGCCTACTTGACTGGTCACCACGCGGTCAAATACCACCTTTATCGGATGGGCCTGGCTGAGGATCAGGAATGCAGACTATGTCTAGACGGGGACGAGACGACTGAGCATGTACTGTGTGACTGCCCGGCGCTGGCATGGGCCAGGAGGAGGCACTTGGGGCATGGTACAATGTGTGCGTCCCAAATCGGTGATATACCGGCAAAGGCCCTGGTTGGGTTCCTATGGGAAGCAGAGGGTCTTTTGGCCAACTAAGGGGAGTGGGTACAATAGACCTAATCTGGTCGCGGTACCTGTCACTGTGGGGAAACCTCCCCGCTCCATCGTACGAAAAAAAAAAAAAAACCATATCGATCTATTCTTTTCTCTTTGTGTACAAAAGGAATAATGAAATAAAAAACTAAAACATAAAAGTTGTAACAAAACATGAAAGAGACCCAACAACAAAAAGTTATTAATCATTGTATTACATGGACTTCAATGTTTGTTTTTTTTTATAGCAGGGGGAAAACTTCATAAATTATTTGATAAAAATAGTGACATGTTAAAAAATATAAATTTACTAAGTGGTTGGGAAATAAATATTTAAGAAGAATTATGTATTGAAATTTTATTAGAACAAAACTTGCATATTTAAACAAAAACTAAAAATTTAAATTTGTATGCCTCCAGACCTGAATTATTTTCAATTTTTCACACATAAATCTCAGTTTAAGGAGAAAACCGGGCTACTTTTCAAACAAAATTTTTAAGGATTCTGGTGGACAGTGCCTGGCTAGTCCCAGGTGGATACAATATGCACACAATTTTCGTTTGGCGAATTGCGACGCCCACGGTGTTTACACTTTTTTTTCTTATTTTCTTGTGAAAAATACTTTGATTGGAAAACAGTCAAACAATGCCTGGCCAGGCCCAGGTATACACTTAAGGGTTACTTAAAGTACTGGTATTGAAACAAACAAAAAAAATTCTTTTACATACAAAAAATATATATTTTTATATTATTTTCAATATTTTCAAAACCGAACCGAAACCGACCGGTTTTAATCATTTTAAAACCGATCAGGCCAGAGTTTATTAAATTTAATTTTCATCAAATTATTTTTATGAAGAAAGGAATTTTACAACATGAAATGAATTAAAATTTATTGATGATTTTTTATTCTTGACTGACCGGGGAATTGAACCCACGTTCACGGACAGGTTGATTTGACATGTTTCGATAGCAACCACACTATTTCTTTAGAAATCTTTGCCGTTTAACACTCACTCACGAAGGCTGGCAGTCAATAGTCACACATCCATTTTTACACCAAATGGTTAATAATAACAATTATTCCTGAATACATTTTGAAGGATTGACTAAACCGTAATATGGTTTTAAATGAAAATAATTTGGTTAAATTAATTAAAATAAGCTTGAAAAATTTGCATTAGAAAATGGTTTGTTAGCCGTGGCGATATAGTAAATTATAATTTTTTACGAGAGTACTTTAAATTATTAGCAAAAAATCTTTTAAAAGTTTACTAAATAATTTTTCTTTAATAAATGTTTTTTTGCTTGTAGAGAAAAATTTTATATTTTTAGACTCAGTATGTAAAAAACATTTGGGAAGTGCCCACGCACGAGGGCGTTAGTTTATCAACTGTGTCCACTCGGTATATACAGCACGATTCGGTTAGACCATTATTTAAGGTACCGCCGTCACAATAAAACCTACATTACCCCCCCCCCCCCCCCCACCTTAGCAGATTATTTTTGTTATGACTCAGTTTTAATTGATTATTTATTTTATTATTATTATTATTTAATTATTCTATAACATCAAGTTTTTTTTATTAGGAATATATTTTGTAGCTGATTCAAATCTAATTTATCAAGTTAAAAAAAGGTTTATATATAATCAATCATATTGAAAAATTAATTGTTCTGAAACAATTTCTTTGGCGGCCTTAAAGTGTTTTTGGCAATGTAAACTATTTAAAAAGTAACAGTAGCGTAATCCAAAAAGGCACACACATTGTATAAAAGAATGTTACTTTATAACTCAAAATTTTTACGACCACATATGCATACTTTTACCCGTTCCATTTTAAGATTCTATCTGATGATGGATTATGCGGAAAAATTACCTTAATTTGTTTCTATAATTTGTTTGATAGTTAAACTAATGAATTCTTATCACATGTCTACTTAATTAATTGCTCTTATAAAATGTTTCGTTTTGTTTCATATCATTTCTTTCATTTGCTTTTACCTGCTGTTCCTTCTGTTTGATTTTGCCCATAATTAGTTCTTAAAGTGTTTTGGTGACGATCTCTTCTCTATTGCCACTTTACTGTGATGTCAAAATTGACGGCACTTCTTAATATTTAACTTTTTTTTGTTGTTGTTTATTTTTTTTTTGTTTTACGTTTAACCAACACTATCTTTGTGGTATTGAAACTACAAATAAATATTACCCAAGTTCAACTTATCAAAATGCCAATTAAAAGTTAAGGTAATAAAAAGAATTTGAAAATAAAACGAATAAAAATGTTTGTATATTGTTATTTAAAGAGTATGACAACTTTTAATTAGTCATTAATTAAGTTGAAAAACTTTGTTTATTTCTTTTCTACGTATTTTGTGCGAAAAAAGAAAATTTCGCAAAAATGTGCCAAAAATAAGCAGCAGGTATAAAGCAAAAGTAGTTATGAAACACTTCAATACTTCCTGAGAAAATTATGAATAGTTTTAGTTCGTTAAAGGTGGAATAGCCAAAAGTTCAAATAACAAATTTAGAACTAAAATATAATCGAACTAGAACTTTAACTAAAACTTGAAATAGTACTCGAAATGTTACTTAACGGAAAACTTGGGCTTTTTCTGAATTAAAACTTGAATTAGAAACTAAATTATAACTTTACCAGAACTGAACTACAATTGGAAATAGAAACCTGAACTTTACACTTGGAAATATAAACCTAAACTGGAACAAGAACTAGGTTCTGAAACAGAATCAGAACAGGACCCTGAACTTGAGCACAAGCATAAACTTAACCAAAACCTAAAGTAAAACCTAAATCAGAACATGCAGAAGAACCTTAACTAAAACATAAATTGGGACATACAATAGAATCTTAACTGGAACCTAAGTTTGAACTGAAGCCTGAAAAAGCTCCTTGCCTAAAACTTTACCAGCATTAGAACATGAAATGGAATCTGAACTAGAACCAGACCATGGATTAGTAAATGAACTAGAATCTGAAGTAGAACAAATAAGGATATCAACTATAATTGTTCTCAATTCGTCTTGAACATTTTCCAAGGGTGCTGAGACTACTGAATTTATGAATCTAGATGAGTATTAAATAATAAATAAATAAAAAATAATAATTAAACCTGTACTAAATAGAACCTGAACTGGACCCTGAACTAAACCCTGATCTGATACTGAACTATAACCTGCACCAGAATCGCTAGAATCTGAGCGTGTAGTATCTGCATTAAAACATGAAATAGAACCTGAACTAGAGCCTTAACTAGACTAGCACCTCAACTAGGATGTAAGTCCCCATTTACATAATACGATTTTTGTCGTTGTGGTTCTTATCTTAAAGGCGAGAGAGGAGAGAGAGACGCAAAATGTATTTAAGTTCACAGGTGGCACAGAAAAAGTTCCAACGAAAAAAAATCGAACTATCCGTATGTGGAATAAACTTCCCGCAGAGGTCTTCCCCGGTACTTATAATTTATTAAGATTCAAGTCAAATGTCCACAAACACTATTCCCTCTTTCCTTCTTCCCAAACCTTATTTTCCTGATCAACACAATGCACTGCATATATGGGGGGCATCCCCTGAGTGTTGGTTTATCGCTAAAAAAAAAAAAAAAAAATGCAAATATAAGACCGCCTTGAAAGAAGAAACCACAAAATTCGCAACGACAAAAAACGTATAATGTAAACTACAATCTGAACTATAACCTAAAGTAAAACCTGAACTTAATTCTGACTTAAAACTAAACTGAAGCTTGAACTAAAACCTAAACTGAAATCTAAATAAAAACCTCACCTAGAACATAAAATAAAACCGGATCTAGAACCTAAACATGAGCTGAAACCTAAGCTAGAATCCCCACTATAATCTGGGCTAGAAACTGAAAAAGAACCTAAACTGGAATTTAAACTGAAACCTGAACCAGGGTCTAAACTGGAATCTGAATCCAAATCAAAAGTGAACCCTAAACTACGAGAACCTGAATAAAAACATAAAATAGAACTTTATCTAGAACCAGAACAAGAATCTGAATTGGAACTTAAAAAATTAACCCCAATTAGAATCTGACCCAGAGCCTTTTTTAAATGAGTTTGTTTAGAAACATACCCTTATGTATATATTTCATTAGAGCTAATTTAGTTTTGAGTTAAAGCTTTTAATAAATAAAATTGAGTATAAAAAAAAGTTATTGGGTGAAAATTTAGCTTTTACAAATATTAATCAATAGACCGGGTCGACTTCCACAAAAAAAAAAAAGTTGTGCCAGTCACCACCTAGAATGAAAGATATCTCAATGAACTTTTTAAAACAGGAAACATTTTTTGCTGCCACGCCCCCAAATACTGCCCTTTTCATTTTGTTAGGTACCGTCTTCAATTCTGACTTCTAATTCTGGGCGCCCCTTATGCCTTCTCGGATCCTGCCCCCAAATGTAAAATTTTTTTCGCGTGTCAAAAAATCCTTCTAAAACTTAGTATGTATAGTTTTAAATATGCTCACTTTTATGACCCGCCTCCAAATTAAGCCCCTTTTTCTTATTCTTTTTCTTTTTCACATACATATCACATTAAACAAACACAAACTAAGCGAATACAAACCAAACAAATTTTTCATCAATCACGCCCCAGAACAGAGATATATTTAAGAGGTGGTCTGAAAAAAAAAACAGCTGACTGTTAATGCTTTGTATGTTGTTGTTGTATTGTTGTAATATTGAGGCCACCTTGCTTACTTTTTAGGTTGGAAACTTAAGTTGAATATACATAAATGCACCACATCGGTGAATTAAGTTTCATTTAAGTGTTTAGTGAAGAAGAGAATTTTGTATTTAAAATGATTTTAAATATAAAGGTACGGTCACATATGGCAAACATTTGTCAAAAAATGTCAAATATTTGTTTGCCCTAATCTGACCACAAAATATTTTTGAGGGGCAAACAGAAAAACAGCTGATTTTGGGCAAACAAAATTATTTGCTGGCAAACAAAAATGCTCCTAATGTGACCATTTAACATCAAATATTTTCCTCGACTTTAGGCAAATAAATATTTGTTCTTACAAAAATTTTGTAAGACCAAACAGCGGCAAATAAAAAAGCTTTAAAATAAAAATTATTGAATAAAATTGAAAAAATTAACAAAATTAAATAATTTTTTAATGACGAAAAAACTTATTTATGCAAAAAAATTTTCCTGTGTTCTCTTTTTAGCAAAGAGTTGCGCGGTAAGTAGGTTTCTAGATGTTACAAAATACATTTTTCTTAAGTAAATAGGTTATTTTTTTTAATATGGGTACATAAAATATATAAGCTTATGTTACGAATAATGCATTGCAAGTATGGCGTATCTATATAAATAGATTTTTCAAGAGTGTACCAGTTTGGAGTCAGTGGACAATTATGGACCCGCCAAAATAAAATTGTACAATATATATAAGATTTATATAAAACTTATTAGTGCCGAATAATTTACCGACATCGACATCTTTATGAGATTTTTTTCCTCTTGAAGTGACTGTAGCAAGTGACCTAGAACCAATTCTCGGCCTACCAAGACAACATTTTGACACGACATACAAGCTCTTATAGAAATTATTGCCAAAACCAACATTTATTAGATTATTATGACATTAAAAGCTATTTACAGAAGGGGTATTTGTATAAGAGCTATGGTAAAATATGGATCGATTACAATAACAGTTGGTAAGGTGATAATAGATTGTCTGTGGGCACAAAACTTTTATCCAGAAATAAGTTTTTATGAGCAACAAAGATACGCGAAAATTGCAAAAATAGCGATAATTTTTCATATTTAAAACAAGCCATAACATTGATTAAAAGTCCCTAAAATTATAAGGAATGGCAAATATTGCTAAACCGTGGAAATTTGCAAAAATTCGCGATATTTGTTTGAAAATACATATTGTTTTCATTAAATTGAATAAAGAACATTTCAAACTAAAATCCAAAATTATGTTTTTGCTAAAAATGTTCTCACATATAAGAATTAAAGTCGATTCGTTTTACTTTCACTAACCCCTTACCACTCTAATAAAAAACGGATAAAAACATGTGGAGGTGAATTGCAGAACACAAAAAATGCTGAAGTAATCCACTTTCGAGTGAATTAGGTTTCTAGAACACACCCGATTATCTCAAAAATTGCGACATGTACTTTGCGAATAAGGTTAACATCGACAGCTAGCCGGATGGATGGACATTGTTATATCGATTTAGAAAAGGATGCTGACGAAAAATAAAAATGTTGGTCGCAAGTTCGTCCAAGCAGTTTGGATTGAAATTCAGTACTTTTGGTTCAGTAGGAAAAGAGTTATGGAGCGAAATGTGAAACAAGCTCTCGAAAAAAATGAATATTTGTGTGCGGAATGCACCTTTTATCGTTAAATTTTGCACAAGCTCAATTAATAGGTCTAGAAATCATATAACTAAATTTCGTGAAGATCGGTCTATAATTTACAATAGATCCACTGTCTAAAACACTTTATTGCTTGCGTCTAAAACCGTAACACATAATGCTTTAGGTTCATAAATTATGTTAACTTAGTTTACAAGACTGGAAATTACTTCGCCAAATTGCGTTTATCCCTTTATTTGTTATCTTAATCCTCTTTAACTTTTAAAAATGCTGTTCTCGCTCTTCTGTACCATAAAACCATAAAAATTTCAATATTTTGCATCAAAATGTTAATTTTTAGTTTTAATGAAAAGTAATTTTATTTATTTAATTTTTGTTTTTCACAATTTGTTCAAATAAATATTTTGAGGCAAATATTTTTATATGTGAACACAGGGCAAACATGTTTTCCCATTTTTTATTTGAAGGTATTTATAAACTGTTTGAACAAACAAAAATGGGCAAATAAATGTGCGTAGTGTGACCAGCAAATAAAATTTTCATTTTTTTTATCAAATTTTAAAAAAATGCCGGCAAACAAAATTTGACAAATGTTTGCCATATGTGACCGTACCTTAAGTGTCTTTTAATATCAATCCTGAAAATTGGCCATTATTCTTGGAAAACCTGATTATAAGTGTAAAGAGGCATCGCTTTCCCTATCCAGGCGTTTCACGAACTACTTCCTGTATCCCAATTTGTGGTGTAATGGTGGCAAAATTATGTTTTCGGTAGTTACTTGAATACAGTTAACACATTGGCATAATTAATACGATCACGCTTTTTGTACTTATAACCAATGATGTTTGTTTGACAGAAGTAACAATCTGCTAGTTTATGACCAATTCGACGATCCCAAACCATGGTAAAGGGTGGTTAAATTGTAAGGACCGATGTTGATTTTAAATAAAAAACTTGTCGCGCAAAAGAGCCATGCACCCTTATTGTGCTTTGGTAATAGATTAAAGGAAATTAGTTCACGTTCTCTTTAATATACTACCAAACAGTCGTAGGCGTATTTTAAATACGCAAACCGCAATAAAGGTGATTATTTCGTTAGCGGTTGGCAAGTGGCACCGTCCTGTTAAAACCACATATCGTCCACATTCATATCTTCCAATTTGGGCCATACAAAGTTCGTTATCATCTCACGATAGCGAACACCATTCACTGTTACTGCCTGATCGGCCTCATTTTGGAAAAATATGGCCCGTTGATGCCACCAGTCCATAAACCGCATCAAACAGTCAATCTTTGTGGGTGCATTGGTTTTTCGACAATCACTCTTGGATTATCATTTGCCCAAATGTGGCAATTCTACTAATTGACGAATCCACCGAGGTGAAAATGTGCCTTATCACTGAAGTGAATTTATTCGAAAATGGATTGTCCACTGTTGCCATTTCTTGCCACCATTCTGACCATTGACGACGTTTGGAATGGTCAAGAGGCTTTAGTTCTTGAGTTAAATTGAACGAAAAAATCACGAAGTGTACGATATGCATTTTAATTTGAATTTAGTTTATACAGTTGGAAAGATATATTCCTTGTCTTTCATAAAGCGCTTAAAAATTTAAAATCGGATTAAAATTACTAGATTAAGTGTACTAGAACCTACCCGAAAAGGGGTTTTCGGAATAACTTCGAAATTTGAGGGCGTTTCCGAACTTTTGATTTGCGATCTACTCAACAAGGCCTACAACTTACACTAGGTCACTTTCCATTCCAAGTATATTTTCACTGTAGCACCGTGTTATTATTAATGTTACCATACTCAATTTAAATAAATTAAAAACCTTTTTGTTCTCATTCTGATCTGTGTATATTTTCATTTAAAGAACCACAGACGGCACTATTATCCTGTAAATCATTTAACAAAACTAAACTTTATTAAAAACCAATTTTAATTTTAAATTTCATTCACCTTTTTAAAAAAGTAAAACGAAAGCCACATAGCCAAATCTTCTTCTTACAATTTGTTTTAAAATCTTCATCAATATATAATGGCAGGCAAAAAATATGTATAAAACTCAACAATTTCCTTGAAAACAAATTCTCCCCTTGCAAACAAAACAAATTTTATTTCTAATAAACGTAATATTTTGAATGTCAGTACACAATATTGTTTTACAAACTACAAACTCCATCCAACCATGTTGGAAGTATATTTAAAGTGAAATATATGGACTTGAAATGAAAAACATGTAAATACAAAGATTTTTTTTCCAAAAATATGGTAGACCACAATTACTCACCACATATTTGTAGCAAGTGAATAAATACACATGAACACTTACACTTTTTCATACACTTGCAAATGGATGTTATATCCTGTTGAAGACGACATATAACAAATCCTTTGTACCGTGTTTAACAGATATTCGCATCTTAAAAAAGAAGAAGACTACACGAAGAAAAAAAAAATGGTTGGATGTAACCATATTGGATTTTAACAATGTTTATATTTGCAGGTTTCCATATTATGTTTAAATAATACCATAGTATGGTTAAAATCAACAAAAAATGTCCCAAAATCAACCATAATATGGTCAAAATTAATTCATAATTAGGCTGATTATGTACAAAATTAACCATAATATGGTCAAAATTTCGCAAAATTTTGACAAAAGTAACCATATTACGGTCAGAATTAACAATAACACTGTAAACCGTTTTGTGTTTATTTTTTTCATCAATTTTTTCAATTTGTTAAGTGTCAAATTATAATTTTATTTATTTTTTTTTCCTGACAGGTGTTATGTTCCACTTTTATAAAAAAAAATCCCCTTTGATTCATATTCCTTCCTGCGACGACCTTCATTAGCATTTTTTCAGATCAACTAGTATATTCTACGTAAATTTATGCATTTTAATCAATAATTTAAATAAAATGTATGAGAATTTTAAGCAAATTAAGCAACAATTGTAATATGCAAACGACCTGAATTCTGTTGCTTTTTGAAAATATTATGTATTTAAAATTTAAAATTAAAATTGCTTCGAGGCAACCATAGTATGGTTATAGCTTTTGAATGGATGAATTTAACCATAATATGGTTGCCGTGATAATAATATGGTTAAGGTAAACATAATATGTTTAAGTGTATAGTTGTAACTTTATTTTTATTAAAACATTTTATTGTTAAATTCAACCATATTTGAAGTTTCAAGGGAGGCAAACAATTTTATTGTTAAAAAGAAACAAAATATTATCAATCTTAAAAAAAGTTTTGTTTGTTGCCATTACAGGGACCATAATATGTTTTTTTTTACCATACTTCAACCATGTTTTTCTCTGCGTGTAGAGAAGTTGAGTGGCATATGCATGTTTTGTTATAACGATACTTTATTTTGCTACATTTTATTTGGTTGGAATCGACTAAAAGGAGGACAGATAGATGCAGCAAATGGGTAAAGAAACTACTTTTTTGTGTTTTCGTGTGAGTGTTTCGGGGAAGTGTAAGTACATATTTTTTTTTTTTGGAAATAATCTGAGTAAATTTTTTTACATCTCAGAAATTTCCTAGTGGGCTTAAGCTTTGGATACTGTGCTGCTTTGCTAAATGTAAATACCGTATTGCACCGGTAGCTCCAAAACCGTCCATGGTAATGCCATAAATACTTAAATCATCCACACAACTTTATAGCAATCAGTTGTGCGCTATTGAGCTATTTAAGGTCCTGGAAAAGAGCTTTCCTAGGTAAAGTCAACAAACCTCTTGCAGGTCAATATTTATGAATTCTGAAATAAGTAAGAAATAACTATTTTTTCGGCATAATTGCTCTGCTACTGTTATACGGCATATCCAAAATCCTTTATTATATTTATTAAACTCATTCGATCGCCGACCCTTTTGCTTTAATGGTTAAGTGTATATCTAGTTTGTGTACCTTGTCCGGAGTTAAGAGATACATATAAATAATGCCCTCCTTTTGATAAGTGCTTCAAATGTATGGGTCTAATAGCTCCCTAGTACATCCAGTGAACATTTAGTGGTTTGGTTTTCCCAAAAATTAAATTACTTTGTAACCCTTAGGTTATCAGTATTAAGTTTTCACAAGATTTTGGAGTCCAGTATCACATGTTCCAGAACAAATTCTTAAAAAAATTTTTTTTTTCTAAAACCCTGAGTTTTGTTCATGTAATCGGCATACGGAATGTAACAACGTTACAACCTTCCTTGTCATTCTCATACTCCATCCCCGATAGTCTTGCTCTTAAGCATATTTCCGATCTATTTCTTAACTAAGAAGTTACGGAGTATAAATTCAGTTTGTTAAATGCACCCGTTGTTGGCATGTCAAAATAGTAAATCAAGTCACAACCTTCTCTAACATATTGATTTCCAGATAGTCTTGCTCTTTACCGTATTCCCGATCTATTCCGTGACGAAAAAGTTACGGAGGATAAATTCAGTTTGTTGAATGCAGCCATTGTCAACATGGCACAACAGTTAACCACTTCGAAACCTTCTCTAACTAACTTACTTCCAGGTAGTCTTGCTCTTAAGCTACAGCCAAGTAAAAAATTTCATCATTTTGCGAAGAACTAGTGGTACATTTAAAAAAATAAGTGCACAATTATGCGCTACACAAGAAGACATACATAAATGCAGTAAAGCAAGTGAAAGAACTTTCAACAAGTTTAATAAAAAAAACAGCATTTCAAGTCATTCCACGTCATTCCGTTACTACGAAGCAGGTTTGTAAGGGAGAATACTTAAAAATAACTGTATCAAACCATTCAGTGTGTTAAGCGGATCGTTACATCCAACAATTTTTATATGCGCTGAATAATGCGCTTTATGTGTCAAAAATGTATTGCTTCAATGTGGAAACCCGCCTTATAAAATTCATGTCTTCCGTAAGCGCTAAAGTAAGCGCTTCTCCCTTACAAACCTGCTTCGTTGGAAGCTCCATCTTTTGTTGGGAGATAGTAAACTCAGTTGGTCAAAAGCTACCGTTCGTCCAAGAAGATAGTCACAAAACTGAATTATGGAAAGTAACCCAGCAGCTTTACTATTTCATTTAAAATCATGAAATTCCAATCCAATTGGGCGCTATACATTGCAAATGTTACAAGAAGAGGTTTTCATGGCCGAATTAAGACTGTGAGTGGAAAATTGATTTACAACGGGAATCAGTGCTTAATTTCGATTAGTAAAGGCAACGTCAGAGTAAAGTATGCATTGCGTTAAGGCAATGTAAGATTATTTCCTAGACGTCCTTTGGAATGCAACCGAACAATGCAATGTCATGCATTCGTAAACGCAACCGTTTAAACATTGACAATGTCATACGTCCCTTAACGTATAATAACAGTTATCGCTGCGCAAACAAAATGCAAACTGTGCATCAATAATTTTGTTGAAATTTTTTTTTACAAAGTGATTAAAACAGCACGTTAGTTTGTATCGAAATATATCACAACCGGATGCTTTGAATGTGTTTTGATGTTTTGGTACTCAGCCGTATTGATACCTCTACCCATGTTCTGTTACTTTAGTGAGAACTTCTCGCATCAAAAAGATGTGAAACAAAATCTCGAAAAGTGGGAAAAAAGTCTTTCTGTAACTCATGTCGAAACCAATCAAAAGAGATTACGTCGTTACGTTATAAATGCCATAACAGTGCCCTGGTAGGCTAGCTAGTAGTGAGCTAGTCTTTCAGCCCCGGAGTTATGGGTTCGATTCCCGCCATAGACTCTGGTTTCTTTCCTGCAGGTAAGCGTAGGGCTTCGCGGGGATTAGCTTAGGGAATTGAAGAAGAAAAAAAAAACGCCGAAGTGACATTACAGACGTTGAGAACGCCAGTCACAAATTTACTAAAATTCAAAATTTTTCAACGACGGCGGCGAAAATACAACTTTAATGTTTGTTGGTTGCAAACCAGTTGTGAAGACATTCGTATATTTTATAAAAATGTTAAAAGCAAAATAATTAAACAGTGAAAAATTGTGCCAGGAACAAAATATTATTATGTTTATCATTTGCATTTTGCATTTTTATTATGTTTTTTTAGTGTTATAATTTTTTCTCGTCCAGTTTATATTCGATATTTTATTTGACAGTTCAAAGCTCGAACTTTCTCACAGAAATTTTACAGACACACTTTTTCTAAAAATTGGCGAGAAATTTCCTTACGTGACTGCTAACACTCGCCTAACATGTTACAGACGCAGTTAAGTGAGAAAAACAGCTGTTTGTTTTAATTTATGGCATTTGTTTTATTTCTCACATTTCAATCGAAAAGTTCCTCAACGCGAAAGTTGCAGAACATGGGCACTTTTGACATTTTGGATGCCGAAATTTCATCCTAGAGTTACAGCTGATTATCGTTTTTTAAAATACACACCCTGTTACGCTCTTTTCATTTATGCATATTGGCCAAATATGCTTGTCTTAATTTGCATTGCCTCTGATATCAATGTTAAAGAACTCTTTTGGGTAACATTTTCGCATGCCAATTGGAAACTTATGAAACATTTGCAAATATAGATTTAAAAACACAAGCAATATACTTAAAAAAAAATTCATTTTTTCACTTTGCAGAATGCTTTTCCACAAATACTAGTTTAAGTTTATAAATTCATGTGTGTATATCAATGTTGCACATATGTTTTGTTGGTTAAACATTTTACTTGATTGGTTTCATTTTTCTCCTCTGTTTGAAAACCTAAAAAAAAATACTAGTACCAAAATTGCCAGATAAAATACATTCGTAAAAGATTTAAAGTAACATCCGTATGCAGCTTATAAGTGTGAAAAGTTTGCAAAAAAAAAAAGGTTAAAGATCACACACCACTTTGTCTAACAAGCAGACGCAGCCACAGACACACACACATTTGCATGCAGACCCACTTATGGAAGTGAAACAAAAAGATTTATGGTATTTCTCAGCCATTAAGGAAATTAGTCTACTGTCAAAATATTCACTTCATACATTTATTTTAACCTTTCACCTAGGAGTTGTTTTATTTTTTTTTTCTAGTAGCTTCAAGTGAAAATTGCATGTTTGGTTTTGGTTTAAAGTACTTAAAAATCACGTTATTGACAGCTGTCAGTTTGGGTGTTAAAATTTATGGTTCTATTGTCTTAAATTTTCTTTGTTTTTACTTTAATTTAAAGTTTTGGAAAAGGGACTATGGTTCAATAAGTCCTATATTTTGTTTTTGTATTCTAAGCAAGATTTTGTAAGGGTCGTAAAATCTACTCAGATTCTAAGGGATTATTAATATAATCGTTTAAATTAAAATTTTGCCAGCCTGGTTATGTCGCATAGATCGAAATTAATTCACTTGATTAAACTTTTAATTCACTTGAAACAATTTTTAATTAAAACTGATTTTATTTTTGATCAACGCTTTAATTGGTTAAACAAATTTTTTTTCTGTGCGTATTCAAAAAGTATTATTAAATTTTGTTTTGTAAACCTGTATTAAATTTAAGAGTTTTTATGAATACAGCAAAAAGTCTTTACAACAGTTTTGCAAATAAACCTCAATCTAATAAAGTTGTGTTGATTGTATTGCGGCATAAAATATAGTCCCAGAAAAATACAAAAAGAGCAGCGTTCGAAGAAACAAACAGGTAAACTAAACACAATATCTTCTTTCTCATGACTGTGTACTTGTGCTCTATCTCTCACTCTCTCTCTCTCTCTTGAAAGATTTCGTGTCGTTATTAATTCTAATAGTTATTTTGCTTTGACTTGGATTGTGCTTGTTTGCGATGCTTTATACAAAGGCGAATTCACGACATTTGAAGGCAAAAAGTCTGCTGACATGCCAGTTCGAAAAAATTTGTTTTGGTTTTACAGTGTTTTGTTTAGAAATAGTTGGCATTTTGAACCGAAAACCCTAACAACTATGCAATGTGAAAAACCTCTGGGGGTCTACCGCGTATTTTGAGCTCGAACAATTTGTACTGTGACATTTCCAAGAATGTAAACTAAATTCAATAATACACATAACCTGCGATTAACTTCTTTTGACGATTTTCATGTTATTTTATGCGAATGAACAAAGCAGTGTTGCCACTTTGTGGGTAATTACCCGAATTTGGTATCATTTTTACTGCCTTGGGTAGAGTGTGGGTAATTTCTCTAAGGTGTAATTCAGGTGTAATTTAAAAGTCTTACTTCACATACATATCCAAATAAAATCAAGATTCGAAATCAGTGATGACATTTATTTCTTTTTAAATATTGTTGTTAAAAAATGTAGTCTTCTGAACCAGAGTCTCGGCTGCTTTTTTAGAAAAGTCTTCAATCGTTTAATATATGTATGTATATTATCAAAAGTTCGATTATGAATGTACATAGATGGACTCTGTGATTTAGAACCTGACGTCTATTGAAAAAATTTATTCCAACTAAAAACTAGCCTGGGGGAAGAAATGTTTCCAATATTCCAACATTTACAGCCCAATTATGAATAAAAATTCCCCGGGAGTGTTTTCCCTTTCCTCATTTCTTCTATTTAAATTCAATTGTAAAAACGGGAAAATGGAATAAGCTCCAGGTGAATTTTTATTCATAATTGGGCTGCTTATTAATTTTATTTTTATCTGGCAATTTTCAAATGCTTTAGTTTGAAGAATATTAAACGCCGTTAACAGTTGTAAAACTGAATTACGAAAGAGACAGTTGTATAAAACCCTGCAGGCATTTTGTTTACTAAATAAGGTATAAAGGGTATTTTTTAGACAATGAAACTTAAAATGGTAGACAAAACAAACAATTTTTTTTAATGTTCTTAACGAAATGCATTTCAGACGTCCAATTTTGTTTATTTTTTTCGAGCATTTCTGGCTGCATGTCACCAATTAAATGAGCAATGTTGAACACTAAGACGTCAATTGTTGCTGGCTTATCAGCATACACCAGTGACTTCACGGCCCTACGGTAAACAATCAAGAGATTTCACATCACATGGCCTTTAGGTCTAATTGATAGTTTAATTTCTCTTAATCAACACATCGCCTTCGATTTTAAAAAATAAGTTGCGTCATTTAATTCATAAGGTCGCCTATAAGTTGCGAAAATCGATGGCTGATTTTCAAAGTAAATTTTGATGAACAACGCCACTGTTCAAGCATGAAACTATTCATGATGATGTAACTGAGCAAAAAGTGAGAGCAGTATGACAGTTCGTTTGACAGCTAACCTTACGTAAGCTCTATCGGGCTTAAAAAACACCCATTATTATTTTAGGAGTTTTATTCTATGTTTTATCAATAGTATTTAAATCTTTCATTTTATTTTTGTTAATTTATTCAAAATCACAATAAGAATCTTAACAGTTTGACAAATATGGAGTTTGTTGTGTTTTTGCTTCTTTGTAAAATGTCTTTTTATTAAATAAAACTTCAATTTTATATCAGGTGTAATTTCATTTAAATCGGGTAATTTTGTTTCATCTCAAGTGTAATTTTGAATTTTTCTGGTGGTAACACTGGAACAAAGTCTATTTCATACCGGCAACTCTTTATTTCGTAAAATGAAGATCTCTTTCGAAAGTCCTAAAGTTATGCAAAAAAGCGTTAGTAGAAAAAATTTTCTTTTCAAATCGAAATTCTCCGTGCCCCTCTGTTATTTCTGTTGGTTTTGGATTGTCATAGTAATGCCGCCACCAGAAGTGAATTCGCCTTGCTTTAAGAGTTCGGGATTGCACTATGGATTGCCATTGTGGCCTTATTCATTCTCTTTTTGCAGCATAAAACAAATTTGCAAAATGGACAAATTAACTCTAATAATCAATTTTTTAAACTAAGAACTTTCACAATTTAAGGATTACAACTGACCATTCTTCCCTACTTAATTAACATAAAATTAATTATATACTAAAACTACTTTAATAACGTTGTATAAACTTTTTGCTAACAAATATAAAAAATATAAAACCTAAAAATTAAAATAATAAAAAGTTTTCACTGAAACTAAATAAATAATTTTTTTTTTAGTAAAAATAAAATTAAAATTAACTTTTTTTTTTTTGTAAAACAAAAAAACTTTAAAGTGTTTGCTTGTGTTAAAATCCTTTTGAGAAAAGGTAACCAAGCTTTTAATAAAGTGCATACAGTCATACGTACTCACAATACAATAAACAAACACACCTGCATATTTAAAGTTTTACATCCGTTTCCTCTCTCCATTCAATGCTTGTGCTTTGCTGCTGCTTCTGCTAGTTTTATATTTTAATTTCAAGCTAAAAAAAAGTTGAACTAAAAATTAAGCCTGCAGTATATGATAGTTGCTGGTTGGTTGGATGTTCGTTGGTGGAGTTAACCAACATTTCTAGGTTTCTAACGCTTTTGAAAGCCACAATTGTGTTAAAAACAGTTGCGATTTCTACCATTTTTTTTTTTTTTTTTTTAACTTACAACGTCGACGACTTGAGATGTACAAATAAAACTAACAACTGGTCGGAAAGACAACTTTAGAAAAAAAAAACGAGAGGCAAAATAGCTTCAGAAAAAAAAGACTAGAAAACAAGGTAAACCACAAAGTGCTGCATTTGTTTCAGTAGTATTTTTATATTCCATTTCAGTGCGCTGCTGCGGCGATAGTTAAAAAAAATAATGCAATAAAAGTAAACAGGTGGCATGTGCTTAGGAAAAATATCACTAAACATTTATTTTATTTTTGTGCTGGTGATGCTGGCAACTTGTTAAATAAAATAAATGAATTTTTTCCTGACTTAAAAATTTGCTGAAATATGATCTAAAACTAAACAGGGATTGAACGAGAACTGAACTAAAACTGAACTAGAACTTAACTGAAGCCGCAAACAAGAAGCTGATTTAGAATTTGAACTAGAACATAATCTTAAGCCTAAACTTTAACCTAAAGTAGAGCTTGCACAAAAGTATGCAGCAGAACCTAAACTAAAACTTGCACTAAAACTAAAAACAACCTAAAGTCGATACGAACTTAACTTGGTCTTTGAAACTGAACTAAAATTTCGCCTAGAAAATTAACTGAATCACGAACTAGATCCATAACCAGAGCCTGACCTAGAACCGAAACTATAAACGCACTTGGAATCTGAAATAGAACCTGAACTTGAAGTATAACCTAAACTAGATCTGACTTAGAATCTGAACTATAACAGAACAAGAATTTAATAAGAGCTGAACTTGCAATAATAGCTGCGTTATAACTAAACTAGGAATAAGCTAAAGCTAACTCTTATCAGATCTTAATAGAACTAATTTGGATAGAAGTTATCTTAAAATGTGAAACTGAACTGGATTGTACTGCTCTAAATACATTTCTTCAACCCATTTTTTAAAACTGCCTGGTTTTGTGCTGCAAAAAGTTCCCAACAACAACCGCAACTGCCACCGGTAGGAAAGAAGTTCAGAAATAACGAAAAATATCCTTCATAACAAAATGGCAAAAATCTAAAGAGCTCATTACTTTTGTACTATTTTCTGTTGTTGTCGTTGTTACAAACTCCATCTCAGACAGCAGCAGCCTTAACAGAGACAGACAGCATCAGCAAAATTGTGGTTAGAATGCTTAGAAAAATTAAATAAAGGTAAAAAACGAAAACTAAACAAAGTTTATGATATACAAAAGCTTCAAAAGCATTTTCAAGAGTTACATTCTCTGTTAAAAATCTTAAACACACATTTGAGAAATGAAACTATACAACATCAAATAAAAAATGGAACCTGCACTTTGTTGTTTTACTATGGCCTCCTAACACAGCTAGCACATGTGCAACAGCGGATTCCTTATATAAGTTTTACCAACAATTTTTCAAACTTTTTTTTCCTATACTTTTTGTTGTTAAGTAAAAAGAAAAAAAGTAATCTAAACTAAAATTTTTAACTAAACCTGCCTTCAATTTTGTAGCTACTATGGGCTTAAACCATCATTAACAATGGAGTTTGGATTCTAGACAAGGCAAACATTAGAATCATAAATGAACGTCTGTGTATGTAAACAGGAAAACACATACATACTCACATTTCTGTCTGGCTATACGTAGAGGTGTTTGTTTTTGTATATTCTTTGATATTGTGCGTTTTTTTTTTAGACAAAAGTTGGCGTAGGCGTAAGTGGTAAGAGAAAACACAAAAAAGACACTACAATCCTTTGTCATAAATACATAGTTTTGGTACGAGTGCATTGCCGTAACCGGAAACTAAAAAACCTCAATATATTTTCATACACACAGCCGTTCTCTCTAACACAAAAATGAAAAATGAATTTCCTGCCTGGTTCAATGGCATCTTCTTTAATATTTTTACGATGACGATTTTTTTAAGGTGTTTCGTTTAGTTATCTGCCTTTTTTATTTGAAGCCTTTTTTGTATATTATTTTGTTTTATGGGCGAAGTTTAATTTTTTGTATGCTTGACGCTTTTTGTTATTGTGATACACACAATACATCAACAACGAAACAGTATCTTTTTCTAAAACCCAAGAAAGTAATGGAGTCATAGCAAAGATTTTTCTAAATACTAGTTTTAAATTTGGAATTCAAAATAGAAATAAGAAAAAAAATTGATATTAAACAAACTCGAAAATTATTTTGATAATAAACTGGTAGGTGCACGGCCTAAAAAAACTGACTAGCAACCCACTTTTTATAAACCTACTTACAACGACAATTAATGTTGGAAGAATTCCATTCAATTGTAGTGGTTAATGTAAGGAGAGATAAACTCACTGTTTATTGTTGATGATTTTGCTTAAACTTTGATATTGTTACAAATGGAACTGTTGCTGTAATTCTTATACGCTTAACAGTTTTATTTGGTTTAATACCTTTAGTTTTTCTAAAATCTTTATGGATGAAGTTTCCTGATGATCTGGCCTAAGCACCCAGTGAAATGCGCATAGGAATAGCTTAGCCCATCAACAATAAATTTCAGTGTTTATATCAAATAATAAAAATTGGGAATTAAGCACGAATAACAAAATCATTTAAAAAAAATTAATAGTATTATAATAAAATATTTTTTGGTATTAAACAAATTTTCTCCAGTTGTGTTGTTGATATACCAAAAGTTTAATTTACTTGATTAAATTTTTAATTAAAATTGATTTTATTTTTGATAAATTGAAAAAAGCGAGCATTTTTTCTGTGTACTACACACACAGTTTAAGTCCTTTAGGGCTGATTTAACCAAGCTTAGTTATCATTGTCAAAAACATATTGTTACAGGAAATTGAAGTAATAGTTAGTTATAACTCAACTTCGTAAAAATGTTCCTTGGAACCAAATGAAGGGTGAATTTAGAAAAAAAAAAAAAAAAAAAAAATTAAAGACTTTCACCCATCCCTAAACAAATTTATAAGTTTTCTAAATATTGCAGTGCACGTTTTTATTAAAATCTGTTGCATACATTAAGGGTTTAACTTTTTAAATGATATTGAAAATATCAATAACAATTATATCTTATGCAAAAACTTATTATTAAAACTAGTGTTACCAGTTGAAAAACAAAAAAGCACCAAGAAGTCTCGTCTATAGTTTCTGGACTCTGCAGAATAAATTTTAAGTTTCTACGTTCAGTATTAAGAAAATAAAAATTCAGAAACTAAAGGCCGATGTTGATTTTGAAGATAACACAAATTATTTAGGAAATTATTGTCATTTCTTTTTATTATGATAATATTGGTATGCTTGAATTATGTATGGAACAAAATATCGTTCAAAAGGCCGCTGCGACCTCGGTGGCACACCTCCATCCCATGGTCCAAATTTGCGATGACGCTGAGGCACAATTGAGGTTCTATACCATTCCTGTGCCGAATTATCTTCTCCTTTAGCTCTTGAATTGTTGCTGGCTTATCGCCGCACACCTTTGCTTTCAAATAACCGCAAAGAAAGAAGTCCAACGGTGGCAAATTACATGATCTTGGCCACCAATTGACATCGCCACCACGAGAGTTGAGACGACCATTGAATTTGTCGCGCAAAAGAGCCATTGCTTCCTAAGCTGTGTGGCAAGTGGCACCGTCCTGTTGAAACCACATATCGTCCACATCTATATCTTCCAATTCGGCACATAAAACGTTCGTCATCATCAAACGATTGCGAACAGCAGTCACCGTCCTCATTTTTGAAAAAATACGGCCCGATGATGCCGCTAGCCCATAAACCGCACCAAACAGTCAATCTTTGTGGTTGCATTGGTATATCATTCGCCCAAATGCGGCAATTCCGCTTATTGACGAATCCACTTAGGAAAAAATGTGCCTCATAACTGAAGATGATTTTCTTCCAAGGTGCACGATATGCATTTTGATTTGAACGCCCATTTTCATAGCAAGCCTGAATAACTTTAACGCGTTGCTCGATTGTATATCTTTCCATGGTTGAAATTTAATTAGTCTGAAATTGAGAAATGTCAAATGAAATGCAGACAAAAACTTGACGTTTGGGTGTGGTTCATATTCAACATCGGCCCTTAAACCCGTTACCATTAAAAGAACGGAAAAATACCAAAAAACCTCCGTCTTATTAAATCTCATTAACTCATTACCTTGCATGTATAATTTTATGTTTCTTGGTTTAATACTACACAGAAAAAAAAAAGAAAATCGACTTTAATTAAACAATTCGTTCAGACAATGAAATAATTAACTAATTTTGCCCCTGCAAAGGAATTGATCATATCAATTAACGGATTTGTATTTTCGAGTCATGGGGCACAAATTTAGTCAATAAAAAAATTAATTACATAAACTAAAAAATACACCACATATACACAAACATTTAATTTTATGAGTTTTTATTAAAAAAATTAATTGCAGCAAACAAAAACGTGTGTGAAGATAAATATGAAAAGTTAAATTCGTTTTTAAAAAATATCGCATGCGATAAAAAATATTTTAAAAAAATATCGCATGCGTATTATAAAGAAAATACAAATATTTACGCGAAATTTTGCAATTTTTATTAAAAATAAATAATTTTTATTTAATATTTAACAATAATAAGATATTTTATTAGTCTTTTAATATTAAAATGTATGATTTTTCAAAAAATACGACTTAGAGTGAAATTCTCATGAAAGTGCTGTGTGAGGGATATGGCCACTGTGTCCAAACCCTTCGACCTCAGGGAATCAAACATAATGGAAAATGAAGCTTATGGATAGGGCTACAATAACCTATAAGCACTTTTTCCGAATTGTATTTGTGAAAATTTTTATACATTTTTGAAAATTTGACTTAGAGTGAAATTCTCATGAAAGTGCTGTGTGAGGGATATGGCCACTGTGTCCAAACCCTTCGACCTCAGGGAATCAAACATAATGGAAAATGAAGCTTATGGATAGGGCTACAATAACCTATAACCACTTTTTCCGAATTGTATTTGTGAAAATTTTTATACATTTTTGAAAATTTGACTTAGAGTGAAATTCTCATGAAAGTGCTGTGTGAGGGATATGGCCACTGTGTCCAAACCCTTCGACCTCAGGGAATCAAACATAATGGAAAATGAAGCTTATGGATAGGGCTACAATAACCTATAAGCACTTTTTCCGAATTGTATTTGTGAAAATTTTTATACATTTTTGAAAATTTGACTTAGAGTGAAATTCTCATGAAAGTGCTGTGTGAGGGATATGGCCACTGTGTCCAAACCCTTCGACCTCAGGGAATCAAACATAATGGAAAATGAAGCTTATGGATAGGGCTACAATAACCTATAAGCACTTTTTCCGAATTGTATTTGTGAAAATTTTTATACATTTTTGAAAATTTGACTTAGAGTGAAACTCTCATGAAAGTGCTGTGTGAGGGATATGGCCACTGTGTCCAAACCCTTCGACCTCAGGGAATCAAACATAATGGAAAATGAAGCCTATGGATAGGGCTACAATAACCTATAACCACTTTTTCCGAATTGTATTTGTGAAAATTTTTATACATTTTTGAAAATTTGACTTAGAGTGAAATTCTCATGAAAGTGCTGTGTGAGGGATATGGCCACTGTGTCCAAACCCTTCGACCTCAGGGAATCAAACATAATGGAAAATGAAGCTTATGGATAGGGCTACAATAACCTATAAGCACTTTTTCCGAATTGTATTTGTGAAAATTTTTAAACATTTTTGAAAATTTGACTTAGAGTGAAATTCTCATGAAAGTGCTGTGTGAGGGATATGGCCACTGTGTCCAAACCCTTCGACCTCAGGGAATCAAACATAATGGAAAATGAAGCTTATGGATAGGGCTACAATAACCTATAAGCACTTTTTCCGAATTGTATTTGTGAAAGTTTTTATACATTTTTGAAAATTTGACTTAGAGTGAAATTCTCATGAAAGTCCTGTGTGAGGGATATGGCCACTGTGTCCAAACCCTTCGACCTCAGGGAATCAAACATAATGGAAAATGAAGCTTATGGATAGGGCTACAATAACCTATAAGCACTTTTTCCGAATTGTATTTGTGAAAATTTTTATACATTTTTGAAAATTTGACTTAGAGTGAAATTCTCATGAAAGTCCTGTGTGAGGGATATGGCCACTGTGTCCAAACCCTTCGACCTCAGGGAATCAAATATAATGGAAAATGAAGCTTATGGATAGGGCTACAATAACCTATAAGCACTTTTTCCGAATTGTATTTGTGAAAATTTTTATACATTTTTGAAAATTTGACTTAGAGTGAAATTCTCATGAAAGTCCTGTGTGAGGGATATGGCCACTGTGTCCAAACCCTTCGACCTCAGGGAATCAAACATAATGGAAAATGAAGCTTATGGATAGGGCTACAATAAACTATAAGCACTTTTTCCGAATTGTATTTGTGAAAATTTTTATACATTTTTGAAAATTTGACTTAGAGTGAAATTCTCATGAAAGTGCTGTGTGAGGGATATGGCCACTGTGTCCAAACCCTTCGACCTCAGGGAATCAAACATAATGGAAAATGAAGCTTATGTATAGGGCAACAATAACCTATAAGCACTTTTTCCGAATTGTATTTGTGAAAATTTTTATACATTTTTGAAAATTTGACTTAGAGTGAAATTCTCATGAAAGTCCTGTGTGAGGGATATGGCCACTGTGTCCAAACCCTTCGACCTCAGGGAATCACACATAATGGAAAATGAAGCTTATGGATAGGGCTACAATAAACTATAAGCACTTTTTCCGAATTGTATTTGTGAAAATTTTTATACATTTTTGAAAATTTGACTTAGAGTGAAATTCTCATGAAAGTGCTGTGTGAGGGATATGGCCACTGTGTACAAACCCTTCGACCTCAGGGAATCAAACATAATGGAAAATGAAGCTTATGGATAGGGCAACAATAACCTATAAGCACTTTTTCCGAATTGTATTTGTGAAAATTTTTATACATTTTTGAAAATTTGACTTAGAGTGAAATTCTCATGAAAGTCCTGTGTGAGGGATATGGCCACTGTGTCCAAACCCTTCGACCTCAGGGAATCACACATAATGGAAAATGAAGCTTATGGATAGGGCTATAATAAACTATAAGCACTTTTTCCGAATTGTATTTGTGAAAATTTTTATACATTTTTGAAAATTTGACTTAGAGTGAAATTCTCATGAAAGTGCTGTGTGAGGGATATGGCCACTGTGTCCAAACCCTTCGACCTCAGGGAATCAAACATAATGGAAAATGAAGCTTATGGATAGGGCAACAATAACCTATAAGCACTTTTTCCGAATTGTATTTGTGAAAATTTTTATACATTTTTGAAAATTTGACTTAGAGTGAAATTCTCATGAAAGTCCTGTGTGAGGGATATGGCCACTGTGTCCAAACCCTTCGACCTCAGGGAATCAAACATAATGGAAAATGAAGCTTATGGATAGGGCTACAATAAACTATAAGCACTTTTTCCGAATTGTATTTGTGAAAATTTTGATACATTTTTGAAAATTTGACTTAGAGTGAAATTCTCATGAAAGTCCTGTGTGAGGGATATGGCCACTGTGTCCAAACCCTTCGACCTCAGGGAATCAAACATAATGGAAAATGAAGCTTATGGATAGGGCTACAATAAGCTATAAGCACTTTTTCCCAATTGTATTTGTGAAAATTTTTATACATTTTTGAAAATTTTACTTAGAGTGAAATTCTCATGAAAGTCCTGTGTGAGGGATATGGCCACTGTGTCCAAACCCTTCGACCTCAGGGAATCAAACATAATGGAAAATGAAGCTTATGGATAGGGCTACAATAACCTATAAGCACTTTTTCCGAATTGTATTTGTGAAAATTTTTATACATTTTTGAAAATTTGACTTAGAGTGAAATTCTCATGAAAGTGCTGTGTGAGGGATATGGCCACTGTGTCCAAACCCTTCGACCTCAGGGAATCAAACATAATGGAAAATGAAGCTTATGGATAGGGCTACAATAACCTATAAGCACTTTTTCCGAATTGTATTTGTGAAAATTTTTATACATTTTTGAAAATTTGACTTAGAGTGAAATTCTCATGAAAGTCCTGTGTGGGGGATATGGCCACTGTGTCCAAACCCTTCGACCTCAGGGAATCAAACATAATGGAAAATGAAGCTTATGGATAGGGCTACAATAACCTATAAGCACTTTTTCCGAATTGTATTTGTGAAAATTTTTATACATTTTTGAAAATTTGACTTAGAGTGAAATTCTCATGAAAGTGCTGTGTGAGGGATATGGCCACTGTGTCCAAACCCTTCGACCTCAGGGAATCAAACATAATGGAAAATGAAGCTTATGGATAGGGCTACAATAACCTATAACCACTTTTTCCGAATTGTATTTGTGAAAATTTTTATACATTTTTGAAAATTTGACAGAGTGAAATTCTCATGAAAGTCCTGTGTGGGGGATATGGCCACTGTGTCCAAACCCTTCGACCTCAGGGAATCAAACATAATGGAAAATGAAGCTTATGGATAGGGCTACAATAACCTATAAGCACTTTTTCCCAATTGTATTTGTGAAAATTTTTATACATTTTTGAAAATTTGACTTAGAGTGAAATTCTCATGAAAGTGCTGTGTGAGGGATATGGCCACTGTGTCCAAACCCTTCGACCTCAGGGAATCAAACATAATGGAAAATGAAGCTTATGGATAGGGCTACAATAACCTATAAGCACTTTTTCCGAATTGTATTTGTGAAAATTTTGATACATTTTTGAAAATTTGACTTAGAGTGAAATTCTCATGAAAGTCCTGTGTGAGGGATATGGCCACTGTGTCCAAACCCTTCGACCTCAGGGAATCAAACATAATGGAAAATGAAGCTTATGGATAGGGCTACAATAACCTATAAGCACTTTTTCCGAATTGTATTTGTGAAAATTTTGATACATTTTTGAAAATTTGACTTAGAGTGAAATTCTCATGAAAGTCCTGTGTGAGGGATATGGCCACTGTGTCCAAACCCTTCGACCTCAGGGAATCAAACATAATGGAAAATGAAGCTTATGGATAGGGCTACAATAACCTATAAGCACTTTTTCCCAATTGTATTTGTGAAAATTTTTATACATTTTTGAAAATTTTACTTAGAGTGAAATTCTCATGAAAGTCCTGTGTGAGGGTTATGGCCACTGTGTCCAAACCCTTCGACCTCAGGGAATCAAACATAATGGAAAATGAAGCTTATGGATAGGGCTACAATAACCTATAAGCACTTTTTCCGAATTGTATTTGTGAAAATTTTTATACATTTTTGAAAATTTGACTTAGAGTGAAATTCTCATGAAAGTGCTGTGTGAGGGATATGGCCACTGTGTCCAAACCCTTCGACCTCAGGGAATCAAACATAATGGAAAATGAAGCTTATGGATAGGGCTACAATAACCTATAAGCACTTTTTCCGAATTGTATTTGTGAAAATTTTTATACATTTTTGAAAATTTGACTTAGAGTGAAATTCTCATGAAAGTCCTGTGTGGGGGATATGGCCACTGTGTCCAAACCCTTCGACCTCAGGGAATCAAACATAATGGAAAATGAAGCTTATGGATAGGGCTACAATAACCTATAAGCACTTTTTCCGAATTGTATTTGTGAAAATTTTTATACATTTTTGAAAATTTGACTTAGAGTGAAATTCTCATGAAAGTGCTGTGTGAGGGATATGGCCACTGTGTCCAAACCCTTCGACCTCAGGGAATCAAACATAATGGAAAATGAAGCTTATGGATAGGGCTACAATAACCTATAAGCACTTTTTCCGAATTGTATTTGTGAAAATTTTTATACATTTTTGAAAATTTGACTTAGAGTGAAATTCTCATGAAAGTGCTGTGTGAGGGATATGGCCACTGTGTCCAAACCCTTCGACCTCAGGGAATCAAACATAATGGAAAATGAAGCTTATGGATAGGGCTACAATAAGCTATAAGCACTTTTTCCCAATTGTATTTGTGAAAATTTTGATACATTTTTGAAAATTTGACTTAGAGTGAAATTCTCATGAAAGTCCTGTGTGAGGGATATGGCCACTGTGTCCAAACCCTTCGACCTCAGGGAATCAAACATAATGGAAAATGAAGCTTATGGATAGGGCTACAATAAACTATAAGCACTTTTTCCGAATTGTATTTGTGAAAATTTTGATACATTTTTGAAAATTTGACTTAGAGTGAAATTCTCATGAAAGTCCTGTGTGAGGGATATGGCCACTGTGTCCAAACCCTTCGACCTCAGGGAATCAAACATAATGGAAAATGAATCTTATGGATAGGGCTACAATAACCTATAAGCACTTTTTCCGAATTGTATTTGTGAAAATTTTTATACATTTTTGAAAATTTGACTTAGAGTGAAATTCTCATGAAAGTCCTGTGTGAGGGATATGGCCACTGTGTCCAAACCCTTCGACCTCAGGGAATCAAACATAATGGAAAATGAAGCTTATGGATAGGGCTACAATAAGCTATAAGCACTTTTTCCCAATTGTATTTGTGAAAATTTTTATACATTTTTGAAAATTTTACTTAGAGTGAAATTCTCATGAAAGTCCTGTGTGAGGGATATGGCCACTGTGTCCAAACCCTTCGACCTCAGGGAATCAAACATAATGGAAAATGAAGCTTATGGATAGGGCTACAATAACCTATAAGCACTTTTTCCGAATTGTATTTGTGAAAATTTTTATACATTTTTGAAAATTTGACTTAGAGTGAAATTCTCATGAAAGTGCTGTGTGAGGGATATGGCCACTGTGTCCAAACCCTTCGACCTCAGGGAATCAAACATAATGGAAAATGAAGCTTATGGATAGGGCTACAATAACCTATAAGCACTTTTTCCGAATTGTATTTGTGAAAATTTTTATACATTTTTGAAAATTTGACTTAGAGTGAAATTCTCATGAAAGTCCTGTGTGAGGGATATGGCCACTGTGTCCAAACCCTTCGACCTCAGGGAATCAAACATAATGGAAAATGAAGCTTATGGATAGGGCTACAATAACCTATAAGCACTTTTTCCGAATTGTATTTGTGAAAATTTTTATACATTTTTGAAAATTTGACTTAGAGTGAAATTCTCATGAAAGTGCTGTGTGAGGGATATGGCCACTGTGTCCAAACCCTTCGACCTCAGGGAATCAAACATAATGGAAAATGAAGCTTATGGATAGGGCTACAATAACCTATAAGCACTTTTTCCGAATTGTATTTGTGAAAATTTTTATACATTTTTGAAAATTTGACTTAGAGTGAAATTCTCATGAAAGTGCTGTGTGAGGGATATGGCCACTGTGTCCAAACCCTTCGACCTCAGGGAATCAAACATAATGGAAAATGAAGCTTATGGATAGGGCTACAATAACCTATAAGCACTTTTTCCGAATTGTATTTGTGAAAATTTTGATACATTTTTGAAAATTTGACTTAGAGTGAAATTCTCATGAAAGTCCTGTGTGAGGGATATGGCCACTGTGTCCAAACCCTTCGACCTCAGGGAATCAAACATAATGGAAAATGAAGCTTATGGATAGGGCTACAATAACCTATAAGCACTTTTTCCGAATTGTATTTGTGAAAATTTTGATACATTTTTGAAAATTTGACTTAGAGTGAAATTCTCATGAAAGTCCTGTGTGAGGGATATGGCCACTGTGTCCAAACCCTTCGACCTCAGGGAATCAAACATAATGGAAAATGAAGCTTATGGATAGGGCTACAATAACCTATAAGCACTTTTTCCCAATTGTATTTGTGAAAATTTTTATACATTTTTGAAAATTTGACTTAGAGTGAAATTCTCATGAAAGTGCTGTGTGAGGGATATGGCCACTGTGTCCAAACCCTTCGACCTCAGGGAATCAAACATAATGGAAAATGAAGCTTATGGATAGGGCTACAATAACCTATAAGCACTTTTTCCGAATTGTATTTGTGAAAATGTTTATACATTTTTGAAAATTTGACTTAGAGTGAAATTCTCATGAAAGTCCTGTGTGGGGGATATGGCCACTGTGTCCAAACCCTTCGACCTCAGGGAATCAAACATAATGGAAAATAAAGCTTATGGATAGGGCTACAATAACCTATAAGCACTTTTTCCGAATTGTATTTGTGAAAATTTTTATACATTTTTGAAAATTTGACTTAGAGTGAAATTCTCATGAAAGTGCTGTG
This sequence comes from Pollenia labialis, assembly GCA_949318255.1. NCBI lineage: Eukaryota > Metazoa > Arthropoda > Insecta > Diptera > Polleniidae > Pollenia > Pollenia labialis. The sequence continues at coordinate 139,826,880 of OX439140.1, read as the reverse complement.
TGAGGGATATGGCCACTGTGTCCAAACCCTTCGACCTCAGGGAATCAAACATAATGGAAAATGAAGCTTATGGATAGGGCTACAATAACCTATAAGCACTTTTTCCGAATTGTATTTGTGAAAATTTTTATACATTTTTGAAAATTTGACTTAGAGTGAAATTCTCATGAAAGTGCTGTGTGAGGGATATGGCCACTGTGTCCAAACCCTTCGACCTCAGGGAATCAAACATAATGGAAAATGAAGCTTATGGATAGGGCTACAATAAGCTATAAGCACTTTTTCCCAATTGTATTTGTGAAAATTTTGATACATTTTTGAAAATTTTACTTAGAGTGAAATTCTCATGAAAGTCCTGTGTGAGGGATATGGCCACTGTGTCCAAACCCTTCGACCTCAGGGAATCAAACATAATGGAAAATGAAGCTTATGGATAGGGCTACAATAACCTATAAGCACTTTTTCCGAATTGTATTTGTGAAAATTTTTATACATTTTTGAAAATTTGACTTAGAGTGAAATTCTCATGAAAGTGCTGTGTGAGGGATATGGCCACTGTGTCCAAACCCTTCGACCTCAGGGAATCAAACATAATGGAAAATGAAGCTTATGGATAGGGCTACAATAACCTATAAGCACTTTTTCCGAATTGTATTTGTGAAAATTTTTATACATTTTTGAAAATTTGACTTAGAGTGAAATTCTCATGAAAGTCCTGTGTGGGGGATATGGCCACTGTGTCCAAACCCTTCGACCTCAGGGAATCAAACATAATGGAAAATGAAGATTATGGATAGGGCTACAATAACCTATAAGCACTTTTTCCGAATTGTATTTGTGAAAATTTTTATACATTTTTGAAAATTTGACTTAGAGTGAAATTCTCATGAAAGTCCTGTGTGAGGGATATGGCCACTGTGTCCAAACCCTTCGACCTCAGGGAATCAAACATAATGGAAAATGAAGCTTATGGATAGGGCTACAATAAGCTATAAGCACTTTTTCCCAATTGTATTTGTGAAAATTTTTATACATTTTTGAAAATTTTACTTAGAGTGAAATTCTCATGAAAGTCCTGTGTGAGGGATATGGCCACTGTGTCCAAACCCTTCGACCTCAGGGAATCAAACATAATGGAAAATGAAGCTTATGGATAGGGCTACAATAACCTATAAGCACTTTTTCCGAATTGTATTTGTGAAAATTTTTATACATTTTTGAAAATTTGACTTAGAGTGAAATTCTCATGAAAGTGCTGTGTGAGGGATATGGCCACTGTGTCCAAACCCTTCGACCTCAGGGAATCAAACATAATGGAAAATGAAGCTTATGGATAGGGCTACAATAACCTATAAGCACTTTTTCCGAATTGTATTTGTGAAAATTTTTATTCATTTTTGAAAATTTGACTTAGAGTGAAATTCTCATGAAAGTGCTGTGTGAGGGATATGGCCACTGTGTCCAAACCCTTCGACCTCAGGGAATCAAACATAATGGAAAATGAAGCTTATGGATAGGGCTACAATAACCTATAAGCACTTTTTCCGAATTGTATTTGTGAAAATTTTTATACATTTTTGAAAATTTGACAGAGTGAAATTCTCATGAAAGTCCTGTGTGAGGGATATGGCCACTGTGTCCAAACCCTTCGACCTCAGGGAATCACACATAATGGAAAATGAAGCTTATGAATAGGGCTACAATAACCTATAAGCACTTTTTCCGAATTGTATTTGTGAAAATTTTTATACATTTTTGAAAATTTGACTTAGAGTGAAATTCTCATGAAAGTCCTGTGTGAGGGATATGGCCACTGTGTCCAAACCCTTCGACCTCAGGGAATCAAACATAATGGAAAATGAAGCTTATGGATAGGGCTACAATAACCTATAAGCACTTTTTCCGAATTGTATTTGTGAAAATTTTTATACATTTTTGAAAATTTGACAGAGTGAAATTCTCATGAAAGTCCTGTGTGAGGGATATGGCCACTGTGTCCAAACCCTTCGACCTCAGGGAATCACACATAATGGAAAATGAAGCTTATGGATAGGGCTACAATAACTTATAAGCACTTTTTCCAAATTGTATTTGTGAAAATTTTTATTCATTTTTGAAAATTTGACTTAGAGTGAAATTCTCATGAAAGTCCTGTGTGAGGGATATGGCCACTGTGTCCAAACCCTTCGACCTCAGGGAATCAAACATAATGGAAAATGAAGCTTATGGATAGGGCTACAATAAGCTATAAGCACTTTTTCCGAATTGTATTTGTGAAAATTTTTATACATTTTTGAAAATTTGACTTAGAGTGAAATTCTCATGAAAGTCCTGTGTGGGGGATATGGCCACTGTGTCCAAACCCTTCGACCTCAGGGAATCAAACATAATGGAAAATGAAGATTATGGATAGGGCTACAATAACCTATAAGCACTTTTTCCGAATTGTATTTGTGAAAATTTTTATACATTTTTGAAAATTTGACTTAGAGTGAAATTCTCATGAAAGTCCTGTGTGAGGGATATGGCCACTGTGTCCAAACCCTTCGACCTCAGGGAATCAAACATAATGGAAAATGAAGCTTATGGATAGGGCTACAATAAGCTATAAGCACTTTTTCCCAATTGTATTTGTGAAAATTTTTATACATTTTTGAAAATTTTACTTAGAGTGAAATTCTCATGAAAGTCCTGTGTGAGGGATATGGCCACTGTGTCCAAACCCTTCGACCTCAGGGAATCAAACATAATGGAAAATGAAGCTTATGGATAGGGCTACAATAACCTATAAGCACTTTTTCCGAATTGTATTTGTGAAAATTTTTATACATTTTTGAAAATTTGACTTAGAGTGAAATTCTCATGAAAGTGCTGTGTGAGGGATATGGCCACTGTGTCCAAACCCTTCGACCTCAGGGAATCAAACATAATGGAAAATGAAGCTTATGGATAGGGCTACAATAACCTATAAGCACTTTTTCCGAATTGTATTTGTGAAAATTTTTATACATTTTTGAAAATTTGACTTAGAGTGAAATTCTCATGAAAGTCCTGTGTGAGGGATATGGCCACTGTGTCCAAACCCTTCGACCTCAGGGAATCAAACATAATGGAAAATGAAGCTTATGGATAGGGCTACAATAACCTATAAGCACTTTTTCCGAATTGTATTTGTGAAAATTTTTATTCATTTTTGAAAATTTGACTTAGAGTGAAATTCTCATGAAAGTCCTGTGTGAGGGATATGGCCACTGTGTCCAAACCCTTCGACCTCAGGGAATCAAACATAATGGAAAATGAAGCTTATGGATAGGGCTACAATAACTTATAAGCACTTTTTCCAAATTGTATTTGTGAAAATTTTTATACATTTTTGAAAATTTGACTTAGAGTGAAATTCTCATGAAAGTCCTGTGTGAGGGATATGGCCACTGTGTCCAAACCCTTCGACCTCAGGGAATCAAACATAATGGAAAATGAATAAAAATTTTCACAAATACAATTCGGAAAAAGTGCTTATAGGTTATTGTAGCCCTATCCATAAGCTTCATTTTCCATTATGTTTGATTCCCTGAGGTCGAAGGGTTTGGACACAGTGGCCATATCCCTCACACAGGACTTTCATGAGAATTTCACTCTAAGTCAAATTTTCAAAAATGTATAAAAATTTTCACAAATACAATTTGGAAAAAGTGCTTATAAGTTATTGTAGCCCTATCCATAAGCTTCATTTTCCATTATGTTTGATTCCCTGAGGTCGAAGGGTTTGGACACAGTGGCCATATCCCTCACACAGGACTTTCATGAGAATTTCACTCTAAGTCAAATTTTCAAAAATGAATAAAAATTTTCACAAATACAATTCGGAAAAAGTGCTTATAGGTTATTGTAGCCCTATCCATAAGCTTCATTTTCCATTATGTTTGATTCCCTGAGGTCGAAGGGTTTGGACACAGTGGCCATATCCCTCACACAGCACTTTCATGAGAATTTCACTCTAAGTCAAATTTTCAAAAATGTATAAAAATTTTCACAAATACAATTCGGAAAAAGTGCTTATAGGTTATTGTAGCCCTATCCATAAGCTTCATTTTCCATTATGTTTGATTCCCTGAGGTCGAAGGGTTTGGACACAGTGGCCATATCCCTCACACAGGACTTTCATGAGAATTTCACTCTAAGTCAAATTTTCAAAAATGAATAAAAATTTTCACAAATACAATTCGGAAAAAGTGCTTATAGGTTATTGTAGCCCTATCCATAAGCTTCATTTTCCATTATGTTTGATTCCCTGAGGTCGAAGGGTTTGGACACAGTGGCCATATCCCTCACACAGGACTTTCATGAGAATTTCACTCTAAGTCAAATTTTCAAAAATGTATAAAAATTTTCACAAATACAATTCGGAAAAAGTGCTTATAGGTTATTGTAGCCCTATCCATAAGCTTCATTTTCCATTATGTTTGATTCCCTGAGGTCGAAGGGTTTGGACACAGTGGCCATATCCCTCACACAGCACTTTCATGAGAATTTCACTCTAAGTCAAATTTTCAAAAATGTATAAAAATTTTCACAAATACAATTCGGAAAAAGTGCTTATAGGTTATTGTAGCCCTATCCATAAGCTTCATTTTCCATTATGTTTGATTCCCTGAGGTCGAAGGGTTTGGACACAGTGGCCATATCCCTCACACAGGACTTTCATGAGAATTTCACTCTAAGTCAAATTTTCAAAAATGAATAAAAATTTTCACAAATACAATTCGGAAAAAGTGCTTATAGGTTATTGTAGCCCTATCCATAAGCTTCATTTTCCATTATGTTTGATTCCCTGAGGTCGAAGGGTTTGGACACAGTGGCCATATCCCTCACACAGGACTTTCATGAGAATTTCACTCTAAGTCAAATTTTCAAAAATGAATAAAAATTTTCACAAATACAATTCGGAAAAAGTGCTTATAGGTTATTGTAGCCCTATCCATAAGCTTCATTTTCCATTATGTTTGATTCCCTGAGGTCGAAGGGTTTGGACACAGTGGCCATATCCCTCACACAGCACTTTCATGAGAATTTCACTCTAAGTCAAATTTTCAAAAATGTATAAAAATTTTCACAAATACAATTCGGAAAAAGTGCTTATAGGTTATTGTAGCCCTATCCATAAGCTTCATTTTCCATTATGTTTGATTCCCTGAGGTCGAAGGGTTTGGACACAGTGGCCATATCCCTCACACAGGACTTTCATGAGAATTTCACTCTAAGTCAAATTTTCAAAAATGAATAAAAATTTTCACAAATACAATTCGGAAAAAGTGCTTATAGGTTATTGTAGCCCTATCCATAAGCTTCATTTTCCATTATGTTTGATTCCCTGAGGTCGAAGGGTTTGGACACAGTGGCCATATCCCTCACACAGGACTTTCATGAGAATTTCACTCTAAGTCAAATTTTCAAAAATGTATAAAAATTTTCACAAATACAATTCGGAAAAAGTGCTTATAGGTTATTGTAGCCCTATCCATAAGCTTAATTTTCCATTATGTTTGATTCCCTGAGGTCGAAGGGTTTGGACACAGTGGCCATATCCCTCACACAGCACTTTCATGAGAATTTCACTCTAAGTCAAATTTTCAAAAATGTATAAAAATTTTCACAAATACAATTTGGAAAAAGTGCTTATAAGTTATTGTAGCCCTATCCATAAGCTTCATTTTCCATTATGTGTGATTCCCTGAGGTCGAAGGGTTTGGACACAGTGGCCATATCCCTCACACAGCACTTTCATGAGAATTTCACTCTAAGTCAAATTTTCAAAAATGTATAAAAATTTTCACAAATACAATTTGGAAAAAGTGCTTATAAGTTATTGTAGCCCTATCCATAAGCTTCATTTTCCATTATGTGTGATTCCCTGAGGTCGAAGGGTTTGGACACAGTGGCCATATCCCTCACACAGCACTTTCATGAGAATTTCACTCTAAGTCGTATTTTTTGAAAAATCATACATTTTAATATTAAAAGACTAATAAAGTATCTTATTATTGTAAAATATTAAATAAAAATTATTTATTTTTAATAAAAATTGCAAAATTTCGCGTAAATAGTCGTATTTTCTTTATAATACGCATGCGATATTTTTTTAAAATATTTTTTATCGCATGCGATATTTTTTAAAAACGAATTTAACTTTTCATATTTATCTTCACACACGTCAAACAAAAAATTAATTGAATAATTAATGTACACCAGTTAATTATTTAATTGAATAATTTTTTGCAAACATTTTTTCTGTGTAACGGAAATTCAAAAAGGAAGAAAGAAAGTACCAAAGAGTTCCCTTGTATAGATTATGGTCCGCTTAGGACGTTTAATGGTTCTAGGTCATGTTTGACTTAATGGTTCTAGGCCAAATGTTAACGTGAATTAAAAACTATCAGTTGAAGATCCAAAAAAGTACCAACAATTTTCATCTTAGAGGTTCTCATTCACTCACGACCCTACGCCTAGAATTTTATGTTTCTAAGTTCATTATAATAGAAAATTAAAAAAACTACCACATCCAGCAAGAAAAAGTTAACGAAAGAAATTAAATTTTTCTTATTTCCCCTTTTTGATACTTTTTTTTCTCCGCACTGAAGTATTAACAATTTCAATATTGTAGTGGGAGCCCCTAATTTAAGACGTACATACATGTAAATTAATGACAATGTTTTGTAAAAAAGTACCAAAAACAGGTTTTACACTTTCAGCTCTCGAGTTTCAAAAAAGGACCAAATTTATATTTGCTTTTTTTAAAAAAGTTGCGAATTTGGTTAAATGTTTATTTTGGTTTTTTTTAAAAGATAGATGGGGCGACAAAAAAAGTTCCAAAATACAGGTTATACCCGTTTATTCCGTAAAAGAGCCGAATTTAAAAAAAAACTACCAGATATCTGTCCTCTTATTTTTCTAATGCACAGTGATTTTGAGAACGTACAAATTTTGCAAAGAGAGGAAATATTAAAACGAAGATTTACATTGGAAATGTTACACATCAACAAAGTCAAACAAGAAGAGAGAATGAACTACCGAATTATGATAGAAATTTCTAGCATATCGACAGAAATTTCGATCAGACTTTTCGGTTGGGCTCGACAAGGATTTGAGTGAGACCATACATCGAAAAACACAAAAGTACCGTTATCTAAAAAACGGTACTTAGGAAAACAAAATTAAAGCGTTTTTCGTGTTCAGGAGGCCCCGATTAGGGTCTATGAAATAACTCCAACGAAATAAGTCCCACTTTTAAAAACGAAATAAGTCCCACCAGAATTTGCTTAAAAAAATTAAATAACTCCCACGAAATAAGTCCCACTTTTGAAAGCGAAATAAGTCCCACCAAAATGAAATGATTTAAAAATTTACTTGAAATGAAATAACTCCCACTTAAAATAAAAAAACTCCCCCTTGAATAATATATTTCTTAAATGAACTAAGTACCACTTTCATAAACGAAATAAGTCCCACTTTTTCACGGTTTAATGCGATTTCAAATAAGTATTTGGCTCTTCGAAAAAAACACGTCGAATAATATGAATAATCAAAGCAGAGGAATAATAAAGAAAAATCGTATGCAAGCTTGCAGAAGGCTTCTTCATGGAATGGATATTACGAATTTCGATAGAGTTCCAGAATTTATTATTAATTCTTTTTTCGGTCAAAGAACGTATAGAGAACGCCTACTAGTAACAACGTTTGGATTCGTAAATGGATTAAGTACAGATCAATTGTTCTTATTATTAAGATGGAAACCGTTTCGGAAGGACCATCAGATTAAAATTATCGACCTTTATAAATGGCTTGAAGATCCAGTGCATGGTAGACGGTATTATAGTTTTAACGTGGCATTGGGATTAGTTGTATTTTGTAATGGCGATATTAGAAAACATGGAACACGAATTCCAATTTCCTACTAAAAATATAATAAAACACATACATACGCAATTACGTCAGCAATTTTTTTTAATATTGTTTTTCCAGTAGTTAAGTTCGGTACCTATTTGTACACATTTCTTTAAAGTTTTTTTATTATAATAAGTATAAAGTAGTTAATAACAAAAAAAGGAGAGCCATGAGAGATAAGGACAAAAAATTATAGTTGTCCCTTTTACGAAATGTCCAATATATAACTTTTTGCATAAGAAAAAATATAAATTTAGGGGTATGAAATAACTCCCACTTTACAAAACGAATTTATTCCCACTCAAAACGAAATAAGTCCCACTTAAAATAAAAACGCGTAACGAAATAAGTCCCATCATCTGAAGAAATAAGTCCCACTTTTAAAAACGAAATAACTCCCACTTTCAAAACAGCAATTTTTTGTGGGACTTATTTCGTTTTTAAAAGTGGGACTTATTTCGTGGGAGTTATTTCATAGACCCCCCGATTAACTTATCTAGGCATGTGGCGTTCTTGGTATATTTTGGCTGTAACCAGTGTTATTTACCTAATTTATTAACATATTTAGATAAGTATTAAATTTTGTTTGTATCTCTATTAGTTCTGAAAAAAAGAGTTGACCGAATTTAGCATTTTCTTAAAAAATCATGTTTATTAAATAATAAAATAAACTAAAATTAAAAAAAAAATTTCGTTTTTATTACAAAATTTTAAAAACGCAAACAAAAATGTTTTTTGAATGAAAATTCGTATGATGAACAAAATTTGTTTCAACTTTTTAAATTTGACTTAAGATGTTATGATAAAACGACACAGATATAAGATGAGTTTTCCTTTTCTGTGTCATATTGTGAATTGTATAAGGAACTGGTTATTTGTTATTTGTTAACCCATAAAATACTTATACATGGAAAGAACATAATTTATGCAGCTCTCTGATGAAACAGAAGAAGAACTTAAGCAATTTAACAGGAAGTGTAGAAAGTGCAAAAGTACTTTAACAAATACTGAAGTTTTGCATCGTTTGCTTGTAACATCTGATCGTTAAATAATTAGTATGGTATAATTAGATGAAGAAAAAATAGTTAATGAATAAAATGTTTTATTATTCTGGACTCATATTATTTATACTGAAATATGGGCGGTGGGCGTGGTTGGTGGTAATGAAACTTGGCAAGCACATTTTGTTTATTTACCAAATTTGAAGACCTTAGTATGAGAGGTGGGCGTGGCTGATATTGGCAAAACTTGTCATCTTTTCTAGAAGGTGTATGTACCCAATTTGAAAACTGTCTTGGACAGACAAAAATGTTATCCGAAAAAAGGCGAGATGAGTGGCTAGGCTGATGTTGATGAAAATTAGCCTCAATATTTTGCTAATTCTAAAAAGTTTATGTACCAAGTTTAAAGACTGGCTTGGCTACGAAAAACTTTATGTGAACCAATCTATTAGGATTGTATGGGCGGTGAGCGATGGGCGTGGACGATCTTAATGAAATCCCATTTTTTGGTCATTATAATGCTCAGTGCCAACTTTTAAGGATAAGATGAAGCCCTCCCACAATGTGGCGCCATGGATATTTGCATAGGTGTTGATTCGGCAGGTTGGCCGGAATTCAAATAACGATGTATTGACCTTCGTGTTGCAATGGATTAATTTTTTGGAAGTTCATCGCCTCATTTAACGCTAAAAGACCATCTTTTCAGGATTTAAAGCAGCGTTTTGGTCATGCAAAATCTTTTTGCATTTAAAATCGGCTTCAACTCTGGTCTGCTATACAACTTCCTTGCTTTTTTTAAGAATCCTGTTGCTTGCAAACGTTAAAAAATTGCTGCTTGAGGGGCCATTCAGGGGGTTTTTTTACGGCCAACTCTTCCAATTGAAAAGAAGTACAGGAATACTTTTTTTTAATAGTCTAAGGCCGGGTTTTTGAGGCGTTGATTAAGTTTAAACTTAGTTTAACGTAGTCTGAAACTCGGATTTTTCCGGGAAAATGTGATTGTTTTTATTATTATTTCTTTAAATGCCAACATTTTAAGCAAAACTAAGCTGTTCCCTCAACATTTTGTATAGAAACTTGGTAATGGCGGCACAAATCCGTTTTCAGATTATGTAAACCTAGTTGAACTGAGATCTTAAAAACCCAGTCTAAGGGCTAATAAATCAGTGCAAGTTAAAGTCTCTTTTTGGTTTTAAATGTGTTTATACCAGTAAATCTATAATTCAGTAAACATTTAAACCTTCTCTAAACACATAAAATTGGGCGTTTAAACTACCAATACAAGCCATATAAATTTGACAACATTTATCCTAGTGCTGCCACATTATTATTTGTTGCACTACATATAATATATGGGGCTCTAATTTACAGCTGTTAAGTTTAAACTACATATAAATTTAAGTTTAGTTCAACTAAACCAACGTTTAAACATTTATTAATTTATTAGCCCTAAGTATTTACAAAAATTCTTGAATCCTCAAAAGTTTAACCTCATATTTTTCTTTCAGTGCTTAAAACTGATATGTTTGTTATAAAGTCAATAACAATTTAATTAAATTCTATTTACTTTCCGATTTGCGTCATTCAATTGTGTGTAGGGCAATAATAATAATAATAAAAAAATTGAATTAAGTTATTAAATAATAGTATCAATATTTCTCTTTTAATTCATTTGTTTTCATTGTCTTCTCCTTTTTCTCTTTTTTTTTGTATTTTTCAGGTATGTACGACGAGCATTTAATTGAAAACTAAACAATAAATAACAATAATTCAAATATTTGTTAATTTAACTACCACATTGTGTTTGTAAAATTGTAAGTATTTTAAAAATGTAATTAAATTTAATTATTTTCCTTTGTCTACACAAACAGAAAAAATAAATATTTGCCAAATGCTTTGTTACCTAATAAATAATTAAAAGCTCTCTAAAGAAAATATTTTCTGCAACAATTTTTTTTTTAATTTTAAATTCAATATTTAAATAATTTTCAAACATAAAGGACAACCACAATTGAAGATTAAAAACGTGAATGTCTTAAAGAATTTTCAAATTCTCTGTGAAAAAGATTATTTTTTTTTTCTGCAAATATGAACTTGATTTATTTTCCATAATCCTTTGTAATGAAAATATGTTTTTCAATTATACATTATTGTTTGTTTGAAATTCCTTTGGCCATAAAATCAACCAACAAAAAATACCATTCCCAAACCTAAAAACAAATTCAACAAAATCATCTAAACTGGGCTAATTGAAATGTTGGGGTAAATAAAGTTAAAAAAAAAAATCTACGACACAGATTCACAATTTAAATGCCAAAACAAAATATTTGTTCATTTTCGCAACGCTAAAATGTTCGTTATAATACTTTTGTCAAGGATATTTTGATTTTGTTCGGAAAAATGTTTTCGGTTGCTTTGGCTGCTACTGGCAGTGGAAAGGGCGGTGAGGTAGTGGTGGAACCGCGAAACAATGAATTTCAAATGAAAACTAATAACAACTACAAACAAAATTACTCATACATTCAAGCAAACATACAATGTAAAAGCATCTAAGAAGTAATATAATACACATTAAAAAAATCACTGTTCAACGTACATTATGACCTGATTTTGGTCGATGTTTGAATGTAGTGGCTGAGTGTTCCTGCGTGTTTGTGTCAGTATAGACTTAAACATGTAAAATATTGCCAGATGTTAATAATAAAATCTTCAACTGAAAATGCCTCCTTAAGCTCAGACTAACGTTTTATACCTTTCTTCGATATGCTCCCGAACGTTATTTAATCAGACTTTCGTCTTATTCTCATTATACCGTCATATGCTTTCGGCTTATACTCAGACTGGACTGCCTATAAGTGAGGTGCCTGATAGGGAGAATGTAACAAGACGGCTTCAAGGGCTAATTTCCCTAGGAGCTGTTGCTTTTCAACAGATGTCGCTTGCTTGCAGCGGAGCTTTTAACAACCCAATAAAAAATTTCATAATTTTTCGAAGCACTAATGGTACATTTAAAAAATTAGCGCACAATTATGCGCTCTGCAATAAGAAATATAGAAATGCAGTAAAGTAAGTGAAAGAACTCTCAACAAATTTTATACAAAATAACAATTCAAGTGCCACAGCATTCCCTTACTACGAAGCAGGTTTGTAAGGGAGAATACTAAAAATAATTGTGTATTAACATTTAGGTGTAAAGCTGATCGTTACATCCAACAGTTTTTATATGCGCTGAATAATGCGCTTTACGTGTCAAAAATGTATTGCTTCAAAGTGGGAAGTCGCCATATAAAATGCATGTCTTCCGTAAGCGCTATAGTAAGCGAAACTCTTTGGTTCTCCGTTACAAACCTGCTTCGTTGGAAGCTCCATTTTTTTTATTGGGAAGGGCCTAAAATTGCTACCTGTGTGTGTAAGTTGAGCGCACACACATGCGCGATTGGTGAACGCTTTGTTTACTACCCAGTAATTAAGACCATCATAAAATTAAGCCCAGATGGCCCATCCTTATACTTAGACTACTTCTCTTACACAACAATTTGTTAAATTCAGACTACATATTTTGTTCTACTTAGTCTACCGTGTATCACTAATAGCTTTTTGTTTTAATCCGCTTAACATTTTTAATATTCGGCCAATAGTGTCTTGCAGACAATCAACTCAATTATCTTATATACCCAAAACTATTTTATACCTTGGTACATTTTTTCGAATAACTTGGAAAATCTGGCATCCCTTGTTGCATCAACAAATAACCATGAATGTCATCAAAACCCTGCAAATAATATTGGACCACCTGATCTATTTTGTTTAAATGGACTTCTCCATGGACTAGTCCGATGTAATGCAAGCATGGATCATGTCATTGTTAAAAAGTGTTTGTAGTGAGACGACATGTCTTCGTTTTTTAACGACATGTTTTCGTTTTGAAACGATTTCAAAGCTAATCCTCTGAAGTATACCAAAGAGTAGTTTTAAGACTACTTCTTTGAAATGCCAGCTGGGTTATATGGTCCTGCTCTAGGACATCGTAATGTTAAATAAGCCATGTTTTTTCCATTCGTTGGGGTTACCTTTGGACTAGTCCTAGTCCCTTGTGGCCTACATTTTACACACGCGTGTTTGGACTAATCCTATTATTTGCAGGGAAGAGAAATTCTGTCACACGTTTGCAAACACATACCGCCACTCACGTACACTCACACACATATCACTTAAAGTCTTTTACGCGATTTTGTGTAACGATTTTGCCTCTAAAAAACACAACTACATACATAAAAAAGCATACATTACACATAAAACTGAATGAGGCAAAACGACAAGTTGTGATGATGATGATGCAAAGAAAAACACTGGCGGTAGTGGCAAAAGAGATGGTGGCAGTGATATTATTTTAAACCATAAGATTTTATGACTCCAAAACGTCACAAAACAAAGAAACAAAAATAAAAAAATCCGTAACGTAACACATTTCACGTTTACGCTTTTTTCCCCGCTGGATTTTTCCTTGTAAATGTTCCTGACTGAAGGCAGCTAAAAACAAACAACGAATGTTAAATAACTTGGGGAATGAACAGGAAGAACATTAAATTTATTTTTTTTTTTTACATTAACCGTAAAAATATCGGGGTTCGGGTAGATACTTACCTGAAGCACGTGCTACACATGAAGACAGACGTAACCACTTGCAGAAATATGTAAAGAAAATTCGTTTTCTTCCTTAAGATTTTAAATTCCTCCTTACTCGGTTTTTTCTTTGCTACTCTTAATATAAATATTCAACTTTCCGTTGCAAGTTGCAAACAAATGATGGCAAATTGTTTAAGTAAAGAAAAAAAAAACCAGCACGGAATGTGCAAATGGTGTACGGATGAATATTGAAAAGAAGATATAAAAATTGTGTTAACATTTCATTAGAGTCTCAACTGGGCAAACATAAGGAAACATTTAAGAAATAAAACTCTATGACCAGCAGCTTGTTTCCAAGGCACTTTTTCCCTTTTATATCTTTCATTATTTTCCCAAAGTAAACGAAAGGAAAAGAAAAGCTATTAATGTTCATGCTTTTGTAATAGGAATCTCGTAAGAAGGACGCTTTTAGATCGTAAGTATGTTTTTCTGAGGAGAAGCTGCCCCATTCTCAAAAGTGCATTTAATCGTTGGGGTATTAAGTAATAATTTTTTTTTAGGGTTAATGTTTTCTACTCAGACTACTGAGCCACAAATATACAAGTAACAGTGTTATACTTCGATAAAGTAAGGGTGGTGCTACATTTCTCATCGCGGAATTTTATATTGGCACTTCCACAGAAAAAGTAAGGCCCATGTTGCTCAAATACGTCCTCTCTTTCACTAAATGCAAAGCGAGTTACGCTTTACACCAAAATACAAACAAAACAATTGATACATTTTTCTTTGAGAAACAATTTAAAATGCTTTGCGGCATAACGTGACAGAAAGTAGAACTTTCTGTGGAAATACAAATAGACCCTTTTCCGTAATATTTTAGAGTTCTTTTTTAAGAATTCACATTTGTTTTTTGAGTTTCAATAGGTCTGCTTTTCAAATAATAATATTCTTAATTAACAAATTTTTTTAACATCGGACCTACATATCGTGCCCTTACCGCAAAAAAGCTTAAGCGACAAAAATACAATTTTAATGGAGGTCTTTTTTTTTGAATTTTTTTTCATAACGGTACCTTATGTGACCATGATATTTTAGGAGATGTTGCAAGTGCTGCCAATAAATTACTTTTTTAAAATAAACGAAAATTGAAAATGATGTCGCTTAAGTTGTTTTTGCGATTAAAGCTTGATATGGAGGAATTAGAGCTGGACCGAACCAGTTCTGTAATACATATTTATATAGTCAACTAAAATGCAAAAGGGCGTTTTTTTTTTGATATTATAATGACATGTAATGTAGTTTAGTGCATCATAATCAATCAAAAACTCGATTTTGAATTTTTTTGTTACGCACTTTTGCATTTTATGCGACGACATGTATATGGATTTCAAAACTGGTGCGAAATTCTTCGCAAAGTTTAATTTTATCCAGTTTTGTAATGGACTAAATCAAAAAGTGGTACGCAAACTCCAAATATTTACGATGAGCGTGGGTGAATTAATCCGTTCTTTTCGGAAAGATTTGACTTCCACGACGAAATCTACTCACAAACAAATATCTATTTTGACGAGATGAGAACTTGATTTTTCGAAAGCGTGTAAAAAAAATTGGAGAATCATTGGGCAAAATGTATAGAGCTCAAAAGAGACGTTGAGAGATGTTGAAAAACGAAATGGTTTTATTTTTTCCAAAAACCGATGTTTCACAGGGTTATCTATTTAGTGCTTTAAATTTAAAAGTTTAAAAACTGCCGGTCTAGCAAGCTGTCAGCTGTTCAATATCCGTCGTCTAACGTGTCATTTATTTATTGAAATGTTTTCCATTTACAACTACAAAAGTGGTGATTCATACGTGGCCACTTTTCGATCAATACGGTGTGATTATGGCCGTCATAAGCGACCTTTAGTGCAGGGACTTGGCAAGATTGTAAAGAAATTTTGAATATACTGGACGCGTTACAGATGTGGCCAGGCCTGTGCAACCACGTCGTTCTCAGCAGTGCCCCGGTAGGCAAGCTGGTAGCGAGTTAGTCTATCAGCGCCGGGGTTGCGGGTTCGATTCCCGCCAGAGACTCTGGTTTCTTTCCTGCAGACAAGCATAAAGCTTCGCGGGATTTGCTTAGGAAAATTAAAAAAAAAAAAAATATTACATACTAGACCGTCTCATACTTAATAATATTACTGCGCTCTTATACGCAAACTTCCATCTTATACTCAGGCTATCATCTTCTACTACTTCGTGTAGTAATTTTTATAAACAGAATAGTTTTATACAAATTCTTCTTAAAAGACATTTGAGTTAAAAAAAATTTTCCTTTTTTTCTAAATAGCCTTCAAATTCTTTATCCTTCTTCAGTTCTTTATGCCTTTGCTGTGTCCTTTCACTCCATTCACTCCTTTTCATGATTATTTTTCTTATCTCGGGATTTTATTACAACTTGATTGAGTCATAAATTGCTGTCCTTCTTTTCATTACGCCACGTTTAATTCATTCATCCATACAATTCATTCATGTCATGTTGTATCTTGATTTTGTTCCCAATTTTTATCTTCTATTCTTTACTGGTGTCTTCTTAGTAAATAAATAAAGTGGTAGAAGAACCGTCATCATCTTAAAATGTTATCAGGATGCAAATGATGGTGACGCAAAAGTTGCTTAATTACTTGAAATGCTTCATCTTAATTGGTGGCTTGTAAGATTTTTTTTTTCTTTTCTTTTCTAAGTAACGTTTAAAATGTCTTCTAATTGGATTTTATAGTTAAGCCAACACTTTTAATTATTAATTAGGAAAATTAATTGTTTAAATATTTTCTTTTAAGTATAACAAATAAAAAAAGAGCATAATGCAAAATAAAATGGAAAATACGGCGCGATGATGCCGCCAGCCCATACACCGCACCAAACAGTCACTCTTTGTAAGTGCATTGGCTTTTCGACAATCACTCTTGGATTATTGACGAATCCACTGAGGTGAAAATGTGACTCATCACAGAATATGATTTTTTTCGAAAATTGATTATCCACTGTTGCCATTTCTTGCCACCATTCTGACCATTGACGACGTTTGGAATGGTCAAGAGGCTTTAGTTGTTGAGTGAATTGCACCTTGTAAACGAGTAAATGCAAGTTTTTATGCATAATGTTCATCAACGACGAGAGTGAGTGGAGCAATTGTTGGGCACGACGACGAGTTGAGGTGGACGGCTCTTCAGCCCCACCATCGCGAACAAAAGCATATCTGCAGTACGAGGATGCACTGGTGTTTAAATATCTCCTACAGACCCGGTTTGCTCTTATGCACGATTTTTTCAATTGTACGCAACTTTGGACGATTAAATTGACCGAAAAAAATCACGAAATGCATTTTGATTTGAACGTCGCATTTTCATAATAAGCCTAAATAACTTTTACGCGTTGCTCGATTGTGTATCTTTCCATGGCTCAAATTGAGTTAGTCTGAAATTGAGAAATGTCAAATGAAATGCAGAAATTTCTGAACGGCTTTGATTAGCTAAATCAACGTTTTGGGAACATATGGCTTCCACAAAGCATCTCCATCTTACATTATTTGTTGCAGCTGTGCTCGTGTCTTTCCATGAAAGATTTCCTTTTTCTTGTGGCATAGAGCCATTCAGTATTGATATTTTGCCTTCTATCAGTTTCGTTAATCGGTTGTTGTTCAAATTAAGTAGATGATTGGTCTGCTGTAGGAGGTCCTAAGAAAATGGGGCTGCCATCTGTCGGGTGGGGTGGGAAAGGGGCTTCTTGATGAATTGCTTAGAGGGGTATTGAAGCCACTTTATTCATAAAACTCGAAAACCATGATGAACATTTTTCGTCCTCTGCCAGGGATCGAACCTGGGGTGCTTGGTATTGGAGGACAGCTTTGTAACCACTAAATCAGCAGTCATAAGGCCTCCTTACATGCCTTTCGGATCAGCTGTTCCGTTTTCCTTACCAAGCTTGTGTATACAAATAGGAACTCTCGTAATCGTGGACTTGCGTCGCGCATGCACCTTATAAAATTTAATTTTTCTCCGTTTTACATAATATTATGTTTATTGATAAATCGAACATTCCATTATTTTTTCACTTTCCGATAGCTTAAGTAAAGATCTTATCGGACGTATAAAAAGTGTTCCATTATTACAACTTAACTTAAATCTACCAGTTAGGATGAACCTTCCCTTAACTTATCGCTCACGTTAGGTGTAACTAAAGCTGTAATAATGAATAACTTATTATACGGCCGATAAAAGCTTAGCTATCGATTAGTTGTGCAAACGGGACTAAGACTTCTATGTTATACTAATACTTCTTTCTGTCTTTTTGCGTAATACTGCAACTGGCATTCTTAAGTGAAACTTTTCTGACTACTTTGCACGATGACTATAGTCTAATACGTCTTATACTGTATATTATAAAATACATATCGTTATCTGAGACGCAAAAGGCAAAAAGGATTCTTTCGATCAAAATTTGCGATTATATTAGCAAAAAACAAAAGGCCCTATCTACAAAAGATTATATGGTAAATGCTTAGTTATGCCTAACTAACAGTTTGCGTATTATGCAACATTGTCAATTGTCAAAACAACTGGCAGTTTTTACAAGAAAAAACAGAAGAAACATAAATAATAAACAGTTTAAGGTTAGTTATCAATTTATTATTTTAAATAACATTTTTAAAATGTTAGATAGGGCCTTTTGCGTTTTAGTTGACGATATTGTTGATTCATTATATTATATAAAATACATATACAAGAAACCACTTAAAATTAAACTTATTACCAAAGTTGTTTTTAGCACTTGGTTTTAACAGCCAAGCCACAGTGTTTGCTGTTAGTTTAAAGTTAATAAAAGAAAAATGTCAAAATTTATCAAACATTTCTACACTACCGACACTTACAATTCAAACTTTGTTTATGTATGTATATGTATAAGTAAATTGGTCATTACTCTCATAAAGACACGGCAGTATGTGACATGTCTTATTCTACTCAATAGTTTGTTTTACCACAAAATTTGACACCTTGTGTAAAATTTCAATTAGAAGTTATTTTTTTCGAAAACTTCTTTTGAAATCTTTATTTTAGATGCATACACGTTTAAGTCTTCTATTATGTTTGAGTGCTGAAAAATAGAGTGAGTTTGTTGGTGACCCTGCGGCTGCAATAAGTATGTGTGGCGAAATTTCTATATACCCCTTCAGTTCTGGGGTATGTGTATAAGTGTTAAATTTCTATATTTAAAAAATTACAATTCGTCGGCTTAATATCCAAACCTGCTAACTCCGTTTCAACACATTTTACAGGAGAGACAAAAATACACTCTTTAAGACTCAAATTGAAGAAAAACTACATGCTGGTCAATGAAGCGTATCTTTCTCTACCACTTGGCATCAAAATCTTAATTTATGTAAAAAGTGGATTTAGCAGGTTTGCACATTAAGCCGACGAATTGCTTCTTTATAGATGACAAAAAGGCAGTGCAGTAACTAATGCTTAATAGACCTTTGATTACTTTCTTAATTACCAGGTGGAGTTAGGTGCTTACTTTTAATGGTACAAAGCAGAAAAAAGCTGCAAATTTTCAAAAATTGGTAAGTTCTAGTCACTCACTAGAACTAGAACGTCTCACAATAAATCTTCTAAAAAAAAACTGATCGGATTGCAAAACACACCCCTAATAGGCTTTAAGAAAATGGCGTTTCTGACTACGCTGTTAAAATACAAGGTGAGATACAGGGTTATGTAAATTTTTTCTAGCTTGGAACTTGTGCAGATATTGACAGATTTTAAGGGTGAAACTTTTAAATGATCTAGTAGGAACACAGAAAGGAACAACTCGTTCTAAATACAAGTCTTTTCCACTGACTTTTAGTACGAGACGTTCTTACTGCCTGTTTTTCAAACTAAAATAAACATTTTCTTTTAAAAATTTATATTGAACTCAAAAACAAATTTGAGTTTGTTTTATGGTTGTTTCAATCGATAATGTTTGTTTTAGTTTGAAAGCAGGCAGTAAAAAATTTTAGTGCAAATAACACCAAACTGTATCAAAATCAAAAAATTGGATAACTTTCGAAATCATAGCAATATACTTATATGCGTGCATAGGCGTGTGCTTGTAAAAGTTTATTGTATCAACAATAATAACACTACAAACGAAGGTAAAACCGATTTGCTTGTTTTCTGTAGAAACAACAACGACACTAAAAGAATAAAAACATACATAAGAAGCTAAAATAAGAAGCAAAAATTCCCGAATTCTATTTTAGAATATTCTCTGTCTCTCTCTCTCGCTCTCTCTCTCTGATTCTCTCGAGTAAGTGTTTAGGTTAGGATCAGAATCTTACTGTTGGATTGTTTGAAGTAAGAATTTGGGAATTAAACCAATTTAGAAATTCTTGACTCAATTAAAAACAGTTTGAGATTATCTTAGCTTTACTTAAGTCAATTCCGTTTTCCGATTATTTTAAGTACGGGATATTCTGTGCCTGATTTAAGTAAATCCGTACTGACACAGCTTCGGCTTAATTTAAGTACGGATGGACTGATTATTCTTTTTAAGTAGAGATAAAATAACTCCGGTTTATTTCACTTAGTTGTCTGTTAAGTTTTATAAATTTAGTATTTTTAATTTTCAATAAATTTTTTACCGTTTTTCTTTGACTTTTTTTGTTTAATTAATCTACCATTTGAACCGGCTGCTTAAGAACGTGGACAGTTAAGCAGGTTTTTCTAAAAATAATTGTACTTTTTTTAAAACCATTTTATTCAATTGCATAAAAATTATTTTTTCCAAATTATTTGTTCCATAATTCATTAGGAATACAATAGCCATGATAAATTTTAAAGATTGGTCGGAATTTTTGATCTGATATTTTTTATCGAACATTAAAAAAAATCATAATATAACAATCTACATATTTACCCATACATTTGGGGGAGTCACAAGGTGTCATAAAGTCAAGTCATATGTCTTAAAATAATAACATGAACATGAAAAAATACGACTGTTGTGAACAAACCCTCATAATTCAGTGTGCTATTTTAAATTTAAATATTTCCCAAAAATAAAACTATTTTTTAATTCCATTTAATCCATGAATAAATAAATTAAATTAGATCTTTCCTGACGATTTTCCATTTTTCAGACGCAAATCAGGAATAAATTTTATTTTGTGTGCTTACCAAACAGCAGAGGATCCTAAGCCGATCTAATTTGACGCAACAAGTAATTTGTTACATAAATTGCTAGCCGGATCTGTGTTGCCAATTTTTTTTTTATCTCCAACATTTGTTTCTAACATATCTACCCGCTGTCACTATTCCTTAAGATGGCTACGGCCCATTTATATATTATAATTCATACAATTCGACTAGCAGCTTAGGAGACTTCGATTTATTACCACTTTTTTTCGATTGACCCCACTGTGCGTCATTTTCAAAAACTGCTGGGTTTTATTAGAATTTTTGTTGTTAAAAACTTTATGTTTTTTCTTGTTCACTGGCTTAAGTTTAAGAGTGCATAAGAGTTCGCACTGAACAATTTTAATTAAATATAATAGTTTTCACAATTCTCAATTAAGTGTCATGACAAATTGTCTACATCCATCTTTGTTTTAGTTGTTTTGTTTTTCCGTCCGTCCGTCCTTCTATCTGTCTTTATCCATTCGAATGTTTTCTTCATATGTATTCGTTCGGTGTTAAACTTATGGATTTGAAATAATATGAGCGTATGTCATGATGTGTTCATTGTATTTCCTATTTGAACATATGACAGACATGCCATGCCATGTCATTTCGTTTCAAAATGTTATGACATGTCATAATTTTTTTAGTTTATTTTTCTAGCCACCACTTTGTTACAACAACAGTCTGCTGTGTCGCAAAAGTTTCCTCCAGCTTCTTCACTTCTCTAGATTTAAAGTTGCTTTTAAATATTTTTTATTTCTACTGCAGTAAATAGAATTTATTTTTAAAATTTTCTTCGTTGTTTTTCGCTTTTTTTTTTCTTTTTTTTTGGCTGTTTAGAAATTTTTCACTCTTGTTAACAAATTGTGTGGCAGAGTTTATGATGTGTTTGGGCTTTTAGCCGGCATTTTTTTTGCTTTCCTCCTTTTTTTTCTTAATATTTCTTTTGTTGTAGTAGTTTTTTTTACAAATCAATTTTGTTAAAATGTTTTTTATTTGTATGGGGTATGATTTAGTTCGGTTTCTTGGGGATTTAAGCAGTTTTGATGTTTTTTTGTTTCCTAATTTTATTCCGCTTCTATTGGAGTTTTGCCAGAACAGTGCGTGTCCAGTCAAATTATTTTCTATGCACTTTTTTATGTTTCTATCTATGGTTTGATAAGTTTTTTTTTACATCAAGACAAATTAATATTTTTTATTTTAAAATTTTGTAAATGATTGAATTTGCTTTGTTAATAAAGATAGAGTTTCTCCTAAAGAGCGACGCATTTTGTTATTTTTTTTCAATTAAAAGTTATTTTGAAATTTTTAAACAAAAAAAGCATATAGAAGTAAATGTAAGCAAACTGATTCCAATATACCATGTCGATTCTTATTAACTAGGCTAAGATAAAATATATCGCTGGCTGAACATGTAAAGGCTCTAAGTCCACTTTTTTATGAAATTGAGATTTTAATGCAGTAATGTGCAATAAGTAAAGCTACATTGTTTACAAAGAAAAAATTACAGTTATCTCATTTTTTGTTGTTGTTTTGTAGGGATGAGCAAAAGCGCTAAGTCCAATTTATCATAAGAAAAAGGTGTAAGTCCCAATTAAAAGTACAGTTTAACAACCATTTCTCTCAAATTGTTCCATAACATGTATTTTGATTGTTTTTTGTCTCTCTTGTAAAATTTTCAAATATGGACTTAGAGCCTTTACGTGTTAAGCCAGCGATATTGCTTCTTATTTTTTCGAGCAAAAATAACAGTTATTTTTTTGATTTTTATTTTTTCGAGCAAAAATAACTGTGATTTTTTGCTTTTTTTTCGAGCCAATATCAATGGCAATCACAGTTACCAAATTTGACGATTTTTGGTTTCAACAAAATGAAAATTTCACGATTTTTTAATATGTCAAAGTTTCTACTAATATTTTAAGTTTTCGGTATTATTTCAAAAGGTTTTTATTCTTTTAAATATTTTCGTTTGTTTTTCCGGTAATAATTGTCATGTTTTAGCAGCTCATAATAAGAAATATGCTTTTTCTTATACCAACGGCATGGCATGGATTGTGTTAATATGCGCCGAAACAGAATAGCTGATATATTAAATCGGTGTTCAATAACTGTCGGCTTCAGTGCATCTGGAACTCAATTTGTTTTTTCATGAATGCTAATATTTTTGAACAATTTTTAGCTGTCTTACTCCAATGATTTTTAATCGTAATAGATTCACTTCTCGAAATGTATATTATTTAACTTTGTAACCTTCCCGTGTGTATGACATCCTTAAAATAGATCAAGTTATCTGATTTTAATCATATCTATATATGAAAAACGTTATACTGTTTGTTAAAAAAAAACTGAATATTTCATATTTGAAGAAAGCTTGAAGTACATGTTCAGGTTGTCCTCTAAAACAAGTTAAAACTTACACACATATTTACTAGAAGCGGGAATAACTTTTTTATTTTCAGAGATTTTGTGACAAAAAATATGTTTATTTGACTTTACCTCATTTTTAAATTAAAAAAAAAAAATAAAAAAATACGTAAGCGTTTAAGAATTAAAAAAAGTAATTGTCATTATAAATTAACGATTTTGATGATGATATTTATAAGCATGTCAATTTGACGATTTTGAGGGTTTTTTTTTTTTAGGAAATTTTAATTTTAACTTACTTAATCTGCAAACTATTATCACAATATCAGGAATATTTTAAACGTGAGAATTTAGTTTCACTAACATTAGTGTTTCCAAATTATACACTGTAAAATTGCACCGCAACTCTGCTAGAATCAGTTTGAGTGCTGAAAAGGTTAAATTCCTTTCTTCATAAAAATAATTTGATAACAACTAAATTTAATTAACTTAAGCCTAATTAAAATATAAAAATTTGGATTAGAAACCGTAAACAGTTCAATAAAATCTTGAAATCCCCATAGTTATTGATAAATAAATATAGTTTTCAAATGAACTAAAGTTAAATCGTATTATCAAGAAAATTAAACAAGTATGGACGTTGCTTGAAAATAGAAGTACATAATTTGTTAGGTAGAACCTTTTTTCGAAAAGGAAGAATTTAAACTAATTGTAGTGGGAAATGTACGAAAAGATAAACACACTGTTAATTGTTGGTATTTAGATATCGCTGCAAATAAGACTTTTCGAGTGGTTGTAATTCTCATTCACTCTGAAATGTGCATAGAAACCAGCTTATCTCCCATAAATAAATTTCAGTGGAATTAAGCACGACAAACAACATCTTATTAATTAAAAATTTTGTGTTTCCAAAAATTACTTTGATAATTTGTCAAAAATAAATACAGTTCTTCTAAAGAACAATAAATGTTAATTTCATGTTTAAACATTTCCTAACGATACTGCATCATTCGATTTTTGAAACTAAGTGATAAAAAATAATTGGTTTTGACACCAAAATTTTACTGTGTATTGCGCTCAAATCGCTCTAGCATACTCCAAAAGGAGTCCGACATCATGGTCCTTGAGCGATTACCGTTGACGTTTGTTGGCACCCCGTTTTATCCAAAAGAAGCTAAATTACCGATGAAGTCGTCAGCAAAAAACCGCACCAAGCTGTTAAGCTTGAGTCAGAAGTGAAAAGATAATCGTTTTGAATGTGCGAACTCAACTTAGGCCCTGAATATTACCTCGATGCAAATATGTAGAGGAGATTTGTGCCAGCAAAAATAATTTTCAGAAAAAGGTCTTATATAAAAGCATAAATTAATTGAGGACCCAACAATCTTGTAGTAAGATTTTAACGCATACAATTTTTTTTTCTATAAAAATAGACTTCTAAGAATCTCTCTCAAAAGAAGTGCTTGTTTTTGGAAAAGGTTCTTTTATTAGGTACCGATTCGATTACAATTTTTTAAAAGATACCGGACTGGCTGACGATGTCGACCGCTATCATTCGCTTGCATTGTTGATGATAACCATCTAATTTGCATCCTATTTTAACTTTTCAGCACGCATATCATGCTAATTTCAACATGATATGTGCCAAACCAATAATGAGCTGACGATTTGACAATTAAAAAATGTGTAATTCCATGTCAAATCGACCAAGAGTGGCACACGACTAGGGTGATCGATTATTCGACATTTTTCAATAACCGGTTTTCGAATATTCCGAATAGTTGCTATTTAAAAAAAACCGGTTTTCGGTTAAGCATTTTAAAAATAACCGGTTAACCGGTTTTAATTCGAATACATAAAAATACAAAAATCAAATTAGTTTTTGTAATAAAAAGTTAATTAGAATAAAAACAAAACAATTCAAGATAAGGAACCAACAAAATACATATAGTAAGTTCCCGACGATCCCATAAGGAGCATAGGGCCTCAATACATAGATATGACTTAAGGTATTTTCAGACCACAAATATTTGACGATAAAATCAAAAAAAAGCGTGACCAGTTAATTGATTAAACTTAAGCATTATTTTAAACAATTTCTAGTTTTTTGCTAAACTTTATGTATATTTAAGATGATAATTGCATTTATGTATAATGTAGTTAAGAAACCGTTAAATAATGTTTGCTCTACACGCAGAGCAAAAATATGGTTGGGCATGGTTACGGCAACAACACTATGTTTAATGTGACAATATATTGTTGTCGTACACAAACAATTGTTATTTTTCTTTAATATCAACAATATTATAGTTACTGTAAACATATCAACGTTTATCGCAATTATAAATTTGAGTATTGTTGAACGAAAAATAATTATTTTTCTAACAACTAAATTATGATAACTTTCAAAACATATTATATTACTCACAACCATATAATGATATTAAATAGCCATAACATGATAACTTTCTATACATTTATCATATTATGTTTAAGATGCAATCAAACCATTTTTACTCTAATAATATTATGTTAGCGCCATTTGTAAAATAATTTTGTATCAGTTGTGTCGTTTATTTTATATGTGAGCGGTTAAACAATTTAAAGATAAATTCCCATAAAAAAATAAGCTTAAAGAATTTAATAAAATTAAAATATTAGCGGAGTTCATTCAGTTTAGTGATTTAATAGTGCAAATGGAAATTATCGTAGTTTCTTTGTAAAATCCAACAACAAAACACAGAGAGATTTCGTTATATTTTATAAAAGTGTTTTGATATTTCTGTTGCTTTCTTGGGCAACTGCGTATGTCTTAAAACAAAATTTTCAGGAGAGCCGAAAAACCATTCAAGATTAAACTATGGGATAGGTATTGTGCACCACGTTAAAAAATCGGAATTAATACATCTTTTTTCAAAAGTTTTTAGAAACATGTAAAGAGCAATTTAAATTAGGCAATATGGCATCAACATCTCAAAATCGGAAAAGAAAAATAAGAAAAAATGGACAAACGCGGTTGGGCATGAAAACCACAGATTTTGGATTTTCTCTTTTGCAAGCCTTTTATTGAACTCCGCTATTTGATTTACATTAAGAAAAATTGTAAAAAGCCACAAAATAAAAATCGATGCAAGAAAATTTTAATTTATTTTATATTTTTATGACAGTTATGAAAGGTGCTGCATCATAATATGATTGCTTCTAAATTTATTATGATTAACATGACAATAATATGAATAATTTCTTAGCTTGTTATCATTAACATGATCATAATATGATTGCTTCTTAACTTATTATGATTAACATGACAATAATTTAATTACTTCTTGACTTAGTATGATTAACAGAATAATAATATGATTGAGGGAAAAATATTATGATGTAATATTACGAGTATATTTAGTCATAATAGGTTTCAATTATTATCATAATATGGTGACTACAATCATTAATCTTATCATAATATGTTGCTCTTAGAATATGTTTACCACAACCATGTTTTTTCTCTGCGTGTAGGCAAACGTTTTGCAAAAGCAAACAATTCTTTAAGAAAACTGGTGGTTACGTTAGGAGTCAAATATTTAATATGTGTGAACATAGCTTTAGAATTTTTGAAAAACTTTTGTTTTAAAAATATAGGAATTTAAAAAATTTATTATTTGAAAAATTCTCCCAAATTTATTGTAAGTGAGTTTTAATTTGTTGCTGGTTAAGCAAGCATGTCTATATGAAGCAGTAAACTTCAGCCATATTTTTGAATTTTCAGCATTATAGAAACAATAGTAATACGAACATGCTTTTTATGTGAAATATCTGTCAATTCGTCGATCACACAATTTAAACCCTTCCAGGACATTTGTGATTCCTTCAATTTTATTTTAAGTTCTTGGTATTTTAATAAATAAAACTAATGAATTTTCCCATATCGTTGATTTCGCCAATATGTTCTTGTTTTAAGCATGAAGATAGGCTAGAACTACTTAAGAGTTTTTCATTCATTATTGGCAGCATATTTTTGTAAAGTATTATTTGCAGTCTCTTAAAAACTACTTGGAACAGGGTCAAGTTTTACTTGGCGTATATTTATGTCAAGCTTGTAGTCTAATTAAAAGTGATTAATAAGTCGTGACGTTAAAGAACATTTGCAACTTATCGTTTTAGGGCCATTTAAGCACAATTTTCATTTAAGTCAGTTCGAAAAATCACCAGAGATGGCATCTTTATAAAGATATATATAGTATTTATAATACTTTTAAAGCTGAACTTTTTTTGTAGTACTTTAAATTGTTTTTGTTTTTTGTTACAAGAACACACGCTTATATAAGCTCATGATGTTTTTTTGACTTTTGTTTCATTTTGTTTTGACATTTTTTATAAAAAGTTTAAGTTTGCCAAATATTCAATTAGAAAAATACTTAAATTACGGGTACATTTATAACAAAAGTAAGGAAAACGTATATAAATTACACATTAATAAAGTAACCGGTTTATTTTACTAAAATAACCGGTTTATTCGATATTCGAAAAATGGACATTTTAAAATATTCGACTTGGGCAAAACTAAAATAACCGGTTAAAACCGGTCGAATACTATTCGATCGATCACCCTACACACGACCTCTTTCGATTTTAATGAAATTTGGTAAGAAAGTTCCTTTTAGCCTATAAGGAACATATATGAACGAACACAAATTTAAACAATTTTTTTCAAGTTCAAAATGTCATAATTTAGCCGAATGTGTTCAATATCTCGAAAACTACTGTACATGCGAATATAATATTAATGTCATTTTAAAAATCTAATATCAGCAAAATATTAAATTTTAAAAACGGACTAAGTCAAAAACCTTTTTTTTATTTGGCTGATTTTTTTTTTATATAATCACCCCTATCGCAAACAGCTACTTCCATGAAAATATTTCAATATCGCAAACAACTACTTCCATGAAAATATTCCCATATTTTTTTATTTCGTATTGTGAATGATTCCCACAACAAATTTTTTGGGAATAAATTCCCAAACATAAACAATATGGCATCGCCAATGATTACTCCCGTGAATTTTTTTACTAAATAATTTTCCAACAAGTGTTAATGTGCACGAGAAGGGAACATGTAAATTTTTATTTATATTCTGAGGTTGGACTAAATTAAATTGCTTTTTCCTTTTATTGCAGCAGTTTTAATAAAGAAAATGAAGATAAACACTATTCATTATTTATTTTACTATATGTTTATAAGTATTTTACTTTGTATTTTATTCACAATAGAGACTTGTTTATATTTTTATACACAAAATGCCATAATTTGTATGGTTATTTGTATCAGAGATATATAAAATTGTGGAACAATTTCTGTTTTTGGACCAGGAAATCTCGTTAGTTTAAATGTTATGAAATTAATTAAAAATGTACCGGAAAATTTCATGGGTAAATGTACAATTTTAGGGCGAATCATAGAATTATTAAAGAATCAATTTGTACTTGTGTAATAAGATAAGGATTGGGGGATATTTAAGTCATTGTTAGTTGATCTGAATATAATTAATACAAAGTAGAGCTTTTAAAATTGTTACAATGCTGGGAGAATGAGAGCAAACCATATCGACGCAACCGTGCCAGTTGTAGGGTTAAATGAACTATATGTACATAGAGGAAGGCAACATCCAACTGATTCTGGTTTTTTTTTTAATTTCTTTTTCTTTTAATTTTGCTAAATTGTTTTGCTTTTTGTAGGACAAGCAGTGTTGCTGTAAACACCTTTGTAACCCGGGACCTTAGAATGTGTTTTTTTTAATGTGTGTGTTTTACACACATACACCAGCCGACAAAACTTGCACTCTTGTAAGTTAAAATTTAACTAGATAATTGTAGACATTGGGGCGACCATTATCTTCGAGTTGTAGTTTCGTTTCGTTTCCTTTTCTATTGTTTATTTTGGTTGAACATTTTTTGCATCGAAAGTTCTCGTATTTGTGTTCATTCATTTGGTTGCAAGTTTTTCATGTTCATGTTCTTCTAATTTTTCCATTGTACAGTTTCCTTGTGGTCTTGCTTTCCTTGCAATAAAAGTATCTGGAAGATGTTTTCTTTTTATTTGGTTGCTGTGTGTGGTTGGTTTTAAAGTTTTCCTTTCATTTGTTTATTTTCTTTTTTAAATTTGTTTATTTTTGGTTTTATTAAGACTTTTTCTGGTTGTTGTTGTTGTCTTGTCATGTGGCTGTTCTGTCGACTTGAGTGTGTTATTGTTGGCTGTTAAATGTGCAACATTTTGTGTCTTAAATCATGTGTCAAGTTATATAATGCATTGTTGATTTTTTATATGACAATGTGATATTTTGCAGTTTGTTTTTCTTGAAAATGCACTTTCTGCCATTTTTTTAATGGAGAAAAAGAGACGAAATTTTTTAAATAAAATTGCTAAAGATTTTAGTAAAAAGAATTTATAGATATAGAAACGGGGTACATTGGGATAAAAATATGACTTCCGTTGTATAAAAAGCAGTGTTTGAAAATAAACCGAATATTATTTATCGTACGGTACGCATACCCAGAAACGATATCTATTTTTTAGCGTTTGTGTATAAGTACACAACTCTTAATAGCGTTCGTTACTATTTTTACGACACTAAAAAACGTTATGTTGTGATCGGTGTTTCGTTATAAAATAGTTGAATTTTAGTGGTTCTATAGACATGAATTTTATTTTAATGTTCTGTAGTGTTTATTTTGTTCATGTCTATGAAGAATGAGCAAACAAAAAATTTTTCCAACTTTTCTTTACAATACGTGTGTATTCGTATTGTGTATACACATGTATACCACTGATGGGATTTGTGGGACAATTGTACTAAATTTGGTACAATCGAAACTTTATTGGTACACTGGTACAATTCATCCTTTTTTGGTACAATTTAAGAAAAAACCCACGAAGTTTTATTACTTCCTTAAATCTGATACTCTGTTTAGTATTTCGTGCGAAATGTTTTCAAATTCAGTATAAACAAGTATAAACAATCGTGGTCATAAGATTAGGCTTGGCCCTTGTGCCAAAAAGAACCTTTAATGCAAATTTTATAAAATTATCTCAAAATTTGCGACCAGTACATTGCTCACAATGTTCCATGACAGCTGAGAACGACGACGAATAGATATTTCACCGTTTTCTTCAACATTTCGCCCTACAGCAGCAATATTCTTTTCGGTGTGCAGATTTGTTTGTTCCGTAATGCTATTGAATCGAGAAGAGTAAAATTAGTGCAAAATTAATCAATAATTGCACGAATTGCTCACTAGGTCAAATATGTTGACCGTAAAATGGACGAAGTGCTCGAACTGATTTTTTTAAAGTAAATTTTTAAAAATGTTGAAGTGTTGTTCTTGCCAAATTTTACTAAACAGAAATGCCAACACAGTTTGGCATTCTCATCTGTCAAACCCTAGTAATCGTTATCTAAAGTTATCGTGCAGCTATAAAAGGGAATTTTACGAAGTTCTTGTGAATGAATTCTCATACAATTTTTGACAGTCCATTTGCGAGGGTTTAAAAATGCACAGTTTGCACAGATTGCGAGACTTGTAAGGAATATTATGAAAACCCTTAATGCTTTTGTTATTATTTCTGCCGATTGTGCATTAAAAAAAAAACACCTTCTGTTTTCTACTTTAATACCTTTTTCCAAGGAAAATATTAGCTTTTTAACATTAAGAAGCATAAAATATTAGAAATTAAAAACTATACTACATTAAATTAATTGCAAAGTATTGCACCAAGACTGACTGCTACAACTGATGCCTTTACTGGTTGGCACTGCAAGATTGCATAATTGTCTTCGAACACACAAACCTGCACTGAAAGAAAGAGTTTGTATAAACATGACATATAAACGTTGAAAGGGGCAAAAGCAGAATGATAGTCAGACGGATAGACGTAGATGTATACTCACTACACGCAGAATAAAACAGGGTTGAAGTCTGGTTAAAACAGCCAGACATATTATTATGGTCCCCGCAATGACAACAATCAAACTCTTGTTATTTTTAACATTACTATTGTCGCGTTTAATAAAATTTTGTTCATTTTAATTATAATATGTTTTAAACTTCAAATTTGGTTCAATTTTACAGAAAAAAGTTTCAGCAACATTTAGCTACAACTATAAATACTATATTAAATTAAATAAAATAAGCTTAAGTTCCCTTGGATATATTACCAACAGTTCCTGGCGTAGTTTAAATTCGCCAACCACGATGAAGTTGAATATAATATTTTTAATTTTAAAGTAATATTTTTAAAAGTAACAAAATTATGCTTGTTCTGTTTTTTGGTAGTCGAATGCCTTATAATAAGTTGCTGAGTTTGCTTAAAATTCTCAAATTCTTTTTCTTTAAAATATTTTGTTTTAATACATAAATAAATTTAAGTACAAGTGCAAACAAGTCAAATGAAAAGAATGGAAACTAATTTGAATGATAATTTGTAAAAGTTGTTTAAAAAAATTTAACAATTGTAATAATTTTGACTTTGATATGGTAAATTTTGCCCATATTACGGTTAATATTGATCAAAATATGATTAATATTGACCAAATTTTGGTTAATTTCGACCTAATTATAGTTGATTTTGGCCAAATGATGGTTAATTTTAAACATATTCACCCTTATCATAGTGTCCGAACGTGTGAACAGTTGGTATAATGAATAAAATGTGTTGTGGAAATTTCCGAATGTTTACATTTTTAAACTCAAAAAAAAGTTATTTATGAATTTGCTTTTTTAAAAAAATTTAATCGTGTAAATAGTTCACATTTGAAATAAAGGGTTTTTTTTTTGAGTGGTACAACTTTGCGTTGGCATCACTGTTTTATTTGACCATTCATTATGGATCGACTTAAAACAGATCAACGCGTGCAAATCGTGGAAAGTTTTTAATCAAAATAATTCGCCGTATGGGCTAAAGCACAAATTGATATAGATTTTGAATTTTCATTCAAAATTTTATTTTCCGATGAAGCCCATTTCTGGTTCAATGGGTTCGTAAATAAGCAGAATTGTTGGATTTGGAGTGAGGAGTACCCCAAGCTTTTGGCGAAACACCATTTCATCCACAGAAAATTACTGTTTGGTGTGCTTTATGGGCTAGCGGAGTCATTGGCCCATATGTCTTTAAAAACGATAATGGCCAGAATGCGAAAAGTTGTTGAAAATTGGTGTTCCAGATTGCGCCATCTACACTCAGCTGTTGCAGCCGCATGACCGAAATCATATTTCAACATTAATTTCATACAATTTTCTATTCAATAAAGACCGTTTCATTGATATCAAAAATATATTACAATGTTTTATTATGATTTAAACATGTATCACTCTATAAAAAACATCCTTTTTTTAACAACTTATAAAGATAATAATTCACAAAGAGTTGTCTGTCGGAAAAGGAAGAAAATGTAAGTTTATATTTAAAATTAGAAAAAAAAATCGTTTTAAAATGCACAAATTTAATTTATTTCATTTAGCGATCTCAAATTAGTTTTAGGGTATGTTTCAAATTTTGCAATTTTTCGCGAATTTCAGCCATGTGCACAATATAAGCAATTTGTTGCTGTAATTTTTTGATTCTTTACAGATTTAAACATTTATCAAAAATAATAGACTTTACCATCATGCCGCTGTTTGCAAATTTTTGCGAATTTCCGCTAATTGGACAATTTTTACTGAATTTTTGGTATTCTTTATAATTGTCGGAACTTTTAATCAATTTTGTATTAAAAATTTTCGCGAATTTTCGCTATTTTTGGATTTTTTTTTTTATTTTCCGAAACTTTGTTCTTTTAACCCGTTAAGCGATTTCAAATAAATTTTAGGGTTTTTTTACACGTTTTTTTTTTTTGTAGTTGCAATTTTTCGCGAATTTAAGCCCTGTTCGCGATTGAACAATTTTTTCCTGTGATTGTTTACAGCTTTAACGATTTTTAATAAATATTCATTAGACTTTGCTTTCATGCCGCTATTTACAAATTAGCGATATTTAATTCAAATATGGAATTTAATTCCATAAATATATAAAATTACAAAAATTTTTAAAATCAGATATGTTATTTTATTCACATTAAATTCATGGTACGAAATAAAATTCCATGTGAATAAAAAATTTTATTCGGAAATTTTTACATGTGGAACTCATTTTAAGGATGGTTATAATCATTATGGTGGGTCACTGATGTATGAGGAAAAATAAAAGTTCTGGAATTATATTCTAATAACAATATTCTTCTGTCTTACGTTAAAACAAATAAAAATTGCAAAATAAGTTAAAAAAGTCACATTTTGAGCCCGCGCAGAGGAGCTGCTAAGATTAAAGTATTTTTTAAAAAGTCCATTTTTTAAATTTTTATATTTTATTTACTATAAATTATTATTTATTAAAACTGGAAACATTTTGAATTAAACTTAAAAAAATACAACTTTGGTTCTTCCTACAACATAAAACAATAACATTTGTTTTTGGTCCCAAAATCTTGTTTACTGTCAAATCGGGGCATATCTCGTCTTGATTCAAGTTTCGCCTATATTAAAGTTTCTCTTGATTTTTTATCGCATAAAGTCATGGATGCTTCTGATACTATTTTCACGAACTTTAAAGTCGTTAAAATACAGTAATATGCTTTTCTGCAATACAATAGATTTTGTTGTTAACAAAATTGAAGGTCAAAGCGCGGCCTCTTACACTAAAAATAAATTAATAATATTTTACAGGGGTCTAATGCAGACAAAAATACAACATTTTAACGCTACTAGAAGGCGATAAGAGACCCACCCTAATAATCTTATATTACCATAAAAAAGTTTCCTGCTAACATTAATATTGTTAAATGTAGTGTGTTGCTCTTAGAATATGATTATCATGAACCATGTTTTTTTCTGCGTGTATGATTAAGCTAAAATGCTACAAGAATTCTTTAACGTTAGACATTATAGCTGTAAAATGAACAACAATAGCAAAAATGAAATTGAAAAATAAAAGAACATCCAGAAAAAAAATAATGACAGCAGACAGACGGACTAACTGAACTTGACAAATGCAATGACGACAATGATCATCACCAACATCATCATCTGAAAAAGATGACTTTAATGAAGCCCAGATATATCTAGAACAACGTTATCATCTAACACAAAAAGTGGCAATAACAATGCCAACACAATGCTGATGATGCACTTATATCTATGAGAGTTAGAATTTTTTCCAGTTGCTTGAAAAAAACAGAAGGCTTCATTCGGCAGTGCCGAATTTAAGATACACACAACCTTTGAATCAAATAAAACGACGTTAAATTATGAAACACAAAGCGAATTTTTAACTTTTAATAAAAATTAACACTTAAAAAAGATATTTATAATAAAAATTTTTATAGAGGCTACACTAAAAAGAAAAGTCAATCCATCCGTACTTTAATCAATCCGAAGCCGTGTCAATAGTACGGTAAGTACGGATT
This sequence comes from Pollenia labialis, assembly GCA_949318255.1. Lineage (NCBI taxonomy): Eukaryota > Metazoa > Arthropoda > Insecta > Diptera > Polleniidae > Pollenia > Pollenia labialis. The sequence goes on along the minus strand of OX439140.1, from coordinate 139,792,255 downwards.
CTCTTAAATCAAGTACAGAAACATTGATGCAAGTACGGGTTATTCAAGTGCGAAATACTTAACTTACGCATATTCAATCCCGAACTCGTACTTGACAAAATTTGAAAATGCGCTTGAGTTAAGTAAAACTAAGATTTAATCAGTCTCAAATACGCTTGATTTAAGAATTATCAAGTTGATTTAATCCCGAATTCGTACTTAAAATAATCCGAAATTTAAATAAGAAGGAGTATTTTATTTTGATTGATTTACTTATCCGTTTTTTGCCTTACAGAATTTCATTTTTAAAACACCAGCATCATTCCCGGTATAGTTTTTACTTTAAAAATTTAATGTTCATATACAAATGAATATATGTATATGAGTAGCAAGAGTTCTCAATTTTACTTTTTAAACATGAAAATAATGTGTTTCGTCTGGATCAGTTGTTTTTGTTGTTTCTACACACAACAAGGAAATCGTTTTTAACTGCTTGTGTGGTATTGTTGTTTTGGCTGCAACAAGCTATGATCTTTGTTACCGTTGGAATTTTTCGAAAAGGGTCACCAAAAGTGGAATTTCCAGAAAAAGGGGTAAAAAAGGGTATTTCAACAAAAAAAAAAAGCGTCAAGTTTTTTAAAAGTAGTATTTCCCATTTAAATAAATATAATATGACAAAGTTTTTTATACACAAACAAAAAATTGTATGTATTTAACTTAACTATTTTAACAAAAAGAATCTGGGAATTTATTTCTCATGGTGAGTACATTTATTATACAAATTTTCAAATTATTCGAATGTGTATTCTAAGTCAAATTACAATACTGGAAAGCTTTTATACTTTAATAGTCTTCTTCCTTCAATATTTTCCAGTAATATTTTCTATGTACTATCAGAATTTTCGTTTGTATATTTCTGTTACGAGGCTTAATTTAGCTATCCTTTGGCTAGCAGTGAAGTAAATTGTAAAGAAAATTTATACAAATATTAGATACCAGCAGAATGTAATGCATTTTCTGGCCTGCTACGGCCTTTCCTATTTTTAACATCTGACAAAAAGTTATGTCTATCATTTTAACTCATTTGCTTAATAATTTTTATGTTTGTTCCCACACTAACAAAGTTTTACGGGCTTTTAGTCAATTTTACACAGAAAAAATTCTTCAAAATTTTTCACTAATTAACGCATTAATCAAAAATAAAATCAGTTCCAATTAAAAATTTAATCAAGTGAATTAAAAGTTTAATCAATTTAACTAAACGTTTAATTGATCCTATTAATTTGTTTACTGGTGCAAATTTAATTAATATCAATTTTTTAATTGAAATCTATTTTTATTTGTTTCTGTGTATGGCGCTATTTTTGCAAGCTTTTTCGAGTTTTTTAATTCTGCGAAGCTTTGTTGCTATTTGAGGTAATCGTCGCCGTTTTAGAAATAGCCTCATACCTAAACCAAAGTCACATAGTTTACAGGGCACTCTTAACATTGTCGATTTAAAAGAGAGCGAAAATCAATGTCTTATGCCCAACGTTGCCGTTTTCGTTACTTTTAACCATAATTGGTTACTTTTTTCCACAATGTGTATTTTTTTCATTTTGGTTACTTATTTCAACACAAAAGTAACCAATTTTTTTGGTTTGGAACGAGAACTACCCGCTCCGCTTTTTTGACCCTCAAAATTGTGTGTGCTATCCTTTTAGAAGCTTTAAGTGTCAAAAGACTACCAACTTAACCATATAACGTATATACTTTGAAGTGTTGATCTAGATAAACAATAAGCTCGAAGCCCTTCCAATCCAATCCAGTTTATTTATATAATATTTTTATATATCCACCAAGCAAAAATCATCTATATATAAAAGCTGAATTTTGCACATTGATACCACTACGTACAGCAATACTTTAAAAGTTTTACTTGTATAGGAGGTGTCACTTTCACAAAAATTTCGAAAAACTATATAGCCTATTGTTCTTTCCAGGCCTGTCAAAACTTAAAAATATAAAATGGTCCGGAGTTTTATGAGCTTACAAGATACACTATTTCGTCTTTAGACAAAAAACTTTTATACAAAATAATTTTGTTTACTTTTTTCGCTTTTAGTTACTTTTATTTTTTTTACACGCTGCATATGCCATTATTAAGGGAGAATTTTTAGCATTAAACTTGCTACTCTTTAAGAGAGCAAAACATTTTTAAGAAAAGAACACCTAATTGTATTTTTGAAATAAAATCTCACATTTTTTTTTTGAAAAGAAACCACCATAATCACTACGGTAACGCTGACCATGATAAGTTAATTGAGATTAAAACACATACTTTGTAATTTTACTCTCAGAGTGGCACTTCCAACGAAAAGTTTTTTAACTTGGTTTAATAATTTTGTACTTATTTAAAGAAATTCCCGGATTGATTTTCGAAAGTAATCCCATTTAGTATTTGTTTAAATATGTTTTAGTGTTATTCGTACTTAAATATTTAAGTACTACTCGTTCTTAAAGGAAGTATAAAAAACTAAGTTTATCCCGAGTGTTTTTCGTTCTGTGTAGAATACAAGTGTGGTTCGAATTTGCCAGCTTTTGCTACCAAGCATTTCTCTAGAAGAACAAGGATTTCTTATAAATTTTCTTGCTCTAGCTCATCTTGAATGGTCGTTATAATGCCAAAAGTCTTATCCCAAGCATTATTTTTTTATTGGTTTTTGGAGTTCAGATGTGAACTCTATCGCATTTTTAACATATTAGATATTCATTAGGATTCAGAAAATTTTTCTGTTACGGCATCTTGAGTGATTATTTCGAGGTGTTACAAACGAAGTGACAAATTTAATATATTCTTTCTCTTTTTGGTTGTAGGTATTAAAAAAAACGGAAGAAATCATGGTTATGGCAAGAAAGTAAAGTGCAATGTTTAACCTTGACATTAACACTAAAAAAATACCACAAATCAAAGTCATATACAGGCACAGTATACAACCATAGACTAAACATGTTGAGGACAAAAAAAAGCGACAAGCAATCATATGAACTGGGCAGAAAAAAAACAATAATGGTTCATTATTATCATTATGATGATTACAAATAGAGAAAAAAAATGTTCAACAATAAATAGTTGCTTGCAACTGCCACAATGGCAACCAGATTTGTGTCTCTGTTTTCATTTTTTCTACAAAACATAACTTTACAATCAACTGAAAGACCGGCAGACAGTCAAATGGCTGGACAGACAAACATATCATGTTTGTAAAAATTCCAGTTTGTAATTCATCCATCCATTCATTCATCCTCTTGTCAGAGAGTGAAATGCTTGTAAACTGATAACATGACATAAATATAAATTTATTATTTTTATTATGAAACAACAAGGACTTCGCCAACGATTACACCCATTCTCCACCCTCCCACACAGTCCTCCTTCAAACACTCCAATAATTGCATTGTACTAATTTATTTATTATTTCAATGTCCTTTGACGTAAAAGGATGATTCTTAGTTGTTTTTAATGGTTCCCCTTAAGCTCTCGTGTTGTCTGTTCACAAAGCAGCGGTGTAAAGAAGCAACAACTAAAATGCACAATAATTTTAATTATTTTTTAATTGCAATTGCAAATAAAATAAATCAAATTGTAGTAAATTAATTGAAAAAGTTTTGCATTTAAGTGGTTGCAATTAAAATTGAAAATTAACATTTTATTGCTCATCAAAACGAAAAGGTTTTTATTTTAGATGTAGAATCTAATGATTTTTTTTTTTAATGTACCACCAGAAAAACTATATTCGTGGTTGTTTTTTTTTTAATGCGAAAATTGACTTTTCTTTGTAAAAAATAAGTTTTCTCTATGAAAACTGTATTTTTTTTTTTTTGTAAAAAGTGGAAGTTTAATAAAAAGTCTCGTTTTGTGTAAAAAATTACTTGAGGAAAAAATTACATTCTTAAAAATATTTACTTTTTTATGAATAAAAGTAGCTTAGTAATTTTTTACGAGGAAATGATTTTTTATGGAAAAAGTGACTATGAAAAAAGTGACTTTATGGATAATGTGACTTTTTATGAAAAAAAAAAAGAATTTATAAAAGAAGTGAGTTTTTATAAAAAAGTGACTATAAAAAAGTGAAGTTTTATGAAAAAAGTGACTTTTTTATAAAAAAGTGACTTTTTATGAAAAAAGTGGATTTTTATATAAAAAAAGACATTATGAAAAAATTTACTTTTTATAAAAAAAGTGACTTTATAAAAAAGTGACTTTATAAAAAAGTGACTTTTTATGAAAAAGTGACATTTTAAAAAAAAGTGACTTTTTATAAAAAAAGAAGTGAAGTGAAAAAGTGACTTTTTATAAAAAAAAAGAAGTGAAGTAAAAAAGTGACTATGGAAAACGTGACTTAATGAAAAAAGTGACTTTTTATAAAAAAACGTGACTTGTTTTAAAAAAAATTTACTTAATGAAAAAAGTGACTTTTTATGAACTTACATGTAAGAGAGCTTTATTCGGCATTGCCAAATCTTACATGGCCTTCACAACGGCGTGATAAGAACAGAAAGTTCTTTTTATGTAAATACATAAATAAATCCATTTTTTGCCACACCCACTTCTCCAATTAAGGCTACATTTGTTGGATGTTGTGTTTTAATAACCGAGCTATTTGTATCTAATTTAGAAACTGGCTCGTGCCGTTCTCCAGATATACAGAAATCTATAATTCCCTTATACGGGAGGTGCCGATCATATTTTTAGAGAGTTTGTGTAAAAATAACATGGCTGTGTGTGCCTAATTTGAAAATTTTTTTTCTTACCGTTCTTAAGATATAAACACACTATTTTTTGACAAGCATATTTCTCCAATCGACATGTTCTGTATTGATAACCGAGATGCTTATATTTAATTGGGAAACTTTGGCTCTTTCTATTCTACAGATATAAAGAAATTGATAACGTCTTTGTATAGAAAGAGCCACGTCCACTTCTCCAATCCTGCCCGTTTTTCAAAAGGGGTTGTGTAGTGATAACCAAGAAGCTTGTATCTTATATAAAAAAAAATAACAAAAAATAACAACAAGCAATTTTTGAGTAATATTAGGGGCAGTCGGGGTTTTTTGCTCATATCGTAGCCTTTTATATAACGATCCGGCTGAATTTCAAAAGCAAACAATTCCGAACTATATGGGATGTAATTATATAACAACCGAGAAAACCCATCTTTGGTAACCCCATTTCAACGGACCGACGGACATTGTTAAATTAACTTCACTACTTATAAGGACCCAAAATATAAATATTTTATACACTGGCAGAAAAATCTATGACAAGTGTCTTTGTTTTTCACCCAATGACACTTTTCATCATTGTGATGTCAGCCTTCAAATTACATGGCCAAATTTTCATCAGGTGAAATTACGTCATCATTACGGCATCACAGAAATGACGATTTGGAGTAGGCATAGTAAAAAATGTCATCAGTGCGATGTCGCAGTTACATCGGAGAAAGAACTCATTGGGCACAATTTTATGACAAACTGTCATTGAGATTGACTTTAATAAAGTGAGAGAATATTATTATTTTTTTTTACACATGTTTGTTTCCTTTTTGTCCGCCCTTTGTTAACATAACAAATCTCAATTATTAGAATCCAACCTTATGCCCGTAATCGTTCATTCAACCTTGAAAATTTGATGTATTTAACTAAATAATTTATACTAATAGAATATGGGAATTTTTTGTGCATCTTACTTTACTTTTAAAACATAAAAATAATGGTAATAAAACACAAAATGTGACGTCGAATTTGTGCCACTGTAGTCATAGCATGGATGACGCATAAAATATGACAATATTTTATGATGAATTTCGGCATTGGATTGATGTCACTTTTTGCCTCCATAATGCCATTTAAAATAAAATTAATGTCACAATTCTGACGCAAGGCCATATATCAATATGAAGATGAATTTTTCTATGAGTGTAATATTGTAGAAATTACAAACCGAATGGTAAACATATGTATACCGTGTACGGTGAAGGTATAAAAAGTGACTTTGTAGGAAAGAAGTGACTTTTTATAAAAAAAAGTTTATTTTTATCAAAAAGTGGCTGTTCCATGAAAAAAACAAAGACTTTTCTGGAAAAAGTGGCGTGACATTTTGTCATAAGAGACTTATAAAATTATTAGTTTTCATCAATTACTTTTTGTGGAAAAAACTATTTTTAGCGATTTTTGGTGTAAGATTTTTTTTTCATTTAAAATGTTTTTTTTTTGCACAAAAATTACGTAAATGCCAAATCCTTCACAAATTTACATATGGGTAATTCCAAAGTATTGAAAGTGACAGTCGTACGCATCTTAAATGCAATAACATTTTACACAACAAATATTTTTTAGTCCTTTTAACCTTTAAATTATAGCACTAAGAAAGCATTGTTATCTATGCTTAAGTTTATGGAGGGCACGATTCTAGGTCAAAGATAATGGCAAAAGAAGTAGCGGTTCGAACGTGAAAAAAATAGAAGTAGTTTTTGTGGCCATGTATAAAAAGGCGTAATTCAGCGAAACCTGTCATAATTTTTTAGTCAAACTACTTTCAGAATTTTACGTAGCAATGTAAATGTAAATGATTCCAAAATCTTCTGAAATTTTTTTTTCTAAGCCAAAATCTGGGTCGATACGTGACATTTCGAACGTGAATTTTTTTCCATAATAATTAAACGGAATAATGATTAAAACAAAATGAAAATTTACCGTTAATCCGAACAAAATATTTCTCTTCGAACTCTTTCTTAGAGTACAGACCATGTAAGAAAATTTTTTAGGAATAATTTTTATCAAATATCAACTCTTTTAAGGAAGACAATATTAATGAAAACATGCAATAAAACATTTTCACAAATAAGAAATTACGTTTGCACAAGTTTGCAGTTTTATTTTTCATCTAAGTAAACAAATTTATGGGTAAATTTATAAAATTAGTAAAATCTTAATATTTCTCTAGTTATAACAATATCGTTAAATAATCAGCTTTTAATAACTTTTAAATTTTCGGTCACGGTGGACCTTTTGACGGAAATGCCCATATCTGAAGCTTCAATGTTAACCAAAGTTTGGGATAAGCAAAAAGTCTGTGAAATATTGAGGCAATAGAACTATTACAAAAAGCTTTATCAATTGGAAATTAGAATCTAACAAGTGCATTTGAAAAATGTTTGTTAAAAAAAAATTTATAAAAAAAAACATTCCCATATTCTATATTTAATTAATATTTCATTAACCTTTAGTAAAATAATTTTAAGAATATTAATTTTTCAAATTTCTTTTCCTTAACAACATTCGATGGATTTACCCAAAGTGTTTTCTAAAAATGCGTAAAATTAATGAAAAAAAAACTAACCTGTTCAACGAGGCGTATGAATAATTGAAAATAATCTGAAATTGTTTTTCGAAAAGTTTATGCTTCATAAAAAAGCCCAACTGCTTACAAAACTAACTACCACTCCATACAAACATACATACATTCATACATATATCCAAACATTAATCCATCCAAGCAACAACAACTTTAACAAAATAAAACAATTAAAATTGAAAAAAAAAACATAGAAAAATAAAGAAAAGAACAATAATAGTACGAGTAATAATAAAAATAGGTGGTGAAACCAGTTGTTCTAGTTCACCTTCAACGTCCTTAACTATGGAACAGCGAAAACCAAAACAACAACAACAAACTAATACATTATGTGTTGAATAGCAAAATCGACTAAATTTTTCAACAAAAAGAACAACAGCAATTACTTTTCAGGGGAAGGGGTTCAAGGAAGCACAAGTGTTTATGGAGAAAAATCTATTGACTTTACATGACTTAAAATGCATGCAAAAATGCTCGTAATAGAACTTTGCAAGGAAATAATAATTGGTTGAAGGAACAGGGTTTTACATGGCAATACATTTTTTTTCTTTTTTTTTTTGGGGGGTAAAAAGCGAACTTTTGTTGAACAATGGACTTTTGTATAAATTGTGACTTTTTGTGTCAATTGTGAATTTTTGTGTAAAAAGTGACTTTTTGTGTAAAAACTGACTTTTTGTGTAAACAGTGACCTTTTGGTTTAAAAATGGACTTTTTGAGTAAATTGTGAATTTTTGTGTAAAAAGTGACTTCTTGTGAAAATAGTGTTGTGTAAATAGTAACTTTTTTGTAATCAATGACTTTTTGTGTAAACGGTAAGTTTTTGTGTAAAAAATGAAGTCTTGTGTAAAAACAGTGACTCTTTGTCTATATAGTGACTTTTTGTTTGCAAGATATGACTTATATTTAAAAACTCATCAGTTTTTATGTAAATGCGACTTTTTGCGTCAAATGTCTTTTTGGCGTTAAAGGCCGTCAGTTTTTGTGTAAAAATTTGACATAATGTGAAATATTATAGTGGTGTGTTCTTAGATACCGCTGCAGCTAAAAGTCAACTGATCTGATCCATCAGTACGTTCTGTAACTATAGTGAGGACTTCTCGCATCGAAAAGGTGTGAAACAAAATATGCCATCGTTTCTCGAAATGTGAGAAAAAAAGTGTGCTTGTAGCTCATGTCGAAAACTATCAAAAGAGATAACGTCGTTACGTTACAAATGTCATAACATTGCACTCGAAGCCGATGTGACATTGCAGACGCTGAGAACGCCAGTAGCACATATTGCTAGGAACAAAAATTACTACTTACGACGAATTTTTGGCCGCGAGTATTCGTCGCCAAAAATAAAACACATTTGTGTATATGAAAATACACACAATCACGGCGTCGGCCGAAATTCGTCATACGCGGCGAGTTTGCAATAGATTTATTTCTATTTCATACGCCGGCGAACGACGAACAAATCAGTACCAGGTGACCATGTTTGATTTCAGCTTTCAAGTATTTTAGTAAATAAAGTTACTTTTTTACTTTAATAATTGTTTTTTATTATTTTATCACATTTAAAATAAATACACAAAGTAGATAACTATAAGAATAGTTTTTAATTGCGTTTTGTTAATGTTTGTGTTTTTTAAGTAAATTTTTTTTATATGGTCACACTTTTTCTCTCTCTTTGCACAAATAGCAAAAAACTTTCTGAATTATTAAAGCTGTAAGTTATTCGTCGTTATTGAGTTTCATACAACAAATTTACACAGCGAATTTTTACTAAAAAATTCGTCGCGTAGGGCGAAATTCGTCGTTCGTCCCAGTTGTGTTCCTAGCATATCGTTGAAAATTCATAATTTTTCAACGACGGCGGCGAAAATATAACCGTTTCCGACGGTTTAAGTGCGACATTAATGTTTGTTGTTTGAAAACGGTCTTTGAAAACATTCGTATATCTTATAAAAATGTAAAAAGCAAAACAATTGAACAATAAAAAAATGTGCGTAAAACAAAATATTTTTTTTATTATAATTTGTATTTTGCATTTTTAATGGTTTGTTAGTGTTAAAATTATTTTTAGCCCAATTTTTATTCGTGAGTTTTTTTGACAGTTCAAAGCGGGAACGCATCTCATAAAACTGTTACAGAAACACTTTTTCTGTTAATTGGCGAGTGATTTTCTTACGTGACAGCTAATACTCGCCAGAAAACGTTACAGACACAGTTAAGTGAGAAACACAGCTGTTTATTTCATTACATGGCATTTTTGTTTCATTTCACACATTTCAATCGAAAACTTTTTGGTTTTTTTTAAAACATGTTAAAAAAAATTTAAAATATGCTTTGAAAAGCTATAAAATTTAAAAATAAATAAAAGTTTAAAATTGTGGACAGGATTTATTTTTGAAGACAAATATATGTACTGTTTATTTTCGAACACTGCTTTAAACCCATTTTTTAACTGGTTGAATAAAACAGGAATTTTTAAAATACGTAATTTAAATAAGTTTAATAACTCACACCTCTAAACCGGCCCACAAATAAAAGTACATTCTACATCAAAATTTCGTACCAAAGTTGAAAATAAATCAAGCCAGTTTATAAGTTTTTTTTTTCATTCCTGCCACAAAGCAGCAAAATTTTGACATGTGTTTTAGTTGTATAAATACACTTTAAGGTGGCATATTGGTATTGTATTGTATGAATTTCTTGTTTCTGCCACGATTATTCTTGGTGGGTTTCCCACTAAAAAAAAAAAAAAAATCAGCCAGCCAGCCAACACAAGAAAGGTGCTAAAAATGTAGACTTGGAAAATCTGGGTGTAAGTTGAAGGAACCAAAAACAAGCACAGCCCCAACGTCAAGACAAGTCATATCGCAAGCAAACGATTAAATTAAAAAAAAAACTGCCTGCCATTCATGGAACGCAACGGGAGCGGACAAAGAAGAACATTTAATAGTTGCACGTACTTTAATTCTATCGTCTGTCCGTCCGCCCGCCCCTTCGTCTGTTTGTTTTTCTACTGCCAACAGCCGGTTGTTTCTTTCCGGCTTGCAACAAAAACATCAACTGCAGCAAAAACATTAACATTTTTATCAAACATTCTGTGGCAGCTTGAATTGCTGAATTACTGGAGGAAGAGGCAAGCATTTGTTAAGGCACTTTAAATGATTTAGAAAGGGAAAGGGAAGAGCTACAACAGCGAAAAATATTATTTCAAGACTAATAAAAGAATATGTGGTAATGTTAGATTCATATTTAGATGTTGTTGTTTGCTGTTTGGTTGGTTGCATTGTTGGTGTGTTTTTAATTTTTTGTTTTGCTGCATGTACGAGTAGCATTACTTTTTTTTAAGATTGGAAAATGTCTTAGTTTTCATACATAGTAATAGGTATTTGTGGTAGGTTCTTTTCTAGCTTTTCTTTTCTTTTTGTTATTATTTTCTTGAGCTATTGTTGAATATTATTGTTGCCGGTTTTGTTGTGTTGTTTTGCAATTTGCAAGTTAACGACCGAGGAAGTGCATCTACACGCGACTGTGCCACCACAAGTACTCATTCACTCACCGATTTCTTCACTCATTCATTCAATCATACATGGCTGTGGCTGTAGATTGTTTTTGTTTTTTGCTGTTGTTGTTGTTGTTGTTACTTTATCAAGCGATTTTATAATATTTTCTGTTGTTGTGCTATTGTTAAAGTTTTTTCTTCTCCTTTTTTTTCGCTTTCGAAGCTTATTTTGCGCTTATTGCGGTTGCACACATGACACCAGGGAGTGTGCTATTAAAAAGTAGAACGCCAAGAGATTTGTATTAGAGTTTAATAAAGTCATATTTTATAAGGTTAACTGTTTTTTGTTTTATATAAATGGGAAGATTTCATTTAAATGACCTCCGTTTTCACCTTCACAATTACAGGCTCAATAAAGAGCGTTTTCCATAACACCATTCAAAATTTGTTTGCTTATGTCGTAAAATAAAATTTTTCAGAATAGACAAAAACCATTCTAGATCAAACAAACTATCGGCTATGTACTGGCCTTTGTGAACTTTGTTATCACGTAAAAAAATTCAAAATTCGTTTTTCTTTTTTCAGATATTTTTAGAACCATGTAGAGTTTTTTTTTATTCCCTAAGCTAAACCCCGCGAAGCTCTGCGCTTTTCTGCAGGAAAGAAACCAGAGTTTCTGGTGGGAATCGAACCAGCAACCCCGTCGCTGATAGACTAGCTCACTACCAGATAGCCTACCGGGGCACTCCTTTAAAATTAAGCAATATGTCATCAACATCTCAAAAACAAAAAAATCGGATACACGAGGTAGCCCATTAAAACCACTGCTGTATTCTCCAGGTTGTTATTTATATAAAAAAAATAAATTTTTAAACCCCGTATTGGCTTTTGGTCCATCCTGTATGCAAGATCAATGATATATAAAAAACTTTAGTTTGGCTTTTGAATTGTGTTTATTTGATGGCTAAATTTATTGGCCGCTGGAAGAATTGATGAACATACGGGCCAAATTTATGGCATTTTCCATTGCTCTTACCTGAAGTTTCGGCGATAGATTCCCGCATTGTTGACAAGTATTCTCTTTGAGGACTTCAAGTGCCTTGTAGATCAGTAAATTCGAGAAACTCCACAAAAAGAAGCCTTGAATAGTTGAATTAGGCGAACTTGCCGGCCAGTGCTAAAATGAGAGATTAGGCGAACCGGAAATGCAGCCCTCAAAATTTCATTTTGTAGGCCGTGCAGTTGCTCCGTTGTTCCATACTGTTAGAACCACATGTTCTCCAGCCCAAGTTCGTCCACTTGAGGTAGGAGAAAGGCGTTGAGCATGGCTATTTGGTCGTTTGACACCCCAGCACCCCAGGTTCGATCCCTGGCAGAGGACGAAAAAGATTCATCATGGTTTTCCAGTTTTAAAAAAATTATCGTGGTTTCAATCAAACTCCAAACAATTCATCCAAGAAGCCCTCAGACCACCCCTCAACCTGGAAAAGAGGATAACAGCATTGCAAAGGTGAGACAGTCACTAACGCCTGGGGAATCAGGTAGGAATCAAAGATACGCAAGATTCCCTTTCCTCCCCACCACTACACCAAAATAGAACGGAGACCGTTGTTTGTAGACAACGACAAGTGGCAGCCCAATTTTCCTAGGACCTGCTATAGCGGACCAATCATCTTCTAAGTTGCAACACCTACCGATTAACAAAACTGCGATACACTCTTAAAAGTTTATTTATGTAGACGATTCATCCGATCAAGCTGCTGGGACATTTCGAAAAACAAAATTTTTGATGTGTGTGAAGATAAATTCGAATTTAACTAGCAAAGACGCAAACCATATTTATTAACATTGCTAATTTTGCAGTTAATCGGGTATGTTCTGTAAATCGAAATGAAGTGAATTTAAAACCGAACAAATTTTGAAAACGAGTCTGTAAAGGAAGTTCATAAAAATATTCCTTTTTATGTACTTTATACTTTAGGTACCACTTATACTTTTAAAACAACTCTTAAAAACAGGAATAACTACCGTAATTTTGTAGTTAATTGAAATTCAAATTTCGTTCGGTTTCAATTCCACTTCATTTCGATTTGTAGAACATGCCCGAATAAAGCAATGGTAACCACTTAACAGTCATAGTAATGTGCTACCCCAGCAAACATTTTTTAAGATGTGAAATCAAAAAACACGTATACTGCATCCCAACCGCTTCTTTTTTTGCTTCTAAAAATTACTGCTGTAAGAAAAGGCATACAATCCTAGAATTCTTAAATGCGGTGCTTGATACTGGAAGAGAATTCGTTTTTTTTTCAAGATATCATTTTCTACTGCTTTATTGAAGCAAAAAAATAGGATGGTCGATTATTCGACATTTGCAAGAGACCGGTTTTCGAATATTTCGACTATATAAATCTTTTATATAAATCGGCACAGGCAAACTAATTACGACCGATAACTTTCTTTGTTTGTCAGCCACTGACGTGGAACTTACCGTATGAACCGGAGGTTGGACCGTCGCCAAATCGATCAACTAAGACGGACAAAATTATTGCTCGAAGAAATTTCTGGAGAAGTCCAAAAAGATCATTGCAAAATGAGCAATGTTAAAAAATATGCTCTGCGTCTTTGCTAGTTAAAGTCGAATTTATCTTCACACACATAAATTTATGTTGTTGTCCAATTTTAAATCACTTTTGGGGTCCATAAATTCAGGGACTTAAATTTTCAGGAATAATACCACGATTTCTAACTATAGAATTTCACATGTTTGACTGATATCCAAGGGGGTAATGCAGTTTATTTAATGTTAAGCTTGAAATCTATAAATCTATGTTGTTAAAGTTATATAAAAATAAACTATGTCCCTTTTTTTATTGCGCACTTTCTATTTGCGTGACTGCTATTGTTTATTTAGCTGTTAAACAACAGGCATCTTGAAAAAAAAACAACAACATAAGCAGCGGGAGCAGTGGAACGTATGAATTTTAAGTCTAGAATAAATAAAAAGGTAGTTTATTTATGGCAGCAGATGAAGTTGTAGGTGTTTTCCAGGAAATTTCTAGTACTCTATTTAAACTTATTTTTATTCTTAAATTAAAGAAAATAAATACATATGTAGTTTAAGAAAATTGATTTAAGACTCTGCTGAAGGGATTTTAGAATATACTTTTTTATTTTTTAAATTTCTTGTCTTTAGGCAACTAATTAATTTTTACAACTGACCGCTAATTTAAAAACCTGTCTTCATTAGTTTTTAACGCTTCTGTTGTCCGTCTTGCGACAAGTAATTACAAAGCAAACGAAGATTATGACTAAAGTTATACTAAGGAATTTTCGTCACCTGAAATGCAAAAGGCAGTAAGCAAAAAAAAAAAAAAAAAATAAAATAAACTTTTTGTTTGTTAATTCACATCACAATCAATCAAAGAGTTGCTTTTGAAATTATTTTTTGCTTAAGGCCTTTTGGGCTTAAGGTGACGATATGAACAGGAATATTTGCTTTAAATACCCCAATATGTTTCTTCTCTTTTGCTTAAGTAAATTTCGATATTCCTTAAATAGATTTTAATTTGAAAAAAAAAAAATCGAAGAAAAAGACGGGAAGGCTCTTTAAGTTTTTTGTTTTCTTGACGAAAGTTTTGTTCTTGTGTTTTGCGTATTTTTTTCGACATTTAAATCTTTTTCCAGCTTCAGTTCTTTTCCATTTAAATTGTTTGTAAAACGAAAATTAATTATCTTGTATGTCTTCCGCACAAAGACTCATAAAAACTGTAGTCTAAATTAATCTAAAACACTAAAAGTATGTGGCAATTTGAAATGTGCAACGTCAACACTATAGTTTGTTACACAAGTGACGCCACATGCAGGGTGGTGCATAAGTACCGTTATGATTTTTTTTTTTTAAGAAAAGCTAATTTATTTGAAGGCTAGCATTTATTAAAAATTAGATTTGAGTATGGAAATATGTTAACATTATGTTTTAAAGATAAAAATCATTAGAAAATGCCCGTCGTTAGCCTTAACCTGGCGTGCTCTTGCCAGAACATTTCCAATAACTTTAAAGGCCAAAATGCACTAGGAGAAATGAGGGCGCTTGGGCCTCACTTTTCCTAATTTATCGGCCTTAAGCTGTTAAATACATATTAGCCTATCAACAGCCGGAAAGAAAAATATCAAAACCGTTTAGTCTGGCAAACGCGATGGTCATTTAAAATCAGAAAAAAGCACTAGTTTATGACACCACCAGTTTTGGTGGACCCAATACCATTTTCTTAATTATTTTTGTTGTAAGAAGTAAGCTCATCTTCCTTATGGAACTTAGTTCTTGTTTTGCAAAAGAAATTTGCATAAAAGATAAGTCTGTAAACCAGTGGGATGCAATCGCTCAGGATCTAAATTGCTTGTGACCACCCGTTACAATTTTTTCTTATTGCCGCAATTCAATTGTAAAAATGGGAAAAGGGAAAAAACTCCCAGGAAATTTTTTTTCATAATTGGGCTGACAATTTTCCAAAACTTTTCACATCACTACAGATACCGTGGGCTCTGGAAGACCAAGAATATTTTAGTGTCCAATGGTTAAGTTGGAACGCTCCCATCCCTGACCACAAAGTGGTTGTTAATTTTCATCAACGACACCCAAATTTCTTTAAAAGTTGTGAATCGCAAACGGGACTGCGGGTTCGACTCTCGCTAGAGACTCTAGTTTCTTTCGTGCAAACAAACGAAGAGATTTGCGGGAGTAGCATAGAGAATATAAAAAAAAGAAAAAAATATTATTTTTGAAAGCTCCCGAAGTATTATCGCCGCACCTGTATTACTGGATATTAAATCTTTAGAAACATTTCTTAAACTTCATTCTATACAGTCCGCAGTCTACACAAACTTTGCATTTAAGTCAAAAAACGAAGAAATTTGTCTATAGGTTCGAAATCATATGATCAAGGTAAAGATTTGCCAGTTTATCGCTTAAAATACAAGTTTATCTATTTCGAAAGAAGGTTTTTAAAGCAAAAATATTTGGTAGGCATCATTTTTCGCCAAAATCCATATCGAGCCTTTGGTGCAATATCGAAGTAACTCAAAATTTGAATTTTTGAGCTGGTTATGCAGAAATGATCTTTGGGGAAATATCTATCTAAAGAAAAAAAGATTATGATTCCATCTCTAACTGTTCAGATTTTACAGCTTAAAATGTCTTTATTGCCTCTAGCTATTTCCAACCATATTGATATTAATATAAAAAAAAATATTTAATATTATTAATAATTGTTCACCTTTTTTTAATTACAAAACATTCCTCTTTATTTAAAAACTTGTAAAAACATAACTTTAGTAAACAAAAATGATATCAAAAATATGGCTGAAAACTTCAAATGCATTTTTTTCAGTTCACGATTTTTTGAATTACTACGGTATTGCACCAAAGGCTCGATATGATGTGTCGGTTGTATTAACGTAAATGTCAAGTTTGATGTTGACCTTATGTCTAGATTTCGCTTTTCAATTTAGCGAAAATTACTTTCCCGCTAGAATATCTTTTTATAACATCTTAACTATATGTTCGACTGTCGCATCTACCTTAATTCTTATGACATACTATGAAAAGTTGCAAAACTTCTAATGAAATGAAATTGCCCAGATTTTTTTTAAAGAAACAAGAAACTTAAATACAATAAAAAGAACCTTAACGCTATCTACAAAAATGCCTGACTCAGCATAAAAAATTCTATGCATGTTAACACATATTTCTACAATTTGATTACACATATACACATTCAAACACAAGTATGTAAAGTAATAGTCCCTCCGGTTCTGAAGGCTAAAAAATAATTAAAATATTATTGCTCTACATGTTGAATAGCCAATTTAATAATTTTTTTTGGTTAACTTTTTCGTAATGTATAACCTGTAATGGCTTAAATTTCCAACTACTTTCTACCGACTACAAAACTCTCCCTTTGTAGTACATAAGGGGACTGTTCGACAAAAAACGTGCTACTTTGTTATGTGCCAAATTTATTTATTATTTTTTTTATTATATTATATTTTTCTGTTACGGCTGTGTAATCCATTACAAGCTAATAGAAGAAGTAATTAATTTTTTTGAAAGTAAGTTGTAGACTTATTTCTGAAGTCACTGGGAATTATTTAATAAATTACACTGACAGAAATGGCGTCATAACGCTGAAGTATTTTGACAGCAGTACTATGACTATGTATTCGTTTATGGGCCCATGACACTTTTCATCATTGTGATGTCGGCCATTACAACTCTTGGCCTAATTGTCATCTCGATCAAAACTTTAAATTATGTTATCAATTGGCTGACTCATCGGCATTACAGAAATGACGAATCGAAGTCTTTAAAAAAAAACCATGTCATCAGAGCGATGATTCGATAACATCGGAGAAAGGACTCATTAGGATCATTTCAGTTACAATCTGTCATTAAAATAAGTCATTGGGATTAACTTAAAGTCAAAGTGATAGAATATCATTCTTCACTTACCCGTTACACATGTATGTTTTACTTTTGTTGTACTCCCGGCTTTTGTTTACAGACACCATCAGCATGTCCGATATGGTTCTCGTATTATTCTGCTTTAAAAATTTGATGTATTTAACTAAATGATTTAAAAAAAAAGAATTTGGGAATTTTTGCTTCTTAATTTACTTTTTAAACATTTTTCAATTCGAATGTAAAAAAAGAAAGAATGGAAAAAATACTCCGGAAATTTCAATTCATAATCAGGTTGAATAATTCTCCAAAACTGCTGGGTTTTCTACTGGATGTGTCTTCATTTCGTTTATTTGTGTATAAAATAAAATTTACTTTTTTAATTAAAACATCCCTACACCCAGTCTGGCAAACAGACATCGACAAATCTACCACAGAAAACACTCCTCCCAGTAATTGTACTACATTTTAACAAGTTACATTTAATTACAGTGAAAATACTTTAAAAGTTTACCAAAGAATAACAAGTTAAATTAAAAAATACAATGATTAAACAAATCACTTTTGTCAAAAGTTACAGAAAGTAACCGAAAAAACTAACAAGCAAAATAAAAAAAAGTTTTAAATGCAATAAAAAACACAAGAATTTTAGCAGCGATTTAAGAGATTGAATAATTTAAATTGAATTTAAGGAAATATTTAAATATGCTTTGTGAGAAATTCTACTTTCAATTGAGAAAGCTTTTCTTATGTAAATGCAAATACACCTAAAGCCAATTTCAAGCTAGAAAGTTTGAGAATCACAAAATAAAACAGAATTGCATTTCATCCCTCTCACCGATAAACTCAAGAATTGCTGCAAGAAAAATTGCAAGTCTAGAAAATGACTAAGAAATTTCTTCAAACTTTCAAAATTTAATCGCAACACAAAATACAAATTTTTTGTAATTTGCTTTTCGAATTAAGAGACTTGTTATTTAGCTATGGAAGTTGTTAATATTAAAATTTAAAGAACAATCGTTGCCTCATTATTTACATATAAAATATGTTAACGTTTGAATTACTGCCGTGGAAGCGTTTGACAAACATGGTCTTCAATTATTAGATTGTGTCGTTCGCTGTATGGCACGTTGCTCCATCGTTTAAAGTTGTAAGCGCGCCGTTTATATGTGGTCATTGAAAGAACACGCCAAAAATTACATTGAAAGCAACAACAACGTCAAAAATATTTCATAATTTTGTTGTTGCTTTCTACAGAAATTTAATTCTATTGAAGTATTTTTTTTTTTTAATAATTTAACTAAAAAATTTAATCGATTTTTTAATAAAAGTTTACGTGTGTAAAGATAAATACGAAAAGTTAAATTCATTTTTTTAAAATATCGCAAGGGATAAAAAATATATTAAACTTTATCGCATGCGATAAAGAAACATTTTAAAGACAATTTTAGGCCCGTTTTCACAACTTACCGATAGCTAAAGGTAGGATTTTATCGGCCGTATAAAAAGTGTCCTATTATTACAACTTTACTTTCACCTACCAGGTAGGATGACCTTAATTTACTTTATCGCTCACTTTATGTTAAAGTAAAGTTTTAATAATGGAACACTTTTTATAAGGCCATTTAAAGTCTCCTTTTAGGTATCGGTAAGTTGTGAAAACGGGCCTTAAAGTTTTCATGAAAAATCAATAATTTTTATTAAAATTTAAAATTTATGATTTTTGAAAAATATGATTTGGACTGTAATTCTTATGATTGAGTTCCGTGCCCACTGTGCCCAAATCCTTCCATAGTGATCAAAGCTGCAGTATGGAGAGTTCTGCTATCAAATTTGTTACGTGCAACAAAATGCCGCAACATGCTCATTGCAAATTTTTTTCATTTTCTATTAGGTTTGATTTCCTGAGATGGAAGGATTGGGGTGTTCTTTAAAATATTTGTTATTACATGCGATATTTTTTTAACATATATTTTTTTATCGCAAACGATATTTTTAAAAAATTAATTTAACTTTTCGCATTTATCTTCAATCGCTCTATTTTTTTGTTTGTTTTTGTGTTAATTTTTGTTTAGTTTAGTAATATTTGAATTTCAGAAAAATTAAGATTGGCTGCCTTCCTAAATGTCTGTATGTGACTTCAAAGCAGTGTTTTAATCAAACCATTATTCTTTACAACTGCTAATCACATGAACAAAAGCATTGCTAATTTAAATAATGCGCTAGTTGCGTTTTTTTTCATATAAACAGCGAAACAAATGACTCTAGGAATGCCATACTTTGTCAAACTTTGCACGGTTGCTTTTTGAAATACATGACATTGTTGCACTATAAAGCAACATGCGTTAAGAAAGGCAGCCATTTTGAAAAATGTTGACCATCGGACTTAATTCGTTTTTTCAGTCTAAAATCTACAATATTAAATTCATTGCAAGCCAGAATTTTTCGTATTATTCGTCCACACCCAGAAAAAGCGCTGCCCCTGGGTCGTCCAATTTTAAAATGTACATCTTCGATTAAGTGTCTCTTTAAAAATCGCACCTTTAAGGTTCTTTATGTACTCTTTTTAATTTTTTTTTGTTTGACAGAGCATCTCGTGTTCTATTTGTTGTAGGAAAAAAATTTGCGGGAAACATATTTTCATAACTCCCTGAAATGTTCAAAACAATTTTTTTAATGTTTGAATCGTATAAAATTGCCTAAATGATTTTGAAAATGCTAAAAACGTTTTATTAAAGGAGGACGTGATAATTGACTTCATGTTG
Source organism: Pollenia labialis (assembly GCA_949318255.1). NCBI lineage: Eukaryota > Metazoa > Arthropoda > Insecta > Diptera > Polleniidae > Pollenia > Pollenia labialis. The sequence continues at coordinate 139,772,159 of OX439140.1, read as the reverse complement.
GATATTTTATTTTAACACTGTTTTGTGGTGATTTCCGATCCGATTTATTCAAATACTCAAAGTCAAAAGCTCTTATGTTACGATTTATTAAGGAAAAGTGCAAAATATATTTTTAAAAACTATTTTTCATCTTTGTCTCTCTCTCACTCTCTGAAGAATCGTCTGGAACATTGGACTTCGCTGGCATAAGCACAGAAATTATTTCAGTCTAAAAGGAGTTTGTTATCCTTTCTTTTACGTTTACCATGGTACTAACATAAGGGTCTGACATGCTTTGCAAATCTTTCCTGGAAAATTTTCGCTCGAAGTCCTAATGATGTATCCTCAAATGTTTAGTTCGCGCTTCTGTGACCTGCCATGAAAGCATTAATAATTCGAACCAATGGTGTTCTTTCTAGTAAAAAGATTGTTTTTGAGAAATGCATCTTTCTTTTTAAGAGCTTTTTTCCATGTATGCTGAAATTTCGATTTAAAATGCGTAAAACTGTCTTTTCAACTCTCAAATTTTTTCTTCTCTGTAATTTTCATCAATTATTCCTGTCATTACGGTCGGGTCTTATTGCTTAAATCTAGGATGATGCGAGCAATGACATCACATTTAAAACAATTACAATGATGCGCAGAAGTTTGGAACACAGAAAGGGCACTGACCTCTGCTTGGCTCGAATATCTGGAAAAGGTTTAAAATAGTTTAAAATTTAAGAAAAAGTGTATTCGTTTCTATGAAAAGCCAAAATGAGGATCTTAATTTAAAATCCATTTTTTAGAAAAGCCAATTTTCAAAAATTTTATGTTTTGATGTCATAAAAGTGATTCTTTTTTTTTTTTTTGAAATTTTGTAGCTTTGATGTTTTATTTGAAACGTTTAAACGCTTAACTAACTCTCTTTTTCGTTTTTTTGTTCCAAATCATTTCCGTTATTCTCAACAATAATCTGTCTAAAATATTACAGCCTATTTGTGTTTCAATTTTGCTTAAAACTGAATTCAAAACACATTCATACACTTGATAAAGTTGAAAAATAGAAACAAAATTTGTTTTGTTAATTTTTTGTGTAACCCTACACTGGGCGAGGTTCTTATAATGTTTTGGTATAGAAGTTTGTAACGCATTAATGTACTGAACCTTAAACTACCTTTTGGAATACAGATCGACTAAAAATCACTTTCTGAGAAGGTTTAGAATCATAGATCCAGATATAAACCCCTTTCGAAACCCACAATAAGACAAAGGCCCCTATTACGGTTCTCAACTCAACTCAGTTGAGTTGTATTTTCTTAATTTTTGTATTATGGTTTACAACTTTGCTATATTGCGGTGAACAAAAACATAACAAAAATTACAACTGATCACAACCAGTTGTCTTAATTACAACTCAACTGAGTTGAGTTGTGAACCGTAATAGGGGCCAAAACAACCTCGTATAAATGTTGGTACTATAAAACAAATAACTCTTTAACAAACTTTAAACGGAAAGAGACATTTTACGGTATTAGGTGGCATGAAGGGTCCGTACTTGGGTTTCGAATTAACTTGACTTTTTAATTATTTCATATAACATTTTCTTAATTTCTGAAAATTGTCGGTATTTTTTTTTTTTGTCAAGAATTCTAATCAATTTTGCCAATGTTGGTTTTATTATTTAAAACGTGAATAATAAAAAAATTTTAATCGTTTCTTACTCTTTGGATTATTTTTCAGTCAATGTTAAGTTCAGCAAAAGTCCCCCGAATTGCCTGCCATTCAATTTCTGAAACGATTGGCATCGATGTTAAATTTCGCCATCGCACAGGGATATTCTGGGGAACATCCGGGAAACGTGTTCCACAATATTTGGAAGGCGTTGGAGTACCTCTGCTCTCCTGCAAACTCGAACTTCGACGATGGAGTATCTATATTGCTAACGATAGATAGGCTGCGAACATTGGATGCAGGATTGCCAGCCAAATGTGGCCCCGCATGGATGTCGAGCGTACCATGTATCTTATATCATTGACTAAAAATAACGTATTAATTTCTGGTATCTGTTTTACGGGACACTGTTTTATCGGCATTCATAGCGTCTGCAGCTTAGCAGGTGGGCACTACACAGAAAAAATTGTTTTACCAATAAAAGCATTAATCAAAAATTAAAGCAGATTTAATAAAAAAAATGTTATCAAGTGAATTAAATTTTTAATTGATTTAATTTTCTCTAGTAAACATATTCACTTGATTAAACGTTTAATTCACTTGATTAAACGTTTAATTCACTTGATTAAACGTTTAATTCATTTGTAATTAAAACTGATTTTAGTTATTAATACTTTAATTGGTGAAAATATTTTTTCTGTGTATTATTACTGCTGCAAATGGGATTACTAAATAAGATGGAGGACATAGAACACATCCTCTGTCGCTGCTCTGCATTGGTGATAAGGCGACTTACCGAAATGAGATTTTCCACCTTTCACGGTTTTATAATATCTCTGGCGTTGAACTGGAGTACATTTGGAGCTTCGTTTGAAGCTCGGGTTGGTTCTACGGTGGGGGTTCTGTTTATTGTAACTCCGTGGTATCTCAATGGGTCTAAGTGTGTCGAAAGAGTACTTCTGACTGCAATTTCTATCTAACCTAACTTAGAAATGATTTCAAAAAACAAATCATGATTGTAAAAAAAAAAATATATTTTGAAATCAGAAGATGTGACATTCCTTTTTCGTTAAGTAAACATTTAATAACGGACAATTAGTCAAACATCGTGACCCATCATTCCAAAAAGTCGTTCGTTGATTAACCAAAATTAGATTTTTTTCTTTTTTTATGTTGACTATAAATTGCTTTAACTCCGAGGATTTTTATGATCTTCAGCTCCTTAAATTGCGCAAAGATGCGTTATCATTTGACCTGGTCAAAAATGTTTATACTTCTTTTCATTCTAGTCATATTGATCAATTTGCAATTATTCGCAAAAAGTAAAATTTTCCTTAGAAAAAATTCCAGAAATTTCAAAATGTTTTCTGTTGAATTCTTGGAAATTATTGGATCCCTCGTACAAACTCACATATCGCTTTAAATGAATAAAATATCGTAAGGATATTGCAATTAAAGTCGCTAATAGTTTTGGAATTTACACATCACAAAACAAATTTTCGCGAGTCCATAGTTGACCTGAAGCTATACTGCCTGTACTAGTAAGTGGTGAACAATTTTATATTCAATATTTGTACAGAAACAAATAATTTAATAAAAATTTGAAAAAAAAAATATTTTTGAATTTCCTGCGATGACGATTTTTGCGGTATTGATTAAAAAGTTTGTTGGTATAGTTACTGAATTTTTAGTCAACAACCAAGTTAATTGAGCCAATAAAAAAATTGTTGGCCAAAATAATTGTTTTCAACAAAATGTTAACGTGATTTGTTGGAATAAATTGTTCGAAATGTTGAATAAATCAAACAAAATGTTAATCGAATCTGTATTTATTTATTTATTAATGATGATGTGCTTCATACCCAATTTTTATTCTTTGATAAATACACTAACATTTATTGTGGGGGATAAGATAGTTCCTTTCCGCATTTCGCTGGTTGCGTAGGCCAGATCATCAGGAATCCTTTTTCCAAGGACTTTGGAAAAACTAAAGATATTATACAAATAAAACTGTTAATCGAATGAGAATTATGAGCTATTAAAGTATGGCCAAGAGTTGTAAAAAAACTGTCTTTACTTTGATTCAAAATTTTTTTTTTATTATTAAAAATTAATTAATATTTAATTATTTCATTATTAAATATGTTTTATTAAGTAGTATTTTGCAAAGTGTAAATTTTATAAATTTTTTCATTGAATCAAACAAAAAGTTTTTTGAACTAAAATTTTGTTTTTAACAAAATGTGTTGTTAAAAATGTTCTTAAGATATTTTTTTTTTTAAATGTGATCATAATTTCAAAATCAGTCTCCCTATACTGTCAAGTGGTGCAGCTTGCCAGGTTGTCGGCCTTACTCAACTAAACTTTCCCACTTGGTTTTGTTTGTTTCTGCATGGTTACATTTCTGCTAACTGATTTTATTGTATTCGACCATTTAGCCTGACTGTTGTTTGTCTGCTGTGCCACAACGGCTGACAACGCAACATTTTTCTTTATTTTTGTTTTCAAAAATACTCGACAACATGAAGCGGTGAACTGCATTCTAAACACAACATGATAAAAAAAAAACTCAAATACAAACTGTAGAGAAATTTTATTATACCCATACGCTGGTTTGGTTAGCAAATAAAAAAAAAAAAAAAATTCGAAAGTAATTCAGGCAAAAATGCAGTATGACTTTGTAAACGTAACAAAAACAAGAAACTGCACAATGGGAAAAAGTTCTAAACATTGACAAATTTGGAATTTTTCTATGGGTCTTAAGCACCGTTTGTTTGCTTTTATTTCTTATACTTTTGTTGTTAAATTTCCTTTGACATGTTATTTTCTAAAATCCCATGATTTTCTCTTGTATATTAGAAACGCCCCTAATACCGATTTATAAACTCTGTATCACTATTGTTTGCTAAAGGGAGGCACTCCAATTTAAAGCAATTGCCATTCCAATTGACCACCAACATGTCGAGTGCAACAATCATTTATTTTCATTTGGTGTTGTTTTTATTGCACAGCAATATATTTAAACATATTTTGCTCCATCTACTTTTAACATTCAACCGCCTGCTGCTACAATCACTTTGTTGTTGTAGTTGTTGCCTTTCAACTCTGCTGTTGCAGTTCGTATTTTTTAAGGCATGAATTGTTATTGTATTGTTGTTTGTAAATTGAAGTATGAATCATTAATAAGAAATATACTCATGTGAAAAAATATGAACAAAAAAATGTAGGAGTGCTTAAACGTATTGTGGCTCAAACATTTCGGGTCTATTTTGAAATTTTTTAGAAACTTGAAAATTTTTAGAGCAAAATGGGTGGGGAATAGAATTGGACAGTGCATAAACATACACGAGGGCGGAAAAAAGTGTTTGGAGACATACATTTTTCGATAAAGCAGCATTCATGTGTTTTAGTTTCAATTGCGTCTGGTTTGCTAAAAGAAGGTTGGGTTAGGTAAGTTTCATTTGGTAGCCACAATCAAGCACAGTCCACGTGGGTCCAGTAATTTGTTTCCGTTGTCATGTTTCACCGACTTCCAAAGGTCGTATGTTGCTTGACTGCAAGTATCAGTCACCAGTTTGTTTCAATGAAGGAGTGGATCCTGGTCAAATCAATATTAGGGACACAAGATTTGTCAGCTGAGTCCTTTTTTCATCTATGATGGCCCGAATGGTTTCCCCACAGGTTGTTTAATCAAACCTTTCATGACTGGCAATAAGACAAAACTTTTGTGCAATAACTTGCTGAATCCTAGGGAGTGAAACACCTTTGTCATATATTGAACCACTTCGATTCTAAGCTCTTACGAGTCAGCCATACCGTTTTCATGTAAAGGTTGGCCCAACCATAATGCACGATGTTAATTGTGAGTCACGTTAAGGTTAATATTGTTGAAGACTTTTATGCAAATTGGCGTTCAAATCAAAAATACATTTCGTTCACATCGTGATTTTTTTGGTCAGCATAATCGACCAAATCGAGAAAATTGTGCGCAAATTACAGCAAACGGGGTCTGTGGGAAATGTTTGCTTCTTTGTACTTCTTCGAAAATGAGGTCGGAAAAGCAGTTACCGTGATTTTTTTTTTATTTGTGAACTTTAAGGGCCGATGTTGAATGTGAACCACACCTAAACGTCGTTTTTTCTGCAGGCGGCAATCCTCATTTTCCAAAATGAGGGCGGTCAGGCAGTTACTGTGAATGATGTTCGCTATCGTGAGATGCGAACTGTTTATGGCCCGAATTGGAAGATATGGATGTGGACGATATGTAGTTTCAACAGGACGGTGCCACTTGCCACACAGTTAACAAACAATGGCTCATTTGCGAGACAAATTAAATGGCCACGTTATCTCACGTGGGGCCAATAGCATGTGATTTGACACCGTTGGACTTCTTTCTTTGGGGTTTTTTGAAAGAAAAGGTGTACTTCAATAAGCCAGCAATAATTCAAGAGCTAAAGCATGAGATAATTCTGCACATTAACGGCATAGAACCTCAATTATGCCTCAGCGTCATCCAAAATTTGGACCTTCGGATGGAGGTGTGCCACCGAGTTCACGGCTGCCATTTGGCCGATATTATCATAATAAAAAGAAATGAAAATTATTTCCTTAATAATTTCTGTTTTATTCAAAATCAACATCGGCCCCTATAACCTGCCTTTATAAAAAAAACTTAAGATTATAACACTCCTTCAAAACTAATATTTTTTAAATGTCATATGTTTTTATTTTTGCTAGTATACAACATTGTAACTATTTAAAACTTTGAAATAGTTTTAAAAATTTTTTTTAAGGACAACCAAAGTTTTAATACTTAAAAAAACTTAAAACATCCATATAATCCTTTTTGCCAAAACGCTTTTAATGCTTTTTCATTTTAATATTGTTTTTTAAGGATTAAAGTTTTAATCCTTTTGTTTTTTCAAGGACTATGAAAGTCGTAATTCCTATGTTTGCGAGCAAATATATGAAGTCTTGTTGCATAATAAATAAATCACTTCATGTTGTAAATAATTTTGTTGTGACATTTAACAATAAGTTTGATTTATTGTGTACATATTTCAGATGTTAAGCGTACTTTACACTAACACACAAGTTCCATAATGCTTTGTAAGATAGAAATCTTATGAGTTTTCTTGCGACTGTCAAAAATCTAAAGGCCCAACCATAACGTGCTCAAGTTGGCTTAAGCAAATGTGAGAATACAAGTTAATTATATGAGGCAAACCTTAAGTTCAATATCTTAAGGAAACTTTTTTCTTAGTTTAATGAAACTGTCATTTGCTTAAGCAAGGTGCGAATTTTATCGCACATTCCGTACGGAATCAAGTGTTTTTTATTTTGTTTTTTAAATACATTTGAGAGACTTTTTGTTAATTTTTGACTGTAGGTTAAGCAAGACTATGCATATTATGGTTAGGCCTTAATTAAGCATTAGTTTGTATTCACATTAACACACATGATCATGCTTTTGTTAAAATGGCCCCTAATAAAAAGTATTATTATTCAGAAAAATTTCAATAAACGATGAAGTCGTAATTCATACTTGTCATTTTCACATTGCATTCACACTTTTGCATATTATGTACTCAAGTCTTTGTTGACACGTGTTTGTACAATGTATAATAGTGTTAAGTAGCCTTTAGGAATATTTTTGCAACAAAAAAAAAAAATAATTTTTTTTTCGGAGAACAACAACTAACAATTAAAGTGAATATTTTGTCGTTGTTTTAGCTGCTGTTGAAACTTAATTGCAAACATGATATTTGGACAAATTTAACTATCAGCTTAAATAACGATCCATAACTGCAGGTATCATTGACAGCAACAACAAATAGTAATAGAAAAGCAGCAGCTGCAGCAACAACAACTAAAGTCAACAACATTTTAATGCTGTAATTATGCTGGTTCCACATTTACGGGTGCCACACAGCATTATACCCAGGATTTAAAATGCAACCAACCAACCACATTATTATTGTTGTACAGTGATGTTGCTGCTACTTCTGCTGATATTGTTGTCGTTATAGTTATGAAACTAATAACAATTATCATCACTGGCATCCTCATCAGCATCAATATCTGCAATGTTTTTTGTTTTTGTTTTTGTTAATGCATTATTGTCATGTTTTACTAGTTAAACCATGAATAAATCTTGCTCTCACTCTCCCATCCTGCAATTTGACTTTCTATTGCTGTTTCTCCTACTCGTTTCTGATGTCGTTTGTCGTGTCTGTGTTACTGGCAACATCGAGACACATGACATGACGCACACTTGTTGTGGAAATAAACAACAACATCATGACTGAGTGACTGTCCGTCCGTCTGACGCTGTGTCCCACCGACTTAATGACTGACTATAACAATGTGTGACATTAAACATTTTTAGCATATCAAATGCTTGTTGTCTACTAGTATTTTCCTGTTTGCTAAAAATGAGTGCAAAACCGAAAAAAAAGAAAAGCTTGTCGAGAAAAATGACTGTAAATAATTGTTTTGACTGGAAACAAGGGCGTCAAATAGGCGCCATCATACTCTAATATCCCAACAACAAGAATAACAATAGCGACAACTAAAAACAAAACAAAAAAATTTTCATAAAATTAAAAATCATTGTGTTATGAAAGGAACAAAACGGATTCTTTTTTCTTCTTTGGCCAAGAATTATAAATATTTGATGTGGTCTTTTTGGCCATGTTACTTACGATACAAAAAAAACATTAAAATAATTTCAAGTTTTTGACATTGAACAAATAACTGCTTGTTTTAAAAAGATAGTTTAAGGAATTTTAGAAGGTACATCTTTAAAATGTTTAGAAAACTGAAAAATTTATACTTTGTGTATGTAAAATGTGGCAACAGATTTAAATAAACACCTTAAATAAGGCCTTATCTTATGGATCTTTACAACTGGGTGATTCGCTTAATGCAATTACCAATTGCCTCTGGGTGTGCCCGCATGCTTCATATACAGGTAGCAATTTGAATGTAATCCGACTATAATTAAGTATACGCCACTTGTTAAGGAGCCAGAGCGATCTTACCTCCATTACTATATAAAAATCCAGCAACTTCTGTTGAATAGCAACAGCACCTAGGAAACCTCCGCAGGCCGAACTTTCCTACAAGTATTTGGATATATAACACAGCCACCAAGTGAACACTGCAAGTATCCCTTTGTCAAAATGGCTGATGTTCGTTGAACCCTTTTGTGAATTCGCGACCACACCATGGGGCGGTGAACAACTTAGTAAAGAGCATTCATACATTCATCAGAAGAGCACGGCTTTCGCAAAGACAATCTTTCCGAAAGAGGAATAGGAGACAGAGGCCTCATCCAACAGTGAGAACAGTGCCTTTTACTAACCGAAGGCTTCCGAATCCCGTGCCACAAGAAAGAGAAAGTACTCTGGTGAGCACCTCTAACTCATAATTTGGATTTTTTTCGCATCCCAGTATGAATGCACCTGATGTAATACCAAAGCTAAACTAACTACTACACTACTACTACTAAACTATCCCTACACCCGTTGGGGGGTTTGTTTGTGTAAAATTGGTACAAAATAGATTTATTCAAAGTATTAATTATCGTTAGCTGTCACACAAAACAATTGTCCGTAGTTTGACACCAAAAAGCCAATTTCGGTTACTCCGATCTGAAGTGAACAAGTTCTGCATCGATTAAAACAAAGACGGGGCTAGGCCTGGAGTGTTAGCCGAATTTCTGGCATAATGGAATGATTTTTATTGCCAGTAGTGATTTGATTAACAATGATCTCCTTTTGTGGCGTTCAAGCAGCATTTCGGACGTGCAACATTACATTTCTACATCGCCCGGTTTCAACGTGTGAGACACCCAATTTTTTTCTCTCAAAGGTTTTTCTTGCTGCTTGTTAACTAAATCAAATTGCTCTTTCAGTGGTTCCTAATAATTTTTCCAGCTGATTGTAAGTTTGACAAAATCCTCATAGAGTTGTGCCTGCTACACCACGGTGGCCAATCTTTGTAAATATAACCATTGCTTATAAGTCTAACGGCCAATTTGACCAAGTTCAGTAAAAACTTACTTTTAATTAAAGTTCCAGTTACCAATATGTTTTGACACCTATAACCGATAGTTATAATTATAACCGAACTTGGTGAAATTTACCGTAAAGCAATTTGCGATTTTCTTAAGCAGTAGTTGAAACACTCACAAATTATAACACTTTTTTGATCGTTAAACCTTTTTAAAGTCTTAGGGCGGAGATGTGGATTAAGGTTAAACTTAGTTTAACGTTGTCAGAAACTCGGATTTTTCTGGCAAAATGTGATTTTTTTCATTATAGACAAACCTTCTAAGCAAAACTAAGCTGTTCCGTCAAAATTGTGTATATAAACTTGGTTTTAGCGGCACAAATCTTTCTTTAGATTAACTTAACCTAGTTTAACTAAGATATAAAAAACCCAGCCCTAAAGAAACAAGAAAACATTGTCTAAAAAAACTGCAGACGACTATTCCGACGAATAATTCTTAAATTTTTTTTTTAACAAAATTGCTTTTGGGAGTCCGTGGACAAAGAAATTTGTTTCTTTTGTTGTCTTAAACTTTTGGCTAATAAGTGAACTAAAAGATTTTCTAAGCATTACATCTACCTCTACAGTGCTCTTTCTAGAAATGGATTTTCACAAAGAGTATTTTGGTCAACATAATGGTTGTGGTGATGATACTGCTTCCCTAGCATCAAAGGTATTGGCCCCTTTGACTTTATGTACAAAGATCGGCAAAAATTAATCACTTTGAAATACTTTAATCAGCTAAAGCTAAAGAAAATCAGTCAGAAGAAAATAGAATCTTCAATCTAAATCCGTTTACGAAAATAATAGTGAATATACAAATGACATATTGATGTCATTAAAGATATAACCAATACCAAGAGGACGTTCGTTCGACATCTACATCGGTGAAAATATCCTCATACTATTCTGGAATGCAAACTAATACCATTTATACTGATTTTAGTAAAGCATTTGATAAAGTAAATAAAGACCTTATTATGGATCAAATCGGGCTGTCTCTTTCATTTCTTAAATGGATGCCCATTTTGTTTCGCAGTTGTAATTCTAAAGGTATACCTGTTCCATCTCTAGTCCCTCAAGGGAGTCACTTGGGTCCAGTATTGTTCCTATTATTCATTAATGATTTGCCAGCGTGTATTAAATTTTCGAAAATATTAATCTAGGCAGATGATATAAAACTTTGCCTTAGCTACAAAAACTCAACTATGTTTTTCTTACTCCAAAATTATCTTAAAAGTTTGAACTCATATTATGATAAAAAGTTGATGGATCTGAACTCGAAAGAAAAAATGTAAACATATGTTATTCTACAGAAGACTGTAGCTATACACTAAATGAGCATCAACTTGAAAGAGTAGCGACATTCCTTAATTTGGGTGTTTTACTTGATCATAAATTGTGTTTTAATGCGCGTATATCGCAGACCATCAACAAGGCCAAAGGTGTCCTTGGACTTATAAAATGTTGGAGGGAAGAGTTTTACGATCCCTTGTCTCAAAATTCTTACTTCGTAAGGTTGAGCTTGCGATTCCTATTCGTCCGTCCAGAAACTATATTCCCCTTATGCCCGTTATTTCTACAAACCGATATCTAGTGTTCGTACCTAAAAGTTAGCATTACCTATTCGGTGACACCATTTTGGTAATTTCAACGTTCATTTTGCCTACGTGAATTAACTGTTGAAAATTTATGGTGTAAAATACATTACACTTTAACCAGTGGTTAAGAAATACGTTTTAAAATTATGAAAACCATAGATATCTGTACACAACTTGTAGAAATAACGGGCAATAGTATTCTATACTTTCGATCTAATATTGCAAATGTTGGTCCTATCCGCAGAAAGAGCTCCGCGTGTAGTGCGATTCTCTATTCAAACAAAAATTTTGGCAAATAAAAGCCACATTTACATTTTAAAAATTCACATTAGCGGTTTTCACCCTTGATAGTTAAGTCCCTTGTAGTCCTTGTGAATCTTATTAATTTAGTAAAAGTACTAAGATTTACAACACTGCAACAACAAAATGTATTAGACTGAAATTTACTACGCTGTTGTTGAAAAATCCAACAAAAAGCTTTAGTAAACACGTTTGTAAAATTACCCAGAATAAAACCGTTGATGAAACTATATCTGTCTCTTTTCCTCACCCAGAAACTTCATTAATTTACAATAAAAACGAAAAAGACACTCATGCTTTGTAGTATAAAATCGTATTAAGAAAAGCAGAGTTGTACACTTAATACAAAGGGTGAAAACCACTATTATTTACAGAAATAATATTAAAAAATTTGTTTTGTGGGAATTTATTTGGGTATTTATAAAAATCATTAAAAATTTTGCATTTTAGATGCAGCTTATGGATATCACTAATAGTGTTTTCTTTTCCACACATAAAATAAGTGGTGGACTTTCCCATCATGCTGCTGATAGCAAATTTTTGCAAAATTCCGCTAATTTAGAATTTTTACCAAATTTTTGCTATTCCTTATAGTTTTAGTGAATTAATTTTTACCGAATTTTTGCAATTCCTTATAGTTTTTCAATTTTTTTGGCTTGTTTGAAATATAAATATTCGCTAGGCTAGCAAAACCTAAATGGGGTTTTGTTAGCTTCGAAAGTACTTCAAGTTGTTCCACACGAGAAGTATTTTGCACTCGATGACAGTGTTCGTTTAATATACTAATTAATGATGGAAATTTTTAGCTATGTTGTTAAAATTGAGTTACACACTTTCACATAAGACTTAAGTATTTTGACGAAAATGCTTCCCTGATCTAATTATTGTTTGCACATTTTTAAAAGACAGTAACAACTTATTATGACAGGGTTGTTTTTTCATCAAAATACGTAAGGCTTGTGAAATGGTGTAAAGTACCATTAAATACAACTATGTATGTGTTAACGACAAACGAAGAAGAAGCAACTTTGGGAGTACATGAAAGTCTGATTTCACTTCCATCCTTCTTCCCTTTAAACTCAAAACTTTTTAAAGTAAACTTGGAAAAGGGTCTTAAGATCCATATGATTTTTGTGCACAGAAAAAATAAATTGCATATTTGATAAAAAATTTTTTTTTGAATTTTCTGCGATGATGATTTATGATAAACAAGTTGGTAGGTATGGTTGACTCAAGAAAAAAAGTTGTTGCCCAAAATAAATAAATTGTTGAAAATTTTGAATAATTCAAACAAAATGTTTATCGAATCTTTATTTATTTATTTATTAATTATCATGTGCTAAATTCCCAATTTTTATTTTTGATAAATACACTCAAATTTATTAAGGGGAGATAAGTTAGTTCCTATGCGCATTCGCTGGTTGCTTAGGCCAGATCATCAGGAAACATTTTTCCAAAGTTTGTTTTGGATATTATACAAATAAAACTGTAAAGCGAATGAGAATTATGAGCTATTGAAAAATTGTCAAGAGTTGTATAAAAATACTGTCTTTACTTGGGTTCAAATATTTTTTTTTATTGAATGTGTATGAAGAAATACATATTTAATTATTTCATTATTCCGTGCTATTTTGCAAAGTGCAAATTTGATAAAAAATTTTCATTAAATCAAATAAAAAGTTTGTTGACCTAAAATTTTATTTTTAACAAACTGTGTTGTTAAAAATTTTTTCGAGATATTTTTTTTCTCTGTATGTCTGAATAATCGAATGTTTACTTTCAAAAAAAAAAAAAAAAAAAAAAAAATGTACAACTTGAGGTGCTGAGTCTTTCTTTCAAAAATCTTTCAAGTACATATAAATATAGGCCGGTAATCAACAGTTATCAATTTTACTTTCTCAATAATTTTAAATTATTTTATTTTCTATACACACAAATAATTGATAATTGATTTATATATTAACTGCAGTATTCATTAATAATAAAGTGAGTTTGAAATGTGTTTTAAGGCAAAATTTTTTATGAATACGGCAGTTAAAATATATAAAAATAAAATTTATTCATACAAAATAAAAGCAACATGCGTTTACTTTGCTTTTCCGATTGTTATTATTGTTTAGCACGGCATCGGTCACATTCACGCACTCATCCACATGCCATTTTAAATCGTGTGTGTAACAAATCGTTTAAAGGCGATTCGAAATGATTAAGGGATTTTTAACACATTTGAAGGCATTTGAGGATTTCAAATTGTTATTAGTGAAAATTTGTTTAATTAAAAACAATTTAAATGTCATAAATACAAATGTGAACCAACAGTAGACGCTTTGAATATTATATTAGTATATATTTTTTAAAATTTATTTCTCTATTTGAAATGTAAAATCAACAAAAGGAAACGAATAACTTGAAGTGGTAAAATTTATGACTGTAAACGAAACGGAAAAACTTTAAAACGCATAAACGATTTATTTTTAAAAGTTTCTTATAAATTTTCGACTATTAAAATAATTTAGTTGGAGTTTCTAGTATTAAAATCGTTTAAGAAAAAGCCAGAAGAGTCAAGGAATGAAATCTATAAAATAAATTTAAAAGTCATATAAGATTTTGAATTAATTTAATCTTCGATTACCTTTTTTTGGTTTGAGAAGGTTTTTATTGAATAAAGTCCTTTAAATCCTTCCATTATCAAGTCATAACCAAAAAAACATGCACAAACATTTTTTTAATATGCTGCTGCATCTTTTCAGTAACCTCTAAATAAAAAAAATAAATAAATAAAATACCCAAAAAGATAAAACAATAAAACACACAACGAAGTGTTTTATAGATGTTGCTACTTCTTTCAGAAATATTATTATTTCTACATGCTACCAGTCCGCCAGCCCGCCATCCAGCTATTTTCTATTACTTAGTAAAAAACTATCAAACTTAATTTATCACTTTATTCATTTTACTAAAAATTGTTCAGAGATACAAGTTTTAAATGGAATATGGTATAAAAAGCAAGCAAAAGAACAACAAAAAAATGTGTGCGTTCATTAGTTTTTCCTCAGAAAACTATTTTTCTTTTTTAATATTTATTTTCTTTCGTTGTTGGTCTTATCATGATTGCCGAATAACTCAGGGATGTAAGAGTTTCAGTGGAAGCAGTAGCAGTAATAAAAATATGTTTGCTAAGAAGTCATTTTATCGTATCTTTTGATGCTTCCACAACAGCTTCAACCAAAACATAAAGTTTTTTTGCAACAAGAAAAAAAAAAAAAATTGCACATCTGCTTGTTCGCCTCACCAGTGGGGAGGAAGGTACTTAAGCACTTCTTCTTGGAGCTGGAGTAACCTCAAACTATTTGCTCTGGTAATTGTCTAATTATGCAAAATTTATTTTACGCAACCACTAGAGTTCATAAAACTTACTGGAAGATGCTGATTTTGTTTTTATAACGTACTTTAGAGTTTCTTGTTTGAAAGTGGGCAAATTAATAAGTTAAAAAAAAAAGTTTAAGGAGACCTTTCTTTCAAACGCTTTCAGAAGAGTAGCTCGGTCAATAATAAAATGAGTTAAGCTACCAGATATCGACACAAAGCAGATAGTCTAAAATACTGTTTTTCTCAATTAACTGCGTCTGTAACATTTTAGGCGAGTATTAGCTGTCACGTTAGGAAATTTCTCGCCAATTTATAGAAAAAGTGTGTGTAAAATTTCTGTGAGAAAGTGCCTTCCCGCTTTGCATTTGCAAATATAATAAAGTATAAAAACAGGGCGAGAAAAAATAACAACACTAAAAAACGTATTAAAAATGTTAAACACGAAGAATAATAATAATAATAATAATATTTTGTTCTTGGCACATTTTTTTATTGTTTAATTATTTGGCTTTTAAAATCGTTATAAAATATTCGAATGTTTTTAAAGCTCGTTTGCAAACAACAAACATTAAAGTCGAACTTTACATTATTTAGTATTTTCGCCGCCGTCGTTGAAAAATTTCAAATTTAATAAATTTTGGTCGCCGTCAACGATATCTGTTACTGGCATTCTCAACGTCTGCAATGTTCTCCTCTAAAATTAATTACAATGGCATGAGGAATAAAACACGAATTATTTGCCTCTAGTGTTCGCTATTAACGATAATGCTGGCACCGTTCCAAAGACAAATAGATCGATGACGCCTTTGGCATGTAAACCGCACCCAACAGTGAGACTCATGAGGAAATTGCTGTCTCCAAAAACGACAATTCTGTACTTGTTTACATATTCGTGTAGCCAAAAATAGGCCTAATCGCTAAAGATGATCTGACAATAAAAATCTGGTTTAACTTTTCGGCCCATTCACCAAACAGACGACGTAATTGATGGTCCGCTTGCTTTAAATCATATATGGTTGTAGGCCAAGATCTTTTCTCTAAATTTTCCAACTAGGGGACGGGCGAGACCGAGTTGCTGAGAACGGCGTCGGATCGATAATTTCGAGTCCTCTGCCAGACGATGCGCACAGTACGGGATCGATTTGGACGAATATTTCCCAGAGCGTAAGGCGGCCCCTATTACGGTTCACAACTCTTAATTTTTTAATTAATTTCTTAATTTTTGTATGTATTATGGTTTACAACTTTGCTATATTTATATTGCAAAACAAAAATTACAACTGACCACAACCAGTTGTCTCAATTACAACTCAACTGAGTTGAGTTGTGAACCGTAACAGGGGCATAAATGTGGTCATGAAGCGATCTGTAGTACATTTTACGTATTAGCTGCTCAGATGTTCTCAGACGAAGTTTTCTGTAACTTTGCCTAATGTGCTGTTTTCACAACAGAAGTGACTGAACGTGTAGTAAAATTTATATGAAAAGCACGTAGTTTTTCGAGTTTTGTGTTATGAAAACAGCACATAAGAGAACGCGAATTTTGAAAATAAATTTCCACGCACAGAACAAAATAATTTTCATATTTGAATACAAAAATCGCATATTTGATTTTTGAATTTTCTGCGATGACGATTTTTGCGGTTATTGAATTTTTAGTCAACAACCAGTTTTATTGAGTCAAAAAAAAAAGTTGTTGCCCAAAATTATTTTTTTCAACAAAATGTTAACGTGATTTGTTAAAGTAAATTGGTGAAAATATTAAATATACCAAACAAAATATTTATTTAATGTTTATTTATTTATATTTTTCATTTTTAATTTTTATTTTTTGATAAATACACTAAGATTTATTGTGCGGGGATAAGGTTGTTTCAATGCGCACCTTTTTCCAAAGACTTTGCAAAAACTAAAGAAATTATACAAATAAAACTGTAAAGCGAATGAGAATTATGAGCTATGAAAAAATTGAGAAGTGTTCTAAAAATACTGTCTTTACTTTGATTCAGATATTTTTTTGAGTATGAAGAAATATTTAATAATTACATTCACCCCTATCGTGAATAACAAGTGTAATTTTTGTTCCCATCAAATTTTCATTCCCCTCGAAGGGAAAAATGTAATCGTGAATCTCATGTGAAACATTTTTCTTGCTATCAGTTCCAGTGAATGTAAAAAGGAAGAAATATAAAAAAAAAATTAAAAGTCAATGAAATTTTTGTTCAATAACATACACGTATATATTTAAAAAAAAAAGTTGAAATATTAAACCAAAATATTTAGTATTGGAGGGATAGTTTGATTTTAACTTTAGTTTTTTGCACTTTTTAAATTTTATGTCATAAAATATTTTCCAAAATTCTGCCACCTTCTTTCGAAAACTTCACAAATCCGCATGCACTCGATCTGTCTGGCATTTTGTTGACCAATATATCGGTTTGGGCCTTCTTAACGGATCTAGCTAGCCCTTAATATTCGCTTTATAGGAGGAACTACTTACATACATGTTTTGTTCCCTAGCAAAAATTAAGTGAAAACATCTAAGGGAAATGTTAACAAATTTCGAGGGAAAAAACTTTTCAAGATAAGCGGAATTTTTTCTTGTGAACATTCTTGCACTTCATTATTCTCATTTGAATTACCTTTTTATCATGGGAGTTTTTCATGATCGCAAATATCTGAAAAGGGGAATAATTACGAGGGAAAAATTATTCACGATAGGGGTGATTATTAAATATGTTTTATTGAGTGATTTTTTGCAAAGTGAAGAGTAACCTTTCAGGATTAATGATTTCTATTTATTTTCTAAATATTCTTTTATTATCTGAATATAACAAAAATTACCCAAAAATATTCCACTATTTTCAAATCACTAAATATTCTGTAACAAATACCCTTCGCTTTAAGACAAAATAAGACCATATCATAATAAAAATTATTTATATCCCTTCTGTGCTCAACAATGGCTCAGTGCATTGCAATTTAAAATTTTATTACTTATTTCTTCGAACTCTACTCAGAAACTCCAGAAATCCTTGTTGATGGTCTTGTGAGTAGCATTGAGTTTATGACTTTACTTTTCTGGTATTGTTGCATTGATGATGTACCAAAGAACTTTTTAACTCATAAATACATATAAATTTAAATCCGAACAAAAACCCACCACTAATATTTACTTTCATCATTTGACTAAAAATAATGTTGACTTGTTGAGCCAAAAAAAATTCTTTAAGAAAAAAAAAACTAAAGTTAAAAAAATTAAATCTGTTATTATTTTATTCAGTTTAAATAAGAGAATCTTCTTAGGAATGGAGTTTATTTATGTATGTTTGCCAGATACTTGCGTTATCCAATAATAAAAAAAAACTTCTAACGACCTGCTTTACTGCAAGTTTTATTAACATAAATTCTTTCTATATATATATGTAGTTTGTCTCGCGTAGAAAGGCCCTAACGCACAGAATTGGAACTTGACAGCTAAACGAAAAAACTTAACGAAAACAGTTTGAAGCAAAATTTATGATTTCTTGTAAAACCGTTATTTTTGATACAATTGCATTAAATTTTTGTGACCCGGTGTATTTGTTTGAAAAAAATCGAGTCAGGGCCTTTCTCTATGAGACCAACGATACATTCAAATACAACATTGTTATTTCAACAACTTCTGTCTTCCTTTGTTCTTTAACTCCTGAAAAAATCCTTTAAAATGGAATGTAAAATACAAAAAGTTCTGAATGCTAAAAGTTTTCTCTTCAAGATTGTGTTAACAATTCGTTAGTAAAATCAAGTAAAACTTAAACTATTGTTGAATATATTTTAAGGTTGTATGCACGTAATGAAATATTATTATTTTATTTCTTTCTATTTTATTTTTTTTCCTATTTTGCTCCAGCTAAGCAAAGTTATTTTAATTTGGCATTGTTGAAGTTTTATTATAAATTACAGTTCAAACAAGATAAACTATATATCTAGTTTCTTTTTTATTTTATTTCTTATTTAAAATGGGGGCTGCACTGTGCAACGTTAGGAAAATAATTATTTTAAGTTTTATTAAATTTTCTATTAACTAGTTGTATATCTAATACTTATTTAATTTTTTTCTTTTTTTTTTCTTTGCAGGTAAGTTTAATTTCATCAACAACAATTATGCTAAGATTTATTTAATGTTGCCTTTGTGTGCTGCAAGTTCAGATTACCTGCATTAAAGTGTTGTAAAACTTTTTGCGAAAGGTTTTGTTGGCGGAAAAGTGTTTGTAATGCTAGAAACACAACTGGGACGAACGACGAATTATTCGCAACGAATATTCGTCATTGGAAATAGAACACATTGGTGCATATAAAAGAGCACTCAATCATGCGTAACGAACTTTGCGATAGGTTCATTTCTATTTCTTACGCAGACGAACGACGAATAAATTGGGAAAGCGACAGCGCAGCATGATATAAAAGTTAAAAATCGTGAAAACTGTAAAGAATCACAGAGACAAATCGCTTCTATTGCGAACTTGGCTAAAATTCGCGAAAAATTGCAAACTTTTAAACAAACACTAAAATTTATTTAAAATCGCAAAATGGGCGAAAAACAAAATGTCGACAAATGAGTGCCCCGGTAGGCTAGCTAGTAGTGAGCTAGTCTATCAACCCCGGGGTCGCGGGTTCGATTCCCGCCAGAGACTCTGGTTTCTTTCCTGCAGACAAGCGTAAAGCTTCGCGGGGATTAGCGTAGGGAATTAAAAAAAAAAAAAAAAAAAAAATGCGGAAAATCGTGAAAAAAATTTATATTTCAAACAAGCAAAAGTCTCTAAAACTATAAGGAATGGAAAAAATTGCTAAATACGCAAACAAATTTCTAATACCGGCATGCTAGCAAAGGGTACTTTTTGTTATAAATCGTTAAAGAAATCAGAAAACTTACAGGAACAAATCGCATTTAGCGAAAACATGACTGAAATTCACGAAAAATTGCAAAATTTTAAACAAATTTAAAAACTAATTAGAGATCGCTAAATCGAAATGCAGAACACCAAAAATGATGAAGAAATCCACTTTCAGATTCTAGAACACACCCGATTAATAGTTTTTTATGTTTTTTTTTTTTTTTTGTTGAAAGGTTTCATAAATGTTAACAAATAAATTATAAAGAAATTTTAATAAAATTTCTTGCTAGTTAAAAAACATGAAAATGGATGCAGTAAAATAATTAAAGAAGTTAAGAATAATAAATGTTTATATAATCTAGCGTCCGAAACTAAAAAAATTTTAAGTTATATTAATACCTGGAGTTTACGCACTTATTGTGTCTCATTTGACCAGTGTTGCCAATTTAGCCATTTAGTGGCTTTATAAAAGTAAAATAAACATTTTAACAATTAAAACGCCTTTAATTTAAATTCCACCTTTTACAAATGTTGAAAATCGCTATAAACAATGATGATTTCAAAATAAAGGAACTGTGTTCCAATGCAAGTATTTCAATTAAGAGATGCAGACGGCAACAAAATTGTTTTTTCAAATTTCAGAATTGACTATAAGTTAGTCTCACTTCCATGGTCTAATGCTAAAGTAGAGAGCGTGTTTTGCCAAGTAAACATCGTTGAAAATAATTTGAGAAATAAGTTACATTTAGCAACAGTAAATTCGATTTTATCGATTAGGTAAATATTTTTACCATAACAATAAAATATTTATACCACCACCACAATAGTGGAGAGGGTAATATGCGTTTGTGCTGATGTTTGTAACACCTTAAAATATTGGTCCTTATCCCACTTTTACGTATACCGATAGATTCTGAATTACTTTCTGAGTCGAATTAACGATGTTTGTCCGGCTGGCTGTCCATGTAAACCTAATGCGCAAAGTACAGGTTCTAATGTGGTGTACGGTATCATATAGTTGGGGTTAATCGACTTTACGTTCTTACTTGTTTTTTATTAAAGGTCTGGACTCAAAAGGTTGGGTAAATAATGTAGTGATTATGATTGACCTTCAAATTAGTAAATAACTAATAGGCTCTAGTGATTCCTATGAGATAAAAAATAACGACATCGAATTTATCGATGATTAAATTTTTTAAATATCTTTCAAAATATTAGTTTACGTTTATTCTTGTTTAAGAAATTGATATTAACTTACAATTTCATCGTTAACACCTTTAAACTAATTATTTCTGTTTATTTTATTGAATTGTAACGTTTTTTTATTTATAAAAAACTTTAAGCCCATTTTTAGCCATTTTTTTCCGTAAATTTAGCAATTTTTGGTCATTAAGTTTTGGCAACACTGAATTTGACGAACTTATGCAAAGAATTCTTGTCGACGAATTCGTTGTACTATGCGAAATTCGTTGTTCGTCCCAGTTGTGTTTATACCATATATTGTAAAGGGTTTGTTGGTTTCTTCATTACATTCAATATTAACCCTTTTATGCGCAGTTTTGCCTATAGGCAACATTTAATTTGTATGCTTCTAATTCCCGTTATTTGTATATTTTAATCGCTGGTTTTTTAATTATGTAGTCTTGATTGTTGCGTAATTTCACACCCATTTATTTTATTGCAAGCTAAGCAGGTATTTATTTAGCTGGCATTTTTTGGGGAATGAGATATTCTTAAGAACATTAAAATAATCGTTTTATTCTCAAATCAAAAGCTAAATACATACAATTAAATAACGATATATGAGTAATTAAAAAGAAAAAAAAAAGTTAAAAACAGGGTTAACATAAAGTGCTGTTGCCTATTGGCAACATAAGTCAGTTGTGATTATTTTCAAACAACGTTCACTTCCTTAATAAGATTTATGGCGATTTTCAATGTACCGACAAACTGCCTGTTACTTAATGCCAACATAAATTTATTAGACTGATAAACTGTCTGTTAATAATTTTGTGTTTCTCCAAAAAACGACAAAAACATTGTTTGAAGCTGGCAACACCTCTTAAAATACATGTTAAAGTTGATAGTCAGCTGATTGAATTTATCTGTACAGCAAATTAAATTAAAACAAATAATTGGCAGGTGAGTGCTGGTTAGCTTTGTGACAGACTACTTAGAAGCAAAAAAGACATTGAGAAAACCAAATTTCTTTAATGTGCAGTTTCTCGTTGGGGGAAAAGATAATCGTGTAATGAGAAAACGGCCATAAGTTTAACAGTGTTGAAAAATTCAATACTTTGGTACTTTTTTCAGTACTTTTTCATATTAAAAATACCGCAGTACCCCCGCGTTGTTTTCAGTACTAAAAAAAAAAAACAATTTACGACGCTAATATTGAAATGCAAAACGTGGACGCCAGCAGTCATATTTTGTTTATAGAAACATACAATGTGAAGGAAATGGTTTATAAAGTAAAAGAATCTGCGAACTCATTTAATTTGACAATTTGTGAAACAAAATTTAATTTTGAAAATAAAACCTGTTAAATGATAATCAGATTCACTCCTGAAAATATTGTTTCCGAAAAAAAACCAAAAGCATAATACTGTTGTTATTAATGTTGTTTGCAAACGATAAAGAAAACTATAATAATATCAATTCTCAATTCCGTGTTCTAGCGTGTTCTTTCAGAAATAAAGCATTTCAGAACTGAATATATTTTAATTCTCTTGGAAAAATATAGCCAATATTAAGAACGAAACTAATGTTTGCTGACATTTCGCATATTGCATTTTATCGATACCACATTTCTGAGCATCAATTGAACGCACATTTTCAAATGCAAAATGATGTAAAAAGCAAAGAAAGTAAACGATTACAACTGGTAGTTGCTGTTGTAGTTATAATCTTAGGGAGGGGGGGGGGGGCGGGGGGTGCGCTTGACGCCTATATACAACAGAAGTATTATTTACATGTGTACGTCACATATAAATACTGTTTGATATTAAAAACTTATGGTGTTTTCTTTTCTACAAAAAATGTCACATTTTATTTAAAAAAAATGCAATTTAGCAATTTTTTAATAGTTTTTATAATTTTTCTATTATTTTATAGTAAAAATAAAAGAAATCATTACGTTATTAATGGTAGGTTGTCAGTGATATAAAATGTAAATGGATTCTGTGTTATAAAATTGTTTTTGGAAAAAAACGCAAAATCAAGAAATCGTAAAAACTTGGTGGAATAACTCGGCAATCTGGCAAAGGTATTTTCCCGTTTACAATTTTATTTAATATCAATCTATTAACAAATTTGGGTTTATGTATATTTTTTTATATATTGAAGGACACACTTTTTGTCAGCTGTTGAAAACAGGGCGATCCAATTTTGTGTTTTGTTCTCGTCAAAGAAAAAATTGCAGTTTTACATGTTCGGCAAGAGATTTTATACATGCACCTTTTAAAACGTGGTATTTTTTTGTAGAAAATAATACAACATTAGATAAATGAATTCCAATAAAGTATTTTTTGTTTCTTTAATTTTTATAAATTATTGTTTTATTTTTTTAACAAAAATACCATTTGGTGGGAAAAATACTCTTTAAAGTGAAGTTCAGTACATTTCAAAATTTTAATTTTGGAACACTGAAGTATAAGCTTTGAGTGTGGAGAGTATTGA
Organism: Pollenia labialis; assembly: GCA_949318255.1. Lineage (NCBI taxonomy): Eukaryota > Metazoa > Arthropoda > Insecta > Diptera > Polleniidae > Pollenia > Pollenia labialis. Next base: position 139,748,647 of record OX439140.1, on the reverse strand, counting down.
AATTAATGAATGCAGGTGGTTCACGTTGCAGTTGCTGTTCAGAGTGTAGTGGATGTTGGTATTTTCCAGGGTTTTGTAATCGATTTCGAGTTAAGGATTTTAATATTGCTTTGCAATCTGAATTAGTTCAGATTTAAACATACATATTCCATTCAAATATAAGTCCCTTAAATATTCAAGGTATTTTATCCTTTTAAATGTTATATAATTAAAAATTTAGCGAGCTTTTCTTTCATTCCTAGATAATATTCAGCACAAATAACTCTCATCTGAATCTTAAGCTCATAACATAACTTTTTTCTGGGCTCACCAGAATTTTTTGTTTTTGGGCATATTTTTTTTGTTTAAATTGTTAGTGCATATTTTCAAATTATTAACTTGTAAACTTGGTTGCACTACTAGCTGTATTGTCGTCAAATAGTACTGAGGCCATTAAACGAATAAAATTTTGGTGTACAGGGGTGTTCTGGAAATCGCAAACGTAAAACGCAAGAATTTTAAACGTCGTTTTTTAATAAGATTTTTGTAATAAAAGAATTTTATGACAAAAATTAAACAAATATTTCCATATAAAACAGGATTTTTAACCAAGAATTATAAGAATTAGGTTTAAAGTTTATTAAAAACAACTTCCAAATTCTTGCGTTTTGCGATTTCCAGCACACCCCTGGTAATTTTATTTTGGGAGTTTAATTTTTAAGCCAATTACACGAATTGGGTAATTAAGCTTAGGCAATTAAGCGTGGATTTTTGTTTAAAAAAGAAGAAAAAAAAACGGGGACTTAAAACTCAAGGTTAATAAGCGTGAAACGAATTTAAGCGTGTGGTAATTAACCGGGTTATACTGTTGTGGTGTTGCATTGGTCGTAAGTATTGTTAATTTTTTTGTGTAGGCAATTTATATCGTGGTATTTGATCTCTAAGGCTCAGTAAGCCGGGAGTAACAGTATCGTTAAAAGTCAGCTGCTTCATTTTGTTGTATGCAAAGCAGTTAGAACGATAACAGGCAGCTGTAAGATGTTACGTCTCAATAAGTAAGAAATATATTGCTCTTACTTTTTTACGGTAAGGATAAGTAACAGTTACTCCCGGCGAACTGAGCCTGTATGCTAACTTGTTTTTAATTGCATTCGTTTTGTTTTGAATGTTTTGATGACTCGACCATTATCATGAAAATATTACGCTGCATTGTCCAGTCGATTGTGCATAATTTGTATGTCTTTGTTCCCAACACATTAATCCACCTATTCCCACATCTTTTTCTGTTATTTTTTTTTTTGTAAATTCTCTTAAAGTATTAATAATGTTCTTTTGGACGCGTAAACTGTTCCAATTTGTCTCCTGTTAATTTAATTAGTGTCTTACCGAAAACATGCTGGGCACCTCTGATATTTGTTGTCATTGCTCGATGACACAGATGGTAGCAGCAGTAACTGAAGTTTAAGCTTGTGCATACTGTTTTAATGATTCTGTGATCAATACATATTGATTAAAGATCCTTTCTATTTGAATAACAGAAACTGGATCTAAACCAGTTATATGATTTTCAACCTTTCGATTCTAAATAAAAATTGTGTTGACATAACCGTTTCTTTTTACTGAAATTTTTAAAATATTACCAAAGCACTTTCTAGCCATTCGAAGTTGCAATATGGAGAAATATGTATATACATACGTACATACATACATACTTTTTTTAATATTTCTATTTTACAATACCGCGTTTTCTCTCTTAAATGCTCTTAAATAATAGACTTCCTTTATACTCTTGCCATTTTGTTTTACACATAAATAATTTAATCATATTCATGCATTATTTACACAATTTAAAATGTTTAGAATAATATTATGCCAAGATGTTAAGTGTTCTTTGCAATTAAAATACTTCAGAAACGATTTTATTGACTGTTCGTTTATAAGGCAATTCTTTAGCTACTGGTTGTTGTTGATTTTGCTGCTGCTGCTGCTTTTTGGTGCCGCCATTGATTTCGCCATAGTTTATAGACTCGTCAACATTTGCAGCATTTTGTTGTAAGAGCTTTTAGTGTATGATGTGATGTTTGTTTGGTTTTATTGTTTTTTTTTTGAGTCTATATCACTTATGCAAATTTTTCATGACTTCCGCTGCATACGATATGTACCTCTTCTTCATTATTCTACTTTATTGTAGATATTAAGATATATTAACGCTTTGTTAGAATAATGAAAGAACGAGGGTGATAGGAAAAGTTGGGTCTTGTAAAATAACATAACTAAAACCATCAAAACCTAACAGCGGTATGATGGCAAAATCTATATTAGAAATCGTTAAAGCTGTAGAGAAGCAGACAACTTTCTGGAGAAAAAAGCTAAGAAAGCTATAAGCTATTAAGTCGAAAAAGCCGAATTATTTTTCATATAAAATTTATTTTTATCAGTTTAAAGTACAAAAACATTTTTTTTTTTATGAAATCAATTGGAAATAACGGGTTTTCCAATACGGACTTGACAACTTTAAAAAAAAAAAACGCAGACCATTTAAGATATTTCCTAAACTTTATGATCGACTTGAAATACAATCCAAACATTTGTGAATGGAACACGACTTCGTTCATGTGGCCACCGCGGGCACGTCGGCAGCGTTCGATTCGTTGGACCCAATTTTCGATGACTCGGTTATAAATTTCGGCCGTAATGGCCACTATTTCGGGTTCAATGTTGGCTCTGAGTTCTTCCAATGTCATCGACTTGTTGATATACACCAATAATTTTCGCAGCCCCAAAGAAAAAAAGTCTAGAGGCGTTAAATCGCACGAACGAGGTAGCCAATTGACTGGTCCATTTCTTGAGATAACACGCTCACCAAACTTACTCCTCAATAAATATATTGTAAAGTGTGCTGTGTGGCTTTTGCCACCGTCCTTTTAAAACCTCAAGTCGGCCAAGTTCAATTGTTCCAGCGATTAACGATCGCCATTCACAGTAACGTGACGATCTTTATTGTCGACGAAAAAATATGTCCCAATGACGCCGCCGGCATGCAAACGGACCAAACAGTTATTTTTTGTGGATGAAGTGGTGATTCATGAAGCACATGTGGATATTCACCAAAACAATAACGCATATTTTGCTTAGACAACCCATTGATCCAAAAATGGGCTTCGTCACTGAAGATGATTTTGCGATGAAATTCATCATCTTGGCGAATCTTCTCCACAGCCCAATCGGAGAACGTACGTACCGTCAAATGGTCTATCGGCTTCAATTCATGAGTCAGCATGATCTTGTATGGGTGGAAGCCAAGATCTTTACGCAAAATTCGCCAAAAAGTGATCTTGGCCTGACGCCTGAACGGCAGCGATATTTTCGTCACTTCGACCAATCCGTTGTCTCACTGGCACATAATGAATATGAAGAATCAAATTTTTGCACTAAACTTGCTATTGATTGTCTGCTAGGGCGTTAATAACGACTGGAAATTGGAATTAACGGTCTTTAAGTTGCGGTCATCGACTCCGAATTTCGATAGTTCATTTTTATAATTTGCATACGCCGTTCGTTCGTGTACTTTACCAAGATGAAAATGTTGAGTTTTTTTTTATTTTTACGTCTTCAACTGTTAATCCTATAATTTCGCTCTTTTGCATGAGTTACAGCTGCCTTTTTCTTTTTCGCTGTTCTAAGGACTTCTAAGGAATAATCAGCCATTTTAAGCACCTTTAAGCCTAACCTCGTATGTTAAATAAAACATTTTTGTTTAAAATAATTTAAACAATACAAATACACATTCAGTGTAGCAGTCACTTACATGCATAAATGATACCAGCGACAATGACAAAAAAAAAGAACACACTTCGTTTATCTATCCATTAGCGATAAATGCTTATTTACTCAATGACTATATTTATATTATTGTCGTTCACTGTATGGTGCTACTATGAGTACAATTTATGCATGAATAAGAAAATTGCAATTTTGAATATGTTTACATAACACACGTTAAACGACAGAGACACACACTCACACACACCTAGAATATATGTATGTATACACATTTATTATATCAGTATTTATGTATGTGTGTTTTTATCAAAGCTTGATCTTTAGTTTTAATACTACTTCTGTATCGAATGCCGTACATCAAAAGTAGCAGCAAATTGCAAAAAAGCCAATAGACTTTAAGTCATAAATGTTATGCGTGTGTAAGGCTGTTTGTTGTTGTGTGAGTATGTGTATTGGGTATTTACTTGATTTACAATTCAAATTAAATAATAATGTAAATCCCAAAACAAAAGTGTGAAAATAGCAAATATTCTTATTTACAACAATCAATACAAACACACATATATCAAGCTAACCCAGTGAACAATTTATGCTCAAATTCTGAAAGCTTGGAAAACTGGAAATGCTTCGCAAAATTTGGCTCACCTGAACTTATTTTTGTTATATTTAAAATTAATCGGTAATTATGCTTGCAAGTGCATTTTGCAAATTCAATTTTAATGGAATCGGTTCACATTTGACCATGACTCTCACACAAATATCACTCCCGGAAATAGCTTTAAATGCCTTTTACATGATAATATTAATATAAAATGTAGCAACCATTAAAGACGAGAAAAAAAATCTCATTTATATAATAATATTTCGGTAATATGCGGTACAAATAACTCTTATATAAGTTATAATATCATTTTATTCTGGGGGATTTATAACTAAACATGGGCTCAAAATAGCGTACAGTCTCAAAAAAGCATAGAAATTCTAGTTTAAGAAGTGTTTTCTTGTCACATCTAAAAAATTGGACAATTATCCCAGATGCCATAAGTGGCGCCCAGGAATTGATGGCGATTTAACAAGTTAATGAAGCCATACCCAATGATCAATTGGGAATTCAAATGGCGGCACTATATTTTTAAAAACAAAACTTGAAACGTAATGTTTATGTAAAGAAAAGAATGAGCCTTATTGCGGGGCGTGGCATAAAAGAGCTTGAGAAGGGCTTTCTAGCGTCATGCAAAAAAGGGGGAAGGATCTGAGATGACACAAGTGGCGTCCAGAACTTGATAGCGGATTAAAAAGTCATCCAAAGCCAAAATGAAGCCATATACAAGCCATGAATAGTGATATAAAATATGTTCTGATCAGAGTACAAATGGCGACGTAGTGTTCAAAAAACTTTAAGGAGGGCATCCAGAGGCGTGGCAAAGAATTAAAAAAAATTTTTGCGGACATTTTTCAACTAATCCTAAATCCTAGGGGATGACTGGCTCAACTTTTTTTTTGTCGAACCACCTTAATGGGCATGTCAGAAAACTAAATCTAGAGTTTTAGAGTTTCAAAAATCACTTTATCGGTTGGTTCAATGATTCTAAATTATATTAGAATCTTATTGAATGTGGAATATTTCCATTCAAAATATCTTTCCAGATTGTGCCACCTACATATGTATCTGCCTATAGCCCCTTAAACTTAATATAGAAACATTTTGGAGACACTTGATTTACCAAAACAAATGTACGCACAAAATAAAGAACTTTTTCGTTAGTGGTTTTATCACAGACTTGTTTAGCTAATTCACGTGCACCCACAATCCAATACACTCACAATATTCTGTACGTAAAATTAACTGAAATTGTAATATAAAATAAATGAAAGTTCAATTAAAAACCGGTCTACCTATTTTTCATTTATTTTTAACAAAAAGTTCATTTAATTTTTACTGTCAAAAATTAAACACCATATTCCGTAAAATCAAATAAATATTCAGTTATTTTGTAAAATTTTACTGTCAAAAATTCAAGACCATATTCAGTAAAAACGATTAAATATTCAATTATTTATTAAAATTTTACTGTCAATTTGTTACTGTCAAATTGACCCCATATTCAGTAAAAACAATTAAATATTCAGTTATTTTATTAAATTTTCGTTTACTCCACAAACGAGCCGAATTTCTAAAAAATACCAGACAGACACCTGTCCGCTTGTTTTTCTTATAAGCGAGAGAGGGAGAATATTTTTATTTACTTACCCAGTTACACACGTTTGTTTTACTTTTGTTGTACTGACCACGTTGTTTACAGAAGAACTCTCAATTATAAAACACCAGCAGCATGACCGATATGGCTTCGCAATTATTTTACTTTTAAAATTTGATGTATTTAACTAAATTATTTCAGTTATTTTATTAAATTTTCGTTTACTCCACAAACGAGCCGAATTTCTAAAAAATACCAGACAGACACCTGTCCGCTTGTTTTTCTTATAAGCGAGAGAGGAAGAATATTTTTATTTACTTACCCAGTTACACACGTTTGTTTTACTTTTGTTGTACTGACCACGTTGTTTACAGAAGAACTCTCAATTATAAGACACCAGCAGCATGACCGATATGGCTTCGCAATTATTTTACTTTTAAAATTTGATGTATTTAACTAAATTATTTTAACAAATAGAAAATGGGAATTGCTTACACAAAACAAGCAATTCATTTTTTATAGATAAGTAAAAATTAATTTTTGGTAGTAAAATTATATAAAATAACTGAATATTTAATTGTTTTTACTGAATATGGTGTTGAATTTTTGACAGTAAAATTTTATAAAATAACTGCATATTTATTTGTTTTTTTCGTAATATGTAGTTAATTTTTTTGACAATTAATTAATATAAGATAACTGAATATTGATTTGTTTTTACGGAATTCGCGGTTGAATTTTTGACAGTAAAAATTTAATGAACTTTTCGTTGCTTTAAATTACATTTTTATTTACTTTAACTTAAAGAAGAATTTAACTCAATCAACGGACAATTTTAACTGCAACTGAAAATCCGTATTAATATGCACTTAGTTTTTTGAATAACTGTTAGAATCAGTTAAAAATAAATTTGCTTGGAATTTTAAATGTTTATTTATTTAAAAATTACTGAACGGAATATTTCTTAAATAAACTACAGTCCGTTACTGTAATAATATTGTGAGTGTACCTTTGACGAAGTGTAGAAATGAAAAGGCTTATTCCCGCATGTAAATCTTTAGATGTACATCATGAACAATTTGTATGCAATAGGGCTGTTTTTGTGCAGTATAATTTAATGCTGATTAGCATATGGCAAGTTAGCTTTGTTAAGACTGCCACCTACTCGTAAAATACCATAGTTATCTAAAAAGGGTGATAATCTTTTAAGTTTTTTGCTAGTCACAGGTGCCGTTTTTTTAATGGATGCTGTAGCATACGCAAGTTCCAGCTCTTGATAGTATTTAAAGAGTTTATTCACCAGAAGTGACAATTAATTTTTAGATTTGAAGCGAAAATTTGTGTATGCTCTGAAGACGTAAGCAATTGCTTGGACCATGCTAGTAAAACAAGAAATTCGATTATTTAATTCCTCAATTACGTTGAACTTTGGCTAATCACTGCGCTGCTCAATCGGTCCTAGCAACGGGGCAAGACTGTTGATGCGAAAATTTTTATTTGTTTTTTTATTCAACAAAGAATTGAAGCTAGCGCATGCAGACTTTTTTTATCTAATGAAACTGCTGAAAGCCGCTGAACTGACTACCGAATGTCGTGTCTGAGTTGGCCGTAGAAGAGATCGTCTCATTGGAAGTGTCGCTAATTTTTTAATTTTAAATCGACTACTACTGAACAAGATGGCCGTCTTTACCACGAATTTTTTTTTTAACAATCTACCACTTTGAAAAACAGCATTTGAAGAAATTCCCAAATGTAGTTTGCACTTTAAACATGAATTACAAAATATGTATTGATATTTAATAAATAAAATAATTTAAATAACTTTTACATTTCCACTGATTATTTAACACCAAATAACAGAAGTATTTAAATAAAATAAACTTTTCTTCAATATCTATTGAACGCGTTAGCTAAGCCAGCGAAATACCTTGCATACTTGGCTCCACGAAAAGCCCCCCAATGAAATAACGCCCAGGAAATAACCCCCAATGAAATAAATCCCAAAAAATAGGAAATAACACCCAAAAACAATGAATGAAATAACATCGAAAAATAAATGAAATAAACCCCAAAGCGAAAACGAAACAACCCCCAATATTTGAGAGTTATTTCATATGAAATAATACCCAATGCTGAAAATAAAATAAACCCCAATGAAATAAACCCCATCAGCAACAAAAATGAAATTATGCCCAAAATTCATAAAAGAGTAAGTTTCAGCAAGGATAACGCCCAAAAACCAACAGCTTTAAAAATGAAATAACCCCCGAATAAAAAATTAAATAACACCCAAATTATACACGCTATGAAACAATCCCCGAATTTTTAAAATTTGTTGGGTGTTATTTCATTGGAGATTATTTCATAATTTGAAAACCCCAAATGAGGAATGAAATAATTCCCAAAAAAATGTAAAAGGGCCCAAAAAAATTGGGTGTTATTTCATATGAAATAACACCTAAAAATGTATGAAAAAAATTTGGGGAATATTTCATTTCTCGTTTGGGTGTTATTTCATTGGGGGGCTTTTCGTGGAGCCGAATACTTTGTTTTTTTTTTTTTATTTATTTTTGATGTCTAAACTTTTTTTTTGGTTTTTTTTTTAAACAAAACAAATACATACATGTATAACGCAGTTGGTTTAACGATGTCCGTCTGTTTTTCAGTAGATCAGGAGAACGGCAACAGCCAAAGTTAATGTACAAGCAGCCTGGTTATCAATACACAGCATCCTACAAAATGTAGGCCATATTGGAAGCTTTTGCTTATATATGTATAAAGAAGGTAGGTGAAGGGTATATAAGAATCGGTATAGCCGAATATAACTTTCATTCGTCTTGAGAAATATCAAGAAAGCATTAAACACATAGAAGGCGTGGTATGGGCCACGTAGCTTTTCTTTGATTACTTGTGATTTTATGCTTTAAAAATTTGGTCGTTCATGCATTTGACAGAAAGTTCCTTTGAATATTATTGTTGCAATTAATTTGTCTGCTTCATTCTGTTTTCCGAAAGTTCTTATCTCAATTGAAATTAAAATGTTCACTGAATCACTCAAATCGTTTGCATTCGTTGGGTTCTAATGTGAAATGAGACCGGAAATGTAATTTATTTAAAAAAAAAACATTTTTCTTATTTGTTAATTTAGAATCCCATTTTAATGCTTATTGAACTTTAAGTCATGCCTTGTCTTTGCACAAAGCAAATTTATCATTTATCCCAGACAAAACATTCATAAATTTATGTACAAATGCAATATTTTAGTAGAGACAAAGATAAATCTAAGTAAATTTAATTTAAACTAATCTGTTTATAATTGAATTGTCACAAAAATTTCCATATCATATCATGTACCTACACTTTACTATTCTCTCTCCATTCGCCTTGCCACAGACATGAGATAACTGTAGAACTCACAAAATGTACCTTCAGACTTAAACATACGAGAACTGCATCGTGCACAATGTTCCCAACTAGAATGATAATAATTTTTTATTTTTTTTTTAATTTTTAAAAACCGACTTATCTAAAAGGCAAGTTCTGAATAGTTTTGGTTGTGTCTGTTTGGTTTGGGCAGGAGGTTGCATTTTGCCAGCATCTCATTTTAAGTAAGTGTGTGAGCGACTGATTGACTGACTAAGTGTAATGCAATTTCATAACGAATGCAAGTTGGTACATTTTCCCAATTTTCTTCTTTCTATAAACTTGACCACTTATGAAGGTTTTATCAAGTCCAAATAGTTATTTGACATATCTGTACGGGTCCCATTGTTTAATGTTGCACAATTATTGTTGTACAACATCTCTACAGTTTTGGTCTTTATCTCTAGCCGCCCGTGTGTCTGGCTGTATCTTTCGCCTGTCAGTGTGTGATGTCTACGAATAAAAACCAAAAAGAAATAACTTGTCCACATGACATAAAAATTGTGTTGTAAAAGCCCTTTTGTTATGCATGTGCAACATGCTGCATGCACAAAAGAGTGTATGAGTGCGACTACGAATAAGAGCTGTGTGTGTCATGAAACACATGTCAACTTTTAACACTCGCCTCCTTTAACACACAAAAATATCAAATAAGTCTACTATGACTACGGCGACAACGACATCGTGAATGCTGATTATGATGTTGATGTTTATGACGTTCATTGTAATTGTAGCATGTAATGTACACTATTCGAAATCGAGTGCATATTCGTTGCCAACATGAATTCGAATGGTTGCATTAAAGTAACTAAAGAGACAGAGTTTTGAAAAGCTGAACAATAAATTTTTTGAGTCAAAGAGATCTCAGAATTACTTACAAGTTTATTTTGGATTGTAAATACAGATTTTTGAGGCTTAATCTGTTAAAAAATCTTTTAACATCTCTAGAAGAAAAGCAAGTCGATAATCTCTGTTCTGTGATAATTTGACTTACAAATTAAACTTAGGCAGGAGCACAAGAACCAAGTGCCTTAACTTTAATTATCGGTGGAAAGCCAAGAACGACAATGGAATTTCAAGAAAATTGCTGCTGCTAAAAAATTCCCAAAAACCATATTTTTCAAATTTGCGCAAATCTTGTTGTAAAGAATTATATAAAAAAAAATAAGGAAATAAGTTTGGAGTATTCGTAATTTCTGATTTACATCCATAAGGAAATAAATTTGGACCAAATTCTATTGAAAAAAGTAAAAATACGGGTTTTTTTTACAAAGAAAACATGTCATCGTACTTAATGTCGCAAAAAAACCAAGCGCCATAATGTACACAAATTCAAGTGCAAGGCCGACTTTGCCAAGAACTTGTACTTTACTTTGATTACCACCAAAACAGCTTAAGCGACAAAAACAAAATTTTACAGGATTTTTTTTTTTAAATTTATGTCATAACAATTTTGTATGAAGGTTTTTTGCTTTAAAATCGTTACGGTACCTTATGCGACCATGACATTTTAGGAGATGATGCAAGTGTTGCCAATTAAGTCATTTATTAAATTGAGATTTTTTTGCGGTGATAACTCGATAGTATCACAAGTAAATTAAAGCTGAAGTCTCTGGTTAGGATTCAAATGCCATTTTTTGCAAGAGTAGCAAAAAACTTATGGCTTATGATTTATGCTTTCGAGTTAGAAACTTTTAAGGCATACGACATTAATCCAGGAAATGTTTGGGACTATTGATGGAGGGACTCCATCACAGCTCTATTTCAATTGTTCCGTCATTACAAAATAAAACTTATGAATTTTGAAGACTAATAAATAAACAAATAAAATAAGCTACATATCGCTGGCTCAATTTTACAAGGTGGTATGTAATTTTTTTTTTTAAATTTTCAGTTAGTAATGTTTTTGGGCTGTAAGGGACAACTTTAAGTATTGATCCAGATACGCCAGCACGTCCTTGTGACCCCAATGAACAACAGTGTTTCATGGTTGTATATAACATGAGATTAAAAGTTATTTATGATACATACAACATAGATAATTAGCCCAATTATGAATAAAAATTCCCCGGGAGTTTTCTTCTCTTTAGAGAATAGAATTAACATCGGAAAAATGGGAGAAGGGCGAAAACTACCGGGGAATTTGTATTAATAATTGGGCTGAATAACTAATCGGCATACTTAAATTTCTTTAAGAATCTTTTATCGCAGTACTATAAGTGCATTGTTCTTGACCCAGCTGAATCGATCTAAAGCTTCATCCGCCCAACTGATGATGAAAAACTTGTGCGCAAAACACAGGACGCAATTTTTTGAGGTATTTGGATGAAATATCCTTTATATTGTAACCAGGACCAAGCCTATTGAAAATTGGGAACATCGGTCCATAATTTCACACCTCATACAATCATATTTCCAGGATAGAGCCTTTCTGCTCATAAATCATCTAATTATGTATGTTAGTTCTAAGGTTAAATTTGGTCTTAACTTATTTAATATCGAAACCGCGAAAATAACCCTACCGACATCATTTTAAATTTTGTTGTGAAGAGGGTATACTTAGTTTGTCATTCCGTGTGTTACTTTTTTATAATTCATCTCAGACCCCATAAAGTATATATATTCTGGCTCCTTCAGAAATTCTAAGTCGATTTAGCCATGCCCATCTGTCTGTCCGTCTGTTCGATTGTTGAAAAAACGCTCACTTTCGAAAAACTCGAAAAAAAAATAAACAAACTTGGTGTAAAAGTGATTGTAGTTATCCTAAGCAGTTTGGGATTGAAATCCAGCAAAATCGGTTCAGTAGGATCAGAGCTATGAATCAAAATGTGGAACCACCACCTTAAAAAATTGATAATTTTGTTACAAAAACTAACATAAATGGTGGAACAATGCACGGAATGATATAAAATTTTGCAAAAATTTGTTTTATTCGCCTGTAAATGAAAAATTTCGTGTAGATCGGTCCATGATTTACCCTAGGCCCCATATCAGCCCTACTCCCGGAAATCTGTTTAGAAGGCCTAAAACAGTAATAAATAATGCTATCAATACAAAGTTTGATACGTCACAGTTTTATGGGACTAGAAATGACACTGTGAAATTTCGTTAAGATCGGTCCATGATTTACCCTAGGCCCCATATAAACCCTACTACCGGAAAACGGTTTAGTTCGCCTAAAACCGTAATTAGTAATGCTATCAGAATAAAATTTTATACTTCACCGTTTTAAAGGACTAGAAATCACATCGATAAATTTCGCGATGATCGGACCATATAAAGTTCACTCTGGTAAATTTATTAAATACGCCTTAAACCGTAGCAGATATATTTATTGTGGTAAAATTTCATAATTTAACTTTGATTCCATATTTAGCAGCCTTCTGAAATTAACTGTAAACGCTAAAACTTATATCACCGCTGTATTGCAATTTATGTTTTTTAATACCAGATATCACTCTGCAAAATTTGGGTTCATAACTTACCATGGCTCCAACATAAATTCCCCTCTTGAAAATCATTTAAGTTCGGCTCAAGCTAGTTCAAATTGCTATAAATAGCATACAATTTTAATGCTGACGCCTGTTTTTATAAAGAAGAACTTAAAATAAATAGATGTCATAAAGATATCACTCCTAAAATATTCAAACTGTCGGTGGAGGGTGTCAAAGATAGCACTCCAACTTGCTGAATAAATGACTTTATTCGCAACACTTGCATCATCTCCTAAAATGTCATCGTCAAAAAGCTACTGTTACGATTTTATAGCAAGAACAATATTATCGTAAGCGACAAATTTCATTCAAAATTTATATGAAATAAAATAAAAAAGCTTGCGTTACTTTCGCGGTTAGGGCTCGATATATTCACTTTCTTACTTATTTTATGTTGGAATTGAGATTAAATTTGCTCTGCAAATATTTTTTTGCCACGTAAATCAAGTTACCACATTTTATTGACATCTTTCAACATAATTTTTTATGCTTTGATTTAAATATATTTTTGTTTCAATTCATACGAAATTTTATTATAAATAATTCAAAATATCAAAGTTCTGTGTATCATTAAATATTGGCTTCATAGTAAGTCGGAGTATTAAAGTTGTATGTTAAATTAAATTTGTCTCAAGAACTTCTCAAACATTTTTGTGTTGTTGTGCATTTAGATTAATAAAGTTCGGCTTCGGTCGAATTTAGCCAATTTGGTCAAACTTGTGTTCCGATGGCGAAATGCTGCTTTCCTTGTTTTTAGCATATGAAAATAAAGTTTCGCAGTTTGATCAATATTCTGTGGTAAATATCTCAATCAAGTTCAATTTAACTTTTTGATTTTTGCTGGTATGGAGTAATTTAAAACTCATAATTTCGAAAAGACTCCCTACATCTTTAAACAGAGTTACTTGACAAGCAAACTTCTTTATTTCAGGAACAATCAATTACTTGACTGCTCTGTTGACAAAACTTCCTCATGAATATTAAACTATAAGTTTAATGAGACTTTTGTTCACTCCTCCACTTAGCCTAGCAACTATGTCCGAAAACAAAGCCCCAAACACATTTGAATCTATGTTAATTTGGAACTGTAAAAGAACGTATGTCAGTGTGCCAGTAAGAAGGATTTTACAAAAAAAAAAGCGGTTTCATTATAATTGTGTGTAAACACTGCAGTTTTAAAACTCTATCATCCCTACCCAATTCACTTGCTCTCTCTCTCTCTCTCTTTCGTCCTATTTAGCAAATTTCGATTGTGCAACATTCAATTTGTTTGTGGAATCTTCATTTACAACCAATAAAGACCAAAAAATACACAAAACTGAAGAAAAAAAAAGAAAAAAAAGAAAACTTCTAAAATCATTTTATGGCTTACAAAACTTTTTAAACGAAGTGAATGACTTCTTATGTTTTTGCTAATGCTATTATAGTTTCGTTCTCCCTCTCTCTCCCTGGGTCGTTTTTCAATTGCCGGAAAATGCTAAATATTTCTTAATTCAAGTATTAGAGAGAAACTTGTAATTCAAAAGTTTTTTTTATACATTTTTTTTATTAAATGTTGTAATTTTAGATTTTCCTGCCCATTTTTATCACTCAATTAAATTAATGTAATTCAGTGAACTTTATTTTATTAGTTTTTGATTCTGTTGCTGATGCTTGTCTCATCAATTTCGATTAGTAATAAATAAATTTCGTTTTTTTTGTTTGTTTTCCTATTACAATTCTATAAGTATTTTACTTCTTATTTGTTGTTTTGTAGAAACAAATAAACTTTTTTTTTTTTTTTTATAAATTTTTTATTTTTGGGATCTTTTGTAAATGAAACATCTTTTCTTGAACATGCTAAAACTTGTTTAAGATGTTAAAGTAACAAATTCCCCATAGACAATTTACATTTACACATTTGTCTGCTTGCTAAGCCAGAGTTACCGTATTTGATTGCTAATGGCGAAAGTTAACTATACAACAAAATTTTGTTTAAATGAAAGTACATATTTCAATATTATACCCTTAACCACAGTAGTGGAGAGGCTATTATGTGTGTGTGCTGATGTTTGTAACATCTTAAAATATTCACCTGAATCCACCTTGGAATTAGAATCATATTTTGAATTGATCTAGCGATGTCCGTTTGGCCGGTTGTCCTTGTAAACTAGGGTTGCCCGTTGTACTATCTTTAGCGGGATTGTCTCGCTTTTTAATCCCTTTTTTTTTTTTAGAAATATTTCTTTAATTTAGCATAAGTAATTTTAAAACGATACGATACGATACTATTTGTTTTTAGTGTTCCGCTTTTGGTAACTTCTAGTTTAACTGATGAATATCTGTACACAGAATCCTTTAACTTTAAAAGTAAATAAAGGAAAAATAAGTGAAACCTAAAAAAAAAAATGTAAAGACCATATTAAAAAGATTGATAAACGGCCAATTTTTAGGTTTATCAAACCTTCAAATTCACATTCTTGAGCTTTTATGAGCGAAGCGGAAAGCTAATGCCAATTATTTTTCCCTCTCTCCTAAAAACTTCAGACTTGACGAGCCAAAATTGACGTGTGTGAACCGACACTTATAAAAGAACACAAAAGAGAAAATTACATGAATTTACTTAAGGCCTGGAACAGAATAAAGTAACTGTAGCACTGTTGGGATCTGACAGTTCTTAAATTGTACCGTCTCAATGGCAAAATTGTACCAAATTGACATAAATTGTACCAAAATTTCGCTATAAAATAAAAAAATCATCCACAGTAAGAATTCATAACACTTTTTTTTATCAAATAAAAACCAAAACAAAACAAGTAAGAAATTATAGTCCGACAAGCCCGAGCATTTGATACTCTACACCACAGAATATAGAGACAAATTTTCGAGAGTGAGACCCATGGGCAGTCATGTACCCGCCTGAACAAAATTATGTTATGAGGTTAAGATTTATCCAAAAGTTTTTGTGTCGACTTTTATTAAGTTATCTTCAGCTAAATGAGATTTATTTGCCTTTAAGTGATTTTAGGAAGGGGGTTTATATTGGACCTATGGATCACTTTGGACCCGTCAGCGCAATGTTTTGTCTTTACAAAGTGGATATCGTAATATGTAGTTATTGTCGCCAAATGGACCTATTCCAATAAAAAATGGCAAGATATTTAGATTGCAATAAAATAAATCTGATCCAAATTTAATGTAAATATGAACGTAATAGGATGATTTATAGGCACAAACACTATTCCGGAAAGAAGTTTGTATGGGGTCACGTAGTAGGCTCTGTCCTTATGAATTGAAACCCATGTTAAAAATTTCATCGCATTAGTTTAAAAATTCTCTACTTTACGTAGAAGGTTACATGAAGGACAGCCAGCCAGCCGGAAGCAGGGACATCAGTAAATCGACTCAGAAAGTATTATTTTGTAGTGCGACACACATCAGCACAATCGCATAATACCCTCTCCTCTATTGTGGAGTGTGTATAAAAATTAAGAAAAAGCAACAATTTTTCTATTTCTCTTTTTTCTCAAAGGCAGACAAAATGTAGCCTCTTGGTTGACAGTGTCACAAAAACAGTCGACTAAAGTGGCGTTTTGGAGACACGTAATCCTGGGCTTCTACAGTGATACGAGTACCTAGTATACTTATGTACGTATGTACTTTATATGTTAGTTTATTAGTATTGGAACCCAATATTAATTAACAATTATAAAATTTTTGGTAGTTCTGGTCACGGCTGGAGATACAGATGTTATTAAAAATTTTATTATTAAAAAGTGAGTCGTTAATCCACCTCAAAGAAATGATAAAACTTCGTCGGTATTTTGTTGAAATTGTACCAAAAAGGGATGAATTGTAGCAGTGTACCAAAGAAGTTTTTATTGTAGCACATTTGGTACAATTGTACCACAAATCCCATCAGTGAGCTGTAGTAGTAGCTGCAACTGACGAATGCTTTGTAGTACGACAAAGTTCAAAACTTCGAATTTTGTGCTTCAACTTTAACTGCAACGACTATCACGACTACGTATTCTGTTGACAGTACTTTGAAACTGCACTTTTTAACTTTTAACAGCTTGTATTGCAGCGACTATTCTGTTCGCCACTTAACTGGCAGCATTGCTATTGAGTATTAAATCAGGAATATCAGCGTCTTCCACAATTGTGGAAACAAAACTCACATGAACGCTTACGCTCTTTGCGATCGTAAACTTTTTTAAGATTAATTTACCAGTTTTAAGCAAAAATTGCTAAAGTTGTATTTATAAACGAAAAATAGTGTATTAAGCCTTTAATAAGCCATTCATAAAGTATGAACATTTATTGTTGGATTTACCCTTCTTTAAACCAAAGATAAAGGGACATTTTGAAAAGTGTTTGCATATTATAATATTATTTTTGTGAAATATGTTGATAAATAATGAAAAAATGTTTTTTTTTTTTATTAATGTTAACATGTTAAATACATTTTACTAATTTTTCTTTATCTTAGACAACCAATTGAAAGGTATATTGTTAATTATTAAAAAAAAAATTTATATGATTTAAATGAATACATAAATATGTTCAGGGGCA
The DNA here is from genome assembly GCA_949318255.1 of Pollenia labialis. Classification (NCBI taxonomy): domain Eukaryota; kingdom Metazoa; phylum Arthropoda; class Insecta; order Diptera; family Polleniidae; genus Pollenia; species Pollenia labialis. Next base: position 139,731,216 of record OX439140.1, on the reverse strand, counting down.
AATGTAGATATTGGTGTCTATTATGAACTAAATTCGATTTTCGGCAGCAGTCGAATTAGCTGATCAAACGAATTTTCATTTGGTATTATGGCGCGCATTCGATAAAAATTTACTATTGTGATTTTGTTAATTCACAGTAGTACATTTTCGATCAGCTGTCACTTAAAAGAAAAAATTTTTGTTTACAAATTTAAATAATAAAATTAAAGTTAAACGTCACTACGGCGAAATTATTGTTGTTTTCAAATAATTAAGCTTAAGTGGGGTTTCATCCCATTTTTTTACACGCTGAACTTTGCTGCAAATTATTTGGTAAAAAAAAATGTTGTACCATAAGGATTATGAGCGCTTCCAATTGCTGTTTACGACGTTAGACTTGGATAAAATGAACAAAACTGATCAAGAATATGGTATTTGGTAAACGAACACAAAAAAATGTACAAATAGTTACATTTTCAGCAAGTTTTTTACATTTATTTGCACCGTCGAAAGCAAATTTGTTTTCGTTGAAAAATTCGATGCACAACAAAATTTTCGACAGTGCTGCCAACTCAAAATACCAAATTAAAATTCGATAGTCGATGTTCGTTAACCAGCGAATATCGTTTAGCGAATGTAACTCATAATAGAGGCCATTCTCTTTGATTATTTTTTAAATTATTGCAACTATTTGTTTTTTTGTTTACAACAACAAATTATTGTTCAAAAATATATAAAAAAAAAATGAAATAAACAAATCAAAAAAATAGTGATGTTAAAAAAAGTAAACAAACTTTTATTCGAATACCTTCTTATCATAAATTAAACAAAGTTTCAAACAAAAGTTTTTATGATACCTTTCGGCAACATTTTATTCAGAAACTAAAATAATATGCAGTTTTAGTTGTTTAGAATAATTTTCAAGGTCTACAATTAAAAAAAATTATAAAACAAAATTAAATATAGAATATCATGTGAACCGAATAGAAGTTTCATGCATCACTAGCAAAAAAAATGGCACCATAATATAAAGAAAGTTGCCATACTTAATTAAACACAAAATCGCTAATGTACGTTTGTGATTACAAATTTTTATAGGTGGTTTATAATACAAAACGTGTTTGATAGTTATTACATGCTATAAGCTTAAAATAAGAACTTTTTATGAATATGGCTGTAATTGTTTACTGAGAAACACGAATTTATTTGATAGTCAGACAGCGATAGATTCATGATGGTGGTTAATAATTATAGAAAATTTTTAAACTTAATGGGGTTATTGTTTGCATTAGTATGAGCCCATGCATTTTTATTGTTGGAATTCGCAAAGCTTTGTTGAGCACATAACAAAATGAATATTGGAAATAATTGTATAAGGTTGTTAAAATTCAAATATTGTCAACTGCTCAATTTTTCCAAAAAATAAGCAAAGTTTCTGAGAAGTGCAGGTTCGAAATTAAATTTATTTAAATAATAACTGATTGTGTTCTGTCCATAACTCAACATTTTTCGATAATTGTATTATTATTATTAATTGCTCTAAAGTCTAAATAGCAATATATGTAAGTTAACTTTAAATAATCTGAATAAAAATGAATGAAAAGCATGAACTATATTTCCTCGCATAATGCTGGCCCTGGTGTTTACATCGCCCTTTCATGAAAATGCTTGTTTTCTAGTGTAACTTTCAATACCTTACCTGATTCCCAAAAATTTTATCGAACATAAATTATCTTTAGAAAATAACATTAATTGGGCCTCTCACCAATACAATCATAATTGACACCACTGTATAAAATACAAAAAATGAGAATAAAGCGAGAACTTTTAATGAACAACCTCTTCGTGTTAACGATATACATAAAACAAAAAATGTCCACTATTAGCATAGATAAAACAACAGTTTGTTCAGTAATCTTAATTTAATTCGAACGTTATGTTCAGTAAATGAATATGTTATTATGTATATGAATAAAGCTGTTCACACAGCCCTTTATTGGGCACAAGGTACTATTGACAAACAACCAACCAGCCAGCCAGCCGGACAGACAAAGGGACATCGTTAAATCGACTCAGAAACTGATTTGAGTTGATCGGTATATATACTTATAGGTGGGCCCAAGACCAAAATCTTTGTGTGTAACACACATCCGCACAAACGCATAATACCCCCTCTTTACTATTGTGGTGTACAACATAACAAAATTTAACAAGTATCAAAATATTCTTAAAAAATGTGGAACTTTCACTTTTTATACATAAAAAAATGTTCCAAAAATTATATTTCAACTAAAATATGCAAAAAAAAAAATGCTGCAAATGGTAAAATATGCAAAAATATTCACTAAAAAATTGCTGCCGAAGTTCACAAAATGCTCTAAAATTTATAAACAAATATATAATTTATGTCTTCATTGGTCGGTAGCGCAAGAGAAAAGCTGAATTTGCATGCATCCTTACTATTTTCGTGGTAGTCACCAATTTAATAAAAAAACTACAATTTCTTCGGGGAAATTAGAGAATCTTTACCTAAAATGCAAAAGGGCGTAACAACAAAAGAATTAAAAATCGAGTTTTTGATTGATAATGATGCACTATACTAAATTACATGTCGTTGTAAAATAATTAAACAAAGTTTTGTTACAGCCTTTTGCATTTTAAGTGACGATAAATTTGTACATATAATCATAAAAAAAAATTAAATTATGTACAACCTTTAGACTTTTTTGAAAAGATTGTTATTGTTAGAAAAAAATTTCTTAAATTATTTAAAGATAAAGATTTATACAAACAAATTAAAATTATTTGTTTGTTTAAAATAAATTATTTCTTATAAATTGTATCTTAAAAGTTTTTGTTAAATTTAAAATTTTAATAAATGTTTTGTTTTCATTACAGGTAAGTGGATTGAAACTAAAAACTTATTTTTATTGGGTAAGAAAGACTTATTATATCTTAAAATTTAAAATTTTCTAGTTAAAGAGTGTTGCTTCTTTGCATTTTAGCAGTCTTCAACTTCAAAGTAAATGTTTGAAATGTTGAAAAAAACCCCAATAACACCCAGTCCAATAATAATTTAATTTTTTTATAATTCTCATTGTGGTTATTTTATTGAACTATTTATGGTTTAAATTCAAATTTTCATTTATTATTATTTTATTAAGCTTGAGGTCTCTTTTTTTTAAAAAAATATTAAATTTATTGAACCAATATTTCGGCACTCCGTTGTGTGCCTTCTTCAGGGTTTTTTTCTTTAATTTTTGACAAATAATAACAATTTTAACAAATGAAATAAATTTAACAAAAAATCATAAAACAATTTTCAATTAAAAACAAAAAAGGTTTTCCAATTTAAAAACTAATCTATTACATTATAAATAAATTGTTAACTTCCGTTTATATTTTTACAAATTAAATGCCTATAATTTTGTGCTAAACTTTCAGTATCTGACTTAAAATTAATTCTCGATATTGTCGGTACATTTATAATTTGCAACATTTCTAACATAAACCTACGTTTATAATTATTTTCCGTATTTAAAACTGTTGTATTTTCAAAATCAGGATAATGGTTTAAATTTGCACAATGGGCTGATAAAGCTGTTTTTTGTGATGCAATGTGCCTATATTTTTGATCTGACTTATGTCCTGCTAACCTAGTTTTTAGTTTATTCTTCGTTGTACCAACATATACTTTACCACATTGTCCATTAACATTTCCCCTACAAGGTATTTTATAAACTACATTCGACATTTCCAACTTATTTATTTTATCTTTCATGTTTGTATTATGTGTTATAAGATTTATGGGCAATTTTATACCTTTCAGTATCATAAATATTAGATTTTTCTAATCTCTCCGAAAATTTTGGTACATAAGTTAGCGATTTATAAACTTTTGGTTCCGTATTGCCGTTCGAGTTATTTATTCTATGGTTATTATATTGTGTTAATAAATAAGATATAATTTCCCTCGGAAAACTATTTTCTCTTAAGACTCTAAAAATTTTCTCCTTATTATTCCTATGGAAACAAGAATCACTTATTTTCAATACTCTATCTATAAAATTTCTAGCCGTGTTAATAATAATCCTTTTAGGATGATTTGAAAAATAATTAATTATTCTACCAGACGATGTTGGTTTTTGATACCAATCAATTAATAAACTTTTTCCCTTTCTTATTATCAAAGTATCTAAATAAGACAATTTATATTCAAACTCCTTTTCCATTGTAAATTGTATATCCGCATGAAAGGAATTAAATGCATCTAAAATTTTTGCTATTTCTGATTCCTTAATTACGCAAAATAAATCATCCACATATTTTGTCATAATTTTAGGTTTAATAGTCAACATCTATCTATTAATCTCTCCATAACAATATCTGCTACAATTGGAGACGCTGGTGATCCCATAGGAAGTCCCCTTAGCTGAACATATATACTACCGTCCAATTGAAAATATCTATTATCAATTATACAAAATTTCAGAATACGTAAAAATAAGTCCTTTTTTCCATGTTAGTGTGTTCTTCTATCTTATCCCATTGCTCTTCTATTATATCTACAGCAAGATCTACAGGTATACTCGGAAATAATGAAACTACATAAAGAGATATTAATTTCTCATCATCATTTAACTTAATATGTTTAATTTTATTTTTAAATTGAAGAGAGTCCCTTACATTATATTTAGAATTTTCCGTTATATTCCTAAGAACCATTGTAATATATTTACAAAGTTCATATGATGGAGAATTTATGCATGAACATATTGGTCAATTTATTTAAAATTTTCATATTTTCGGGATCGAGTACTTTCTCGATTCAAAACCAATTTTGTTTCTAATTCTTTCAGTCGATACTGAACGAATCGAAATTATTTTTTTAGTATTATAAGACTCAAATTAATGATTTACAACACTGAAAAAATAATTACGATTCGTTCAGTGTTGACTGAAATAATTAGTTATTAAATTGCTTTCGAATCGGGAAAGTACTCGATCACGACTGTTAGAATCAGGCCCCAGGCTAAAGTTTATTTAATTTTACTTAAATTATTTTCATGAATATTTATTTATTAAGTAATTGCATACATTAAGTCGGGATTGTAAGTAAAGATAAACTTACCGTTTATTGTTGGTGTTTTGTTTAAGCTTTGATATTATTACGGATAAGACTTTCGAGTGTTTATAATTCCTATTCGCTTAACATTTTTTTTTTAATAATATCTTTGGCTTTTCTATCATCTTTAGATGAAGTTTCCTAATGACCTGACCTAGGCAATAGGTGAAATGCGCAGAGGAATAGCTTATCCCATCAACAATAAATTTCAGTTTATCAATAGTAAGAATTGGGAATTTAGCACATTTAAACTATTAATTAAAAATGTATTGACTCCCAAGAAAACCTTTTATATTTTTTTAAACTGTGGAAAATCCTTTAATTCCCTTTTTGAAACTTAAACACTTTGCAATACTTATTTAAAATGATTTAATCGCTTAAGCGGGATTTTATTCAATGACTTGTTTGCTTTGAAGATTTGAAAAGGCTAATATAATTTCAGTCCACACAGGATCGCATTGAACTACACCGACTAAGGCGCTTTGCAGCATCAGTGGCTGCCGGCTGTCTTAATGCCTAAACAGCTTAATACAAGTTGAATGCTGATGGCATTTGGTCGCTGCGAAATGTTGGTCATGCCAACATCATTCTACACAATTCGGATGACCTTAATGGATGAGATTGCTCTATGAGGGAAACTTTTTTTGGTGAATTTTTTACAAATCACTCTGCAATTAGGGATAGGCTGTCTGCCGAAAACCAAGCTTCTCAATCAAACCTACACGGAGAGAAATATTTACTAAATATGGCTTAAAACAAGAACTTTTTGCATGATTCTCGTTTAAGGCAAAAATTACTTGTTCTAAATATATGTTTGGCTTGGTTTAAGCAAAATATTTCTTTATTTAAGAACATTTTACTAAATAGAAAAAAAAAATAAAAATCAAGATATTTTTTGATTTAAGATTTTCTTGTTTTAAGAAACGAAATTTATTACTTTAGAAAAAAAACTTCTTCCCTTGTAAGAGCATATGAAGATGGTTCTCAGATAGGCAGCCAGGTAAGATAGAGATTCCTCATCATATTTTTCATTCGAGAATCGAAACATTGCTGGTAGCTAAATTGCAAAGTTATTCAAGTATATCGCAAGATAAAAGCGTATTTACGGATAGCAAATCAGCTCTGGCTGGTGTATTCACGACATCAATGCAGAGTATTGGATATCTTTGAACGATATTGCGAAATATTCTAATATAACGCTGGCATGGATACAAGGACACAATGACTCAGGAAAACTACTCTGCAGACGAGCCATTCAACCAGGGATGTCTTTTGGACGATCTCAATAACCTGGTTGATATTTCAATGGCTCGCTGTAGGACTCTTATACAAGTTGAGGCATACAGGAAGGCTTAATCGAGATGTCTGGGCTAAGATATCTGGCTGGAAAATTGGCCAGAACTCTTTTGTCTAGATATAAAGCCCGAAAGACCAACGCTTCTAGAGTTTTACAGAACCAAATTCAAATGCTCACATCGCACACAGGGAGATTAAAAAAAAGAAATGGAAATATGTAGTTCTAGATTTCCTAAACGGTTAGTCCGATTGGAATAAAAAGAAGTTGTAGTCGAGTTTATGTTTTGGATTTAGTCTCTAAAGACTTATAAGGAGAGGCGCCATATGTTCTCAAAGAAGGGCGCCTCTAGTATTACAAACAATTAAAACGATCCAGAACTCAGGCATAATTTATCTCATACAGCTTAAGAAATATCCGACTTTTGAATTTTAAATATAAAATATTTTTTGTAAATTTCTTCCAAAATCTCCCACTGTGCATCGGTCATTACGTCACTGGTTGAAAGGAATCCATGAAAAGACACTGGGCCTGGAACATAACAGCTACTTGTGGAGTTATCGAAATGAAGAGGATAAAGCGACGTTATGTGTTTTCAACAGGACGGTGCCACTTGCCACATAGCTAACGAAACAATGGCTCTTTTGCGCCAACATCATGTGATTTGACACCCTTGGACTTTTTTTTTTTGGGATTATTGGAAAGAAAAGGTTTACGTAGCAACAATTCAAGAGCTAAATGATGAGATAATTCGGCACATTAACGGCATAGAACCTCAATTATGCCTCAGCGTCATCGAATATTTAGACCTTCGAATAGAGGTGTGCCGCCGAGGTCGCGGCGAACACTTGGTCGATATTTTTTTCGATACATAAGTGATCCATATAAATATCATAATAAAAAGAAATGACAATCGCCCTTATCGTGGTTGGCGTATTTGAAATACGCCTACGACTGTTTGGTAATAGATTAAAGAAAATAAGTTCACCTTCTCTTTAATCTATTACGATACAGTCGCAGGCGTATTTTAAATACGCCAACCACGATAAGGGTGATTAATTTCCTAAATAATTTGTGTTTTATTCAAAATCAACATCGGCCCTTAAAATTTAAACACTCTTTATAACAAAATTTAAATTTCTAAATTTAATTGACTTTAATTTTCATTGCTTGTTTATTTTATTAAAGATATTTCTAGTAAATTCTTCTTTAAATTATTTTACTTTAAAACTGATTACGTGTTAACCAGGAATTAGAAATACCCCCAAATAAAAACAACACCCACGCAAAATTTACATGTAAACATAAATTGTTGAGTTTACCTGTGTGCGTGTTGTAAGGTTTAAAATTTAAATATTAAAAAGGTTTTTGTATTTAGTGTTATTCCTGCCCCCTGCCCTCCCTAGAACCAGCCACACACAGCCTCTACATTAAATATGAATGACCGAGAAAATGAGAAAATATTTTCATACAATTTCAAATAGGGGAAAAAGAAACATTACGCAATGTTTTAAAAAATAATACAAATAAAAATGACAAATTAAATTGAAAAAATTTATAACAATGTGCGTGTGTTGGGCGAACAAACGCTCCTAGATCAAAAAAATAAAATAAATACGATTATGTGGTACATGCAAACAAAAATATACATTTTTGAAATAATTGTGAATGTTTTCAGTATAAAGTAAAGACATTTTTCAACTCAAATTTTAGAAATGTTCTGTTAAATTAATAATATAAATTGCTTTAAATTAAACAACCCTTTTGTATATGCTATACTTTTTTTTTACTAAATTAATGTAACAAGTGGGTTTGGTGTACAGTGGGAAAGATTGCAAAAGTTTAATAAAAATAAAAGTTGGTTTTTTAATTCGACCTTTTCTTAATGGAATCTTAATAGAAATAAATAATCAAGCTCGAGGTCATAGGGGTTTTTTATAAATGTTTTTTATTTTTATGAGTTGATTTCTTAAGGAATGGTGTCAATTGGCCTCCAAGACCGTACGATTTGACACCTGCCGATTATTTTATGTAGGGTTACGTAAAGTTTGATGTTTATGCTGATAAATCAGGGATAATTTACGCCTTTTAAGCCCAATTTGATTGTGTTATTCGTGACATTAGGTCAGCAATACTCGAAAAAGTGGCCCAGAATGCGCTTTGTCAAGAACAGCCGTAGTAACCATATGTCCAAAATCATATTCAAAAGTTTATGCCATGTGTTAATCTTTCGAATAAAAATATTTTTTTTTTTAATATTTTTTTCATTTTCAAATTCTATCGGGCTTAAAAAGTAACATATCGAAAAAACATAAAGGAAAGTTTGTGCTTTAGAAATATTTACTTCGTACCAATTTTGCTGGGGTTGTGTAGTAAATACCTTAAAAAAACGTTTATCTGTTTGTGATGAGAACGTGTTATTGCTTTCAGTTTTTCGCAAAAACCACAAACTTCGTTGCGTTCGGTATAGCACCTCAATGTTCGTTCGTTCAGTTGTGCTCAGCGACCTTTAGGCTATTAGAGACAGCAAAAATATTAAAAAAAAACAAAAGACTTGCTTTTTAACATTAAAATAACCCAAACACACACAAGCTATTCGTGTTGTTGTCATGCATCATTGCAACATCAATACTAGCAAAAAGCGTTTTGTTTGCTCTGTCTTTTATCAATGTACAAAAACACTACGGACCATTAAAATATTATGTATGTATGTCTACAGAATTACTAAAATTGTACTGATATATAACGAAAACCAGCACACTTTATAATGTTTGTTACTTTCGTGAAAACAGTTATAAATGCAATTAATGCTTGTGTACTAATACACAAACGCTAAAAATAAATATCGATTCTGGGTATGTGTACCGTACGCTAAATAATGGACGGTTTATTCTCTAACACTATAAACAAATATGACCCAAATACAACAACTTTATATAAACGATGAACGAATAAGCAACTGTGCAAGTACTTGAGGTCACCCGCCTAGACGTGACATAAAAATGCGTCAATGCCGTTACCACGATCAAGAAAACCAACGACGACATGGCCCATAAGGTTGATTCAAGCACCTTTTTTGTATGGTTATGGCAATGACACGTTTTTTTTTTTATGAGCTTTATACCTAAAATACCATTTTCTAATGTTGACTAAGCGTAAAAAATTACTAGTAACTTAAAAGTTATATCCTTATTTTAGTACATATTTAGTAATTTTTTGCTATCAGTCCCACTGTGCCATAAAAGGTGTAAACAAGTTTCATATTTAAATATTTATGTACATATACTTATGTTGCTTATTGTATTCTGTTGTCTGTTACAACTTTAAAGTCATCAACAAATTATACGAACTTTAGGTCAAACATTTTACGAAGATTAAATTTTACAACAAGAACGAACCCTCATTAAAAAATTGGTAAATAGGTAACGCATTACAACACTAAATAAATAAGAATTGCAATAGATTTTAGTACAGAAAACAGAAAAATTCTGTTTTGTGTACAACAAGAGTAATAAAGAGAAACCCGACAAATATAAAGAGAGATTCACGGAACGAGTGTGTGTGATAAATCCGTTACAAATTCACCACTGCCTTCCAACAATTTGGTGGAATCTAATGTTCCTTCGAATTTACTTAAAAATAAAATCAACGTTTACAAATGTAGCAAAAAGAGAAATATATTTTAAAATATTTCGCAGCAAAGAGTATACAAAACAGTTTCTTTTCATTCTCTTCAAATTGAATTAACATGTGATTCTGTTTTTATTTTATTTGCTGTTTGAGATTTTTTATCTCTGTAAATCACAATATTTGCGCCAATTTGCTTTTAGTTTATTTTTATTTTTTGTTTTGCTTTCTTTCCGTCATCATACAGTGACCAAATTCTTAAGAATATGAGTGACTGGCAGACTGACTGCCTTTATTGCTACGTAATATCATTGCAAATCTTCTAAAGCGTTTTTTTTTTGTGTTGCTTTGTTTACACCAACAACAATGCCAACAAATTTTTCAGACACATGCATCAGGAAATTCTTGGGTTTAACTTACACACAATTAAATTTGAATGTGTGATAATTATGTGTATGATGAAAAACCGCTGGTTGCATAGTGGGGCAAATTAAAAAGAAAAAATAAAAAAACTGAAGTCGAAAGATTTTAGCATTTTTGTAGGATTTAAACCGTAAATATTTATGAAATTAGAATTCAAAGAGATTTCACTCAGGCCTGATGCGGGAAAAATCTATTTGGAATTTGAGGAAGTTTTATAGTAAATTCTTTAACTTAAATAAAAAAATAAAAAGGCCAGGTTTTTGGGATGTGCATTAAGCTAAATCTTTGTTTAACGTAGTCTGAAACTCGGATTTTTTTTCCGGCTAAATGTGATTTTTTTTTATTATTTCATTAAAGACCAATATTTTTAGCTAAACTTAACTGTTCCGTTAAAATTGTGTGTACAAACTTGGTAATGGCGGCACAAATCTGTTGTAAGATTAAATAAACATAGTTTAACTGAGATCTTTAAAACCCAGACTTAAGTGGGGAACAGAGTAGTCGCTGTAGTACAACGTTGCGAATAGCGCTGCAAGCTGTCAAAAGTAAAAAACGGAAGTTTCAAAGTACTGTCAACAGAATACGTAGTTGTAGTAATCGTTGCAGCTGAAGTTGAAGTACAAAATTCAAATTTTTGAACTTTGTCGCGCTACAAAGCATTCATCAGTTTCAGCTACTGTTACAACTTCTTTATTCTGTTCCAGGCCTTAGTGCTGACTCACAAGCTTCAGCCTTAACACGTTTCTTCCGCTTAGCTTTTACGCTGATATGTTATACCTAAACAAAAGCGTCAACGTTGTGTCACGAACAGTCGTGTTAATTCTCTTGTTTAATAAAACCCACAGAATGGGAATAAAAATGGAGATAAAACCGCTAGATTGACCAATTTTGCCATTGTTTATTAACAATAGTCAACGCTGCGCTATATAGGGAAGCTCCATGCAAATTGTATGGGCATGACAATTTTTGACAACTAAACAACGCGAGCAGTTGTTGTTTTGGTACGGCTGATAGTCGTCAAATCTTTAGTTTGAGGAGAGACTAAAAAAGGTAATGCTTTCTTATTTCCCCCACCCCCCTCTACTTAAAACTAAAGACTCCCAGTTAGCTGACAGTAACAGTAATGCAATCGTTCAGTAAAAAAGTTAGAAAAACCAGTTTTCTATAGATTTAGACGTTACCGTTAAGTTACATTTTAATGCTAACTATAATTCTTCTAATTGCTTTACATACAACGAAATTAATCAGTTGATTTACAATGCCACTGCTACTGTCAGGGACGTAAAACCTGAAGCGTGTGAATTAACACTGCCGCGAGACGCATCCGTTACGGTGACATATCTGGAAGCGGTATTCACATTATTACCGATAGCAATGCGGCCATAAGATCCCTGGAGAATGTGCTCATCACATCGAGAATTGTCCGAGAATGCCGAATGTCTCTGGAGTAGATAGCGAGAGATTCTTTGGCGTATGCAGGTACCACCTTGAATCGAGACGGTTCAACATATAATGTAGGTGTTTCGTTCCCAGGGAGTAAGCAACTTATAGCGCACAAGTTTCACCTTACTGCCAGTCAGAGGTGGCACGATGAAACTACCAGTGGGGAAGCCAGGAAAATCTGGCCTATTATAGATGAAAAAAGGACACGGCGGACATTGCAGCTGTCCAAACATCACCTTAGAAACCTAATTGCGGTTATTACTGGCCACGGGCCCATTCGGAAGCACGCCCGGAGGTTGGGGCTCCCTTTTAATGACTTCTGTAGAAGTTGCGGTGACGAGGAGGAGGAGGAGGAGTCTACGGAATATCTCCTCTGTAATTGTGCGGCATTCGGAGATCTGCAACTTGAAATGCTTGGTCGAAGAGCCCGTGGGGACAAGACTTGTCTCTCTGATATTGATTTAAACAGTATTCACTTCTTTGTTGAATCGCCGGGTGGCTGCGTGGGAACACTAGCAGCCAGACATCATAGGACCCATGGGAGACTGTGTGCCATGGTAGCACAACGGGAACTAATTAGTGGACCTACATGAGCTGTGCTCAACCTAACCTAACACTGACAAGCTCTTAAAAAACAATCTCGAATCTTCTTAGTTCATGTACAAAATTAATTTTAAATGTCTCACGAACTTAATTATCTTCTCTATCACGACTTTTTTCTTAAATCCAGGGAGATTTGAAAAAGGAACACAACCATTCATCATAAAATGGCGGCGATGCCAACAATTTTGGAACAAGGGGCAAGAAATCGACTATTGTTAATCCTGAATATCTGATACAGATACCAAACGATTCAAGGAATTTGACAAATTTATCGGCCCATTTAGAAGAATTGCCTATTGAGTAGATTGTTTTAACAATCAAACCCATCAGATTGAGCAATTTTCTAAAAAAAAACGGGCCCATATCAAAACGGAATACAATTTTTTCTTATGAATTTTCTTAGTTTACAGGATGACGACTAAAGGCCGTTACACACTATCCCACAAAGTATTTTTCAAAAATGCGCCCCTGATCTAATTATTCTTTGAACGTTTTCAAAAAACAATAACAACTTATCATGACAGGGTTGCATTTTCGTAAATTACTAAAGACTTTGTGGGATAGTGTAAAACAGCTTTAAGTGGATTCATTAGATTCATATTTTTTTTAGTAAAATTTTGTAGTATAAAAAAAGTTTACTCAATCAATTTACTAAAAATAAAATTATTAAGATTGACTGACTGAAATCTAAATATTTATTTTTCAAAAAATTTTGTAAATGTTTATAGTTTTTCCCAGCATTTCCCTAAATAAAAGTGGCGTAAAATATTTATCATTTTTATTTAGTAAACGTCATTTGGAAAGGAGTGCAAGCCATTTGAAATGATGAAGATAACTCGACCTGTCAATTCCTGTGTTCACTCCTGCTGAATAGTGAATGAATTCCAATATTAACGTGAGAACCCGTCATTTGAGGGTCTCAGGCAGAATAGATAGACTTCACTACGAACTGGGGAGTATCGGTGGATGTTAATCCAGTCGATCCGCTGGTCGGCTATTTCTCGCAAGGGGACCGTGGGAGGGTAATGTTCTCTTTTTCTATAGGGATGTGTAGGAGCTGGGGTGACGCTCCACCACGCTCCCACCCTTCTTTCCTAGGCTTCCTATCTCTTGTGTACTCCGAAATTCTTATCTTTCTTACTTCCTATACTTCGAGGGGATTAACAATGGACCGCATTGGTCTCCGGGTGCAGTTGTGCCCTAATGCTCTAAGTTTTTGCCTCTTACCTGGAATTTTTAAGATATGTTTAAGCAATTAATGTTTAAACCGAACTGTAGATACCATGAACCGGTCATCCGCACGCCATGCTCGTTTAAACCGCAGCTATTTTGCGATCACTGAAAGATTCTCACCAAACTATTTTATTTGCTTAGAGCTACTGGTTATCATGGTGCAAATAGGACTCTGGTCAGCGAATGTATTCTAAAGAACTTAAAATTTTAAACCACACTAGCTGGAGGTAGCGGCTGCCATATATCCCAAGACTGCCAAGCCAAATGGTAGGTACTCCTCAAGACTGATTTCTTTCCAAACTACCAATTTGCGGCACTGCCTTGTTCAATAAAGTGGCCCTAAAAAAGGAGTCAGTTATCGTGGATCTCTTGGCCGCGAAGTTGAGGTAAATATTCGCTTAACAAAGTTTTGTCCCTTTTAGTTTTTCTTTTTTACTCCACTGTACTTACAAGATAAAGTTGTTGATGATTCATTTTAAAATATTTTGAATAATTTATCTTTTGGAATTGCATGTTCGTTGGACTTTTTTTTTGTTCGTTTTCTTCACTTGAAACGTTGCATTTGTAGATGCTTCATGCGTTGAGCATTTCACATGTTTTATTTATTTGAATATTCAGTTTTTTATGTTTTTGTAAATGTTTTTTGTTTGTATTCACGTTTCACGTTGCTGAAAATATACGAATAAAAAAAGTGGCAAAGAAGATTTTATCCGTTGAGGTGGCAGAATTCTTATAACGAATATGCCTTTGTTTGTACTGAATCACATGAACGTACAAACATACATACATATTTATAGAAGTATGTATCTGTATGCGTATTGGGGTTCTTCTCATAAGCTAAATGGGCTCATTACAAGAATTTGTGCTGGCAGCCAAATGGGGAAATGCTTAAGAACGCGGCGAGTGTTTTTCTAAACGCGGGTATTTTTATTTTATTTTTTGTTTTTGTTTAATATTTATTTTCTGCTCCTTCTCTGGTTTTTTTTTTGTGATTTCATTTCATCATATTGTATAACTACTCGGTAGTGCACATTCATGTGCATTGCATTCTTAATGACGCAAAGATCAGTTTTTTTTTAATTAAACGATTATATTTCTTCTTTTATTTAGTTTAATTTATTCTATGGCATTGTTTGTTACTTAAGAATTTTTTTATTTGTTATTTTTATTATTTTTATTACTTTTATTATAACTTTGATTAAAGAAAATTTACATCAGCAATTGTTTAATTATTTTTCATTTAAAAAATTTTTTTAGTTGTATATTTTTTTATTGCCGGCGTACAATTCACGTGCTTTAAACGAAAATATGAAAGATCACAGTACATTTGAATTCTTTAATTCTATTCTTTAACGATACACTGATGCATTAACCAACATCCAGTCCAGAATCTTTAAAAAACTTCTCAATCCCATGGTAGAAATAGGATTTTCCACGCATGCGACCAGTTCGTTATACAAGCTTGTTTCACCTGATTGTATTCGCCGATTTGTAAGAACTCCCATTTCTAATAATAAATTAGCATGCCCCATATGGCTTTCGTAATCATTCTACTTGGGAAAATTAATTGGAAACTTAACTTAACATTTTTAAGAAATAGAATTCGGGACTTTTTGCTTCTTGTTTTACTTTTTGAACATGAGAATAAAGTATATTTTTCTTTTTGCAGTGATGCTGTTGTTTCTACACAAAACAAGCAAATCGTTTTTACAAAAATGTTGTGATGTGTTGTTGTTGTTTCTACAAGCAAGTTTACAAATGCACGTATATTGAATACATAGAGTGGCACGACCAACGAAAAGTTCAAGCTTTTATTTACTTGATTTGAGAATTGTATACTTGTTTAAGGAACTTCCGGAATGGGGTTTTAAACGAAATCCCATTTTGGATTGTTTTAAGAACTTTAGAAGTGGCTTAAACTTAAATTTAGAACGAGTTTTTTCTTTCTGTGTATTTGCCATAATAGTCTAGGTATTTAAATAAAGCGGCTTACTAGAGTTCTGTGCTCCAGGGGAAATCAGGTACAGCATTCAAAATTGATAGATCTCTTGAGGTCGCGGCTGACCAGTTACCCTTCTGGTACCACAGAAATCAGTAGCCCCTGATGGCACAGCACTTCACTTACTATTGGCTGAGGTCCCTTCGAGAATTATGTTGTGGTTGTGATTTGGTCCAAAAGTCGCGGAATGCGAGATCTTAAACAGCCGGCTTCTAGACCTTTTTTTGTCACTCGTGGTAAGCAGATGCTGCCGTTTATTTAAGGAGGTTAGGTAGCTCCAACTCCTTAACAAGGGACAATTTTATAACTCTGCATTGCATACACTCATTTTATACTCTTCCAATATTTCCCTTAGCGCCCCTCTACAATCATTTACTAGTTTGGAATTCACTAGTTGGTATTCACAGCCCATCAAGGCCTTCAAATCCTTAGAGCCTCTGCCAAAAAAATACTGCAGTCGTGAGGAAGCCTATTTGACCTTTTATTATATAAATCCCGTTCCCCTTATCCTGGATATATCGGCAAATCTCAAGTATCGCCGATATATCGGTATCGGTATTCGTTTCATGCTTTATTGTCACTTACCTATCAGAGACTGAATTGTGGATAGTGTCCACAATACTGTTATCAACAGCACTATTAAGGTAATGTCGCAAATCGGGCATGAGAAAAAAGTCGTTAAGATAGTCGCCATGACAACTTAAACCACATTCCCAATAAAAATTTTTATAATTTTTCGAAGCACTAATGGTACATTTAAAAAAATAAGTGCTCAATTATGCGCTACGAAATAAGATATAAAGAAATGCAGTCAAGTAAGCGAAAGAACTCTCAACAAATTTTATAAAAAAATAACATTTTAAGTGCCACGGCAATCCCTTACCACGAAGCAGGTTTGTAAGGGAGAATACTAAAAAATAACTGTATCAAAACATTCGTTGAGTAAAGCTGATCGTTACATCCAACACTTTTTATCGCTGAATAATGCGATTTATGTATCAAAAATGTATTGCTTCAAAGTGGGAACTCGCCATATAAAATTACAAACCTGCTTCGTTGGTAGCTCCATTTTTTATTGGGTTGTTACCCATATGATCATTAACTACAATGAGCATGATAATGTCGCTCACATTGCCGGGTACAACTTAAGTGCCCTTTGTTCGAAAAAGTCGTCGACGACTTGCATGGGCTGTCGCCAACATGCCATCAGGGATTTACTATGGCTCTTGTACGTGTCGTCGACGTTGTCTTGAAGACATGGCCAACTGGATACAATATATTAAACAAATTTAAGAATTACATACACATAAACTTCTTTAATTTATTTGAATTTTTGTTTTGAATTTTATTCAATTGCCTCTGTAATGATTTATTAATAAATAATTTCTTCGCAGACACTTGCAAAAACTTTTTCAATAAACTTTTAAGAACAACGACCACCAACCAGCCAGACAGGCAGTCAGCCCACGAACCAATCAACGAATTATTCAAATAAATTTTTGCAAATTTATAGTTGAACAGACCTACATATGTTTTTTTTTTTTTTTTGTTAATAAAATACTCTTCAGATATGAGTATTCGCACTCGTATTTGCAACATCCCAGTAAACATTTTTGCGAAAATGTTTAGTTCTAGAAATAATCTAAAACTTTATTAGACAATTACTTAAGTTGTTCACAAAGAATAATATTTTCTTAACTTTACTTTTAGACATTTCTAAGATGGAATAAAATTAGTTTTGAACAAATTTCTTGTTTAAAAATCAATATAGCAGATTTGGAAATCCCATTCTCCCATTCAGTCCGACTTATTTCTAATGTTTGATTTCAGTTTTAACCGAAAAAAATGTGTCAATTAAAAATGGCATATGGCGTCCGTGTCTACGCCTTATGAACGCCATACGATCGGTCCAATTTTGCACCACTTGGTTTTATTTCTTCAATAGTGCGTCGAATGTTGGCTTCTAACTGATCAATCGTTGCTGGTTGTTTTATCAGCATAGACCAGACCTTTATCTTACCACTCCAAAAAAGTGGTCCAAAGGTCATACGAACAAGGTGGCCTATTCACTGCTCGATTTCTGTCACCAAACGTTTGGCATGTATGGCCGTCTTGTTGGAATCATTTCCTTTCCATTTGATTTGCAATGACGTGAGTGCTAAACAAAATCACGATTCATTTACATGCCTTCACGGTAGTGTAAGCGCCGGTTACGGACTTAAAGACAAATGGGCCGATGACGGCATGCTAACCGCTTGAAATATCTTTTTTTTCGAGATGTAATTGAGTCTCATGATGATTACACTGTTTTCAAAAGCCTCATACCCGTTAACCCAGCAATGAGCCTGATCGCTAAAAAATTATTTTACGATGAAAATCTGATTCTCAGTCTAATCACCGAACTCACGACGAAGTTGATGGTTTCAATTTTTGCACCAGTTAGATCTTTATAAATGCAGGCCAATATGCTTCCTCAAAAGTTTCCAAGTAGAGGACGGGCTAATCGGCTGCTGAGTCCGGCGTCAGATTGATAAATTCAAGTCCTCTGTCACAATCACGTCTGCAACGGCGATGGCTTCTTCTGAACGCACAGTATGGGCTCGATTTGGCAGAATATTATCGAATAGAGTAAATATGGTCATGAATCGATCCAGAGTATGAATGTATTACGTATTAGCTGCACAGATGGACGACTATTCCTGTCCGACCGATTAATCGGCTTTGGTATCGGCCAAAAATTTCTAATCGGGCAATACCACTGTGCAACAAACAGTTTGATGCAGAAAATATTTGTGGAACATTTTAACCCTTTGAACTGCCGTTTTAGTATACTTTTGTGGGAAAGCTAAAAAAAAAAGACAAAAAGGACCCCCTAAAATTAGTGTTAGAGGATTAATATATTCTTAGCACAGAATCACCATACAATTGTCCTGAAGATATCTGAAATAGTGTTTCAGCTCAAAAAATTCAAAAACTTTAGGGGCCGATATTTCGAGAACCCGAGCTAACTTTACAAAACCCTTTGGCAAATTTGCTCTACCAATGGTCTAGTTTTATTTCGCGTTGCAAGTATTGAGGCTGACGGCAATGACTCGAATTGTATTGCACTGTCTAGTTGGTGTTCAGCATCAATTTGTTTGTTTTTATTACAAAAAATTTATAAAATAAATGGGTTTTCCTGTTTAATAAATTAATTGATCTCAAAAATGTCGAAGTTTTTTTTGGTTAATTTGAGCAAGTAATGTTCAGATTCGGCTGCGGTTCGGTCGAACTTCGACTTCGGCCTTTTAAGTGACTTCGGTCGGACACTAACGATGCGATCCTTAAACTTGACAAAGTGCTGTAGAAGTTTAGCAAACAGAGCGAGAATTTCGGAAATAAATTTCCACGATTTGTAAACGTTGTTGTGGCACAAGTCTTTGCACTGTGATTAGTTAAAGTTTACTAAAAAAAAAAGAGAAAAATCCACTTTCTCGGTATGACAGCAAGCTTTTCAGTTATCTCTATCATAAGATCTACACGTCAAAAAAAACCTAATTTAGTTTTTGTTTTGGCACCTACACGGCTCAGATCCGGAATTCAGTACCTCAATTCTGTAACTTTTTGAATTTAACTACCGATATCGCTAAGTAATGATACATCTCGGTTACTTTATCGAATTTTTTTATTCTCTATTTTAAATAAACAAAAATGTTTGTTTCAGCTGAATGTACACGACATGTTTAAACATCTGACTTGTCAAATTTTCAACTGGAAAATACAAACATGTCGTGTGCTACATTTATAGCATTGCTTCTGTAAAAGTCAGATGCAAAGTCATCTGACATAATTTGAATTATAGCATGCTTTATTTTCCTCTGACAAATCATCTGAAATCAGCTTTGTCAGAAATCTATGCCGGAAGGAAATCGACAGCGGCGGTAAACTATTGACGGAATTATTAGCCGGTTGAAGCTAATATTTTACAATACCGATATTATGCATGATCATTTCACCATTGAATAGAAATTATGTACATATATTTCTAAAAAATGTTTCATTATAATATCCCAAATTGGTATCTTCAAATTTAAAAAAAAAAAAAAAAATAAAGACGGCTAAAAGAGGCTTTTACGGCGGAAATCAAAATTTTTGTGTCGGCCGCACGCTATTTTGAAACCGAGAATTACTTTGGTTTCTGCAATAATTATGAAAAAGAGACAATGTCAGAAGCAAATAACATGTGACCGAAAATTATAAACGGCAATTTTGACAGACATGCACAATTACATGTGACTTGAAAAGATGACAAATGAGATGTCAAAAACATGCCGTGTATATGCTCCTTTAGAAATTTTAACGACAAATATCAGTAAAAATATAAGAACGTCCAAGTTAACAATTTTTAAAATTAATAAAAAAATATGAAATAAATTTGCTTGCAAAAAATTTATTTCAACAAAACATGAATGAAAACGTGTAAATATTGATTACATTTCTAAACAAATATGTCCATGATAACCTTGTTCGCAAACTACAGGTCGGAATTTCGGAAATAATTTTATCAAATTTGGCATATGCGTTTATTGTCAAAAGCTACAAAGTTAACAAACATTTGGTTTTATTGTCTGCTAGTCATCTTAACCATAATCGCTAACTTTTTTAAAGCGTCCATACGAATTTTTGCAAGAAATCGTTCATTGGGATGCCTTATAAATATACATGTCTTATATGAATTGTATGTGCAAATGTCAGAGTGTGATACTTTTTGTTACTTTTTCACATAACTTGACATTTCCCATGATTTTTACGTGCGCTTCTTGTTGGAAGTTTTTCTTATTTACATACATTATTATTATTATTATTATTATTAAGAAGCAACAGTAGTTCTCGTAAAAGTTAAAATATTATGTCTGTGGCAGGGGAAGGAAAATCAGAATTATCGTACTTTTTCAGTGATGTTTGAAAAATACTAATATAAAAGCACAGTACTTTTTCTCTCTGATACAAGCTTGAAAAAGGATTTAGATCTGCTCAAAAGAATACAAAAAATCGAAATAATCTTAAAGTATCTTATAATGATGCTCTTTTCAACCAAATATTTTACATATTTCTAAGGCCCAGAACAGACGGTAAAACGCAACTGCAACGAAACCTTTTAGAAATCATTGTTTTGAAACAAATTCCAATCGTTTTCCACACACCATGCAACCTAAATTGTAGCAAAATGTAATGCAATTATCACAATCATTTCGATTTTCTTTGAGAACAGATGAAACTCAAATACAAGTTTCCTGCACACCGGTTTCAATGCAACTGATTTCCAATGCATTTCATACCGGTCTCAAAATGGTCGCGTCATGTGTGGTATCTCAAAGGAGTCTATGGCATAAACTCAAATGAAACTCGAAAATAACTAGAAGTTGCAGTTTCGTTGCAGTTGCGTTTCAACGTCTGTTCTGGACCTAAAGGGTACTTTACAATATAACGAAAGTCTTACGTATTTTGAGTAAAATACAATCCTGTCATGCTAAGTTGTTATTGTTTTTTTTTTTAAATTTCCAAAGAATAATAATAATAAATAATAATAAATCGATCAGTGATGAATTTTCGTCTAAATTCATAACACTTGTGGGATGGTGTAAAGAACCTTTTAATATTCGATTGGTTGCGTGCTTTAAAGTCTGTTGAAACAAATTTAAATTACTGAATTCCATTGTTCACACAACCATACACTTTAAATGATTTTTCTTTAAATTTATAACCACTACTTCCCACCCCTGATTTCTTTACTGTTGTATGTGTTCGTCCGTCGAAGTCTCTGTACTTTTAAATATATGCGTGTCTGTAGGTTTCCTGTTCATGCAACATAAAATTTACTACTATTTTTACAACTACAACCATCTCATGCATATGAACAAGTCGTTTGGAAAGTAAGGCAAACCTTGCAACATAAAAGTTTATACGATTTTTTTTTCGTGTAACTTTTAAACCCCCGCCAGCTTGAGGCGTTTCTAGACGGTAGTATGACATACATATAAATTAAGCAGCACTTTAAGATCTAGATTTTGGATTTATGTTTTTATTACTGTATATTTATTGAAGTTTATTTGCAGTAATTGGAATGAGAGAAGTAATCTTTATTTTTTATCGTATGTATGTATGTACAACAAA
Source organism: Pollenia labialis (assembly GCA_949318255.1). Lineage (NCBI taxonomy): Eukaryota > Metazoa > Arthropoda > Insecta > Diptera > Polleniidae > Pollenia > Pollenia labialis. The sequence continues at coordinate 139,709,337 of OX439140.1, read as the reverse complement.
AAAAAAAAAAATAGTTAGCAAAGAAATTTGGATGCCACCTACCTGGTCAAGTATTTTGCAGATATAATGCTCACTTAAGGCGAATTCAACTACAGGTGGTGTCGGAACGACAAGAATCCAAAAGCAACAGAAACAACATAGGATTTTTTGCATTGGAATGTTGTGTTTACTGCTGGAAATGTCAACTATTCCTGATAAATCACTTAGAAGGAGTTTACACGGTGTCTTTCCGAGATGTCTGTTTTTGCCATTCTCTTTTGAACATGTTACCAAAAAGCTTTTGTCTTTTCACGATGTCTTTCCAAACATGTCTGTTTTCATGTATAATAGTCTAATTAGACTAATTATAATACACATATACATATAACTTTGGCAACTCCTCTTTCTTCTCTACCCCGATTGTCAACAGACAAAACAAACATTTTTGTTAGACATGTCTGAAAAGACACCGTGTGGTGTGAACTTCCTCTAACAAATCAAAACAAATTACCTGAAACTGGCAAAACCAGATGGCGTTCCGAAACCACCTGTAGTTGAATTCGCCTTCGGTTATCATGATGATTTTAAAACATTTTTTTCTTAATTATGGATCGAAGGTGATTGTTGGAATGTTGATAAGAACAACAAAAGGAAATTTTCGTGCAAACATTTAGCATTCCCTTAATTTTATATCGAAATTTGTGATTTGTTTCTGTTTTTATTCCCCGTGCACACTTTATCGAGTATGTGAATATTAAATGAATGAATGAAGGAATACGTTTCACCACAATTTCTCTACTTTTCTCCCTATCTCTCTTCCTTTCGCCTATTACAAATATTCACCATACACAAAACTATTTCAGTGTTGCCAGAAAGGGGAGAGTAAACGGGTAAAACCTGTGATATGGAATATTTTTGTCATCCCATCTTTATTTTAAACCAATAAACGCGGAAATAAAAATTAAATAACATTCGTTACTAAACAAAAAAATACAAATATAAATTTAGTACTTTATCGAAATTCGAACGGTTAAGGGGTGGAACGTAACTTTTTTTGTTACTTTTTTACAAGACATCTAACTCCATTAATTCAAAAGAAAGAAAAAAAAGTACGCATATTCCCCGTTCCCATTAATGACGGAGATCGGGGTTCTAGTGTATTTAATTCAAAAGATTGGTTTTTCTATATGGTTTCAACTTAAAGCGAGAGTAACATTCCTTCTTTTTAAAAAGTATATAAATATTGTTTTAAGAAATAAAGCTTTTCTTTACAAAAAAAAATATACTGAAATAGAACTTTGCGTTTAAAATCTTAACAGCCCGTCTACATTAGCATTGATAATAAAGACTGTTGTTGTCGATGTTTTGTCCTTTTTAAAACAGCGTTGTGAAAACATTTGTTCGCTTAAGTAAGTCTAACATCAGTGCAGTATTGCCATTTAAATAAACGCAAAACTTCATGGTTATTGTCGCTTTTTATTGTGGATCGTCCGTCCATACGTTTTCTTAACATCAAATAACATAAATAATTCTTCGTCGCTGATTCTGCCTATGTTTTGTTCTTGTACACACATAAAAATATATAATCTGGATGGTGTGTAATGGATTAAGTTAAAACAAAACGCTAAATCCAGCGATGAAAATACTAAAGGGGCATTACTGAGCTATGCACAGTTTTATTGTTGTGGATTGCATGCAAATGACTCACATGCAAAATAAAGAGAAACTAAACAATGAGGGTGAGAGAGAATAATATTTTATAATTGTTAGTGCTACTTTTTTTTATCATTTTTCTTTTACACCATAGTTGCCAGATAAAGTTGGCAAAAAATCGTCAAAATCAGTTACGGTGAATATACAAAATAAGTGCAAAAAATAATTTACGAAATCAATCTATTAACACAACTTCCCAGTATAAAAAAAATTGGGTTTTTTGAAGCACTTAAGAGAAAAAGCGCATAATCGAGCGCTTCAAAAAGAGAGCTTTTATATAGCAGTAAATGATAAAGAATAAAATATAGGAAAAAGCTGCTATTTTAGTGCTGCAACGATGAGGTTTTAAAGCGAAAAAAAATAAAAATATATAATGGTTTACGAAAATTATTGAAACAATGCATTTAAGCAATTTAAAGCAAAACATCAATGAATGTGGAAATATAGTTATCCCTTAAAAAAGCGCTTTAGGAGTGCTTTGTTTGCATGTTAAAAAAAAAAGCGCTGATTGTCAGCAGTAAATAGTCCTCCAAACCGGGAACACTCCATAAAAAAATCAGGCATCTTATCAGCAGGTTTGAAGCGATTTGAGGTATGCATTCATACGTAAAACCTGCTCTTTTTGGAGCACATTTTTTACTGGGTTTCAACGTTACAAAAAGCTAGTTTTTTTTTGCATTGGATTGTGACTGGGTATAAAGAATAAATAACGAGAATAGATCTATTGCCAGAATAGGAAGCAAAGACCAAGGGGGAAAAACAACCCTAAAACATAAAATTTCGATTACTTTTAGTGGTTTAGGGCATAAGCTGCTAAAATTTTCAACTAAATTAATAAAATTGCAGGAACCAGTCTTTTCTGAAGCTAACGTAAGCGAGTGCACCGGTAAGCCTATCAGCGCAGGGGTTGCTAGTTCGATTCCCGCCAGAGACTCTGGTTTCATTCCTGTAGACAAGCGTAGAGCTTCGCAGCATTATCTTAGCTTAGGGAATTAAAAAAAAAATTAATTAAATAAAAAAAAAATTTCCCCTACAAAAGCTTCTAGTTAAAACATGTCGCGTCGAAAATCTACACCTGATCTCTGGAAAGCTAAATTTCTTAAATTTTTATTAAGTTTCTTTTCGAACGGATCCACAAATTCAGGTTGTGGCAAAAGCTTTACTCTAGTCACTTTATAAAGTTGGATGCCATAACGTTTTTTAAGCGCATAGGCCAACCAGCAGTGAAATTTCTCCGTTGATTTTATTAGGTTTTAAGTGTAATTGCTTGACTTTTTTTAAGCATCGTTCCGCTTGCTTTCCAGTTTTTGTTCTGCATTCCAAAAAATCATCTGTAGGGACATCTTTTCATTTTATAATATTTTGGTTTCTTAATTGAGTGTTTATAACATACTTCAAATTATTGTTTCCCATTTTTTTAAAAAGATCTATGTATATCGTTGAATTAGCGCCATTTTATTGTTTTGACAATGAAGTACCCTTTGGACTTCATTCACATTTTGCAACCGCAAAATAGCGCAGATTTGACATTACTGCTAGAGACTTTCAGTTTCGTTTGTGTGGAAATAATTCTAGGTCTTTAGAATTTATTCAATATTTCGAACGTTTTTAACATTCTACGTTGGATGTCTTTGTCGCTTCCGTCATTTGCTGTAATATCAGCAGATAGCTAGAGATGTTGACTTTATTAATATGTTGATCGATTAGTTGAAATTTGTCGGTGTTTACTGCACTATATATCTGTCAAAATTAGCTGTCGGGAAATGAATTAACCACACACACATCAATGTTATTATGTGTACCTTTATCTCTAGAAAAAAATAATTTGTAATTGTTCACAGTATCGAGTTTTTATTGGTTTACGTTATCTCGACTGTACTGTTTTAGTAAAAACATGTGTTACTTAAATCAATGCATAAGGCGATTTCTATCTAAAACTCAAATAGCACGTTCATGTGCTCTGCAATTGGCAATTCCAATTTTGACAGTGCGTTAGGAAGCAAAGTTGAATTGAAAATAGTGGCAACTTAGCGATTTTAAGGTCAATCTAGCGATTTTTAGCTCTATTTTTTTTTTAATTTTGTGGGTTTTATAAAAAAAAGTTAAGATAAAATTACTGTTGATCACGCAACGTTGATACTTTTATTAAAGCATGTCATTTCAGCGTTAAAGCCAGGCGCTAGAAATCGTTACGCTTGACGCACTGATTTCGGTTGGTCTGTAAAGGCCGCGTTAAATACAACTTCTTCGCTTTGCGTATTTGAGGTCTAAAAAATCTTCAAAAATACCCCCTATCATCCCATCTGGCAACCGTGCATTACACATTTATTGTTCTCTCATATTATTGTGAATGGATAAAAAAATAAATAATTTATGTTTGAGTTAAATTTGTTTGTTTTGTTTGTTTTACTGTGGTGCTGCTGCTGCTGATATTTTCTGTTATGTCTATTTGTCTGTCAAGTCGTCCGTCCGTTGCTATCAACTTCCACTGCCACTTTGTACAGAAAATGTTTGAAATTGTTGTATTATTAAGTGTTTTTTTTTTTTTTTTAATCAAGTCTTGTTAATGTGTGTATTTGTTTGAATTTTTAGGGTTGCACTGCATTTATATTTAAATGTCACGTTTCAGTTCATAAATGAGCTTTGAGTTTAACGTACGTGTCGGATTGGTGTGCCTGTGATGTTTTAACATTTTTCGCGTTTTTCTCGTATGTTATTTACGCGTTTTTTTTTGCTTTATACGGACGCCTTTGCGTTACTATGCCAAGTTGGTTTGATTGCATTAAAAAAATAAAAATACTGAAAATAATTTAAACATCGTTGTGCTAAATAAAAATAAGCTACCGGTTTAATTATACAATTTCCTACACAAAATTCAAGAAAATATTTCAAATAGTCGTGAAAATAAGTTGAATTATATTTTACTAAAAAAATTTATGTAGCAAATTGCTGTTTACATTAAAAAAAAACTAAACAAAAAATACGTGTTTAGTGTTACAAAACTTTTAAGGTTTTTTTCTGTGTTATTTATGTGATTTTGTTAAAAAATAAAAAAATATTTGATAAAAATCTTTTAAAGTAAGTTTGAAATATTGAATAATTAAGTTTGAAAATTTATTAAAACCATTTTTGTTTTTATTCAATATAACTGGCCGTGTTATAGTTTAATATTCCCTTAGTGTTCATTTTAAGAAAAAACGCGTTTATTTTCATGAGTTCAGGGTCGTTTGTTTATTTTAAAATCTACTTAAACTTAAAATCAACTCCGTATTCTATAAAGAGTTTTGCAGAATTACAAAAAAACAAAAACCTTTAAAAAAAATAGTATAAACTTCATGTGGGTGTATTTTTTTTTTTTTGATTAAACAAAAAAAAAACAGCTTTAAGCTACAAAACAACAAAAAACTATGGAGATGTGACGTAAATTGTAAAATTTGTTCCGGCTTGAAGTAAAAAAAAATATAAGAAATATAATTTTTTCAAAACAAAGAAGTGTCATACAAGTGTTTAAAACTGTTCCTAACTTTAACAAAATTTTCTTATCGTGTATTAAACATTTTTTATTTAAATAGTATTTTAATCAAAACTTAAAGTTTCCGTAAACAAAATTTTAAAATTTTCTTAAAAAAATTATCATAAACAATTTTTATAACAAAACTCTCTTTTCTGTTGTGCTCTTTTGCTCTCTGTTTACGAAATTCTGCAAGAAAGAGTGTGGCCAACTAAAGCTTTTTTTATAAAAGCAGGTTTTAGTACGTACTATTTAGTTGTATGTTCCAAAAGGTAAAATCCCGTAAAAAAATATCAAAATTGACACCTTCCGTCACAAAAGTGAGGTTTTTTCATATTGCCAACCAGTGTTGCCAAAACTTAATAAAGGGAAAATGCTTAAAAAAGTTCTAAAAAAAATATTATGTAAAAATACAAAAAGAATCGATTTAATTTGACAGATCAAAATTATAATCATGGTATTAAGTTACAGCAATTAGTATTTTAGTGTCTTTTACAATTAATTGGGAAATAAAATACAAAAGAAATAAGAGTGCTATATTCGGCCGTGCTGAATCTTAAGGAGGTTGTTCCACATTTGGGTTCATAAATTTTTTTCCATTGAACCGATTATGCTACATTTAAATTTAACACCAATATGTTTTTTTTTCTGTTGACTGTTTCGAAAGTAAGCGTATTTCCAACAGATGGACAGACAGACGGACATGATTGAATATGAAAATTAAAAAAATTTCACACGGAATGACAAGCTTAGTATACAACTTTTGGTCTTAAATGAAATAATTAAAAAAACCACATTTCGCCGGAAAAATCCGATTACAACTAATTGTAGTCAGGACTGTAAGAAAAGTTAAACTCACTGATTATTGTTGTTGTTTTTGTTTAAGCTTTGATATTGTTACAAGTAAAACTGAGGTTTATAATTCTTGTTCGCTTAACAGTTTTAATTGTATAATATCTTTAGCTTTTCTGAAATCTTTAGATGAAGTTTCCTGACAATCTGGCCTTAGCAACCAGTGAAATGCGCATAGGAATAGCTTATCCCTTCAACAATAAATTTCAGTTTCTCCATAGTATGAAATGGGAATTTAGCACATTTGAAAGAAACCTTGTTAACGTTAAACTAAATTAAAACTCAATCCACATCTCAAAACCCCGGCATTAAAAGTTTACTTTTTTTGGGTTAAACAGTCGAATTCCATTACGTTTACAATTTATTTGTAAATTATGAGAAATAAAAATAAAATTTTATATCGGTAAAAAACATTATTGATATTTACATTTTTGTGAAAAATATAATAAAAAGCTGTAAAATAATTTAAAAAATAAAAATTAACCTTTAAACTAAAATATTCTAAAATAAAGTGTTAAATAATTTCTGGAAAATGCTGGAAAAAGTGCTATATGCTAGAAGCCTTTTTCCATGCTAAATGTGCTTGAAAAATGTTATTTCTAGCACTAAAAATGCTAAAGTGGCAACAGTGTTGACAACACACCATTGTTAGATTGACAAAATTTTGTTGTCACTTCGATAACACGTACCAGCTGAAAGGTTTTCTTGCATTCGTTAGTCTACTAGCCGCACTCCAACTTTATTTCAAATATACACGGCATTAGATTGGAGAACAAGGCCTAGCTAGCCTTTTCCTATTTATTAGGAAGGCTTCTTAAAAGGCCTTCTTAAAATAAGTAAAAATTAAAATGTTACCATAATTGTTTAACATAAAATGCGAAGTGATGAAATTAATCTGACAAAACTGACAAAAATTGTCGTGCCCATACAAGTTGTGTATTACTTTAATCTATTACAAAATACGACACAGGTATTTACGTCAACCATAATCAGGCTGAATAAGTCCATGGTTTTTTTTGTCTTTAATGCATAAATAAGCATCACTGCTTATTTTTTTCCATTCTGCTCAATTCTCATTTTTAAGACTCTTTTTTACCTTTTACAAACTCTGTAAAATTGTCGTAGTCTCTTAAAACTCTTATTAGAATCTAGAATTCCTGTTCTGCTGTAAACAGCAGCTGAGTGAGGTCCTAAGCAGCATATCCTTTAGAACCCAGCTACATAATGTTTTTGTAGTTAGTTTGTGTGCCATGTAGTTCCACTCACTGTTGTTGTCCTGCCTTTGCTGCAAACACTTTGCAGACAAGTGGCAGGCAGCAGCCATTTACAGAAACCCGTTAGTGGTGTAATAATCTTGGGGAGGGGGTTGTTTTTATTCCGTAACTGTAGTTGTGTTTTTGCACTGTGTACGCGTACATACTACTAGAAAATATTTGCAGCCAGAATTGCTGTAAAATATTTTTTTGTTTTGTTTTTTTTTACTCTACGTATGTACATCGTATAACGGTATCGTAGTAGTATCAATGTTCAGCTATCTTGTTGACCTCATTTTGTGACGGTATCTCGACGCATCCAGTCTTATTTAAACGGCAAAAATTTCGTCTTTTCTGTATCACTTGATAGAAATATACAAAATAAAATAAAAATTCCTTTGCTCGATAACTAAAGCAAAAAAAAATTACGGGAATTTCTAAAATAGTTTTCATGCTTTTGGTCTCCTGTTGTATGTGTTCCAAACGTATTTTTTGTTGAACAAAAAAAAAAAAAAAAAAATTGTGTAGTAGTGTCAATATGCCAATTTACCCGGTCAATTATAGTGTGAAAGGATAATTTTTTTTCCTCTATTTTTCCCTCTTCTTTAACTCTGCTGGTTCTTTTGTGTGAACATCATTTTTATTGGCACAAGGTGAAATTGCAAGTAGACTTTAATAAAACAAGTAAAACAAATTGCTCTAGAAATTTAAAGTGAAAAGTGTAACAGTTTAAAGAACGAATTTAAGAAAAAGTGTACAATAAAATAGATAAATATATTTGCAATTTGTTTGATATTGTGTTATTTCAAAGAAATTAATGAAAACATTTAAAAAAATAACTTAAACTCCTTGGGTAATCTCTATAAACCATGCCCTGGAAATCGTAATCGAGTGAAATTGAAATCGATGGGTATTTCCAGTCCCATTGTTTTAAAAATTACCGAAGTTTTTCCTGATTTGAAAAGAAGTTCTGGTGAAGATAACCTGTACTCATAGTATGAAGTATATAAAACAGGACGTTTTAATAAACTAAGAACACTGGACCGTTCGATTTTAATTTAACTTGAATTCGATTCTAGAAGATGGCTGTATATATCTGCATATTTTCTTAAATTTTCCCGGACTGAGGTGGTTTTTTTTTACAGACTTTATAAAATAATGAAAACAGAAACCTAAAAAATTCTATAGAAATGGAAAACCTTAATTAAAAATCCCATTTTTACTACAATATACCACCAGCTGGCTTTATTACCAATGGCAGTAATTTGTAATCAAATCTCAAATATTTAGAAAAAAACCCAACAAATACAAATAAAATATTATTCAAATACAAACTTTACAATGATATTAAAGAAAAACTTGTCCCTTTTATCTAAATTTCAATTCTCAAATGATTATCAAAGCTTTATCTAATGTATGAGAATTTTTTGAATTTCAAATTGATTTTTTATTCTGTGATATAAATTGAAAAATTTTAATCATAAATATCTGACAATTTCTTCAATTTGAGAATTTGCCATATTCGCAAGGGTTTTTCAAATGTGAATTGCGCTTATTGCACAATATAAACTTTTATTATTTATTATACAAAATTAATTCATAATAAACAAAAAATATTTTTAACGCAATTAATGTTAGTTTATTACTATTTATTTGTATATTCCCAGAGGTAAAAACAAGTATTAAAATACCAAAATTTACACCATCCGTGGCAAAACCGAGTTTTCTTCATATCGACAACAAATACAAATTAAATATTATTAAAATTCAAACTTTACAATAAATTAAAAAGAAAAAACTTCCCTTTTTTTGTGAAAACTTCAATTCTCAATGGATTTTCAAACCTTTTTCTAATGTTTGAGAATGTTTTGGATTTCAAATCGACTTTGTTTTTCTTAGATAAAAAGATTTTCTGTGATTTCAAAACTTCAAAAATTAATCTAAAATCAAAAATATCTGAAAATTTATTTAATTTTGAGAACTTGCCATTTTCGCAAAGGTTTTTCAAATGTGAGTTTATTTTAAATTAAATTTATTCAATATACAAAATTAATTCATATTTAAAAAAAAAAACATTTTCTCCACAAGTAAATGCAGTTTTTATAAAATATTTTTTATATGTAAGAAAGAGTTGAGTGCAATGTTTAATCTAAAATTAAGAAACCCCATAACTTTAAAGCCATACACTACACAAACGCACTGTACAGGGTCAGACTTAAGCACTGATCTCTAGCGAATGGCTGGCATTAAGTAACAGTAACATTACCGTAAAAAAGTAAGACCAATCTATTTCTTTCAGATTGAAACGTAACATCTTACTACTAACTGTAATCGTACTAAATGCTTTACATACAACAAAATGAATGAGCTAATTTGCAACGTTACTGTTACTCCCGGCTAACTGATCCTTTAGTCCAAAAAATTATATTGAAGTTCAAGAAAATACATTTTTCTGTTATAATAATTTGTGTAGTTCTGCGTGTTTGTGTAGTGTATTACGGTGATTTTTCTATTTGCGCAGTGAAATAGATAAAAATAAATAAAATTTTGGTATTCGCACAATTTTAAAGAACTGTTCAGTGTTAAAAGCGTTCAATTCTGTTGCGGTTTTTATGAGCGCGGCAAAAATATTTTGAAAAGAGTTCTTTAAACTTAACAAAGAATCGCCTGAATTATGACGCTTAAAAAGCGGCAATAAACTTATAAAAATCGCATACGAAAAATTAATGTAAATTTTAATGAATAATTAAAAAGAAGGAAACATTTTTTCTTCGCTTTATAATTCAAAATAAAAAATTTCTGTCTACTTGTATAGTGTGTGTCACATGTTTAGTTTACGCAGTTCCCCGTCTGACTTGAACTCTAATCTTTAGAACGATTTGAAAAAAATCATATTTCCAAAATAACATTTTTTCAAGATTTACTGCCGTATTAATAAAATTCTTTGCATTAAATAAAGATTTACAAAACTAATTTTTTATGTTTGTTAAATTTAATAGTTTTGAATTGAATTTGAGCTATTGCTCAAATTAAGATCAAATCGAAGTCAAATGTAAACTCAATCGTTTTATATGCTTTAGGGATTGTGGAGTGATAAAACTTCAAAGTAAATTAATTTGAATCGTAAAGTTTTTTAATTTTTTTTTATAAAAAATGTGTTTCCCAAATCATTGAAATTCACTCTCGACTTCGACTTAAAACTTTTTTAAAAAAGTTTAACGAATTGAAATAAAATGTTATTCCCAAATCTGAAAACAAAGTAAATAAAAATTATTTAAAAAAAGCTTAATAGAAAATATTAAAAAAAGTTTCGTGCTGCAATTTGCTATCAAAGTTAAATATCAAGTCTTTTTCAAACATAAAGAAAATTTTCAATAAAGCCAGTATTTAAAAAAAAAATGTCTTATTTGTCTTAAAAAATATTAAATAATACACCTTTGGTTACAAAAAACTTTCACTTTTATTGATAAATTTTAATTTATTTAAAACAAGTTTAAACGTCTCTATTTTGAGATTGACTTTTATTTTGAAAAAATTTTTAAATTAACAAAGCTTTGAAAACAGTTGAATTAAAAATTCTAAAATATTGGAAGATATCAAAAACAATAAGCAAATACCAAATCCATCTTATCTTTAAAAATTCAAAATTAGTTTAACACCCATAGATGCACATTTGACCACTCAACTCAACTCAACTCTATTTTTTTTATTTTATGGAATATTTTAAATTCATATTAAAATTTCTAAAAAGTACACACAATTTCCTTTTGGGCGTTTAACCCAATAAATAAACTCCAAACAGAATATTAAAAAAAATTGGAATTTAAAAAGGTTAATTGCATTAATTTTTGTATAAAGAAAACAATCTTTAAAAAACCTGATTGTGAGTTATAAAAAAAAATGTTTAAAGTCTGTTTATATTTTTTATTTTATTATTAAAAAAAATTTGTTTATATTTTTTATTAAAAAAAAAAATTGCATTATTTAAACACATGTGAAGAAAAATAATTTTGGACATAAATGTTTACGTTATACTATATAAAAACGCACAATTTCACATTAAAAAACCCAACAGTGAGCTTCAAGAGTTAGGCTATCATTTAGTTCTTGTTCAGTTCTAGTTGAATTCGTATTCAGTTCTAGGTCTGCTGTACTTTTTCTATAGTTTAGATCTAGTGCGATTCTAGTTCATTTTAATGCAGTTCGACTTTTGTCTAGCTTGCTTCTAGGTTCAGTCCACAGAGTCAAAAATCCGGTATAAAAATAGCAAAATTCACACCAAACCTACTACGTTTGTGTTATATTTGATAATGGATGGTCCTAAATATTTTCTAACTCTCATTTTCATTCTGACAACAAACTCTTAATACAACATCACCAGAACAGTGTCATTCCGACAACAAGATGTTTTAATTTTTGACAACACACCGTTGGTAAATTGACAACACTCATTTGTCATTTCGACAACATGCTGTTCTCAGTTTAGTAAAGAATAACCCATTCTGTATTCAACCAATAAATAACGTATCGATACATTATCGCAAGAAATGTTTAAGCGACAAAAAATTAATTTTTACAGGAGAAGGTTTTTTATATTTTATTTAATAATAATTTTGTGCGAAAATTGTCGTTTACGATAAAGATGTTTTTGCTATAAAATTGTAACGGTACCTTATGTGACCGTGATATTTTAAGAGATGATGCAAGTGTTGTCAATAAAGTCGTTTATTAAAAAAACCGAAAATTTAATATGCGACATTATTTTCGATTAAAAATTAAATGTAGATGGCGAAATTGAAGCAACACTTCGGGTATTCAGATAGACAATTAAAACAGAAAAGTCAACATTTCGCAAACATTTTTTTTTATTTCCTGCTCCGCAAAAATTTAACATGCTTCAAAATATGCCTCAAAAAAGCCAAATATGCCCCAAAAACTTAAAAAAATGCTGCAAAATGGCTCTTTCTACTAAATTATGTAAAAAAAATTAGGCAAACGGTAAAATATGCAAAAATATGCACTAACAAATCGATTCCAAAATTCATAAAAAGATCTAAAACGGAAAAATATATTATTTCTCCCTGCATTGGTTGCACAGGGAAAAATATGCAATTGCGTATTTATGGTTTCCCTGGTAAATAACCAATTTATGTTAGAACATGATAACATATGTGGCACACACTACTGTTAAATATAAAGTAGAAAAACCGCTTCTGCTATAAAAGAATATCAGCAAACTTGCATTGGAGGCGTAAAGCAACGTATGATACCCAGTAGTGATGCATTTACGAACAAGCCCTAATGACCACTGAACAGGGACTCAACGAGAGCTGATCGAACAATATTTAAACTGAACTTGAAGTTAACAAAAACTATTTTTAAATTATTATTTCCAAATCATAATTTTAACCTTTTCTTACACATATTAAAATACTTTGTATTAACTGCCTTTACCTGTAAATTTAAACAAGTGTATCTTTTTATTAACATTAAAACAAATAAGAGAAAGAGAGAATAACAAAAAAAAAAAAAAAGAAAAGATAAAAACGAGAAAAAAACTTGTCAAACCAAATTCAAAACCGAAAATTCATTTAAGTAAATCAAATAAAAATTTATTGTAGTAAACGCAGCAAAAAACCAAAATAAACAAAAAGTGCTGTTTGTTTCCATTAAAAGAAAAGTAGTTTATAAAAAATTAAAAAACAAAAATGAAAACAATTAAAAAAAAAACGTACATATAAAAGATAAAACAACAGCATATTTTATTTTATTAATTTATTATTAATTTTTGTAGAAATTTTAAACAAAAGTTGGCAAAATTTAAAGATTAAATCAATAGAAAAACAGAGGAAAAAGCAGAAATAAAAAACTAACAAACAAAAAAAAAAAAATAAAAAAAAAACGAATAAAATCGCAAGAAAATTGTCTTTTAGTATGCGAATACTACAAGTATTTGTGTCTGTATTTTTATATCCGTGTTTCTTCTATCAGTAAATGTATGAGGATGTGTGTTTTTCCATAGAGAAAATTTACAAAAACGCCATAAAGTATACTACATCTTCTAGTACATACGAAAACACTGTTTTTGACCTCGTTATTTTGTCGTCAAACTTTTTCTAAGAGAGAGCAAACCAATAACACCAAAATAAAACAACAACAAAAAATATAAAACCTAAAATTGTGTGCAAAAAAAAAACCGACATAAACAATTACAAAAGCAAAACAAATTCGATAATATCACTACCACAACAATAATATAAACTTTGATTTGAACAACAATACCAAAAAGACAAATATAAACAACATTTACTCATTTTGGTCTCGGCCGTGGTTCTTTCATTTCGAGAACTTTTGTGCAAAAAAACAAAAAAAAAAAAATAATAGCAACAATTTCTTGAAATAACTACATTTTTTTAGAGAGCAGCTCTTGCTTAAGAAAAGTTCTTTAAAATTGTCTGTTCCAGCTTCCTTTTTGTTCAAGGCAAAATATAGTATCCGTGTATTTGTGTGTGTGTGCCTGTGAGAACTCTTCAAATTTTTAACAATTCCCTCTTAACAAATATTCCCATTAAACAAAAATAGCAGCAGACTCCTTGTTCTACATGTGTTCATCTAGTCTCTTAATCATTGAGACAATTTAAAAACACGTCAAAACAAATGGATTAAAAAACAACAACAAATTGTATACATTAATTTCTATTTAGTATATAAAAGCCTAAAAGAAAATCTAGTGTTAATCAAAATAATCAAAGAATTAAAACAACAAATTGAGATAAATTAAAAGCAAACATAAAATAATTTTTATTTTGAAAATCTTTGTAAAGATACCTCCATCAAAATTGCTGAGTTCATAAGTTTGAATCAAATTAGTGGTACTAATTTAAGTACCACAAACAACGGCTCCATCTTGGCTACCACAAACGTAAAAACCAACAACAACAATATAGGTAATGTATATATAGAATTTTGAAACTACATCTGAAACCGAACTAGACTAGACCTGAACTGAAATTCAAATAAATTTAAAACAGTACTGAACGCAGAAAACATTAAGAATTTTCTGTAATCACCAAATTCATAGAATCAAGCAAAAAATTTGTTGATTTTGCACCTATTACCCCAATGATTATATAGATAACGAAAAATTGTAAAAATTAAAAATTTTGAGTATTTTTAATTAGAAAAATATTCAAAAACTTTGCCGTTTTAAACAAGGTGTTAATTGATTTTATTAAGTATGGCTCACGTTTTGACAATTTCCAACAACACAAAAAAATTATTTTATTTTAAACGAAAAAATCAATTACGATTTTTTATTATTTAATTAATATTTTAATTCAAAATTTATTTCAAACCAACAACATTTTTAATTTTCTTTCACCAAAAAAAAAAAAAAAAATTAATTCAATTATCACATTAATTAAATTGAGAAACTTTTTAAACAATTTTTTTTATTGCTAAAAAACACTTAAAATATTTCTGTCCAATTTTTTTTTAATTAAACCTACTAATCAAAAACAAAATGAGTTTTAATTTAAAATTAAATCAAGTTAATTAAACGTTTTCTTATATGAACAACATTACAGCAGAATATGTTGGCTTTATAAAAAATTTAATTTGAATTTGATAATTAAAAATATCAAAATTTGGATTAAAAAAAATAGTTTAATTTTAAAATTTAATTAAATTTTTAATTAATATCACAAATTTTTTTAATTGAAAACAATTTTTATTTTTTCTGTGCTAAAATTACATATTGGGCATTTTGGCCCCTATTACGGTTTACAACTCAACTTAATTGAGTTGTTATTTCTTATTTTTTGCATTATGGTTTACAACTTTGCTATATTGCTGTGTACAAAAAAATAACAAAAATTACAACTGATCACAATCAGTTGTCTTAATTACAACTCAACTGAGTTGTAAACCGATATTGGGGCCTTTATCTTTTTTTTTCAATACAGCCTAGTTATACTAGAACTAAACTAGAATTTAAGAAGAGCTGAAATAGAGCAGCACTAGAACTTAAATAAAACTAGAACTAAACTAGAACAATATAAATAAAGTAAATCTGGAATTAAACCAACGTTAAACTATACTAAAACACTCTAGAGGTAGATCTGACTCAGGCCAACTAAATAAAGCGTTTTTTCACTAGTCTATATCCCTATTTAAAAAAAATGTTGTTTAGGAAAAACAATTTTTTTATTTTAATAATATTTGCATATAATTAACAAATAAAAGAAAGACTGAACGAATTATAAATAAAATTGCTTTCGAATCGAACAAGTATTCCATCACGGCTGCAAGAATTAGCCACTAGGCTTAAATAAAAAGTTGATTATAAATTTTTGTTAGTTAGGGCCTTTTGCTTTTTAGGTAACCATATATTGTTTCTGTGTTCATTGGTCGCACAAGGAAATTTTTACGGTTTCCCTAGAAATAACCAATTTATGTATAAACCTTCATTAATCTAAGACCCCATTTTAATTCAATTGTATTTCAACTAGTGCTTCGATACTTTCAATATTTTCTACCATCGATAGTTTTATCGATAGTTCAGATTACACTGTCGATACTATCGACTGAATGTTTGTACTTGTGCAGGAAAACTTTAACTAGTTTTTTCTCAGGCTACAGTTCGTTGTTTTTATTACTTTATTGTAGGTATGAGACATTCGCACGTTATTTTAGATGGCAGTTTTTAAAAAAATTAAAAAGTACCTTTCTGAAGGAACCGAAGTAGGAGGGACAATGAGATATGTTATTGCAACTTTAGATCATTTTCTAAATTGGTTTTGATTCTCAATCCAAAAGGTTATCAACCTAGCGGACTTATCCTCTAGTGGTCGTTCATTGTTTTTTCCTATGCTTGTAATTGCATTTGGATTTGCAGTTTTTTTTTTTTACATTACAAAAATGTTTGGCATTTCAGTCCCTATGTAAACATGCACAAATTTCGACTTAAAGGCCTTTAATTAGCAGTAAAAAAGCACAGCTAAGCAATCCATACCACCTGCCATTCTTGTTGTTTGTATTCATTGCTGTAATTCAACGCGAATTAATAATAGCAAGTAAAAACTTGCAACAAAAAGCTTTGTGTGTATCAGAGCTGTAAATGAATCATTCATTTTTGATTTTAATTCGCTACGAATTAGCTATATTTTGAATTAATTCCTTTCATGTTAGATTTCATTCATTTGAATTGCTAATTCTTTTTTCTAAATAATTTGAATGAATTCAAAATCAATTAAATTCAAATGAATCTGTAAAATGAATTGCAATTCACTTTAACAAATTGATTTGAATTGGAAACGAATTGCAATTCATTTTACAGATTCATTTGAATTTGTCAAAGTGGATTGCAATTCATTTTACAGATTCATTTGAATTGGAAACGATTTGAAATTCATTTCTGCCTAATTCGTTTGAATTGCTTCAAATTTAATTCAATTCATTTTTTTGTGACAAAAGAATTAATTCAAAATTTGCTAATTCACTACATGAATGATTCACGAATTAATTCAAAAATGAATGCTTCATTTACAGCTCTGGTGTGCTGTTACATGTCTTTATAGATGTATTTTAAATAAATATAATATCGATATTGATATTTCGATATCGATAATTTTCGATATTTTAAGACTATCGATAGTACTATCGATAGTTTTCCAGCACTTATTTCAACCGCTCTATACGCAGAAAATAAATATATGGTTGGTGCAACAAACTATGCTTGGATTTTATTAATGTTTTTAGGTTACCCTATTTTGGTTAAATATCGATCCCTTATAGCAAAAATGATGTAATCAACAAAAATAAAATTTTACAGGAGAAGGTTTTTTTAAAATAGTTTTGCTTCAAGTCTAGGGTTTCGTTTGAAATTGCTTTTGCTGTTATTTCGCAACGGTACTTCCCAGAGATATGAGATTTTAAGAGATGATGCAAATGATCAAAAATTATCGATTTTCATCAAAAAACAAAAATCTGAAATGTTGTTGGTTACCTCATTTTTGCTATTAGGGCTCGATATGACCATAGTAAAATAAATTTAAAGTTATTAATTTTCCAGCCCACGAAGAACTTTATCCATTCCGTTTTACTGGTAATGCACTATATGTACTATATGTTTTATGTACATAATTTAACAAAAAGAATATGGGAATTTTATGCAACCCAAGCAAGTGATTGAAAAGCATATATCTACTGTAGAGAGCACAACAACAGTGCTTAAAAATATTATAATTGTGTTGTATTTTATAACATCTATCCCTGGTTGTAGCAAAATTTTTTAAAAAACAATATACATACTAATTGTTAAAATCAACCATATTTAACATTTATTTGTTAAATAGAAACAAAATTTTACTAAGCGTTACAATGGGCACATTCATAAGTCGTAACGGTCGCTCAACAGTGAATTAATATGGTTTTGTTTTAATCATATTTTGTTTCTGCGTATATTAATACGTACAGATATTTTTCAATTTATCTTTCCTGAATGGAATAATCCAGTTGAAAAAAAACTATATTTTTTAAAAATAACTTTCCAATTGCAAAAAAAAAAAAAAATATAAATAAAAAAATTTTCGTCGTATTATATTTGTGCAAACAACCGTTTAAATGTATTAAATCAAAAAATACCAGCAATTGTGTATTTATCTTTCCTTATTTACTGTTTTATTTATTTTGTATGAACTTTTTTTATTAAATTAAATATTAAAAAAACAAAATTTTATGTAACAAAAATAACATAATAAAGAGAAATAATTCTCACATTCTATTTGTTAAAATTGTTGAGTTAAATACAAAACGTTATTTTTGCTTATACAGTGGTTTCTCGATTTACCGATCAATTGATTGTCAGCCTTTTTCGTTTAATTGAATAATTCGTACTAAAAAATATTTATTCATGTAAGTGCTGGTTCACACACGTCAAATTTGATTCGTCAAGTCTTGAGTTTTTAGGAGAGAGGGGAAAAGAAATGGCATTCTCTCTTCCTTTCTCTCCTTAAAGCTCAAGACTAACAACAAATTTAAAGAACAAATAAAACCAAACCCTTTTACAAGTAAATGGATTTTATAAAATACAATTAATGAAAAAAGTAATTATTTAAAAAACAATAACAAAAAAGGACGTAATTATTAAAATAAACTTGTTATTGACGTTTGTTTTTGCGATTTCTTTCAACTTTTTTAAGTTGCTTTCTATTGAAACTCACGTAAGATTAAAGTCTGGGTTATATAGATATTATTTTCCTGTCCCCACTGGATACAAACATCAACTCTTTTGATTACATCGCTGTCTTTAATTTTTACCCCTTCATCAGCAGGTTAATCGTTTTCTAATCGTGTATTAATTTCATCATCTTCGTCCTCATCCAAAAAAAAAAAAATTCACATGTATCGTACTCTATCCATTGGTTAATGTATTCAGCCGTTAATTGATAATTAAAAATTTGTCAAAAATTGTTTACATACATATCTGGCAATGAATAGAATAATATGCTATATGAATGATTTACCGCTGCAAAAATTGAATTGAGCAATGCTACACACTACTATTTCTTACTTTAAGGAGATCTTCATCTTCCCGTAAAAGACTTGCCAATGGTATATCATTCATTTTATCAAAGTGTTGGCCATTTCTGTACAAAATTTTATTAAAGCATTTTGATATTGATGTTTCTGAAACACGTTTTAACGCCAATGTGAGCATTAAAGAGGCTTCGTACAAGTTAAATTGTTTTAAATACTTTGTTATGTCAACTTCCGCTGATTTTATAATTCTATAAAACAAAAGTTTGTTTCTAAAATGCAGCTTTACAAGACGGTATTGCATTTTGGTCCATCGGTTGTATTAGAGGAGTAACATTTGGTGGCATGTAAAGTACCCCAATCTTTCCATTACTTGTTTATTTTAATAATTGATCTTCTGGTGGGTGGCAAGGAGCGGAGAATGATGGCAATATAACATAATTCATTGTAAACAAAATGAAATGTATACCTGGAGGTGCGTGTCAATACTTCAACTGTTTGCCTGACTATTCCATGTATGTATTTAAATTAGTTTTACGAATTTGTTGTATATTATTTTTATTTGTTCGTTACAGCGAGTCCCAAATTGGATTTAATTTCGTTATACACAGTACCTAAGGTAAAATTTTTGCCTGTTAGTTAAATCCCGAGTTCGCAAAATCGATAGGTCGTCAAATCGGGAAACCACTGTAATTCTACATATGGGCATTTCCAGCGAAAAGTATACTTTTTGTAACGTAACGCCAGAAATAATTTAAATTGTTTCTCAAAAAATTTTACATGTATAGTTTACATTTTTATATTTTGGTGTAAAGCGCTACCAGCTCTACATTTAGTAACAAGAGGGATAACGATTGAACAACATGGTCCGAAAATACAACCTTATTTGTAATCTGGCGTTACATTAAAAAAAGTAGACATTTCTCTGAAAATGCCCATTTTTACCTTAAAAGGAGCAAAGATTTATAAATTTTATTGCTTAAAAAATAAATCTGTATTAGTCCAAAGTTTACTAAAAAAGGTTTTATACAAAACATCTTGCTTGATTCGGAGTTTTATTCAGTTTGTAATGCAATCAAAACCCACTTCCGTTTTTTTAACGTCACGCCAGGGCAGATTTTTGCTTACATCTGCAAATCGTTAGCGTCGATTGCTGTAATTTTTTTTCTGAATATAGTGCTACTTCATTACTTTGTATATATAAAAACCTTTTTTACAAATTTGACTTCTTCATTTAATTTTTTAACATTTTGTGGTACAAATATCACGACACGTCAAAATGGAAATGCCCATATTTCGTTCAATACTAATTAAAATAAAAATTTTAAGAGTTATATTCTTCTTCACACAAATTAAAACGCGTCAACGCACCGAATTACATGAATATTTTATGCAAATACTTTTTAATTAAATTGTTTATGCAAGTTTCTAAAAATAGTACAGTGGAGATGGAAAAATGAAAGAGATTTTTATAAAATTTT
This sequence comes from Pollenia labialis, assembly GCA_949318255.1. NCBI lineage: Eukaryota > Metazoa > Arthropoda > Insecta > Diptera > Polleniidae > Pollenia > Pollenia labialis. The sequence continues at coordinate 139,689,010 of OX439140.1, read as the reverse complement.
AGAAATCATAAATATTTTTAGAAGAATAAAAAGCCCAATTTTGTAATGTATGATGGTTGTTTGTGTTGAACAACTAAACAAGAATTTTAAAATGATTGAATTCAACTAGAACTAAACATCAAACTGGAGCTAAATCAAATAAAATTTGGACCTAGAAGTGAACTCGAAGTAAACTAGAACTGAAATAAACATGAACTAGAACTAAACTAGAACTGAACTAAAACTTAAACTGAACCAGAATTTGAACTGAACTAGAACTGAACTAGAACTTAACTCGAACTTAACTAGAATTTCACTAAAACTGAACTAGACCTGAACTAGAAGTGAACTAGAACGGAACTAGAACTTAACTCGAACTTGACTAGAATTAAACTAAAACTTAACTAGACCTGAACTAGAAATGAACTAGAACGGAACTTGAACTGAACTAGAACTAGAGCTGAACTAGAACTTAACTAGAAATAAAGTTAACTGAACTAGACCTGAACTAAAACCGCACTAGAGCTAAAATAGAACTGAACTATATATAAGGAAATTCTAATTTAAATCTTAACTAGAACTGAACTTAAAATAAACTATAACTTATCAAAAAAAAAATGTATCTCAAATAGAAGTTTTCCGCTGTTACTGGTTTTCGTTTGTTCAATCACAATATTCTGTACGTAAAATTAACTGAAATTGTAATATAAAATAAATGAAAATTCAGTTAATAACCGATCTAATTATTTTTCATTTATTTTTAACGAAAAGTTCATTTAATTTTTTTCTGTCAAAAATTTAACTCAATGTTGCTTAAGACAAATGAATTTTTAGTTAATTTATATTAATTAACTATTAAAAAATTAACTGAATACTTCGTAAAAACAAAGGAATATTCAGTTATTTTATTAAATTCAGGAATTTTCGTTTACTCGACAAAAGAGCCGAATTTCTAAAAAATACCAGCCAGACGCTTGCTTTTCTAATGAGAGAGAGAGAGAGAGAGAGAGAATATTATTATTAACATACTCCGTTACTTTTGTTGTACTGGCCACGTTGTTTACAGAAGCACTTAAAGCCCAACCACAATATGCATATCCTTGCTTAACCTACTGTCAAAAATTAACAAAAAGTCCCTCAAATGTATTTAAATTACAAAAATAAAATCAACACACATTTGATTCCGTACGGAATGTGCGATCAGTTGCGCACTTTGCTTAAGCAAATGACAGTTTAATAAAATTTAAAAAAAAAGTTTCCTTGAGTTCAATATGGTTTGCCTCATATGATTTACATGTATTCGTTCATTTGCTTAAGCCAACTTAAGCACATTATGGTTGGGCCTTTAGTTTTTTGAATAACTGTTATGCTGGGTACACACAGTGCAATGCATTTACGCAATCTGGCAAATTAAATTAATTTTCATTCATTCCAGATTGCATCAACATCAAAACGCTTTGATATTTTGAGGTTGCATTGAAACAGATTGCATGTAGATTGCACTGTCTGTACCCAGCATTAGAATCTGTTAAAAATAAATTTGCTTGGAATTTTAAATGTTTATTTATTTAAAAATGACTGAACGGTATACTTCTTAAATAAACTACAGTCCGTTACTGTAATAATTTTGTGAGTGTTTAATTTGTATTAGTTAAAAGTGTGTGGCAACTTTTGCTCGGTACTGTCACAATAACATCATTAAATATACCGAGCTACTTTATGTTCTTTCTTTCTCTCCTGTTTAATCACAAATTCCAGTGCACATTTATTTTAAATATTCATTAAAAACATAATAAATAGCAACACAAAAAAAAATATCCACCTATAAACAGAACATGAGTATAAAAATAAAAATTAATTGTAAAAAAATGCAAAAATAACAGAAAACATATTAAAAATATTATAAAATACATATCAGAAAAACATACTCACCGACTGCCTGACAGTGTGCCAAAGGAAAGCTCGCTTGCACATTCATCACTGTTATTCTCTTTAAATATTCTTGCCTTCATTTACACATTCGCTCATTTACTATTTGTTCATCCATCCATGAATTCGTGTACTCATTCATTTATTCATTCATTGATGAAGCATAACCAACCATATTATGATTTTTCATTAAGCCTTTTTGTGGTTTTTACTTAAAACCACAGTGTGATGGCTTGTGTCTATATTTCAGTGTCCTGTATTCCTTTGCGAGAATCCTCGCAATTATTTTTACCTTCAACTATTTTTTTTGTTGTTTTTGCTGCAATTGCAATTATTTGTTGCACATTTAAATAAAAAATGGGAAATGTGCTTCTGGTATGTGGTTGAAAATTTTGTATGTGGCTGAATTTTTTGGGTTCCGTATGCTTTAACTTAATTTTTATTACAAAATATGCGAAACGCCCATTTAGGCCCCTCTTTGGGATTGTTTTAATTTATATTTCAGGTGGTATTGCATTGCTAATACCTTTTTTGTTATATTTTTTTCTGGTTTTAATTATTAATTAAAAAAAAAAAAAAAATACATGTTGTCAAGTAATTCGATGGGCTTTATTTTCTTTTTTTATTCAAATGTTTAAATTATGATTGCTGGCTTAACTTGTAACACAGTTTTATTGCATATTTTAAGGCGTATACTAAATATTTTTAATTAATGATTTATTTAAAAATTAATTTTGCAACACTAAAGAAGGAATTTTAGATTTGATTTTACAATGTTAAGTTTCGTGGTCAGATCTTACAATGTTTTAATTTTTCTGACAATGGTGCCGTTGTCAGATGCATTAATTTTAAACATCTGCCAAATGAAAACGAACTTACATTGTTCACACAGTTGCAAGACATTACAAATCTTATGAATTCAGCTCGTTGGCTTAGTCTGGGTTCACACTATGAAAGTTTTCTTAAATGAAATCGGAGTTTGTGGGTGAGAGGGGGAGAGAACATGTTATTCTTCTCTCCCCTCTCCCCTCTGCCCACTCATCAATAAACTCTGAATTTCTGAAAGACAACTTACAGAGTGTGAACCATGGCGTATGAACAAATAAAATTGCCTTAAAATAGACAAAACTTTATAGCAAAAACCTATTTTGTATAGGCAATTTAAACCTAAAGACCTAACAAATATTTGACGACAAAATTGAGTAAATTGATCAAACTTAAGCTTTATTTTAATCATATATTTACTAAACTTTATATCTAAGATGACAATTGTATAATGCAATTTAGAAACTGCTACAAAATGTTTTCTCTAGTCAAACATTTTGCAAAAGCCTACAATTCTTTAAGAAACCTAGTGGTTACATGAAGGACGTCAAATATTTAATAGGTGTGAACATAGCTTCAGTTGAGTTGTAAATAAGACAACTGGTTGTGTTAAGCTTTGATGTTTTTGTTCGCCGCAATAAAGCAAAGTTGTAAACCATAATACAAAAATTACAACTCATCTGAGTTGAGTTGTGAACCGTAATAGGGGCGTAAAAATACGAGATGACAAATTATTCTCACAATTCATTTGGCACTTTATGAAAAGAAATAAACTGTTTGTATCAGTGCATGTTTCACTATAATTTTTTTCAATTAAATCATTATTCATAAATAAAATCAGTTTTAATTAAAAATTTAATCAAATGAATTAAACGCTTTACTTATATCAAAAACATTTCTGCAGAAAAAGTTGTTAATATCAAAAAATATTTAATTGATACTAATTTCTTTACAGGTGCAAATTAAATTAATATCAAATAATTTTTTAATTGAAATCAATTTTTAATTTTTTCCTGTGTTATTACAAAATTTCTTAGCCCTGTAATTTAGTTCACCCTCCCCTTTAATTACTTTGTCATAATATTCCTCCGATAATTTCATTAAATTCTGTTTGATTTTTAATCGATTAACAATTTTGTATTCAGGTCATTAATTATTAATTATTGCCAATGGAATTTTAATGTATATAAATATGAGTAATTAAAAAGTTAAATACTCTTCTATAAAAAAATATAAATTCCTAATTATGTACTTACAAATTAAATGTATATTAATTATTTAGTATTTAAGAGTTTTAAGTTAGAGCAAAGAACTTTTTTTAAACTGTAATTATATTTTTTATTAAATCCTGTAATAATTTGTTCGTATTTTTAAATAATTTTTATATTTTTTCTTTTATTTACAGGTGAGTTTGAAAAAATCTTCTAAAATAATCTAACACAGGTATTTTTAGTTTTTCAGCATAAAAAAGGTCTAACTTTTTTATTTTTTTTTTTGGTAATTTTGAATAATTCTGGCTGCTACCAAAATTAGTGACCGCAAACATTATGATACCGTTTTTCTCGCTTTATTTCGTTACGCTTGACAACCTTGATCGGTTTAATAAGTATTCAAGGCATATATTTTTTTTTTCAATTTATGTCTATTCATTTTCTATTTGCAAAAAAAAAAATCATTTTATATTCAATAAAACCGCAACTAAAAATATATATTTGTTTTAAAAATAAATCTTTTAAACAATAACAAATAATTAAAATCTAATTACTTAACTTGAAACGTTAAACACGTGTTTTTGCCTTCAAACGAAAAAAAAACATCAACAAAAAATCTGAACAATAAAAACTCGCAATTAATTTAAAAAAAAAAAAAAATATTGAAACGTATCAAATAAGAAAACATTACTCATTGTTAAAGAATTAAAATGAAATGTAAATGCGATAAATACAAAACGTATATTTCATTTCCATTTTCTTCTATTATTACAAAATTTGTTGTTGCTATTTCTATTATTAAAACTTTTGCTATTATTATTAATATTTACAATTACAAAGCAAAACATATTTATTTAGTATTTATTCATTGATCAATTCTAGTCAGTCACAAAACCATTTCCAAGAAACACTAGAGAAATTTAATAGTTAAAATATCAAGTTAAGAGTTATAAAGATGTGTGTGAAGATAAATGTGAAAAGTTAAATTCATTTTTTTTAAATATCGCATGTGATAAAAAATTATTAAAAAAATATCGCATGCAATAAAAAAATATTATAAACAAAATACTGGGAATTTAGCACGAATAACAAAATCTTTTGAAATTTAAATTTTGTATTCCCAAAAATTGAAATTACTTTTTGATAATAAACAGGCAGGTGCACGGCCTAAAAAACACTTAATTGACAACATCTTTTGTAAGTTGTTGTTGTTTTTTATTTTGTTTTTCTTAACCTACTAACAACTACAATTAATGTTGAGAGAATTTCAACTAATTGTAGCGGGGAATGTAAGATGAGATGAACGCACTGTTTATTGTTGATGTTGTTTTGTTTAAACTTTGATATTGTTACAAGTAGAACTGTTGCTATAAGTCTTATACGTTTAACATTTTTATTTGGTTTAATATCTTTAGTTTTTCTAAAATCTTTATGGATGAAGTTTCCTGATGATCTGGCCTAAGCAACCAGTGAAATGCGCATAGGAATAGCTTATCCCATCAACAATAAATTTCAAGTGTTTTTATCAATAATAAAAACTGGGAATTTAGCACGAATAACAAAATCTTTTCAAAATACGAAAATTAAAAGTTTTTATGAAATATTAATCACTTTTATTTAATATTATAAACTTTTTAATATTTTTTTGAGTCTATTAATATTAAAATTTATGATTTTTAAAAAAATATGGCAGACTGCAATTCTTAAGAATGAGTTTCGTGAGGAATGTCCAAATCCTTCCATCTCAGGGATTCAAATCTACTAGAAATTAAAGACTATGGATAAGGCTACAATAATCTGTTAACACTATAGCCAAATTGTATATGCAAACATTTTTATACAGTTTTAAGGGCCATATCCCTCACATAACATTTTCATGAGAATTTCACTCTAATGCCCGTAATTTCTACAAAAAGAAATCTAGCAGTGCATAGAAATCTATGGTGTAAAAGCTGTCATATTTTTAAGGAAAATTGAAGGTAAAAAAACACGTAGGCAAAATAAACGTTGAAATAGGTAAAGATAACTGTAAGGTTCGAACACGACCTGCTTTCTTTTTGTAGAAATTACGGGCATAAGTCAAATTTTCAAAAATGTATACAATTTTTCACAAATACAATTTGGATAAAGTGTTTATAGATTAAAGTAGTTTTGATTCCCTGAGATCGAAGGATTTGGACACAGTGGTCATATCCCTCACAAAACTCATTCATGAGAATTTCAGTCTGTCACATTTTTTTTTAAAAATCATAAACTTTAATATAAAAAATACTAATAAAATATCAAATTAGTTTTTAAAATTAAATAAAAATTATCAAAATAATTTTCGTGGGAATACAAAATTTAATTTAAATGATTTTGTTTTTCGTGCTTATTTCCCAATTTTTATTATTTGATAAAAACACTGAAATTTATTGTTGATGGGATAAGCTATTCCTGTGCGCATTTCACTGGTTGCTTAGGCCAGATCATCAGGAAACTTCATCCATAAAGATTTTAGAAAAACTAAAGATTTTTGTTCTTGGCATTCGCCAAATTTTATCTCAAAATAAGAGATTTAAAATTAAGAGATAAGAAAAAATTATTTTTTTGTGGAAATTAAATTAGTTTCCGCAATAAAAAATTTTTACAACATTTTAAGCAGATTTTATAAATTTTCTTGTTAGGAAGTTAAATTGAAAAATATTAACATAACCGCCTTATTGCGAGCGAAATATTTGTCCAGCCCCAAAAAAAAAACTAGACATGATAGAAAAAAAACTGAAAACGGACTTGAATTTATTTAAAACAATTTTTACGGCAGACCAGTGCTATCAACTTTTATCGATCAAAATATAATCTATAGTCAAAGGTAAAGTTAAAAGGGTGTTGACTACAGCAAATCAATGTTGATATTTATGCGCTTAAGCAACCAAAAATTAAAAGTATTTTTTATTATCCCTCGAATAAAAACTTCCACACGGTTGTCAAACCAAATGCCAAACAACGTAATGTAATTCGAGAATTCAAGAAATACTGTTTGTTTAAACAAGTATGTTGTTTAGTATAAGCAAGCTTGTAACTAGATATGCCAAAATTCTTCTATGTTTTTATTTTAGTGAAATATAATTTGTATAAATCTAAGCGAAGTCTTCGGAGCGAAACAAAAATTATCTATTCGTTTGTTAGGATTGTAAACAGTTTTCAAGCATGAATGTTTGAAATAATGGGCAGCAAAAACTTCTAAAAATTATAAACGTTATAAAGCAGTAGTGGCCATGTTATCCATATATGCGTATAATTATTCAACCTTTTTGAATTAATGTCCCTCAGAAAGTAAATGCTAGTATATATCAAATATAAAATAGTGTTACATTTAATATCGATTGTCTTGCATTAACTTCCTTCTTTTCTTTCGGTTTCTAGCGGTATTTGAAGTGCAATTTGACGGGAAGCCTTCAAAAAAAAGTTGGCAACAATGCTAGATACTACAAAAAGATTGACAAATTTCCAACATGTTTGGAAATACTACAAAATTTTTAATATTTCTACACCCCAATTAACAGCACAAAATATTTTGACATGTTTTTCAAGAAATAACCCACTGCCGATGGCGGGTATCGATTTCTAGCACATAAATAATTATCATGAATTAACCGGTCTGACGTATAGATGGTGTTATCAGGAGCTTAGGAAAATTGACAAGTGTCAACTCTATAAAACATAAACGATACAAATGAAAAACAAGTGTCTTTACATGAAAACAAAATCCCTATTTAGCTGTGTTTTAAGAAACGCAGAAATCATTAGTTTATAGCTCTTTAATAACACTGGTTTACAGCCAAAAAATACCAAGAACGCCACATGCCTAGATAAGTTAATTGGGACCTCCTGAACACGAAAAACGCTGTAATTTTTTTTTTCTAAGTACCGTTTTTTAGATAGCGGTACTTTTGTGTTTTTCGGTGTATGGTCCCACTCAAATATAGTGTGTGAGCAATGAAGATGACAATATTGTCGTTCCACAAAATCCTTAATAAAAACTTTATTTTTTATCCGATTTTTTTCAAATTACACTTAAAATGTTGGTAATTAAATAAACTATTAGGTAAAAAAATAAAACATTCCAGATCTTTACTATAACGTAGAAAAAAAACGAAATAAAAATGAAAAATTTTCAAAAAAACGTAAAAAATAGGCAAATTTTAAATTTTGAGGTACCATAACTCAGCCAGTTCTTATCAGGTAGAAATTTCCGACATATCGACAAAAAAGGTATTCAATTACCTTTGCAACGATGTACCATTTATCTCGATCGGACTTCTCGGCTGGGCTCCACAAGGGTTTGAGTGGGACCATACACCGAAAAAAACAAAAGTACCGTTATCTAAAAAACGGTACTTAGAAAAAAAAATTACAGCGTTTTTCGTGTTCAGGAGGTCCCAATTAACTTATCTAGGCATGTGGCGTTCTTGGTATTTTTCCAAATTTAAAATTTGTAAAGCAGTGTAATAAATCCAGCCTTAAAGTAGGCAACAATTTAAAGCTTCAATTATTACTATGCGTATAGGCAACTTTTTATTGCATCTAAAATCTATATTAAATTATTTTAATTTGTCAAACCACACATACTTAACAAAAATATATGTAGATACAAAAACCATTCTTATTGGAAATGGTTTAGATAATTTAATTTGTAATTTTAATGTTTATTTTTATATTTTTTGCTACAAAAAGCACAACAAATGCTAATTTATTATTGGCACATTGGAAATGATTTATGAACTGCTAAAAGAAAATCAAACATGTATTTGAAAACTTAATCAAAAACATTTATTTCAATGCTGACAAATGATTTTATGCCTTGTCATAATTTAATGTTTCAAATGAACGTATGAAATAAGTTTGTCAATCATAATTTATTTAATTAAATACGAGTTGTTTAATAAACGTTTTTATTAAGTTTGATAAATACAAATTTTGATTGGTCGAAAAGTTTAATCTAAGTGACAACACAAATAATTGCTGCAAAATGAAGTGTGCAGAATTTGTTTATTAACATAATTGTTTTTGAAAAAAAAGAGCCGCGCTCATAATCAGCGGCTTCAAGCTCCATTTAGCTGATTATTTTAATACATTTTTTAAAGATTTCCAGACTTGAATATTTTATCTTTTACACATACCCAACACAGAGATTTCTTTTCAAATCCCAAAATCCAATTTCTTTTCAAAACCATTAATCAAAATTGAAATTAGTTTTAATAAAAAATTTAATAAAGTTAATTAAACGTTTACTTATATCAACAACATAACTGCAGAAAATGTTGTTATAATAAAAAAATATTTAATTGATACTATTATTTTGTTTACTGGTGAAAATTTAATAATTTTTTAAATTTTTTTTTTTTTTTAATTGAAATCAATTCTAATTTTTTTCTGTGTAGTTTCCCTTGAACTTTGTCCAACATTTCTCCAATATTTTTTATCCCTCCCATATAATAAATAATTTGTCAGATCATCGAAATAGCAATTTGTTTATCAGGTGATTTTATCGTTGGAGTTAAATCTGGTAAAAAGGACGGATGAGGATACAATTCGTAGCCTAATTCATGGATTGTTGCCATATCATGCTAATTTCCATTTTCTCCTTAAATCACGAACTTGTCTGCTGTCAATAGCTGTCCAAAGCAGTTTGTACGACTTTTGACAGTATTTAACTCAGCGATGCCTGTTGCCACGAGCAGTGTAGTCCTTTTAGTTAAGAGACGTAAAATTAAAAAACTCACAGACACCTAATTTTAATCTTAGATAATAAATAAATGTAACCAATTCAAAAACTGTCAAATTTTTTCATTAAAAAAACGCCTAAACATTTGATCTAAGTAGGTTGGATTAGTTTGTTTTTTTCTGACTTACAGCTCGCAAAATGTCTTGGAGAAGTAGTCAGCAAAGCCTGCTTCTTAACACACTCATCATGCAAAACAGATATGTTCTCTTAATTGTTTAAGTGTTTTTGTTTTTCTATTTAATGCATGAGAACATGAAACAGATTGTGCAGTTTTAAATAGACACAAAAACTTTCTTGAGAATATTTAGCCCAGTGGGCATTGTTTTTGAATGTTTTTTTAAAAGGCTTTAAAGTTTTACAATTTATATTAACATGTTGTTAGTTTTCTGTTGGTATATAAAACAGAAAGCAATTTGTTTTTGTATTAAGTAAACATCACCGTCACTAGGCTGATGACAATGAGAGAATGGCTAATCAAAGACCATGGAACCAAACATCGAAGAATTTTCTGTAAAAGTATTACTTTCCGAAGGACAGTGTCATCAAAATACCTGAAAGAAAGAGATTTCGGGAAAATCCGAAAATTTATATACACCAGAAGGCATTCTGCTCAGCTGGGAATAGCTCGTACGTCACTACGGCGCATTAAAAAAACATTAACTCTTATTCCCATATCAGGTTTAATCGGTGCAAGAATTAAAAGCCACAGATCAACGGCAACGTTTTAATTTTGCAGTTACATTTCAAACCCATGGTGAATTTTGGCTCGCCCTGTGTATACAGATGGTTCAAAAAACGATTACCGAAAGGAAATAATTGTTGAAACATGGATAAATACTTCTAACTGCCGGATTAAAATACTGTAATCCAGACAGAGATTGCGGCTATTACGGAATGTTTTAGATAGAGGAAGGGAATTGATAAGAAACCCCTGGTACGCATTTTTAGAGACTCCGGAACACGATAACGTTTAATCTAGGACCGTAATAAAATGCAACAGAGTAATAAAATAACTAAAAATAAATTAAAAGTATAAAAACTGGTAATAAAAATAATGAAAGGTCGAACAGCTTATGGCAACTTAGAAGGATATAAACTGCTATTGTGATTGCGTAGACCTGGTGATAAGGCTTAAGTGGGAAGGGATAGGTGGACACCCCTAAAGTCTTACCCTCGTATTCAAAAAATAATTTTAAATTTAACTAAGGCTTACAAAACAAATTTTCTATGAATAAAAACCTTTGTTAAATGAATAAAAAGTTTAAGTGTGAACTTAAAGAATGGGCACTGAACATATGGGGAAACCTAATTCCTTATAGAACAAAGAAGATTATAGGATTAAAAAGGCCAACGCTTAGAAGACTAGTTGACGAGCCACACGGCATTACTAACTCATTTAGCTGGTATGGGATAATCCTACGTCGCAATATATGAAGCATGTAGCAAAAATCACGACTCCTGGCATACTTCTTGGGCAAATATCCATATTCTGATCGGATTAGAAACGAAAAATTTAAAAGGGGCAATAAACCGAATCTAAAGTTCTTTAGGAAAATGGACTCTTTATTCTTGAGAAATTGTAGGGCGACGCATAAGTAACGTTATTATTCATGTAAAAAAAACTGTTTTCTTTCTGATTTTATTTAAGGTTGACATTTATTTAAATTTAGATTGTAGTTGCGAAATATGTTCACATTATGTTTTGAAGATAATATTTATCAAATAGTGCCCATTTTTTGCTTAGACCTTTCGAGCTCTTTCCAGAAATCATCTTAAAATTTCGGGTCCCAACTCCCTTACTTCTTTTCGGATGTTTGCCTTAAGCTGTTGGCTGGTTCTTTGCTTATTAGCATACATCTTACCCTTTAGGTAACCCCAAAATATCGGGAACCGTTCAATCGGGCGAACTCTGTGCCCAGCTAAAATCAGAAAAACGCGATTTTATTTGATCACCAAAAAATAAGCCATAGTTTGACGAGCTCCATATTGTTTGAACCACGATTCTGGATTGTTCTCTACGTCGGGCAAAATATTTTTAATCAATGTCCGATATTAAATGCCATTTATATTTACGTTTTCATCGTTTTCAAAAAAAAAAAAAAAAAACCCTATGAGCTGTCAAAGTTATATTCGGGAGTAAAAATTTTTCTTCCCAATTTCCAATTTTTAATTTTGATAAAAACATTGAAATTTGTTGTTGGAGAATAAGCTGGTTTCTTCGGCTTAGGCCAGATGAACAGGAAACCTTTTTCCAAAGACTTTGCAAAAGCTTAAGATATTATACAAATAAAACAGTAAAGCAAATGAGAATTACAAACACTCAAGCCTAATTTGCAACGATATCAAAGCTTAGACATTACCCCAACAATAAACAGTAAGTTTTTCTGAAGTTTTTCCACACTATACTGTGCATCTAAGTGTGTGGTGCATTTAATGTTTTATAAATATTCTTGGATTTTGGCTGCCCCATATTTTGCAATTTCGTTCGTTCATATGACCACTGAGGCGAAATGGGCCTTATCGCTCAATATTCGAAAAAATCTTTGAACCTAAAAAATTTAATGCTGACTTTCAAAATAAAATTTACAAACGTTGGTTCTTTGTTTTTAGCGGAGTCTTGCAATCGAAAATTTGCCAAGTTTTGTGTTTTCAACAAAAAATGTATTCACTTACTAAATCATAACGTTACTTATGCACCACCCTGTATATAGAGGCAACTATGTTCTTGCCCTGTATTGAAACGGGTTTTGCCTTGTGGATATTAGGAAATCAATGTCCGCCATTGAGTATTGGTGATGCTTGCATCATCCCCCTGTATTCGACATAACCTAGAAAATGTAGTTAATATCAAACTGGGTTAATTAATTAAATGGTCAGCTTTCAAAGCAATTGATATACATAATTGTGTTAGAACACTAAAAAATTTCAATACATACAAATTTATATCTTGAGAAGAAGCTGAGACATGAAGCTTTAATTTTATATGTAAAAACTTTCAAATAGATAATATTATGTTTCTAACCGAGGTACATATTTAAAATACGTTCTTTGTCATACTTTGAAGCTTTTCAAAAGGTTCGAGATTGATGAAAAACTTATCTACTTCGCACTCCTCTTTCCCGCATTCCCTGCAAAAATTCAAATTTTCCCAGGCAAACATGTCGTAAAGAAAATCCAATTCTGAGCCTGAATCTTTGGTTGCAAATATATTTTACAATAGAGTGCATAACAATTTATACCTCGGTAAAACGCGAAATAGCTAAGCCTTAATTTGATACATAAAGTTCCCAAATGTTTGCAATAAAAATAAACTATTTCAAAAATATAATTAAAAAAAAAAGAACCTAACAGCTTTACTATAAACTACAACTTCTATCCCATTATTGCCCTTTTTTCCAAACTCTCTTAAAAATGTTTGCTGGCCTTTTAGTCATATACTGAATAGATTATGATACATACAAATTGCTTTAAGTACTCTGTACGGCAGTTAACCTTGACTCTTTATGAGTGTCTCAGTAGAAGTAACGCAAAAACTTAAAAATAATACAAAAACAACAAAGAAAAAAGCTTAATAAAAGCTAAAAGCAATAAAAAATTTTATTAAAATAAATTTTGTTATAGTGATGAATAATGAATGACATCGCAATGGTCATATGTTTGGCACTTTGTTTCTGCTATTTGTTTTATTCTGTTTTAAGTTTTAGTTTTATTTCATTTATTATTTGGTCTCATGGTCAATGGTCGTTAAGAATGAATGCCTACTACGTTACAGCTACCACTACGAGTATTGCTAAAGCTACTACTACTGCTGCTGCTGCTAATTCTACAATGACTACTGCTACTCATGCGATTATGAGTGAAAAAAATGTTCGTTGTAGACATGAGTCAAACCATGAATGAGTGATGGGAGCATGAATGACAGAAAGTATGAATAGAATTGTTGTTTTTTTTTTTTTTTTTTTAATAAAGAACTGTTATGAAATTTGAGCTTCTACAACAACCAAGTGAATAAAACTAGTGCAATTGCTTGTGCGGTTACAGTGGGTGTAAACATAAAGATTTGCATAACATTTGTAAGCTTTTAATAAATTATTAAGAAATTCTATACCATCAATTGATTTAATTGTAGACATGCAAGTAAATACTAGTATGAACTGCCAAACGTTCAGATCTGTCAAACTCTCAGAGAAAAATTATGCTTCAATATCCAGCCCTATTTGCGATTATATCGTTACCCAGTAAAAACCTCGCCTACAAAATAATGTGTTAAGTAATCAGGAAAAATTAAAAGTACTACTTCCAATTCTACTGAAAAAACCAATTTTGAATATAAATTTAAGTTAATATTTTTTACCTACATACATATGAAAAATAAGTAGTTTTAAGGGCCCGATATTGAATGTGAACCACACCTACACGTCAAGGTTTTTTTTTTGCATTTCATTTGACAATTTTCAAGTTCAGACTAACCTAATTTGCACCATGGAAAGATACACAATCGAGCAACGCGTTAAAGTTATTCAGGCTTGTTATGAAAATGGGCGTTCAAATCAAAATGCATATCGTACACTTCGTGATCCAGTGATGAAAATAAAATATAAAATAAAAAATAAATAAAACTGAACAACTTCCTTTCTTTCTTCTTGAAGAAGGAAGTTGCGAATGTGTACTGAATATTTTGGAAGGTCTTTCAAAAGAAAATTTATACTTCTGAAGGCAAGATATCATACGAAGCGAATATTTAAGAAAGGAGTATAGAGGCTTGAGTTGGGCAAAATCGTTCCTTTTGTGTAATTGCTCCGACCGATCCGAAAGATCAAAGGAACTAGGTCGTTTCTTTCGTTCATCGTTCCTGTTTTTTACTTTTGACAATGAATGAACGAGGAACGAGAAAACTTCTTTGTCGTTCGTAAAAACGTCAACTAACAAATATTTGTTTTTGTTTGTTGGGGCGTAACAACAACATACATACATAAATAATAATTATATAATTTTTTAAATGTTTGTAAAAAATAATTACTAATTTAATATATTCAGGTACATTTATACCTGTTTTAATCTGCGCACACCTTAATGCCGCTGCTGGTGGTGAACGAGTGGTATATTGCTAAAATATATTGCTTTGGATCAAATTAGTAATTGATTTAATTATAAATTTTTTATACGTCCCGATATAAATAGACAAAACACAAAAAATTAACCTACAGAAAAACATGTAATGATTCAACGGATTGCAGCTGCGGAACGAGGAACGATAAAAAAGGAACTATTGAAAAATTCCGCACCGTTCCTTTTAGGGAATCGTTCAATGGAACTAGGACGTTCCGGAACGACAAAACTCCAATAGAGGCCTTAAAAAGGCCTGGCACTTGGGTCGTTTCAATATCTACCGCTGGAAAGTACTCGTTACAATGACGTACAAATTCATGGACTTTGAATTTGTACCGTTGCGAAGATATAGCCCATCTTAATCCAAATAAAATATTGCATTGCTTTAGAAAAAATTAATAAAAATACTTCTCCTGTAAAATTGGACTTTTTTCGGTTACGATATAATCGCAAATAGGGCTCGATATGGACGGTCACACACATCTTTTATTACTTTTATTAATAGTCATTGCTCAATCATAATATTATTGTATCAGCTAACAAGATTTTGTTTGTTGTGCTGTATTCAAAATTTTTATTCTTGATAAAAACACTGAAATTTATTGTTGATGGGATAAGCAATTCCTATGCGCATTTTACTGGTTGCTTAGGCCAGATCATAAGGAAACTTCATCCAAAGATGTTAGAAAAACTAAAGATATTTAACAAATAAATTTGTTAAGCGAATAAGAATTAAATGCATCAGTTCTACTTGTAACCAGCGATGCCAGAAGTGCAGATTTATCTGCATTTTGAAGATTTTTTCCCCAAACTTGTCAAAATGCAGATTTGCAGATTTTTGGTTTAACATTGAAGATTTTTTAGCTCGGTGGAAACTTTACATTGTAATGATTGTACTATGTCCACTTGTTGCATTGATAAATAAAATTAGTATATCAACCATTCATGGAAGAACCGTGTGGAAATACATTCATTAGTAGACATTTTATGCACAAAAAATTTATTAAAAATTAAAAATTCGCATTGTATTGACACATTAATATCGCCGGACATGTGTCTTCTGATTTTACACAAAATATTATGCATACATATGCACTTATGTACAAATATCTTCAAAAGTTGCAATATTTGATCTCTTCTAAATTTTCAATAAGACCCTTGATAATTTAAATAACATGTCAAACAATTAACGTTTAATTTGTTTTTTAAAATAACAAAGATTAATCCTTACTCGGCCTGAGTAATTAAGTAAATAGATATACATTTTTAATGTAAAAATATCCAAAAGTTATTAGTCATGTTCTTAAAATCGAACAAATTTTTAAAACTTTTCTGTGTTGAAAGTTCAAAAAAATATTACCTTTTTTATTCCTCATTCTTCGAGGAGCACTCTTATTGACCAGAACGATTATTAAATCTACCATCGATTTTAACTTCGACAACATATTTTGAAATTAATTGTAATACAATCTTTTTCTAAACAAACTACATAAAAAATGTAATAAATTTGTTTTGAAGGTTTATTGAAGTTTTTTAAAACTTTGGCGCAGATTTTGCAGATTTTTTGACGAAAAATTATGGGTTTTTGCTGATTTTTCCTCTAAAAGTTCTGGCAACACTGCTTGTAACGCTATTAAAGCTTAAATAACAAACAACTTTGATAATTAACTAGTAAGTGCCCGGCTTAAAAAAACTAAACTGGCAACTTGCTTTATTTTTTTGCAAAAACAATAAAGCAAGTTGTTTTTGTTTTTTTTTTAAATAGTTGTACAATTAATGTTGTGAGAATTCCAACCAATTGTAGTAAGGAATGTAAGAAAAGATGTACACACTGTTTATTGTTGTTGTTTTTGTTTAAGCTTTAATATTGTTACAAGGAAAACTGTAATTCTTGTAATTCTTATTCTATTAGCAGTTTTATTAGTTTCCTGATGATCTGGCCTAAGCTTCCATTGAAGAGCGCATATGAATGGTTTATCCCATCAACAATAAATTTCAGTGTTTTATCAAGAATAAAATTGGGAATTCAGCACGACCAATAAAATCTTGTTAATTGAAAATTTTGTATTTCGAAAAAATACTTTGATTATTGTATCAGCTCTAACTTTTCGACCACGAAAATACACGGTCAATGCTTTACGATCAAAGAATGGCTAAATACGGGCAGAAGGAGTTCTTTTTTAACAAAAATGCATCAATATTAGGTAAATTAATTCAAAGAGAAGCTCACCATATTGTGGTACTGGGTAAATAAAATACCCAGGGGTGACCTAAATCTAGTCTAAACCATTTAGTGTCATGTCGTATGTTTTTGTATGTACGTCGTGGGGTGCCGACATCAAAAACACAAATTGAGTCTTTTTGTGTACCCCTCTTTCTTCTCTACACCGTTCACCAACAATCAAAAAGCGACGTCGTTAAAGCCTTCGTGTGATTTGACTGTTAAACTTTTTGAGAGCGCCAAAAACATTTTTGCGGCGGCAGGATGCTACTTTAAGACGTGTCGTGTATGAGAGACTCTACGACCATAGATGCAGCAACTCAGTTATTTGGTAATTTAAGCTGACACGTCAGATTATCGTTTAACATTTTTTTTATCGTTAACAAGTTAGAAACGAAATAAATAAATCAAGTATTGTTTTGCATCAGCAGTTTGCTTGAAAATACAGTTAAAAATAAATTACACATGCAATTAAAATGAAAAAGTTGTTTAATTTTTCATAGACCGAAAAAAACTACAAATAAAAACTTCAATAAAATGTATTATTATTTCTGGTTCTGTGCTCTTTGACATGATGTTGTTGTTACAAATAAAATTGTTCAGTTACAGATAAAAGTGGATTTGGCTATGCCAAATCTTATATACCCTTCACTATGGAGCGATAAGAACACAGGGACAAAAATAAAAACTGATTTCAATTAAAAAGTTTGTGATATTAATTTAATTTGCACCAGTAAACAAATTAACAGTATCAATTAAATATTTTTGGATATTAACAACATTTTCTACAGTTATGTTGTTGATATAAGTAAAGCGTTTAATTCATTTGATTAAATTTTTAACTAAAACTGATTTTATTTTTGAATAATAATTTAATTGAAAAAATTAGAGTAAATTTTTGCTGCAACCACAAATTTTTTTCATGTTTTCGCAAGGACATGCATTGATACAAACTGTATATTTCTTCTAATAAAGTGCCAAAAGAATTGTGGGAATTATTTGGCATCTCGTATTTTTAGGCCCCGCCCCTATTACGGTTCACAACTCAACTCAGATGAGTTTTCATTTTTAATTTTTGGATAATGGTTAACAACTTTTATAAGTAAACATTTAATTCACTTGATTAAATTTTTAATAAAAACTTATTTTATATTCAGTGAATGGTTTAATTAAAAAAAAAAAAAAAAATTACCAGCACTTTTCTGTAAACAAAAAGTTATATAAATATCGATGTTTAGATATAAATAAATCTTTTTTGTAGGGAAGTGCCACGCCCATTTTCACCAAAAACCTAACAACATCTGGGATTTATGGTAAAAATTAGAGCATGCCGTGGCGTTTTGCTCAGATCTCAGTTCCTTATAGACCGATGTAGCTGATTTTCAACAGCAAACTTAAACGGAGTATATGGGACATAAATATATAACAACCTGTAAAGTGGTTTTATTCGTCGGCTGAGGTAACTCAGCCGAGTCATGGGTTTCCTTACGAATCCACCAACCTTAAGTGAGAAGACGATATGTTTACCTTTAGTGGGGTTGAATTGATCTTTTCTCTATTAAGTTTTCTTAACTATTTTACAATTCATGATATACGACAAGATACGATAACTTCAGGCTGTATTCTTCGGCTTGCGGGAATTCGTGTTGATCGGCTCTCCGACACCAGAGTATAGAATTAGCTTTCGGCAGGTTCAGGTCGGCGATCGGGCTTATGGGACGCTCGGCGGTTGCGTATCACGGCCTTCGGCAGGGTCGGTTGTCGGCGTGCTCAGCGATCGGTTCGTTCTTGGCTCTTCCCTCGGCTGCTTCTTCGGATCGATGCGTTCGTCGCATTAATGTAATACATACAAAGAAAGGGGTCTTACAACTTGTGGTTACTACTACATAAATCTTAAAAGGCTACTTAATTTACAAATTCCTACGATAACAATAATACTAGTGGGAACAGGCGACACGAAGCCACTTGTGAGAACAGACGACACAGGGCACTTGTGAGAACAGGCGACACGAAGCCACTTGTGAGAATAGGCGACACGATGCTACTTGTGAGAACATGCGACACGAAGCCACTTGTGAGAAAAGGCGACACGAAGCCACTTGTGAGAATTTATTGACAAAAAGCGACTAATTCTACGATTGTAGCCTTAGTCTGCTTGTTATTTATAATTAATATAACTTCTGAGCTTGGTTGGCGGTTTTCTTGTCTTGTGAGAATCGCACCGACTGTAACAAAACCTTTTCTGCTTATCCCAGTTCACAACTGAACCAAATGAGAATTATTATGGTAACTTGTGTAGTCAACGACATTGGATTGAAAACAGCATGCAGTGATACGTTTGTGTGTGTTTGTGACAGTAGGGTATTCAAAGTGGCTAACATACTACCTTAATAAAAAATAAAATTATAATAGAAGTTATGAATATATAAAATGTAACTAAATATAAAAAATATGAAATATGTATTGAAATTATGTAAATATAGAAGATCAATGTAAAATATTAGTATAATATACGCGGAGATAGAAATAACTAGTTACTGCGTCTTATTTCCATTTCCATTACAAACCTAGTTCCCACACGCAAAGAAAAAACATGGTTGTGGAAAACATATTCTAAGAGCAACATATTATGATAAGATTCATGATTGTAGTCACCATATTACGATTGTTATTTAATCATATTATGACCAAATATGTTCGTAATATTACATCATAATATTTTTCCCTTAATCATATTGTTATCCTGTTAATCATAAAACATTAAGAAGTTATAATATTACTGTCATGGCAATCATAATAAGTTTAGAAGTAATCATATTATTGTCATGGCAATCATAATTAGTTTAGAAGTTATCATATTATTGTCATGGCAATCATAATAAGTTTAGAAGTAATCATATTATTGTCATGGCAATCATAATAAGTTTAGAAGTAATCATATTATTGTCATGCCAATCATAATAAGTTTAGAAGTAATCATATTATGATGCAAAGTGATATGAACTGTTATACATAAATTTTTTACATCATAATATGATACAACTTTAAACATAATATTTTTATTGGAAAAAAATACTTATGATAAAATAAAAAACATAATATAGTTACTGTTATCTTTTTGTCGTAGGTCGCAATTATTTATAAATTATTTTATGGAGTTTTCATTATTTTTCTCTTAAAATAACACAAAACTTACCAGTAATGGTTAATATTTTGCACCAATATTTCACAAATTTTTTTACCACTTTAAGATTATTAAAATTTTTTAGCAAAGATATTTTATTTTGTGACACTACAACCCTTTTTTATTGTTTTTTCTTTATTTTTTTTTTTTAATTTCTTGTTTATTTTAATGGTTATTTTGCTATTTCTTTTTTAATATTTTTCTATATTTTTTTTTAATTTCTTGTTTATTTTAATAGTTATTTTTTTATTATTTAGCCACTCACTAACAAATAATTTGATATGTTTATGTAAAACACGACACAACTGATACAAAATTATTTTACAAATGGCGATACCAAAATATTATTAGAGTAACGATATTTTGATTGCATCAAAAACTTATTATGATAAATGTATATAAAGTTATCATGTTATGGCTATTAAATATCATGTTATGGCTGCGAGTAATATAATATGTTTTGAAAGTTATCATAATTTAGTTGTTAGAAAAATAATTATTTTTGGTCAACAATACTCAAATTTTTAATTGCGATAAACATTAATATGTTTACAGTAACTATAATATTGCTGATATTTAATAAAAATAACAATTATTTGTGTACAACAACAATATATTGTTACAATAAACACAGTGTGGTTGCCGTAACCATGCCCAACCATATTTTTTCTCTGCGTGCATATGCTCTGGGGTCTTCAAAACTCATTGCAACATAAACACAGGCATACGCATAGACGGACATCGTTAAATCAACTTTGCTCCTCATAAGTACCTAGAATATTTTTATAAGGTCTAACATTGTAAAAATTACAAACGGAACGACAAACTTAAACCCTTTCAAGCTCTGTTGAAGGTATACGATTGTAAAACATTTAAAAATTACATTAAAAAAAACGCATTTAAAACAGCATTTTAGCATTTGTGTAATTAAAGTATTATTAAAACATATTAAATACTCTTTTATTGCCAATGTGTAAATGTAGTTTACGTGTATTTTTGAAAGGATTTGGTAAAAATCTAAAGTTGATTGGTTGTTTAACACTTCCGTTATATTTATCTCTCTCCTTCTCTCATTTCCATATTTACAGGGATGTACAATTTATTTATTTCCTTTCCATCGCACTATAAACTGACACAAAGATTCACTTACACATGCAGATAAACAAATTGTACACTTGTTGTACACACAATGTTGTGTTGCTTGTTCGACAGCATGTTTAAATTTTATTAACCGTCACAAACAACATGACAAAACATGCTTTCGTCAGTCCCTCGATCATTATACAAAGTTGCATACAACACTTTTTTTTTAATTTGGTTTCTGTTTTCTCAGCCTAATTAACAGAAAATATCTCACACATTTATTTATTTATTTTTTTTTTAATAAATCTGTTTTCAGATTTTTTTTATTTTATTGGGAAAGCGATTGTTGTAGGAAACACCTTCATAAATTGTAAAGCGATTAAATCAATCCGTTTAATGTCTCTTGATACGTTACATCAACATAAATTGTATGCACAATTAATTGTTTTTTTGTTGTTGTTGTGGCTGTTGTGTTTAATTGAAACTTGTTATTTTCAAATTGAACAAATTAATGATTAATATTATCAGACGGCTAGAAATTAAAGGAACAAAATTGTTAAAATTTTTTTGAAACATTAACATTTTGAAAATAAGGCAGCTTTAAAAACGAACAGTTACAATTGGAAAAGTTCGATTGTTTAAAAAAGTACATAATAAAAGTTCATCTTAGAATTAAATTGCCTTTTATAATAAAAGAACTTTGAAGAATAAAAGTAGCTTTTGGAGTAAAAGTACTTTTATGAAAAAAGAACTTTTAAAAATAAAAGTACTGTTAAGAAAAAAAGTACCTTTTGTAATAGTAAAAGTACCTTTTAGAATAAAAGTTAGAATACAGGTACCTTTTAGAACAAAAGTACTTTTTAGAATAAACGTACTTTTTGGAATTAAAGTACCTTTTGGAATAAAAGAACATTTTGAAATAAAAGTTCCTTTTAGAACAAAAGTACCTTTTAAAATAAAAGTACCTTTTCTAATAAAAGTATCTTTTTAAAAAATAGTACCTTTTAGAATAAAAGTACCTTTTAGAATTAACGTATCTTTTAGAATAATAGTACCTTATAGAATAAAAGTACCTTTTAGTATAAAAGTACCTTTTAGAACAAAAGTACTTTTTAGAATAAAAGTTAGAATACAGGACCTTTTAGAACAAAAGTACCTTTTATAATAAAAGTACCTTTTAGAATAAAAGTACCTTTTAGAATAAAAGTACCTTTTAGAATAAAAGTACCTTTTAGAATAAAAGTACCTTTTAGAATAAAAGTACCTTTTAGAATAAAAGTACCTTTTAGAATAAAAGGACCTTTTAGAATAAAAGTAACTTTTGAAATAAAAGTACCTTTTAGCATAAAAACGCCTTTTAGAATAAAAGTAAGTTGTAGAGTAAAAGTACATTTTAGAATAAAAGTGCCTTTTAGAATAACATTGTCTGTTAGAATAAAAGTGCCATTTAGAATAAAAGTACCTTTTCGAATAATATTTTCAAAAACCATCTTTTTAATAAATATGTACATACATATGTATATGTAAATCAAATTACCTTCTTTTTGCAGTGAATCAATTTTTTAATTAAGTAAAATACATACATACATGTTTATAATGCATTTTTCTAAAGTTTCCTTATTTCAACTAAATCTTCAATTTTATAAAATATTTGCGCGTGTTACAACTCACTTTTGTGTAAGAATTAAAACGTTTCTTGTCATCTGTCACAGTTGTGCTGCCCAAAACTCATCTAAATTTTAAAATATAATTCCAACAAATGGTGTTTTTGCAAATAATTATTTTTATCTTTTTAATTTCCTGACCCATTCCGAATAGAAATATGAAATAACAAATTAATGCTTAAACAAATGTTTTCTTAAAAATCTATTTTATTTATTTCAAATATTTTGAAGTATTTGTTATGTAAACGTTTGTTAAATAGTCTTTAGAGAATATTAACAAACAAATTTGGAAATAAAAAAAAGATATTTAAAAATTTAATAAACTAAAAGATAACTACATACATACTTAGTTATTTTATATTTTAATATTTTTATTAGGAAAAATAAACTTATAATTTCAATAGATTTCATAGAAATGTCTGTCAGGAATTTGTTGTTTAGTATTACAAGAATTTATTGTCTTGTAAATTTTTACTCTTAATTTTTACAGAAATACTCAATACAAAAATTCTTTCATTGATTTAAAATTATTTCTTATATATTGTTTATTTAACAAAATTCATATACATATTTCTTTTCATATTTTGTTTTTTGATTGGGGCTTCTTCTATCTGTCTATGACTGTTTAAATATAAATAAAATTAAATTTCATTTTCACACCAACTTAGAAAATTTGCATGCAAATTATATTCATACAATAAATTCTATTATAATTGGCTTAATTCCAAGTATATGTTGATTGCTTTTTTTCTAGTACTTTTAATAATTTTTATTTTATGTTGTTGTTTTATCAGCATAGAAATTCAACAGTGCGCTAGAAAAGTAAACATACAGCTTTTAATGTTTATATTTTAGCTCTTAAGTCAATTCTAGTCAGGATCTAGTTCAGTTCTGTTTTTGTTATAGTTCAGTTCCAGTTGATTTTGGGTTAAATTCTAGTTTAGTTCTAGATCATTTTTAGTTCAGTTCTTTTTCTGTCCTAGTTAATTTCTAGTTCTTGTTTAGTTCTAGTTCAGTTCTAGTTCAATTCTAGTTCAGTTCTAGTTCGTTTCTAGTTCAATTTTAGTTAATTTCAGTTCAACTGTATTTCAATTAATTAAAATCGGCTTATATTTCTATAAGATATCGGACTCATATCGGTTTTTATTCTATGTTTGTTATACTACACTTACTTTTTTGTATCACTGTTCTTTGGATAGGTTGATTGCAACAGACTAAATATTCTATTACACTCCATAACACTAAAATTTTTAGATTTTTTGCCTGAGTTGTGTTGAAAACACTTAAAATATGTTTATTTTTAAAACAAACACTCAAATACATTCATGTTCCTAAATATAGGCAGACATTTCTGTACAGATTGCTAATTGTCAAAAAAGAAAACAATATATTTAGACAAGCAAAAGTGTCATGGAAGAACAAATAGAATTCAAAATGCCCTACAACTAGAAGAATAAGTTTAATTAAGTTTAATATTTTCATCAGGTGCAAAATTTTTACCGTTTGGTGTAACGAAATTATAAACTTCAAAAATTGTCCGGAAGAGGCGATCAATGCAGTAAGTTTTAGGTCACTTAAATTTTTTTTTTTTTTTGGGAAATTTCAAATTTTTAAAGGAATAAAAAAACCTTTACTCATATCATAAAATGGTTTTAAAAAATACATTTTCTTTCAATTTCGTTACTAAAAAATAAACTAAAAGTTCTGCAAATAGATTGCAGCAACGCTAACGACTGTATTTTAAATACATAAAAAATAATTATAGCGCTATTTAAATCAACAGCAGAAAAAAATGTGTAGAAAAACTAATTTGAAAGTAAATTATGATTTGTGTGCATTCATGGTGGGTATACAACCTACCTGTTCGTTCTTACCCCGCTAGAACACACTCATTTGACATTTTTATTTTTCTAATATTTTCTCAAATTCTAACACACGTCATAACAAGATTCTGAATTTTCGCAAAAAATATCTATGACATAAATATGAAAATATTTAAAAAAAAAATTTTTAGAGACCGGCAACAACAAAAACGTCATAGTATAAAATTTTGTTAGAAAGACTGACAAACAAAAAATGGCAACAAAAATAACAGCAAGAAAAACAAAACGAAAAGACTTAAAAACACGGCAGTATTTGGCATGCCAAACTGGCACCACTCCTGCACGATTCAACGTAGCGCTATACATATTACATTTTAGAAATGGGTAAGGGAAGCCCAGTAGGAAAAAAGTGTAAGTTTATTGTTACTTCAGTATAATTCTAGTTTAGTTCTAAATTAGTTCTAACTCAGTTTTAGTTTTAATTCTGGCTCAGTTCTAGATTAGTTCTAGTTCAGTTCTAGTTTGCAATTATTTCTAGTTCTGTTAAGTTTAGTTTTTTTCGGTTCTAGTTTAGTTCTAGATCATTTTTAGATCAGTCCTAGTTGTGTTCTAGTTCAGTTCTAGTGCAGTTCTAGTCCAGTTCAGTTTTAGTTCAGATTTAATTCAGTGGTATATCGGTTCTAGTTCAGTTCAATTTCAGTTCTAGTTCAGTTCTAATTAGTTTATTTATTTTATTTATTTATTTATTTGGTCCATAGATTATAAATCTTTACTGAATAAAATGTAATACAGATGTGAATACATTAACTATTTAAATACAAAATTAGTTTTCTTTTTAAAATATCATTGCTTTCAGAAATATCTATAATATAATACAATTTATTAAAATTTTCACAAACGGATCTATAGTAGTTAAGACTGATGAGCTGAAACACTGAACCAACGAATGGCTCAACGAATCATTCGTTAATTAAATGAAAATAGTACCTAATGAAAATAAAATTTTCGTTATATTAACGAATAATTCGTTGAGCAAACGAAAACTATTTTAATAACCGTAATTCGTTTGCTTAACGTACATTTTCATTGGATTTTTGGTTAACTGAAGTTACAAGTTGACCTTTTCTAGATCTAGTTCGGTTAAGTTCAGCTCAGTTTAGTTTTAGCTCAGATTTAATTCAGTTCTAGTTCAGTTCTGCTTAAGTTCTTGTTCAGTTCTAGTTCAGTTCAGTTTTTGTTCTGATTTAATTTAGTTCTAGTTCAGTTCTAATGCAGTACAGTTCTAGTGCAGGTCTTGTTCAGGTATAGTTCATTTCTAGATCAGTACAGTTATAGTTCAGTTCTAGGTCTGGTTCAGTCATGTTTCAGCTTTTGTAAAAATTTTCTCTAGGTGTGGTTTAAGTTAAATTTCATAAAAAAGTTAAACATAAAAATTAAATAGTATTTAATTTTATTACATAAAAAGAAAAGGAACAAATTGTTGTTCGTGAATTTTTAAAAAAATTTGAAAAATGTTAACTTAATTTTAGTTTTTATAGTTTTCATAAAAAAAATGTTTAATGTTTTTCAACATTTTTTATTATTCGAATTTATTCTATGAGCTAAATTTCAGTTATGTATTTTATAAAGCTTTTTTGTAATAGTCCTTTTCCTTCAGAATTTTTCGCTAAACTCTTTTTTTTGGTATTTAATCTATTTGCAGTTTTCTTCCACAATTTCCTATCAGGTCTAATTCACAATTGCATTGCAATTTAAAAAAGAATAACAACAAAAAATTTCACAAGCGGTCTTTTTTATTTCACTGATACAGTTTTTTTTTGTTTGTTTTATGGTCGTGTATTGCTTTTGAATTGTAATTCTGACCCGCAGTTCATAGTGATAATGGTCAGTTTAATGCTTCGCTCAGTCGTTTCTGTAAATAATGCAAAAGTGCCATACAAAAAAAGTTAAACAATACCAGCAACACAGTTTTTAAACCGTAAACTTTTGACCACGTTGTGACGTTTTATGGCAATTATATCAACCCGTCAACAAACCCGCCCTTCTCTCAACCCATTAGACCAAAACAAACCATATAAATGAACAGACAGATGTAAAGACGTACAGACAGACAGACATACAGTTATTCAGTCAGTCCGACCCATCACAAAACAATCTTGTTACGACTGTACGAATGTATGACAAAATAGTCGAATGATGCATGGGTTGTATTTGGTTCTGTCAATGGGTGGATGTGGGGATTCCGCTTGGTATTTCACGGCTTTTGTCAAACTAACGTTATATGAGGAGCCCAGTTTGCATTGTCCTGAATGAATGAACTTTGTTATTTTTGCAGAATTATTGTTGGATTTTTTTTTGAGTCTGTATGTGTTGGCTTTTTCAATTATTTTAATGCTATTTGCATATAAAATGTTTTGGTATTTATTCAGATCAATGTTTTTTGTCATATTTAGTTTGGAAAGCAGTCCAGTCGTATGAACTTGAAGGAACATTCAAGCGAATATGCAAATTTTTTTTGTAATTATTGTTTTGCTGTAACATGGCCAAATTACGATTTTTAATTAATGGAAATATTTGTTTGTGACAAAATATTGACCGGACCGGCGTTGCCCTTTAACATTTCAATTACGCTACTAATATGCAAATATATGCATTTTAAATTATTATGCATTTCGGCTGGTAACATCACTTATTATTTTTTTTTTTTTGTTCAAGTATTTGTTTTACATTAATTGGATGGGTTGAATGCTTTAACATGTGGAATAAGGCTTGAAATTTAATGGATTGCCATGAAAAAGAGTTTTACTTTCGTTCCAATTTAATTAGGGTGGTTCTTATTTATTTTATTTTTCATTTTTCAAAGACGAAGGGCACTTTCGTATGAGGTTGGATAAAAAAATTACAGAAATTTGAGCTCGATGGGTTAAAATGTAGCGGGGCGCACCAGGGTTAAAAATTGACACAAAAAGGCGCGTAACTACTCAAAAATCTCCCGCTAGGAAGGCAAAATGTATGGTAGCCCCCATTATATTTATGTCCGTTTAGGGAATCCGCATACATAAACTGAATTGTCTCGAAAATTCACAAAAACCAAAATCAATGGAATTACACCAAGTAAAAAAAGCTTTTAATGTGAATAATATCGTAAAACAAAACTATTTTTACCCTTCAATTACTACAGTCGTAGGTTAGGTTAGGTTAGGTTAAGAAGGGTTGTGTGCCCAATGGCACATTTCCAGTCGGAGACCAATGCGGTCCATTGTGAATCCCTTCAATGATAGCTAGAGAAAAGTTAAGAAAAAAAGTATGAGGTGGATTGAAATAAGAAAGTTATAAGAAAGTTAGTAGGTACCACGTAGAACTATACCCTCTCTACAGTCCCCTCAACAGAAACAACCGCAGTATTTCCCTAACAAACCCCAGTAGATCAGCCGGACTACATCCAGCGTTGCACCCCAGTTCGTCGTGAAATCTATCTCCTAGCCACTTCTGTCTAAAACCCTGCATCCTAGGACAATGGCACAATACATGCTCGATTGTCCGGTATGGTGTTGTACCATTTGCCCGTAAAAGCCCTAACAGAACAATGACCCGTCAAAAACCCTATAACCGTTCTAAGACCACCCCTGTCCATTCCTAGTAGAACCCTGGTTGCCCCCGCGTCTAATCTGGGCCATAGTGCCCTAGACACCCTGTAATCCGTTCTGTTTCCCCAGGATCGGTTAACTTCCTCACGGGATTTCTCCCGTATCACCCCATAGTAGTAACATAGGGGGGGGCTTTACCCCCCTGTCCCTTACTACTAAGTCCAGATTCGAGCCCCCTCGCGAGTTCGTCTGCCACCTCATTTCCATCAACCATGCAGTGTCCAGGTACCCAACAGCCTTACATTGAATGACTCCATGAGTTCCCTAAGAGCATTCCTACACCGAGCGACCTGGCACGATCGCACCGTATTGTTACTACAGTCGTTAAATGGATTGCATTTCGGTTGGGTATCATGCATTAATCCAAAGCAGACACATGGTGCTCTTCTTTTTACAACTTTCGAAGGTGATGGCAAAACGTCCACTTCCATTTGACTTGTGCCACTTTTATCTAACGATACTTTATCCGTTACTTAGGTACACAGAAAGAAAAATACTTGCGCTAAATTAAGTTTTTTATACGAATAACACTAAAACGTACTTAAAACAATCCTAAATTACTAAATTACTTTCGAAAATCAATCCCGGAATTTCTTAAAATAAGTACAAAATTCTTAAACCAAATAAAAAAAAGATTAAACTGTTCATTGGTAGTGCCACTCTGAGAGTAAAATTACAAAGTGGGCGTTTTAATCTCATTTAACTTAACAAAGTTTGCTGCAGACACTACAACAACACAACACGAGTGGTTAAACAACAATTTGCTTGTTGTGTGTAGAAAAAAAAACTGAACCAGACAAAAACAGATTATTTTCATGTTTAAAAAGTAAACTTAAGAACTCTTGCTTCTCATTTAGTTTATATTTTCAGTTAGATATATACATTAACTTTTTAAAGTAAAAACCAAATTCTGTAGGGAGAAAATCGTTAAAGTAAGCCAATCATAATAAAATTCTTCTTCTAATTTCACTTTTGGTTTTTTTTCAAGATTTTGTCTTAGTTTTACTTAAATCATTCTCATTTTCGGATTATTTCAAGTACGAAAAGGGGACTGAATATGGATAATTCAAGTATTTTGCGATTGCAAATCCGTACTTGAATCAATCTTTCTGTACTTGATTCAAGAATGTCCGTAATCAACGTACTATTAATGCTGCTTCCGATTGATTTGGATACAGATGGATTGATTTTTCTTTTGCGCGAATTAATTTCAGTAGTTGCTCCCAATCGCCGTTGTTTTTCTTCCTTTGCTTGTTATAAGTTTCTTTTTCCAATGACAATAAGAGCCATGACAATACCAATCATGCTGACTGAAAGATCTTTTTCCTCTGTACAATTTCTCTATCCTGCTCTATTGTAATCGTTTTGATTGCATTAAGATGGGCAATGCCTAATAGGTGGTCTAATTCTTCGACAATTTTTATTTATTTACGCGTTATGTAACGGTCATCCTCTTGTTGTGCTCTTGTTCAATATCCTATATGCCTGGTACAATTTGGCCATTTTGCTTTGTAACCGGAGACATGTCTCGCGTCGGAATTCGTTCAGCCAACTATTTACTCAGAACTCAAAAGACAATACCAAAAAATTATTAATAGTGACAAATTATTGACATTTACAACCATGACATGTTTAGTGGCAGCTACAATATGATTGTTGGTTAAAGAATTATTTTGATATTTTTTATTATGATAGAAGGAGGACTCATGACAATTATGTGTGAAATAAAATTTCGACCAAATGCTCGCCACTCTTCGGTTGCATACCTCTTTCCGATAGTCCATATTTTCAATGACTGCGAGACATAATTGAGGTTCAATGTCGGTAATGTGCCGAATTATCTCATCCTTTAGCTCTTGAATTGTTCTTGGCTTATTGACGTACAGGGGTGTGCTGGAAATCGCAATCGTAAAACGCAAGAATTTTAAACGTCGTTTTTTAATAAGATTTCTGTAATAAAAGAATTTTATGGCAAATAATTAACAAATATTTCCCTATTTAACAGGATTTTAAACAAAAAATTACAAGAATTAGTTTTAAAGTTTATTTAAAACCACTTCCAAATTCTTGCGTTTTGCGTTTGCGATTTCCAGCACACCCCTGGTACACTTTTTTCGACGTGAGACAACACTGCCAATGAATTTCTCGCGCAAAAGAGCCATTGTTTAGTCGGGTGTGTGCCAAGTGAAAACATCCTGTTGAAACAACATAACGTCCAGCTCCATTTCCTCAATTTCTGACCACAAGCGAACAGCATTCACGGTAACTGCTTGGCCGACCTCATTTTCGAAGACGTACTGGCCAAGCATGCACAGGTGTTTCCACATTTTCTACAGAACCGGTAAGCAAACAAATCACGAAGTAGGCGAAATGCATTTTGATTTGAACGCCCATTTTCGTAAAATATTTTAACAATCTCGACGCGCTGCTCAAACACTGACACAAAGAAATGATAAATTAAGTTGAGCAAAAAACTTTCCTACTATTATTATAAAAATGTTAAATTTCGTCAGAAAAAAAACAACAGAAAAAAATATTAACTTCTTAAGGTTTTGTTTTTAATTGTTTGGGGACAAGGAAAAAAGTACCTATCAGCCCTGACCCCAGGCTAGTTAAAAGACTTAAGGCTCAGTTAGCCAGGAGTAACAGTAACTTAATCTTACCGTAAAAAAGTAAGACCAATCTATTTCTTACAGATTA
Organism: Pollenia labialis; assembly: GCA_949318255.1. Classification (NCBI taxonomy): domain Eukaryota; kingdom Metazoa; phylum Arthropoda; class Insecta; order Diptera; family Polleniidae; genus Pollenia; species Pollenia labialis. The sequence goes on along the minus strand of OX439140.1, from coordinate 139,657,868 downwards.
AGACGTAACATCTCACTGATAACCACGGTTGATAAAGTTGGTACAATTGTACTCTTTTTTGTACAATTCAAAACTAAAAAGTACGCTGGTACCCCCGTAAGTCGTTTGGTACTACATATTTCCAAATTTTTCAAACCTATTGTTAGTTAATAGAAATTGGCAACTCATACTTACTGGACCCCTTTCACACTCGGTAAATTACTTGCGCAAGTCGCTTGCGCAAATCTTGGTTTGTTGACGTCAGCGGTTAGGTCGGGGTAAGGAAAACAAAATTTTGTAAAGACTTTGTTGTACTCGGCAAGTAACTTGCCGAGCCTGAAAGGGGTCCTGCCGAATAAATATATAAAAGGAATTCAGAGTTTGGTGCACCAAACATACATATATTTATTGCACTTGTTCATTAGACGGTTGCATATGCCACATTCTAAATTAAGTATCAGCGGCAGCATATAAGCGCGCATTTTCTGATGATATTGACAAGTTTTTTTTAAAGATATGGAAACTGCTTCTGCAATAGTTCTAGCAGAAGAGACAACTTCCGCTCATTTCAAGATTATTTTGAAACGGAAACTCATAATATTTTCAATAAATCGTCCACAAGATTTTTGTCAAGTCAAGAAATCATCAACAGAATTTTGGAACAGTGGGAGCAACTCCATTATTATTTTACTCTAAATGTATTTGAAGGAGATTTTACAAGCGCTTCATTAAATAAACCCAATTTTTTTCGTAAAGTTTTGAGAAAAAATCGAATAATAAAAGCTCAGATTAAAAGAAAATCATCTGGCACTTTACGATATTTTTATATCGTAGATATTTATGTATCGTAGATATTTAATCCAAAAATACATTTAGAGTTTAATACTATTTAACATATTGCAAAGCTTTAAGAAATAAAGTTTACTTCGACTACGAAATTTTAAACTGGCTAGCAAAATTTGCTCCAGAAAATGGGATTTCAGTAAAACCCACCAGTATAGTACAGCTTTTGTTAAAAATATTTCCAAATGAAAGTTCAACTTATGATACTACGTGTTTCGAACGTTGTCGGTTACAGATGCTTTACAAAACCTAAAAAACGAAAATATTTCTGTGTTTTGGTCCAAAGTGACCACAATGAAAAATGAATTAGATCTGTTAATGTTTCCAAAGCTTAGTAGATTAACCAAAGGAATATTTTCCATTCCAGACTCTTCGGCGAATGTAGAAAGAAAATTTTCATGCCAAAAATTTTAAAAACAAAGGAACGAAATATATTATATGTGCCAACAGTTTCAAGTCTAACCGAAACCAAAAAAAATTGTTTTAAATGATTTAGTACCATTGGGGTCGAAAAAGTACGATTTGAAAACTTCATTGGTACGATAAGGGTTTTCTCATTTATCATCCCTGCTGACAACTATAATCGTTCTAATTGCTTTATATACAACAAAATGAAGCAGCTGATTTGCAACGTTACTGTTACACCCGGCTAACTGAGCCTTTATTCGAATTATTAACTGTCGCAGGTGTAGGGTATTTTATGGAAGAAGGTGAATTGTTGTGTATGTATGCATGTTTAATTGTTTATTTAAGTAGAAAATTGCATACTTTTTTCTGCGTTTCCTTATAATTTTCAACTTCAGTGACATTGACGTCGTTAAGTCTTGCTTTCCTAAAATTTTTTACATTCGCTATTACATATTTTGTTGTCGTTGTTATTATATTTATACACTTCATTGAATCTTTTAATAATGACAATGAGAAATATGCTTCGCATTTATGTAGATGGCTTTACGTTACTCATCATCAGTGTTGTCATCATCATCTTTCACTTTGTCGTCATCTTCATCATTATCTAGAAAATCGTTTGAGTTTATTTTTTGCTTGTTTTCTACTGAAAAAAAAAATTTAATCATTCCTTAACTGCTCTTCTTTATGGAGGCCCTCTTAATTTTGTTGAAGAGCTCGTTGAAGTTTTATTTTGGATTATTTATGAGTCTTACGCAGATTTTTGCAACAAAATTTCGTTGTGTATTAAAGTCACGTTTTCGTCATTGTCATATTTTTCATCGTCATTATTTAAGAGAACGATACAGATTAGTCATTTTTCCGAACACAATAAGTGATGTAAAACAGGGTCGGAGAAGCGGGCGACTTTTTTTTTTCTTTTGTTAATTTGACGTAATTGTTGTGGGAGCATGTGGATAAACAAATTCTTTCTACTTTTTTTAATGAGGTTAATAATCGGAGGTGAAGAGAAGAAAGTTTTATTTATACAAATACATATTTACAGCGTTAAAAACTTTTGTTGTCAATGGCTCATTAATTTCGGAAGCCTTGTTGTTCTGTCTTATCGTTGAATTGTTGGTTTAAATGGGTACAATTATCTTTAAGTAGGAAAATTATGGATATTTTAGGTTTTGCTTAATATTAATAAAATAAAATTTTGTTAAGATTTTGTTAAATTTATTTATGTTTTGAATAACACAGGGCAACACAAAAAATGCAAACTCCTTATCGTTTAGAATTTTTTAAAGTACTTATCGAAACTTACAAAACCCGATTTGGGTATTTTTACATCTAAATTCGAGAAATATATGAAAAATGTAGCAAAAGGCAGTAAAAAACATAATATTGACTAATTCATAACTAAAATTAAGGCTTAGACAAAATATACACCAGGCAAAAAAATCTGAACCACAGCTTGAAAGAGTACCACATGAGATGGAGTTTGTACTCGAGATTTCCGTACTGTTGCACTGTGTAATTATGCATTAGTTTTTAAAATATTTTAATTTTATTGCAACAATATCCTTTTGGTCCCACCAAATGCAGAGTACAACATTCGACTTTAACGTGGTTTCGGCTGGTTGGCCGGGTCTGACATACCATATCATGCGCTTGGCTTTTTTGTAATGAAGTCATTTGTTTATTGCCTGTAATAATTTGATGCAATATCGACTTTTTTAAGGCACTCAAGCATCAATTCGGTCAGGCAAAATAGTCTTTCAACCTCTATCAGCTTCAATTTGTGTCGTATTTACAGTTCCTGAGTTTATTGGTGAGTAGGAAGAGATCATGCTATTCTGAAAAAAACTTTCATAGTATGAACCCAGACTTAAGGATAAATCCTGGTGCTTTCAACATGCTGCTTAAATGGCCGCCATAGATTTTGCAAGGCCTTCTTGGGTTTGACAACAATATTTACAGAGAAACTCCTGTAGTTTATTATCTTCCAACATTGTTTTGGCTTACCTGGCTGGTGCCTGCCTTCCATGTCAAAAAACACAATTCTGAAACGTACTGTTTGCTCTTTTGCACGTACAAATCGATAAAACATTTTAAAAGGAGCTTCGGTGGAAAATTGTTTCTATTGCATTTCTCAAATTTAATTTTTCGCAAATGTTGCTATAGGCCGTTTTATACTATCACACAATTCTTAACTATTTGGAAATGCCTCTCTGATCTAATTATTTTTTCAAAATTTTCAAAAAAAAAAACAATCACAATTTATCACGACAGGGTTGTATTTTCCGAAAAGTACGCAAGACTAATTGTATAGTGCAAAGGGCCCTTTTGTTGGCACAAAATTCGACATTCCCCAAAAAAAAACTTGGTTGCTTACATTGTTTCAAATGAATAAGAGATTTGTACCCTCCAAAATAAGTTATTGAAGACACAAACCATGTGTTTAAACTACGCCAATGAACAGAGTTTTTGTTATTAAATTTTGACTTTTTCATTTACATAACTACGAGCTGTATTTTCTTTGTTTATTTTACTTGTTTGAAAAATATAAGGGTTTTTCGAAATTACAATTATTCCTTATAATACTACAATGAGCCCTTATTAAGATTTTTTTTGTAACATAAATTTACAATGGAAATTTTTTTTTTTGTAAGATCCCTTTCACACTCGGCAAGTTACTTGCGCAAGTCTCTTGCGCAACTCTTGGTTTGTAGACGTCAGCGGTAAGGTCGGGGTAAGGAAAAAAATATTTAGTACATACTTTGTTGTACTCGGCAAGTTACTTTCGCAACTAACTTGCCGAGTCTGAAAGGGGTCTTAGATTAAAGATTTAATTAAAAAATATAAGATTTATGTACATATGTTTTGAAAAATTTCGAAAATTCGATATTTATATTAAACAAAAGATAAATAAAACAAAAATACATCAGTTAAAATTATTAATTTATCAAAATAAACTTGAAATATTAAGTCATGTTCGAATCTAAGGTTTATTGTTCGAAATTCGAATTAATCCTAATTACACTATAGTGAGTCTAAATTAAGATTTTTTTGTTAAATAAAAAATTGCAATGGAAAATTTAAGAGATGTATATATTTTTGAAAATTTCGAAAATTCGAAGTTGATAATTAACAAAGTTTTTACTGTCTTAAATTTGCAAATTTTTAATAAACAAACTCAGATTTTAGTTAAAATTATAAATTAATCAAAATCAATCTGAAAGATAAATTTTATTAGCCATGTTCGAATCTAAGGGTTTTTCGAAATTCGAATTATTCTTCGTTATACAAACGTCAGTGATCCTTTACCATTTTTTTTTTGTTAAATTAAAGATTTAAATAGAAAATATAAGAATCGGGTATTTTTATTTAAAATTTCGAAAATTCGAATTTAATTTAATAAAAATTTTAAACTCTAAAATTTAAAAATTTAATTAAAATTACTCAAATTCCAGTTAAAGTTATAAATTTATCAAAATCAACCTGAAATATTAATTGTTTTAGTCATGTTCGAATTTTCGTTTGTTTCTAAAAATAACGGAAAAATATTCAACACTTGTTATATCTAGTTTTTAAGAAGAAAAAATATTTTATAAAAAGTGTCGTTCAAATAATTTAGGTATGGTTTTCAGATTCAAAGTTTATTTCGAATGTAATTTTAACCACAAACTTTATTTTCGAAAAATAAATTAATCTATGTTTTTTATGATATTAAAAGAATTTCTATTT